>BTPG01000003.1:35436095-35491095 GCA_036245525.1 Semisulcospira habei
GTGGAAGAACCGGAGTACCCGGAGAAAGAACCCCCGACGGTCCGCCCGAACTGAATTAACGACACTAAAACCCATGCCCAGCTGTCCAAGACTGAAACATTGACAATATACAAAGTGGTTTCAGCAAGAGGCATAGATCCACATGAGCCCCCGCACCTGCAGTTGAATCATCTAGTCGTGCTCACTATTTTTCAACACTGTGAAGTGAATAAAAGGAAGAAAAATACTAGCCCTGCATTGTGACCGAGTGGGTTGATAAGACAATTAGGTTATATTTCAGTTTTACTCTGTAACTTGAATGTAGTAAAACTGTTGCCGCTAGGGTTTCACGTGAAAGAAAAACAGAAGATAGTGGTAGAAAACCCTTTAAAATAGAAACAAATAACGACGTTTCGGATCAAAGATCCTTCCTCAGGTGACATGGAAACAAACGTAGAACAGAAAAGAACACGACAGAAAGAATAGACGTCATCCTGTATAGAGAGAATTTAGAATGACGTAAAAAAAAATAAAAAAAAAAAAAAAAAAAAAAAAAACCCACACACACGTACACATAATGACGCAAATACACATGCACAAAACACGTAGCACAAAACTTACGTCTATATACATACACGTCACTGCATACATTCGCATTCACTCGTGCCTGCTGCAGCTCGCGCACATGCACACACACACACACACACACACACACACACACACACACACACACACATACACACACACTCAAAGGTAGCATCCAGTATCAACAGTGAGGTCAAGTCTGGCACCAACTACCCATCAGGCCGAGCATACATCCCTAGGGGCGAATGTTCAAGCCGCGCGGATGGTAAGTGCCAAGCCTGTCCGCGAAAAAGGATTCTGTCATTTTGCGGCGGATGAAGTGGGATGTATTTTGCCAAAGGATGCGTATGCTGAAATGTGTGAGGCTATGAGGAGGTTCGTTGAAATGACGTCCAACCTGGTTGTTGTATCCGAGGCGGATCGAACGAACATGCTCCTCGCAGCGTTCAGGGAGTGTACGGTATGTCTCCCCCACATTCAGAATGACACAGTATTGAAAGACATATTTCCTGAGCCTCCGCTGGTCGCTTACAAACGTGACACTAACCTACGCGATCATCTTGTTCACAGTTCACTTCGCGCATCTAACACCTTACCACCTGGCACACACCCTTGTCAGCAACCACACTGCAAAGCATGTCCGTACATCAACACATCCCCCGTCATCACCGGACCCCTGTCATCTTTTCATGTCCACCGATCATTCACATGCCAGTCATCGGATATTGTCTATGTCATCTCATGTTCTCACTGCCCAAAGATGTTGTATGTGGGGGAGACATACCGTACACTCCCTGAACGCTGCGAGGAGCATGTTCGTTCGATCCGCCTCGGATACAACAACCAGGTTGGACGTCATTTCAACGAACCTCCTCATAGCCTCACACATTTCAGCATACGCATCCTTTGGCAAAATACATCCCACTTCATCCGCCGCAAAATGACAGAATCCTTTTTCGCGGACAGGCTTGGCACTTACCATCCGCGCGGCTTGAACATTCGCCCCTAGGGATGTATGCTCGGCCTGATGGGTAGTTGGTGCCAGACTTGACCTCACTGTTGATACTGGATGCTACCTTTGAGTGTGTGTGTATGTGTGTGTGTGTGTGTGTGTGTGTGTGTGTGTGTGTGTGTGTGTGTGTGTGTGTGTGTGTGTGTGTGTGCATGTGCGCGAGCTGCAGCAGGCACGAGTGAATGCGAATGTATGCAGTGACGTGTATGTATATAGACGTAAGTTTTGTGCTACGTGTTTTGTGCATGTGTATTTGCGTCATTATGTGTACGTGTGTGTGGGGTTTTTTTTTTTTTTTTTTTATTTTTTTTTTTTTTACGTCATTCTAAATTCTCTCTATACAGGATGACGTCTATTCTTTCTGTCGTGTTCTTTTCTGTTCTACGTTTGTTTCCATGTCACCTGAGGAAGGATCTTTGATCCGAAACGTCGTTATTTGTTTCTATTTTAAAGGGTTTTCTACCACTATCTTCTGTTTTTCTTTCTGTAACTTGAAGTTTTCTGCCGCTTGTCTGACACGCCGAATTGTTCGGTCCGCGGCGTCAGCACAGCTGTGTACCGTCCTTGTGTCAATGAAACCTGAAATACAAACTGGAGGCCGCTCAAAAGAAACAAATAATTTTACATAATATCAAGCCGAGATCCCGTCTTTTCACTCGAGTGGGGGTTGTTTATCCGTTTCGCATGACTGAAAGGTCTTCTCAGTATCGGCGCCGTTTTGCTGTGTGCACTCGGATTGTGAAGTGGCAAGGTTCACGGCCGGTTTGCAGTCACGCGTTCTGTGAGTGAAACCATTATATAATCCCACCTGCTGCACCTCCACCTTGACCCCTCCCAGGTGTTAAAATAAACTACACTGACTCGGCCACACTGGTTGTCTCCCTCGATTCGCTATCGCTCAGCGGTAGCGAATCGATGGAGACAACCGTCAGTGTGCTGATACTGTGGTCAGAGTCTTGCTGACTCACACCGCCCCCTCTCAACTGAAGTGGTGAAGGCAAGCCGTTGCACCAATATCGTCAGATCCACAACCGATTTACTATGATCACATGCAGTACTAACCGGCAGTCACGTACGCATGCACTAATTCCGGCGGGGCAGTAAGTCAGTGCCGATGCGCCGCTTTTGACTAAGTCTACACACACCGGCTCCGTGGTTGTCCGCAACCTCAGTCGCGGCCGATTCAGTCGCTACCCGCTTGTCGCACTGAGCGGTAGCGAATTGAGGGAGACAACCAGTGTGCTAAACATACTGGTCAGAGTCCTGCGGCTGACTCCTGCAGCTCGTCCATCCTTTTTGAAGTGGTGAAGGTATGTTGCACCCCAACGATTCCGTCAGATGCACAACTGATTCATTACATGCAGAACTGACGCAGTCACGTATGCATGCACTACTGACACTGACATGCAATTGATGCCGGCGCCGCTTTATACACACGCACCAACGCAACGACACACACTCACATGCAAACACAAAAAGATGCACACACACACACACACACACACACACACACACACACAAACACACACACACACACTGACACCGGGCACATACGCCCGAGGTATATCTGGGGGTGGCGGGGGGGGGGGGGGTGGGGCTGCGGAATCCTTGGTGTTTTGGACACCCACCCCCGTCTCAGGCCAAAAATATGTTAAATGCTATATCAAAGTGCCCTTTCAGTTTGGGAATTTGGGCCGAGGGCCTCTTGTGTCAGGTTGAAGGTCACAATGACAAAATGTTGGAACCTGCCCCCCTCCATTCGAGAAAGTGATCCGCCCCTGCACACACACACACACACACACACACACACACACACACACACACACACACACACACACACACACACACACACAAGCATGTAAGGCGGTGCTGCACAGCCTGGTTTTCAGTTAACCTTTTTCATCCTGATACACTATCATTGCAAGAAACAAATGATAGAGGGGGCAAGATCAGCGGTGTGGCCAGGCATCATCTCCTGGCCAGCCGCTCCGGCAAAATCCGTCAAATGTACTTTGAAGCGATGCCTATAATTATTATTTTCCAGGCAGTGTTGTGCCATCAAGTTCCTAGGAAACAGTGATGTACTTTTTCAACAACTTATTTGATAGAATATCGTCTTTATTTTGTAATACTGAGTCGGATCGTCTTCACCGACTGATCTTAAGTGTAACTGAATTTCAACCTACCTCGCGCCAGCCCATATAGTCAAAGAAAAGCGTGCAGATGAACTGTGGAATTACTAATCATGTGCTATTTCGGGCTCATCCTACAGCGTTTGCAGACGGGTGCCAGACAGTTTTTCTTTATTCTGTCTGACTCCACAGAAAAGGAGAACACAGAGAAGCATCTACCAGCGAGCTTTGCTACTTTCTTAGTTACTACGTTTCCTCTTCTTCTTCTTCTTGAAAAGGGATTGGGACTTCCAGCTTTCGCTGATTTCGTCCAGGGGGGGGTGGGCCGGGGGAGGTTGAGGGGGGGGGGAGGTTGTCTCACTGTCTGTTTGTCGCTCCGTCGCGCTGCTGGCTGGTGGTGCTGCCGGGGCCGGGTGGTTGATGGTGCAGGAGGCAGGTGGTAGGCCGGGGGCCGTCGCCTATCGCCAGGTTGGTGGGTGGTGGTGTGCCAGCCACTCCAGTAGATGTTGTAGGAGTGGTGGCGGTGGTGGTGGGGGTGGCCGGGGGAACCGTGGCCGGTTGTAGATGGGTCTGGGGAGGTAGGGTGGTGGTGGCGGCGGCCAGTCAATTCTTATTCGAGGGGCCGGGCGCTGACGTGGATGAGGTGGATGGCGGTGTTGAGGTTGCAGGCGGAGGTGTGGTGGCGGCGTAGGCAGTAGTGCCGGGCGTCGCTGTTGGTGCCGGGCCCACTTTGGGGGCCTGTTGCGCCGTCGCCGGTGTTGTTCCGAAAAAGGCTCGGTGGTGGTGCCTTTTTCTTCTTTCGAGGGGACAGGGGTTGCTTCTGTGCCTACTTCTCGAGTCGGCAATGTGGTGTTCCCGCAACCCCTGGATTTGGTAGCGGTGGTGATGGTCCCCGTCTTCTTCGTCGCCGTTTGTGGAGCTGCCGTCGACCCCGTGGCTTGAGTCTTGGGTGCCACCTGGCACTCAGCTTCCTTGTTGGTTGGTGCCGCCTGACACTCTGCGTCCACGCTGATGGTGTTGGTGGTTTGAGCTGTTTTATCGCAGAGTGTCGGGATGACGAGGTCTGTTATGGCCCCGGTGTGAATCAACCACCGGGTGGCGATGAGTGCCCGGTGGTAGTTGTCACCTCCTGCCGATAGTATGGCAGGTATCGCGTCCTGGAGCAGGAGCACTAGGTCACTGAAGTCCAGGCTCCGGAGCCGGGTCCCCTCCTCCACCGACGATGCAGCTCGTTCCTGGGTGATGTGGTCCGGGAGTACGAGCGGCGGCGGGGAGGAGAGCGGAAAATCCGACTCCGAGGTCGATTCCAGTGATTCCTCTGGCCCCGGCTGGTCCCAGGGCTCTTCTTCTGGTGGTGGTGGTGACTGGGGGCGGGCTGGGCTCGCCTCGATGAACGCTTCCAGCCCCGGTTGGTACTGGAAGAAGGGTGGTATCGGTCCAGTCGAGGTGCTGTATCGATGGAAGTAGTCCTCGGCATCTATGTCTAGTTGACAGATTCTTTGTTGCCCTCCCCCCCCGGCACTCTGGAGTGGCGAGTAGCTTGGTTGCTGGGGGGGCGAGGGTGCCCGTTGTATTCGTTCTTGAGGCCGTATCGGAGGGGAGAGAGGGGGCCTATAGCTCCTCGTCTCCCTCCTGGCCGGTGGTGGTGTTCTTGCTGCTTGGTGGAGGGTGGCGGAAAGCTCTTCCGCCTGTTGGCGGTTACTCTTCCGCCGTCCTTTTTTCGCTGAATGCATGTTGCTTTGGATGGTTGCCGCTGGCTCGCTTGGTGGGGGAGACGCGGTGAACCGTGGTCTCTCCTGTGGTTGGCTGTTCGCTGACTTGTGTGGTGTAGCTGTGTGGAGAGAGCGGAAAAAACCGTGCTCTCTCTTCGGCTGTCGAGCTGGCTATATGTTCCGATGTACGTTTCCTCCTCCTCGGACGTGTTTATGTAGCATCTGCCTGGCTCTCCGACCTTCGCTGTTGACAGACATTTCCCAACAAGCAGTGTGCCCGGGCAGTGAAATGAACAGGACTGTGTGTGGGGTCCTCGCGCTGGGACCATCAGTATGGCGTTCAGGCGCGTCCCCTGGGTCAGTGGTGGATAGGGGGTCCCTCGTGAGAGGGGTGCACCGAATGAAATAAGGTGCCGTGAACCAACATGGTCTAAGGGAAGGTGATCCTGACAGAAAACCCCTGGTCCTCCTAGTAAGGGGGTTGGGCGTGGGGGTAGATTCACCACCCTGCAAATAAGGAAATAGCTACAAAAACGCCGACGAAAACACAAACAGAAAACAAAGACAATTAGGCTGAACGCAACCAGGGAAGAACCAGTCTTGCTTGCTGGCACCCCGTTGGAGGAGGTGGAGTCCTTCACCTATCTCGGGAGCATTATAGACGAAAAAGGCTGCACTGATGCAGATGTCAGAGCACGAATCGGTAAAACCAGAGCAGCCTTTCCGCTCCAGTTGAAAAAAGTGTGGAGTTCCAGAGAGCTGTCACAACACACCAAAGTCCGGATTTTCAACTCCAACGTAAAAGCAGTTCTCCTATATGGAGCAGAGACTTGGAGATTGACAAAAACCACAGTCAACAGAGTACAGATCTTCATAAACAGTTGCCTTAGAAGAATTTGAAAATCCACTGGCCAGAGAAGATCAGCAACGTCAGTCTCATCTGGGAGAGAACAGAGCAGATAACAGCAGATAATGAAATTGGGCGAAGAAGATGGGGATGGATTGGTCACAGTCTGAGAAAGCCAGTTTCCAGTATCACTAGGCAGGCATTGTCATGGAACCCCCAGGGAAAGAGGAAAAGAGGCAGGACGAGAAACACCTGACATCGAGACCTCCAAGCAGACATCAAGAGACTGGGAACCACCTGGAGTAAAATCGAAGGAGAAGCACAGGACAGGAGTCGCTGGAGGGCTCTCGTCGACGGCCTATACCCGGGGAGGGGTGACAGGCGTAAGTAAGTAAGTAAGTAAGTAAGTAAGTAAGTGTGTGGGGTGTGTTTATTATAACGACTCATGGCGGATACCAAAATGATATTTATATGTAAAACATGATAATAATAATAATACATAGTATTTATACGGCGCATTTCTCATAATTATTTATAATATAATTCATAGTGTTGACGGACTTTGTCCGAGCGGTGCCATCTAAATACCGACGCTGTACTATGGCGACGGGCCCCCAGGTGCAGCTTTGACTGCTGTTTTTATGTAGCCTAGAGTGTAGATCTGAGATCATTTCTCTGTCGACGGTATTTTGTTTCTGTTGTTAATTTATATTACATGTACTAGCTTTAGTCAAAGTAGGAACTTTACTAAAGAACATAATTATGATAGTGTGTTCAGGAGACATACGGTTGTCTTAGTATTCTGTTTTCATCAGAGAGGTTCGTGTCGGGATGAGGCCCTGGCGCCGGCCTTTATAGACTTGGCGACGGGCTTCACCCGTCCCGAGTCATTGTCCATTTTGTAGCTATGTTATTGTCCATTTGTTTGTAAACTGTTGTGTGAGTGTGCGTGATTGCGAGTTTCACCTGAGGTTTCGAGACAAATGTATCTTTTCGAGATAATAAACTACTCGTATTATTCTTATTCTTAAATGTGTCACAATAGTTCAAGGGTGGTGCCAGAATAGCTTGGCGCCTTCGGCGCCAAGCTATTCTGACACCACCCTTGAACTACAATATTTGATCTATCTCCTAACCTGTATTGTAGCCTTATAAGACAATAAACAAATTTTAAATAAATAAGCCTCAGGATGGAAATGGTTAAATGTCTCAGTGGCTTCACTTCATCAGACGGCCGGGCCGGCCGGCCGGCGTGCAGTACCGATAGTTAATGTACAGCCAGCACCTCAAGACCGGCGTCACGTTATGCAAAATTTGTGATTGCGACTTACGTCAGTGTGACTGCCTACATGCCGCCCGCCCGTCACATTACGCCAGACATTAGTCATTGGCGTCAAAGCCTACCTCATCAAACGCCGGCACGTCGGCTGTGTTGACCCTTCGGCCTGATAGTGGGCGCAAAGTCAGTTATCACTGCAGGTTGAAAGGAGCGGGGCAAACTGACTAATCGCCGAAAGTAACTTGAGTAATCCCGTCAACCCGTGGAACACGAATATTGGGTCAGCAAGAGGCAAAGAACCTCAGTAAATAATGATGAGCCCACGCCCGCACACTGATGCGGGCGGGGGCTCATGAGGTTCTTTGCTTCTTGCAGGTGGGTGGTGTTCGCAATTATCCGAGAATAAAGGGTTTAATAATGCGGCACCGGAACACGCCCCCGTGGTAACGGAGTCCATTGGCGCAGCAGAGAGAGAGAGAGAGAGAGAGAAAGAGAGAGAGAGAAAGAGAGAGAGAGAAATGAAATGAAATGAAACTTTATTTTCCAAGGATAAAAGAATAGGTGCGCAGACCTGTTTTCATACTTGTCCTTGCTACACACTACAAAACAAAATAACGTACATAAAATCACTCTCTTACCCACACACACACACGCACGTACGCCCGTGTGCAATTGCCGCGTGTACAGGTTTAGTGCCAGATTAACGTGTAGCCTACAGGCGGCGCCAAGCCAAGCCTGCACAACCCTCTATACACACACACACACACACACACACACACACACACACATGAACACAAAACCCTCAGACTGGGTGACCTACCATTTTATGTGAAAATGGGTTCCCATATTTCTATTTATTCTAGGGCTCTGGAGTTGATGCCAATGTTTAGAACTCACCTTATAACTAAGCTCTACAACTTAAAATAAAATAGACATTTTCTAGAAACAGAGCCACTGGATGGAAAAAAAATGGGTGTTTACCCCAAAAGTGGGTGCCTCTCACACAAAACTGGGATTACAGTGAAAATACCTCACTAAAGATACCTTTGGTTGATTTTACTATTATGATTGTTTGAGTGGGGTTGTAAGGGGGTTGGGGGGGGGGGAGAAGTGTGTGTGTGTGTGGGGGGCGGGGCGGGGGGGGGGGGAGGGGAGGGTGGGGGGGGGGGGGAGAGGGGGTCATCACTTTTGGTTTATAGAGCTGCTCAATGCACTCTTATGAATGAAAGAGTTTCATTATCAGTGGAATCAGTAGGTCATTTCAGAGGCGCACACTGAGTTGCACGTCAAACCACTCACAAATACTCATTTGGAGTGCACCAGATGGATCCAGTTGGCAAAGTCCCACATTCCACACTATAGGACAGCTAAGACTGAAAAGCAATCGCGGCGTTTATGGCGCGGTACAAGGTTTAAAACTAAGAAAATGTTGTTTTTAGAAGCGTGTCGGGCAAAAGTTTTTATGAAAACTGTTTTAAAACCTCTTTTAACTCAACTTTTCTTAATGTTAAAAGTGTTTTATTGTACATTACTTAACGTCCCGACAGCAACAAGGCTTTCTCAGGACGTGCCTGCGCACTGCTTGTGAAAAAACAACAACTAAACAGAACATTGAATGTATATCGCCAGCCGGTCAAATACATTAAATAAACCTAACACATGGGGCCTACATAAAGCTAAGACCATTTAGCAACACACATCCAATATCAAGAGCTACAGGCAGTGCAGACAGTAGGGAGAGTTTTAAAAAGTCAAATACAGGTGAATGGACAAAGGGCCGACAGAGACACATGCCCCAGAATAGAGAGAAAAACCCACCCTGTGGGGCTGACCAGGGTGCCCCTGGGAAATAAAAAGTAGTTAACCCCACCCAAGTCCCCCAGGGCAGACCCGGGTGGGGTTAAAAGTGTTTTAATTTACAAGCATGTCGTAACTGATATGCATCTATTCCAACGTATAGTGCTGGATATTTTTCCCATCCTCGCCTTCTCTCGGGCTTCGCTCAACACTCGACTTTCCAGTCCTTCCCTGAAACACCCCCAACCGGTCTGCCCTCAACACTCGACTTTCCAGTCCTTCCTTCAAACACCCCCAACCGGGTCTGCCCTGGGGGACTTTTTAGTTCCCAGGGGCACCCTGGTCAGCCCCACAGGGTGGGTTTTTTCTCTATATTCCGGGGGCATGTGTTTCTGTCTACCCTTGGTCCATTCACCTGCATTTTCCTTTTTTAAACTCTCCCTACTGTCTGCGCTGCCTGTGGCTCTTGATATTCGATGTGTGTTGCTAAATGGTCTTAGCTTTATTTAGGCCCCATGTCGTAGGTTTTATTTAACGTATTGGACCGGCTGGCGACATACATTCAATATTCTGTTGAGTTTTTGTCACTAGCAGTGCAGGCACGTCCTGAGAAAGTCTTGTTGCTGTCGGGACGTTAAGCTATGTACAATCAATCAACCTTCCTTCAAACGGACAGCATTCACACAAATAATACTTTACTATTACATCAGAAAATGGCCCATCCAAGCCTGCACTCTTTTAACTGCACTAAACGACTGACTGGTGCAGACGACGCATGAAACGACGCTGACTCTGTGACGTCATTTCCATTCAATCAATTTGTGCATACAATCCAAAAGGAGATGCGGCATTGATAACATCGACAAACCTACAAAATAAAGCAACAGGTTCAACCAAAAGGTCGGGCAGGACAAAAGACAACAGCAGCCTCACCCAAAGTCTAAACGTCCTCTCTTACAATGCGCACTCATACAATCACTTCACTTCTTAGCAACCGGCGCACGAATATAATTATAGGCTAAGTCAAACTAAAACAGAAGATAGTGGCGAAAAACCCTTTAAAATAGAAACAAAGAACGACGTTTCAGATCAAATATTCTTCATCTGACATGGAAACAAACGTAGAAAACGTATAGGCTAAGTCCCTGGTGAACGTATACATGAATCTCAAATCTGCCACTAGACATCACCTTTCTCCACATCACCCCGGAAGTACATTACAACTCAACACTTTTTTTAACAAAACAACCACACCCTCAAATAACAAACCTAATTCTGTAGAAACATAAACAATTTACTCCCTAAAACAACAAAATATCCCCCCTGACCCATATCAGCTATGAAGTTATTTATAGCTAGCTGAGAAGGGTGATGTAATACATACACGCTCATTTTCAGGGTTCTGTGTCACAACACACACACACACATTGCTGGGAGGGACAAGTTTTCAAACACACTACCGGCGTGTCTGTTAAACACAAAAGTGCATGTGTTAACGCCAAAATGAGAAAAACGGATTTTTTTACTTTTTATGAATCTTTACCGCAAGACAATGCAGAAACAACCCTCAGAAAAAATGGGTGTCTGACTTGGAAACCCAGAATTATACACATACCCAGTTTCCATAAGGATGGTAAAGACAGTCACCCGTTTTAGGTCTTTCGTCTACACACACACACACACACACACACACACACACACACACACACACACACACACACACACACACCATTTTGTTATATATCACGTACACATACCGTTGCTATCACTTAAAAGTATACTACAGCAAATGTAAAGAGCATAACGGTTTTTGTACATGACTTGAAACCGCTATTGTTCTCATCATGAAAATCAGCACGACTCGCTCCAACAAACACACACACACACAGACACACGCGCTCGTGCGCAAGCACGTACGGATGCGCGCGTGCACACACACATACGCACACACTGACTCGCACACACATAGACAAACACACACACATGCGATAGCGGCCTCTCCGCGCCAAAACCGCGCACAGCTAGCTGCTACAGTCTGCAGTATAGTAATCTTATATCTCAACTGTATCTATCGACGACATCCCGTCTGGACAGCCGATTGCGTGGGGTCATGGATATTACATAATGCGGCTTGCTGGAATGCCAGCGGTAAATTACACGCGTTCATAAATGTTACAAGAAAATGCAGACTATCCGTGAAATGCCGCACAAGGCGTGAAATGCTACATGCAAGAAAAAAAACACCCAAACAAACAATAAAAGAAAAATTAAGTTTTGCCTAGATGTTTCAGCAGCTTGGTCTTGTAACTTTTAAGCCATGGCACAGCTCTAATATCCGCAGGAATAGAGTTCCATAACTTTGCACCAGAATAGGACAATGACGACCTATAAATGTCCAGCCGAGGCATCGGTATTACAAGATTGTTCCCTGGTGTTCGACTGGACCTTGTATGAGCAAAGTGGAACAAACTATTGAGATAGGCTGGTGTTTCTGAGAGGGTGATTTTGCGCATGAGCACCAACTTATTATACATAAACTGTTTTTCAAGTGGCAAAATGTCTAACAGCTTAAACTTGTTGTCAGTACTAATGACTTCCGATGGTCTGTCAACAATTAGTTTAATGGCTCTTCTGTGGAGCGACTTCAGACTTTTTAAATTAGCATCGCTACTACCGTCCCAAATAGATGAGGCATAATCCAAATGTGACTGAATATGAGCATAGTAGAAGAGTTTCTTTGTTGGCTCATCAGCGAAATGTCTCAATTTCGACAGGAGGAATACATTTTTATATACTATTTTACACAGTTTAGTAATGTGGCCTTGCCAGCACAACTTGTCATCCAAGCTGATTCCAAGCACGCGTTGTTCCCGGACTTGCTCCACAGGCTGGCCGTTAAGTGTTAGTTGAAGGGGTTGGGGGTTCAACTGATGCTTTTGCCGTGTGGTAATCAGGATGTATTTGGTTTTAGTGGGATTAGGTATCATGGCGTTATTTCTGCATTATTCATATACCTCATTTAAACTGTCCTGGAGAGTCTTCACCATACATGTTATATCTGATGATGAAACGTTCAGTGTTCCATCGTCTGCAAAAAGATTGCAAGTTACACTGGAGTCAGATATAAAAATGTAATGGAAGGTCGTTTATGAAGACAGAGAACAATAATGGACCAAGAATCGATCCCTGTGGTACTCCATGCTCTATCATCCCCTCAGGTGAGTTTTTACCATTCACGTAGACATACTGCGTACGCCCATGCAGATATGACGTAAGGAAGGCAAGTGTGTCTGTGCTTAGTTGATAGACAGTAAGTTTTTTAAATAAAAGTTTATGATTCACGAGGTCAAATGTTTTTGAAAAGTCAAAAAATACTGCTCCAGTCCGATTTGACTGTTATTCATGGCAGTAAGCCATCTGTCAACTTGATGTACCAATGCTGTGTGACAGGAGTGTTTCCGCGGAAAGCCAGATTGTAATGGATGTATGAGTTTGTGCTTTTCTAGAAAATGGTGTAAGTGTGTGTGAATGTGTCTTTCTATCGGTTTAGATAGTGTTGACAGTAGCGAAATGGGCCTGAACTTGTTAGGGTCGGCAAGGTCTTTCGTTTTAGTGGGATCACTTTGGCTGTTTTTAGAGAAGATGGAAATGTCCCCTGTTTTATGCAAAGGTTATATATATATATATATATATATATATATATATATATATATATATATATATATATATATATATATATATATATATATATATATATATATATATATATATATATATATATATGTCAAAGTATCTACAATATACGGTAGGGCAGTTTTCAGAACTGTGCTACTAATACCATCATGGCCAGACGTACGTTTGTTCTTTAAGTACGAGATGGATTTTCCCACGTCGTATATCGTTAGCACGGGGATGCTGAATGACGTATCAGGGTCAAGCCGTTCTGCACAAAACGTCTTTAGCTTTTCTGACACAGATGAAGATTGACCAGAATATGTATTTAGTTGAGAGAGAGAGAGAGAGAGAGAGAGAGAGAGAGAGAGAGAGAGAGAGAGAGAGAGAGAGAGAGAGAGAGAGAGAGAGAGAGAGAGAGAGAGAGAGAACAATGAACATGAACAATGAACCTTTATTTTATAACGGTAAAAGTATTTGGTAGCAGTACCAATTTTCAAACTTGCCGTTACTATGTAAAAATGTTTAAGTTTTACAGAGATAGTCGGCTTGTTTAGGTTATTCCCCCACCTGGACGGTCTGCCCTGGGGGACTTGGGTGGGGTTAGGTATTTTTTAGTTCCCAGGGTCACCCTGGTCAGCCCCACAGGGTGGGTTTTTCTCTCTATTCTGGGGCATGTATTTCTGTCTACCCTTTGTCCATTCACCTGTATTTGCCTTTTTCAAACTCTCCCTACTGTCTGCACTGCCTGTAGCTCTTGATATTGGATGTGTGTTGCTAGGTGGTCTTAGCTTTATTTAGGCCCCATGTGTTCGGTTTATTTAATGTATTTGACCGGCTGGCAACATACATTCAATGTTCTGTTTATTTATTTTTTTTTTTCACAAGCAGTGCAGGCACGTCCTGAGAAAGCCTTGTTGCTGTCGGGACGTTAAGCAATGTACAATCAATCATTGTTTAGGTTATTAGTACTTTTATTCAAAAGTGAGTCGGCAGCAGACAGGAAATGTTGATTAAAAGTATCAGCAGGTATAGAAGTACATGGTGGTGTTTGACGTGATTTGGTAAAGGCATTGAGGGCTCGCCAGACATACGGTATCAGTTACATTAAGCTAAGAACTGCCATTAAACACTATCACAAACAAAGCAACGGTTTCACACGAAAGTAAATAAAAGCACACAGGCACAAACACTCTCTACATCACACACACACACATTCTACACCATACACATACACACAGACACACACGCACATACTGCAACTCACGCACACACACACACACACACACACACACACACACACACACACACACACACACACATACACACACACAGCACGTATACACACATTCACACGACCCCCCACTCCCCCCACCCACCCCAGAGCAACAGTGAGATGCCATTTTCATTTTTTAAAAATACAGTTTACAGTCATACAACGCACATCACAAAGATTAAAAATATACATGCGTGTCAAAACAGGAAAATTGAAAGAAATACAGAATCAAGCCTAAGGAGAAATGAAACTATATACATGTATACCACATACATATGACTCTATGCACACATACGCACAAACACAAACATGTATACTCACGCGCGCACTCACACACACATGCATACACACGCACACACATGCATACAGACACACACACACACACACACACACACACACACACACACACACACACACAAACTTATGTAAATAACAAAAATATGATTAGTACCTGCACAAATTGTTTGTCTCCCTCGACTTCGCTGATCAACAATAGTAAATCGAGTGAGACAGCAGGTGAGGTACGTGTATGAAGTCATAGCTATTATAAGCATTAATGTACGCGAATGTCTGGAATGATTGGAGAGAGAATCAATGAATCAATGAAACTTTATTTTACAACGGTTAAGGCATTGACATCGCCATTGACACAGCCATTTTACAAACCTGCCGTTGCTAACAACTACAAGACTATCTACACATGCACATACATAATTTGTAAGTAAAACATAATACTTACAAACAATTGACAACGCTGTTCACATAGGCAGATAAACTCTCAGACACCCCCTCAGGTATCTTGTCCTCTCTTCTGCTGGTGCAGCGTGGGCGTCCTGAGCAGTGTCGTCGTTCTGCCCTTCCAGTTTCTTAGAATCGAGCCAGCAGCCTCTGGATCACTGAATGGGACACCCCAAGACGTCTCCCCTCTTCTCGTCCAGAAATTCCATCCTGCAGCCATGCTAGCGCCCGGCCTTGATTTACTGGTGTTAGGCTTCGTCGTGGTGGCATGGTTAGGAAAGTGACAATTATATCCCCTACTGTACCGGTATTTGTAGCGAAACAGAGGTGCTCAGTGTTCACGACTGATCCCTTTAGCACGTGCATCACGACTTTACCGAGTTCTTCCACCTGCCTGCCTTTGGTACGCTTGCCAATATCGCACAGCTTTTCACAAAACTGACGATGTTTCACGTGCATTTGACACTTTCGTGGAAATTGATGAATTGTTGACGGGTCTATTGTTCCCTGTACAGTGGACTGTCTAAGGTCAACTTTTAACCCATTTAGATCGAAAGAACATTGTATTATATTAGCGTACTTGCGACGATAAACAATGACACAAAAGGTGGGGTGGCCCTTAAGTTTTGACCATTAGTATAGATCGATCCTTGGTGTTGGACTATGAGAAAAGCTTTCTGATGTTTCCAAGCTTGGACTCAGACTTGCGGAACAAAGTGGAGATGTACTCAGGTGTTTTGCGCTTTCACACTTTGAACAGAAAAATTGCTTTGTTATATTTGAAATTATCTTGAAGAGGCAGGAGACCTGCTTTTATGAGCTTTTCTTCTGTGGTTAGGTGTGGATCAGGGCAGATTATTTTGGCCGCCCGTCTGTGTAGGGAATTGAGTCTCTTTAAACGGCAAAGGAGAGGTGGATTGAAGACCAGTGTAAACACGTAGAAGAAAATCTGAACAAAAATAATAGCAAAAAAATCATACCAGCTGGCGAGAGACCTGACCAGTGCAAAACAAGGACGCTCCTCTATCATTCAAGATAGCGAAGGGAACTGTCTTACGGAAGACCAAGACATTCTGAAGAGATGGACAGAGTACTGCTCAGATTTTTACAACCACCGAGCTACAAGGGACCCAGGCATACTTGTCACCCAACCAGTGACCAACAGTGACAACTATCCCATCCTCCGAGAAGAAGTAGAGGCTGCAGTGAAGTCTCTGAAAGAAAGGGGAGGCAGCAGGAGCAGACAACATCCCTGCAGAACTTGTCCAAGAAGGGGGAGAGGACATGATAAGCGCCTTACTATCTGCAATAAGATCTGGCAGTCAGGGGAATGGCCCACACCATGGACCCAATCACATATAACAACTCTCCCGAAAAAAAGGCAACTTACAACAATGCCAGAATTATCGCACGATCAGTCGTATATGCCACCCAAGCAAAGTCATGTTAAAGATCCTACTGAACAGGCTGAAGCCACAGGCAGAGGAAATCATAGCTGAGGAACAGGCAGGCTTCAGACCAGGGCGCAGCACAACTGAGCAGATCTTCAACCTGTTAGTTCTATGGGAGAGGTACCTCCAGCACCAGCTTGACCTCTATCCTGTCTTTGTGGATTTTAAGAAGGCGTTAAGCAGGGTGTGGCATGCAGCCCTGTGGTCCATCATGAAGCTGTACAACATCAATGCCAACCTGATCAAAGTAATAGAAAACCTTTACAAGGTCACTAGCGCAGTCTGCTTCAAAGGCAAAATAGGAAATTGGTTTAGGACAACAGTCGGAGCCCGGTCAGACAAGGCTGCTTGCTCTCACCTACTCTTTTCAACATCTTCCTGGAAAGAATCGTGACGGACGCTCTGAAAGATCATGAAGGAACTGTCAGTATTGGAGGCAGAACAATCAAGAACTTGCGCGTCGCGGACGACATTGATGGCATTGCAGGAACAGAGGAGGAACTAGCTCAGCTGGTGGTAAATCTGGACAGTACAGCCATTGCGTTTGGGGTGGAAATCAGCGCAGAGAAGACCAAACTGATGACCAATAACGCCAGTGGCATTGTCACTGAAATCATGGTTAGAGGGCAAAAACTGAAAACAGCTAAGAAATTCAAATACTTAGGAGCCATTGTAACAGATGAGGGATCCAAAACCATAAATACTGTCCAGGATCGCGCAGACAACAGCGCTGACAAAACTGAAGACCACATGGAAGAACAGAACCATCACACTCTGCTCCAAGATCAGACTGATGCGCTCCTTAATCATCTCAGTGTTTTTATATGCCTGTGAGTCATGGACCCTCACAACAGACCTCGAAAGGAGGATACAAGCCTCTGAAATGAGATGTTTTCGAAGGCTACTTGGCATTTCGTACAGAGATCACATCACGAACGAGGAAGTGGAAAGCAGAATTAGGCAAGCCATCGGGCCCTATGAAGGCCTATTAGCCATTGTGAAAAAAAACGCAAACTGAAGTGGTATGGGCATGTCACGCGATCAGCAGGGCTTGCCAAGACAATCCTGCAAGGCACTGTGCAAGGAGGGCGAAGGAGAGAAAGACAGAGAAAAAGATGGGAGGACGATATCTCAGTGGACAGGACTGAAGCTGAGCGACACACTAAGAATGGCGGAGAACAGAGTGGAATGGAGGGAGCTGGCTGCCAAGTCATCAGTGGTGCCCCAACGGTCGGCAAGACTACGGGATAGATAGATAGATAGAAATGGACCTCACTACATCCATCCCATACCGTTGAAGCGTAATCGACATGAGAACGTATGTGAGCGTTATAAAATAGTTTACGGGTATTTGAATCAGTATAATATTTCAGTTTTGATAACATAAAGAGATTTTTTGCTACTGATATTGCATGAGGCGTCTGTATGAGCTTGCCATTTTAGCTGACTGTCGATTGTAATCCCTAGTACGCGATGTTCGTTTACCTGTTCTACCTGACTACCTTTAAGTGAAAGGTTAAGTAATAGAGGCGTTATCTGCTGTTTTTGGCGCGTGGCGACTACCATCGATTTCGTTTTGACTGGATGAACAACAGAATTGTTTATACACCAAGCTGATACGTCATGAAGACTTTGTTGTAAGTTGTCGGAAATTACATATTTAAGTTCGTTAGAAAAAGTGTTCTGCTGGATACAGAGATTATAAATGTAAGTTAAGGATTCTACAATGTATGGGAGAGACAGCTTAAGTATTAAGAGAGAGAGAGAGAGAGAGAGAGAGAGAGAGAGAGATGAAATGAAATGAAACTTTATTTAAATGAAATGAAACTTTATTTTCCAAGGATAAAAGAATAGGTGCGCAGACCTTTTTTCATTCTTAAAAGTCCTTGCTACAAACTACATGAAAGCACTCATGCACGCACACACACACACACACACACACACACACACACACACACACACACACACACACACACACGCACGCACGCACGTGACACCGGCACGCACACGCGCTTGCACACACTCACACACACCCACACACGCGCGCACGCACACACGGAAGTGGAGAGAGAGAGAGAGAGACTGCTGGATGCACCGCGTCTCGGTGTACTCGTGCCGCTATAACAAGGCAGTTACGTCACACAAACCAGTTCCAACCGCATGAGCCTCATTTCGGCCGAAATTCCAAAGTCTGTTTTCCCCCTCGCATTCATTGCAGTAGCTCGCAGCACGTGACCGCCGGTGCACGGCCGCCGTGCGGCATACCTCTGTAACTGCCTGCCCGCCTTGGCCGATCACCTGCTCTGGAACTGACGGAGTATCAGTCACTCCGCTCTCTGCCGTAGTCACTTTATAAACAACACAACCCTGGAGATGAGCGGTAACACGTATAGCCTTCACGGGCTCTGAGTCTTACACCTTGAAAAATGCAGAAGATGCACGTACGGACTATCCAGGGGCGGATCAGTTACCTCGCGGGAGGAGGGGGGGGTTCCAACTTTTTGTTTGGGACCTTCAACTTGATACAAAAGGCCTCCCGGCGCTAGACCTTGCTTCCAGGGACCGAACAATCAAAAGCGGGGGGGGGGGGGGGGGGGGGGCGGGGGACGTGTGTGAAAACTTGCCAACTGAACATTTTATTTAAACGTGGGGGAGGGGGGGGGGGGGTCCGAAACCCACAAAAAGAGACTTTTTATACTGAGCATTTAAAATAGTTTGGGTCGGGGGTGGGGGGGGGGGAAGGGATTTCGGACCCCTGCCCCCCCCCAGATCAGCCCTTGCTATCACTGTACGTACGCACTACTACAGTCTACACACGTTATTACAGGTTCCAGCTTTTCAAGTCTCCGGGGGCGGGGGGGGGGGGGAGAGGGGTTGTTCCAACTTTTTGTTTGGGACCTTCAACCTGATACAAACGGCCTCCCCGGCGCTAGACTTTGCTTCCAGGGGCTAAACAATCAAAAGCGGAAGGGGGGGCAGGGGGAAGAGGGGGGGGGACGTGTGTGAAAACTTGCCAACTGAACATTTTATTTAAACGTGGGGAAGGGGATCTGAACACCCCAAAAAGAGACTTTTTATACTGAGCATTTTAAAAAGTTATGGGTCGGGGAGGGGGTGATTACGGACCCCTGGAACCCCCCCCCCCAGATCCGCCCCTGCTATCACTGTACGTACGCACTAATTCAGTCTACACACCTTATTATAGATTCCAGCCTTTCAAGTCTCCGTTACGGCAATCCGTCCGTCAAAGGTTACGAAATCCACATTTCTGACAGCAAATCCAGAGGGTCTGAAGCTCGCTGTCTCAGGTGGCGCATGCTTAGTTTCCATCTGCAAGGAATTTAGATTCTCATGTGCCCCTAGGCTCGGGAGAATCTAAACCTCTTGCTGACAGTCTGGCCGCGCTCAGTGGTGATTTAAAACTGCGCCACTGACCTGGGGAACTGTGAAGGTCTGCGACTGACTGGGCGTGTAGTGCAGGTCAGTAAAGTTGTGTGTCTGTTCTTAATTGGACGAACTTTATCGGCGATCTTTTGGTTCGTTTCTTAATTGAGGTTGGACAAACTGAAACCTAGGCAAACTTCAGCAAACCAGGTTTGCCATGTTTTTCTTTCTTAACTGAAGTGCTTGATTCGGCGTACTTACTGTCTGCGAAGGTGTTCAAAATGGCTGCCGCTATATGCCGCTTCGCGATTTGAACGATTTTTTTGTTGTTGTTGTTGTTTTGTTTTGTACTCCTTGCAGTTGCAATCCCACAAACAGCGTTGCCCCTTCCACAAATCAATAAAAATAGGTCTTGTTCTTCCCACGAGTGAAATATCGCCGTCCGCCATAGCTGTTTGTATCGGTGACTATCTTCTTATCTCCAACGCAGAAGAGGGTAAAAGTTTTGACTAATCAGAGAAAAGGTTCGTCTTGGATCGCTCGACATGTCGAGCGATCTTTTTCCGACAGCGAACTATGGTTTGCCGAGGTTCGTGAACAAATTCAAACTCGCCTTATCTTTAGATCGTCCAATTAAGAACCAACCTTGTTCGCCCGAGATCGTGAATTCTAGATCGTCAGAGTTCGCGAACTAAGGTTCGTTTAATTAAGAACGGCATTAAGCATGACTGAATCACACTAGTTGCCTGTCTCGATTCGCTACCGTTTATCAGCGGTAGCTGCGAATCGAGAGAGACCACCACGGTGATGCCTGAATAATAATACCGGTTATTATATAGGCGCTTTTTCCCAATTAGGCGAATGGGCTCAAAGCGCCGCGAACTGAACCCAATACGCACGCTCACGTGACGCACACGCATTCACTCTGAAGACAAACACAGTGCCAGACAGACACAGGGTATTCACGTGGTGCGAAGGTCAACCCATTACATCCTGAGCCGCGGCGGCTGATTTTGTAAAATGTGCTTACTGCCCTATGAACACATTACAGATTAGGAGACAGATCAACTGTCTTAGTTCAAGGGTGGTGCCAGAATAGCTTGGCGCCTCAGGCGCCAAGCTATTCTGGCACCACCCTTGAACTATCAGTCAAATTTATTTCATGCAATGGGTGTATCAGAATGATAAGGATTAAAGAAGTATAACCTCCTTGCAACTGGACACATCAATATGTTTTTTCTGAAATCCGACTTCGCGGTTCTATCAACGACTCAGACCAAATCTGAGCCACAGAAGATCGTCCAGGGGTTGTGGATACAAATTGGTCTCAGCAAGAGGCGTAGATCCTCATGAGCCTCCGCGGTCGCGGGGGCCCATGAGGATCTATACCACTTGCTCAGTTGGGTGGTGTTCACCTTTTGCTCAGCAGTCGGCTGTCAGCTCAGCAAGAGGGCTAACATGTACCTAATTAGCGCCCCCGGCAGTTGGGCCGTCCGGCCGTACGAAACTGCTAACTCTGCTGAACATGGAACAGCTGATCAATGCCCGCATCTCGGAAATCTACAGTCAGTCAGTGCGAAGTTAATCAGTACAGGCCGACCGAGAACGAAACTCAAAATAGTCAGTCGGTACTTAGTATGCACTCCAACTTCCAGTAAAGCGACCTGCTTCGGCCTTGGCGGGTTTTGACTGCCGCTAAATTCGCCGACAAAACTGGTTATCAGTGTTGTCTTGTCTCAGCTGAGTGATTTGCCCGTTCTTTTCACAACTGATCCATGAGTAGGCGGCAGACGTATCTGATGTTTTCCGCTGTCTGCTGAGCGTACTGGAAAAAACTCTACTGCCTACACAGGAAAAGAAGAGCACAAATGTCTTTCATTTTACGACAATTACAACTTCAACAATTAAGATAGCCCTTTTGTCCAGCATTATTGTCAGACATGCTAAGAGCATTTTTATAAAGGAGATATTGCGTGCTATTAACCCGATCAATTTCAAGAAAATCAGTGTGAACACTAATCAATCCAACTGCAAGAGGTATATATCCTCATGAGCCCCCGCAATTGCGGGGGCTCATGAGGATCTATACCTCTTGCTGACACCACTTTGAATCCATGTTCCTGTCGACAGCTAGGGTGTTTTGGTGTTGGATTATCGTAGACTGCAGAAAAAAAGTCTACGTCAGCTCTCACTGAACGGTTAACCCTTTCCTGCCTGGAGTAGGTCGATTTAAACAAGGTCAAGTTATCACGTAGGTCCTGCCGAGTTTGAGCCCATAGCGCTTCCGGCCATAAGTCTGCGGACTCAGCTGATCGGTGCATCTTAGTCTCTGAACCTTTGTTCAGTGCGTCGTAGTGAATACATGACCGACTGAGAACATATTATTTTTTATAAAAGGGCGGTCACAGTACTGCACACAACTTCAAGCATAATTATCCTGAACAAATACGCTTAACAGTAGCGGGCATGTGCGTGTGTGCCACTGGCACAAAAAAGCTGAGTATGCAAATGCGACCTGATCAGTGGTATCGCTGCATAATAATGCGCTTTAGCCGCACAGTTTATGACGTCAAACTGAATATAAAATTAATTTAACCAATTTACCGCATGCTGATGCAGAATTTTTTTTTTAATTAAAAAAAAAAGTATATTTGTAAATTGGCAGCGGAAAAAAATTCCCAGCCGTCAGAGGCACATGGATACAAAGCGGTGTCAGCAAGAGGGATAGATCATCAACTGCGGGGGCTTATGAGGATCTATACCTCTTGCAGCCGGGTGGTGCTCACTTCTTCTCGGCAGCGAAGGAGTTATTGTGTTTTTTGAAATCATATTAGTTCAGCGTCGAAGGTCCCCAGCCGTCGAATGAACTAGGATTCAAAACCGAGGTTTCTGCAAGAGGCATAGATCCTCATGAGCCCCCGCAACTGCGGGGGCTCATGAGGATCTATACCTCTTGCAGTCACCGGGTGGCGTTCAGTTTTTCTCGGCAGTGAATGAGTTACATTGACGAAGTCTTGCCGTGAACTGTACCAGCATGCATAATTCAGTGAAACTGACTTGCGGCGTTGGATGGAAACATTTTTTTTTCATTTTGCATGATGATGAGGATGAGGGTGATTATATGATGATGCCATGGTGGTCCATGTGGTTGGGGACTGCGTGACAGGGCCGCATTCCACGCTTCCTGTCATAAATATCCTGGTGTTAACCAGGCCCGGGAACTGCGGACATTTGTAAATCTAGTGTCACTTTCACTGTTCAGACGAGTGTGATTTCAATATGACTTGTGGATGAGGATAACAGGAACTGCGAGCATCGAGGCAACTGCGGGGGCCTATGAGGCGCGCTTTGCCGTTGGATTGTGTTCACTCCTTCTCGGCAGTGAAAGGGTTATAGGCGCGGCAACTTATCGTCTTTTCAGAGTTACGTGACTTCAGTGAGGGGCTGAGGTGAAAGCGAACTACTCAACCCACATACCGCAACACAAAAAAAAACGCAGAGAGCGATACCTTTGGCGGGTAAGGACCTTCAGTATAGCTGACACAGCTAATCTCGCCGTGAGTGTGTGATAAGCAACAGGCAGCGGACGACAGGCGAATGGTTTGCCATTCTGTTTAACTCGGCGTAACAGAATGACAAACCATTCTTCGTTGTGTCATCCATAGCCTGTGGGTCAGGTGGCGGATACGGCCCACCCCGCGTATTTTGGGTCTTTTTTTTTTTTTTAAATAGCGCCGCTACCCGGCACGTCCTCATATATGACTCATATATGACACACACACACACATTCACACAGGTACACACTGTGACTCACGCGCGCGCGCACACACACACACACACATACAACAGGGACGGATCAGTTACCTCACCTGGCGGTGGAGGTGGGGGGGGGGGGGGGAGGGATATTTCAATTATTCGTTTGGGACCTTCAGCCGGACACAAACGGCTTCTCGGGGCATGACCTTGAGGGAAGTGGGGGGGGGGGAGGGAATGAGAAAGGGGGGGGGGGGAGTTAAGCGCCCCAACCGTGTGTGGGAACCTCTTGTACCTTCTCGGCAACACCCGCCGAAATCCCTCCCCTCCCCCCCCCCCCCCCCCCCCCCCCCGCAACACCCCACTTTAAAAAAAGAGGCGGGCGGGGTGTGGGGGGAACAAACCTCAATAAAGGACTTTGATACAATATTTGAAAGAATTTTTGGCCTGGGGGCGGGGGAAGGGCCTGGAGGTTCCAAAGCGCTGGATCCGCCCAGATCCGACCCTTCACACACACACACACACACACACACACACACACACATCCACACACACACACACTCACACATACACACACACACACACACACACATCCACACACACACACACACTCACACATCCACACACACACACACACACACACACACATCCACACACACACACACACACACACACTCACACATACATACACACACACACACACACATATCCACACAAATAAGGTCGAGTTTTAAAGTAAACAACAAATGTATTTCGTAGCCATGTATCATAAAACACCCACAACCCCACCCCCTTCAATACCCACTCCCACCCCCCACACCCACTCCCACCCTCCGCACCCACTCCCACCCCCTTGTGAATGTCAACTGTACCGTTGGTAACAACAACAGTCAGCAACACAACCGGCTATCTCACTGGATCAGCCAGACACATAGAAAAATAGTCACATCATCAGTATATAGTCCTCAATGATAATCATCTATGGGGGAGGGGACCTTCCCCAGTTAGCACTAAATCTTCGGGGCGGACTACGACGGCAACGGGCCCGCACACAGCCGTTCGCGGGCCCACTGCGGCCGTGGACGGTCCGAGGACTTTGCTTACTAGGCTGGGATATGTACAGTGCGGAGAAACATCAACATGTTAGTAAACAAAGCAAAAAACACGTGTGTGCGGGTTTGTGATTTTGGACCTTACGGCTAACGCCGTAAGGTCCAAAATCACAGGCCCGCGCACAGACATCACGCTACATTTGCACGGCACATGTCAACCTCTTGAACGACGGGTTTAATGTTCTCCGATAATCAACGTTAAGAGCAAAGCTTTCAAGCAAACGGTACATATAGTGACAATGGGGTAACACACACCCCCCGCACGCACACACACGCGCACGCATACACACACACGCACGCACGCCAACAGCAGCAATGTCACTTTCATTGTACTCCGACAATTTAACATAAGCAAAGCATTTAACTCGTTCAGCCCGACGGCCATATTTCCCTAATTTTGGAGGCGTCATCTAACGACTATGCACCAGTTGCAGGAGACGGATCGACCATGATAATTCAAGGGCAGTGCCAGATTAGCTTGGCGCCGACAGGCGCCAAGCTAATCTGGCACTACCCTTGAATTGTCATGGTCGACCCATCTCCTGCTGTAGTGCGTCAGGGCTGAATGGGTTAAGCAAGCTGTGTCTATAGCGCTGGACAATGGGGAAACACGCAAGCACGCACACACACACGCGCGCGTGCGCACACACAAACACACACACTAATCATTAACATTTGATTTTAAAAGCCGATGTAAGAAAGATACCATAAAATGGAATAAATCGCGCGGCGAAAAAGTGTAATCTTTGTGATCTTTGTTCCCAGAAGGAAATGTACAAATTTTAATGTAAAGACATCTCAATATACAAACCACAAAATCAAAATCTCTACTGACACACGCGGAGACAGACATATATTGCACACAGTGCTCTACACTAGGAATCTGATTTACATCTGTCTAAAACTGGTCAACACCGAAAACAAAGCGTCAGTATGTACAGTGCGTTCAATCCAGATAAAACAAATTAACACATCTGCGCAAAAGGTGTTAACGCTAAACGCTAAAGTGTCAAAAGTACTGTGTGCATTACTTGTATATTTAAAAAAAATTGGTACATCCGTGCAAAAGGGGTGAATCCTTTGCCTGACGGTCGGTAGCGGTTTTAGTCGCGATGATTGTTATAGGAAACATGGCGACAATATGCGCTTCCGACAGCCCAAGGGTTCAAGACTAAATGATATATTATAGGGTAAAGATGACAATATATATATAGTCGCACTCTGTAATATGTGCATTTTAAAACCGGATGTCAAAAAATGAATACATCTGTGTAAAATGGGTTAACAATGAACAACAATGGGTCAACACTGTGAAGAACATTAGTGAGGTTTCGTTTGCTGCGAACGACTCCCAACAACCAACGCGGACAGCGAAGTCAGTCATGGCGAATATCCAACTTGTGCAATGATATGCACAAACAGCACGCCGAACACTTTCAAGAGGCGTAGATCCTCATAAGCCCTCCGGGTTCATGACGATCTATGCCGGCCTCTTGGAGATGGAGTTTGGAGTGTTGTCCACGCTTTGGCCGTACAAGCTGGGTTATCCGCCCGCCATGACTTAGCTGTCGCTCGTTGTTTGGGGGTCGATTGCTGCTAACCAAACCTCACCACTGTGCGCATTCAGTTCCACCGCACCGGATGGCATCACCGAGCTGAAACACTGCACCGCACAGGCCAAATCTGCAAGGCGCTCGAAAACTCACTCTACTCTTACCGGCGTCACACGGCACGTTCAGTCAGTTGTGTGCTGGTCTGTGATTTCGGACCTTACGGCTTTCAGCCGTAAGGTCCGAAATCACGGACCAGCACACACCGACAACCAGCCATTGTCTGACAAACGAGAGAGAAACTCTTTCACCATGAAACTAGACTTCTCCAATGCGGTACAGTAACTCTTTGTCCTGTAAGAAATTTTTCTGTATGAAGTACTCCTAAGTAACTTCGTTAACTCATTCTACCCCAAGACCGAAATCCCCAAATTTTTAAGTCGTCCTCTGAGACTGCGTTGCAGTGCAGGACACAGATCGACCATGATAGTTCAAGGGTGATGCCAGACTGAATAGCTTGGCGCCCATAGGCGCCAAGCTATTCTGGAGTCACCCTTGAACTATCATGGTCGATATTTATCTTGCTGTGGTCTGTCTGGGGTAGAATGAGTTAAGAGTTTATTTCTGGATCCGGTAGGCGTGCCAAGCAACGTCTTGTAACGACACATTCAGTGCTAAAAATACCCGCCACCCGACTCGGTGTTCTGGCGGATTTGGAATCACACGGAGGCTGCAGTCGACATCAGTAGGCAAAAGAGCTGCACGCCACTCCAAATAAACACTGGAGCAGATCGATTTAACCCACTCAGCCCCGACGCACTACAGCACCAAACGGACCAACCATGTTCTCATGGGGGTGACCCGTCTCCTGTCAGTAAATGCAACACAGACGTTGACGTGATACCTCTAAAATTTTGAGAGAAAAAAAGTGTGGGCCTGGTGTCAAGTTAGATGGGTTAAAACACTAACAACTCAAAATAAAGTCAATAAAGTCAGACGAAAATTCCTCTGTGCGCAATTAACACTGACTGATAACTAATGTAAAGGCTACAGACTCTAAATTCACTCTACTTAGCCTGACTGATATAGAACCGACAGGGTTCGGGTTTAAGGTCCACAGCACCGAGGTGATGTAGAACAGTGACCGGTCAGTGTTAAGTAGGCCGACGAACTGGCCAAATGAGCACGAAGTTCCGGCGTGACTGACTGGCCTTGACTGCTCGAGCGATCTGGGGCTCACAAAGCTACAGACACTAAATTCACTCTACTTAGCCTGACTGAAATAGAACAGTGACCGGTCAGTGTTAAGTACGCCGACGAACTGGCCAAATGAGGACGAAGTTCCGGCGTGACTGACTGGCCTTGACTGCTCGAGCGATCTGGGGCTCACCGGGGGAGTGAAAAGGTGGGTAAGTGGGCTGGGGATGAGGTGGTGGGGATTAGGGGGTGCGGGAGAGGGGCGTGGAAGCAGCGTAGCCTTTTGTGCCGCGCACAGAAAGAAAAAAAAAACTGAATATATTCGTGTCACGGATTACAGTGACTCTGTAATGAATTACGGTAATCTTGCACAGAAATCTCTAAATAACTACACCCAGGAACGGAAAACAAAAACAAAAAACAAACAACTTATGCTTCTTGATGACCCCACTTTGTGTCTGTGTTCCTTGGGTTAGTTTGGTGGTGCTGGACTAACAGACATGTCACAAACACAATCTGCGTGAAAAACAGTAGACCAGTAGACTCTACCCGTGACTATGTGCACCGGGAGAAGGGGAGGGGGGGGGGAAGGGGGAGGGGTGGGGGGGGGGAGGAGGCGAATTAACCTTGGTCTACCGAAGCAGCTCCACAGGTACCATACCGAAGGTGTGAGGCTCTGAGCTGGACCCGGGAACTCAACGAGCGAAATATAAATATAAAATGAATAAATGGACAAGGCTCTGGCCTCACGGCTACTGACATGCCGAGGGTGCAGGGCTGCGCTGGAGGAACTTGCAGAGACATGCTAAAAGAACAAACACTGCGAAAATAAACTACGTCGACAAAAAGACATGACGCTGGTTTCTAGATATACATTAACCCCTTCACTGCCGGGAAAACAAAACGCAGATGCGGGGGCTCATGAGGTTTTTTGCCTCTTGCTGAAATTATTCATTTTTTTGTATTACAGCGTCGATAGCCACGGTATTATTCGGTGTTGAACTCGCCCTGGTTTCAAAGACGCTGAGTTCCGTCTACTGACAGTGAAGGTGTTAAACCCCCTTGTTCATGCAGCCATCGTTACTGTGTGCAGCAACGGTGTCTGAATGCTGCAGTGGGGTTAAAGAGAAAAAGCCACGCAGTGCAAGTTCTCACCCTAGCCGAATACTGTGACAAATCGGGAATCCACACACGGGAGTTCTTTCCTTGGGCCACACTGCGTTCACGAACCACTGGCGTATCAGCACAGTGTTTCATGTCACTCACGTTTATAACAATCACAGCATTTTTAAAAGTCTTCATACTGACGACTCAAGATCTGCATCCATACGTTGCAACACGGTCTGGTGACATTTGCTCTGTTAATCATTGGTCAGTCCGTCTTTCAACACTCTTCAAGTCACAGCCGTACAGTTTCCATCTCGGCGTGTAGCGACAAGGGATCCATTCAATAAAATGACACACAGTATCATTAACACCTCCAGTACATGGCGTAATCGGAATCAGTAATAAGTCCACGTCACATCTACACTTTCTCTCTCTCTCTCAATGTAGTACTACACCAGATCCGCCAACATCACTGCACAACAATGCCGCTCCCACAGTCACACCCGGCACAGATATCACCATAAGAACTCTCAATGGTCCGCAGGTATTATAAAAGTAAGTTACATAATCTTTGACGACTCGTACTTTCGCACTTATTGTGAGGTTTCGTGTGCGACGAGGCACCAACAACGAACGACAACGTAATCACAGCGGACAACCAGTATGCAAGTCGCAAAAATCCTCATGAGCCTGGGGAAACTCCAAACATCTCCAAGAGGCATAGATCCTTATGAGCCCTCCGGGTTCATGAAGACCTATGCCTCCTGGAGATGTTTGGAGTGTTGTCTATGCTAATGGTACAAGCTGGTTTTCCGCCGTGACTCAGTACTGAGGTCGCTATCGTTAGTTTCCGGAGTCGCTCGGCGTAAACGTAACCTCTCCACTGTACGTCACGGGAAACTGTGTACCTTTGGCTGGCGCAGATACCGTAACGTTAACGACTCGACTACCTCTGGTGCAGAAAGACTGCATGCCGATACGCCTGTGGCAATAGTTCGTTTAAAGTAAGTGCTGTACTTACTAGCGGAGACTGTGTCAAGTCCACACTGAAGGTGCTTGCAATTTATTCTCAGTCACTTGGTGTACAGAAAGGACGGTGCCGCTTCCGCACCTTGATCAGACATTAACCCCTTTATTGCCGGTGATCACAAATTTCAAGTCAGAGAAGACTGCACGCTGGCCGACATTCTCGTGAAGAACATAGATGTAAATGCGACAAAATTCGACGTCAAAAACACAGGACTAACAAGAGACATAAATCCTCATGAGCCCCCGCGACTGCGGGGGCTCATGAGGATTTATGTCTCTTGCAGATGGGCAGTTAAAGGGTTAATTTCATCCTGACTATACGCGCTGTCACTCTTTCATTCAGTCAATGGACCGATTTGCAAGCTGGGTGTCCTCAGTCTAAAATGTGACGAACACGTACACATATGCCATGAAAATTCAAGGGTAGTGCCAGATTCGCTTGGCGCCTAGACATCGCCGAGCGAATCTGGCACTACCCTTGAATTTTCACGGCCGAACCATCTACTACTGTTGTACAATGCCTACGCCAATTCAATTTTAAACCAACAGTATATGAAAACACACATGCGGCACGAGAAATTTCCCCGCGTCAAAAATGCAATTGACGTTACACTGTGAAGGGGGTGAGAGCATGGGGGTATAATGATCTAAATGATAATTATTGTCAGCACTCTAGCTAAAGAATCTCTGTGCGGGTGGAAAAGAGCCCACACTCCTACCAATGACTGGACACTCGCCCTCGCACGCGAAACTGAATTTCCCCGCGTCAAATGAGAAAAATGAAAAGTATGACAGATAATCTGAAACGCCTCTGAAAAAATCCGCAGCGAATGTTTGCTGAACAAATGGCATCCCCCAAAACAGTCGTTGGACACACGCAAATAATAAAAAGCCACACACAAAACACGCTGTCAATCCACAAGGCCAGTATAACAACAAAACACAATCCGGGAATAATGACAACAAGAAATCCACCACCATCCATGAATTTTGGTTCTCCTCTAATAACTCAGACGAGGAAGAATATTTTTGGGTTGTTTTTTTTGTGTGTGTGATATTAATTGGTCTCTATGAGTTCCACACATAACGGAGACAGTCGCTTGTTATAAGTGCTGGCCTGTGACAGTCGTAAGTCATAGAACAGCGCACACACGTACTCGACAAACCACGCACGTGCCCAAGAAATGACGCAAAATCTGCCGTCAAAAAAAAAAAAAAAAAAACCAACTGAAGCGAACACGCGTCCAAAATACACGAATTCACGCGTATATGTTAGCTGATGATAACTCTTAAACTCCCAGAACTAAATGACTTCCATTCGATAAAATGGAAGTCATTTAATTCTGAGAGTTTAAGAGATAAAAGCATCCTTGACCATCAATACAACGGAAGCGTCAGACTCGAAACTCGGACGCACAGCATGCCATTTCTGGCTGGCAATGTAACATTGTATTTCTGTCGGCGTGTTGCTTGTGGCGCAAAGTCTGCCCACGCAAGTACACAAAACGCCAACGATCGGCAGTGTCTGAGGACCACACTGAGGGGGTGTGGAAGAGCAGGAACAGAAAAAGTGGAGTACGGGACCAGGAGAGCGGAAAACGTGGGTAATATATTAAAAAAAAGTGAAGAATAATTTGTACAAAAGCCATTGGAACAGTGCTATTCAAAGTCCGTTATTAACTCCCTTGTGCGAGCAGCCACATGTACTCTCTACCGCGCTAGTTACTGCATGTACAAGAGGGTTAACCTTTCGGCCGCTGTCGGTCAGTTAGTTAGTTATTTGGGTTTAACGCCGAGCAGGCGACTAAGGCCATCTCACGGCGGTCTGCTGTCGGTAGCGGTTTTTGTCGCGATGATTCATTCAGGAATCATCGCGACAAAAACCGCTACTGACAGCAGAAGGGCTCATAAACTAGATATTAACAACCAGAAGGGGTCGCGCCGCCATGGTGCCCTTCACACGGGCGTCACTTCCTGTATGGCGACGAGTTCCGGTCTGAAGTCACTGCTGGTGTCGTTCTCGAGATCTTCGATAAGGTCCAGGACGGCGTCCGGCGGCTTCTTGTTGAAGCAGGGCAGTATGAGGGCCAGGTGACACGCTGCGCCCGCCACCAGCAACGCGCCGCCAAGATAGAACGACGCGTCGTACGTTTTGGTTTGGTCGTAGACGAAACCTGCAACATACACAGGGATTTAAGACAGGTGGTTAACTCATCGGGCAGCCGCATCCGGATGCGCGGCATAGCCGCATCCGGATGCGGCTGGCCGCGAAAGAGTTAACCCACTGGCTATCGGTAGCGCTTTTTGTTGCGACGGAATCGTCGCGACAAAATGCGCTACCGACAGACAAATGGTTAAGACTGGTAATGCGGCACAGTCCACTCATGTGCAACACTACATCAACCCCACAGCAACATATATGCAGTTAATGCGGGTGGTTAGGACAGATTGATTGATTGAACATTGCTTAACGTCCCGACAGCAACAAGGCTTTCTCAGGACGTGCCTGCACTGCTTGTGAAAAAAAAATAAATAAACAGAACATTGAATGTATGTCGCCAGCCGGTCAAATACGTTAAATAAACCTAACACATGGGGCCTAAATAAAGCTAAGACCATTTAGCAACACACATCCGATATCAAGAGCTACAGGCAGTGCAGACAGTAGGGAGAGTTTTAAAAAGGCAAATACAGGTGAATGGACAAAGGGTAGACAGAAACACATGCCCCAGAATAGAGAGAAAAACCCACCCTGTGGGACTGACCAGGGTAACCCTGGGAACTAAAAAATACCTAACCCCACCCAAGTCCCCCAGGGCAGACCCGGGTGGGGTGGTTAGGACAGGTACTTGACACTCGATCAATGTAGAACTACACGGTACTATCAAGGTACTACCAGAACTATCAAGGTACGCCAAACCTATCACAATACGCTGGTAGTTAATACAGCCGGTTAGGGCAGGTCACGGCCGGTACATGGCACTCGATCAATGTAGAACTACACGGTACGATCAAGGTACTAGAACTATCAATGTACACCAAGCCTATCACATACGCAGGTAGTTAAGACAGACGGTTTGGACAGGTACCTGGCACTCCATCAAGGCAGAACTAGAATAATAAACTTATAACATATACATGTGGTTAGGACAGGTATGTAACACACCATCAATATAAAGGTAGAACACTACACCAAACATGTGGCATGCAGGTATGGAACTGACACAGTTAAGCTTATACGAGGCGAAAGCTCAATTACGCTGCATGCAGCTCTAGTACTAGGAATAGACATGCTTAGTCAAGGTGGTGCAGAATAGCTGCGCTAAGGCCAGCTATCGGCACCCTGAACATTAGTCAACTATCACGATGGTTACGACATAGGTTGGAAGCCCTAGAAAAGCTGACAGAGGCCTACTGTAACGTCACTTGCCAACCAGATTTTAGTTGTTATATCAAATCGAATAAAACAATCGGATTAAAAAATTTACAAGGAAAACATGGATCACACTGAGAAACACTTTTTTTTTTTTTTAAGTCAGCAAAGGATGCCGTCATAACTGAAGCGCGGTGTGTTTTTGTGTTGCGTCATCTTTTTCACACCAAACTGCAAAAAAAAAAAAAGGAAAAAGGATGACGTCATAATTGAAGCGCGGTGTGTTCTGTGCTGCGTCATTTCTCCACACCAAACTGTCCGACGGAAAACTAACTTTTGATCGGAAAGAAACGTCAGCCTCTTTCACAGCTCTGCAAACGCGTGTCAAAGTAGACATACAGGACGAAAGGCGGACAGGACAACCCCAGTAAAAAAAGATCTTGGGGCTGGCGACGGCCTCAGCTGGCCCGCGCAACGCGCGGGCCAGCTGCGGCCGTCGTCAGCCCGAGGATCTTTGCGCACTGAGAAAGGAGGACAAATGCAGAGAGAGTGAGCAACTGGAAGGGTGAGAGAAATGGCTGGGTGTACTCACCGGCGAGAGGCGGGCCCGCCATGGCGGCCATGCCCCTGAATAGTGTCATGAGGCCGAAGCCGTTAGTGAGTTTCTCCAGCCCCAGCAGGTCGCAGATCAGGATGGACGACAGCGAGATGAAGGCCGCTACAACAACATCACCGTCAACATCATCATCACTATCATCATAGTCATTATCTGCCCACATAATCCTAGAAGATTTTGTATACCGACTGGATTATTTTTTTCTGATTATCACGAGTGTCATAGTGCCTTCAAAAGTAATCGCTGCTTGGTGGTTTATCAAATACATATCAAATTTCTTCTGCCAAACCAAAATCTCCGCACCAGCTACACCCTATGTCTAAACAACGCGGATATGAGTGTAATGTAGCCTATACACAGGCTACTGTCGAAAACGTTTTTCACTGCCGCGTGAGTCTCGATGAACAATCATAGTCAGTGCCGACACAAAAGAGTTGAGTGCGGGCGTGTGCCGTCGTGTGTGTGTGTATGTGTGTGTGTGTGTGTGTGTGTGTGTGTGTGTGTGTGTGTGTGTGTGTGTGTGTGTGTGTGTGTGTGTGTGTGTGTGTGTGTGTGTGTGTGTGTGTGTGTGCAGACTGACCGACTGACAAGCCGAAGACAGAGGCAGCCACGCAGAGGAGAGCGTAGTTGCGGCATAACGGAAAGGCTGCGGTTGACAGGCCGCAGATAAAGATGGACACATAAGTTATGACCAGGCTGTTGATCTTCCACATGTCCGCCAGCCACCCGGTCACCACCCGCCCCACTGTGTTGGTGATGCCTGCACAGGAACACACTCGGGTAAGTGGAATCAAAATTCTTGTAACGGCTCAACCCATTAACCCCTACCCTGCCACTGTACGTATAGGCTGTACGTGTGCATTTGTTGTTTCTGAAATCATGGTGCATTCAGCGACTGACACAGAGCCAACGCCGTCCCAGAAACGTGGATACGAATTGGTCTCAGCAAGAGGCACAGATCCTCATATCCTCAGATCCTCATGAGCCCCCACAGTCGCGGGGGCTTATGAGGCTCTATGTCTCTTCCAGTTGGATCGTGTTCACATTTTTCTCGGCAATGAAGGGGTGAAAACCTCGAGTCCACATTTATCAAATTGTTGAGATGTCACCAAGCATCTTTGTGCCAGTGAACATTCCAACGAAGAAAGAAACACGCTTAGAAAATACAGTTAGAATAATGAATGGCCAAACAATTGTGTCGCGAGTTCCCCCAAAACTAGCGTGCTCTCTGGCGCCAGAGGCGATAAAGCGCAGTGGGCCGTGGGCAAGCGCAGCTCGTCACTATGGACGATCGGCAGTGCGAGCAGGAAAACGGCCGGTACATAAACAAATTATTTCAATGAAATCGCCACCAAAAAAACCCAGAGTTTGCATTAAAAAGATGCATCTACTGTTGGTATAACAAAGTTAATTAATTATACTAGCTGTTGAAACGACATGGCAGACCATTTTCCAAAGCCACTGTGACTGGCTTCATCACCATTATGCAGTTTTAATGTACGGTGAGAGATCGTTTTCCTCAGCGATATTTCCGCAAAAATAAACAAAGGTTGTATTGTAACAACTGTATGGCCAGGAATCAATCGTCCGAAGTCCTTTGTCAACGTCAGCTTAAATTTTGCCGCATATTACTTGTGATTTACAGCAAAACAGTGTCGGCTAAGCGTCGGAGCTAGCCGAGTTGCCCACATTTCGTGGCTCGCCAAGTCTAGTGTTGGCTCAAAGTCGCGTAATCTAGCGTGCGTTTTAGAGCTGCTCGGGAACTCGCAACCGGCCTATTAAATGACCAAACAAGTGTGTAGCAGATGTCCTTTCGTTGGGATGTTCTTTGCATTTTACACTTTTGACAGTCACCTTTTTGGTCGGGATTTTTTTTTTTAATGCGTACTAGTTGCAGGAGATGGATCGACCATGACAATTCAAGAGTATGGCTAAATTAGCTTGGCGACTCATATCGACAATGATAATTCAAGGGTCGTGTCAGCATAGCTTGACGCCATCTGGCGCCAATCTAATCTGGCACTACCCTTGAATTATCGTGGTCGATCTATTTCCTAATGTAGTGCTTTGGGGCTAAATGGGTTACAAGGCATGGGAATTTTGTACTCTACCATCCCGCTCGCAATACTTAGTGTGAGGACCAAAGCCATTAACACCTTCAAGTGTCCTCTACCAACCCGTTTAAATAATAATAATAATACCGTTATTATATAGGCGCTTTTTCTCAATTTTTGGGGGGAAATCGACTCAAAGCGCCGCGCCTGAAACCCAACACACACACTCACGAAACAGACACGGATTTACGCCATTTAAGACAAACACAGTACAAGACAAACGAAGGGCCAGTCAGCTACTGAAGTTACAGAGAATTTTGATCGCTTATATTTGAAATTTGTAAAGTGGCCTGAGACCGGTACCAAAGTGTGGGGGGTGGAGGGGGGGGGTGGAAGAACCGGAGTACCCGGAGAAAGAACCCCCGACAGTCCGCCCGAATTAACGGTGACACTTACCAGAGGAGAAAAGTCCAACGCCGGAACCCGGTATCGAACCGCGCACCTTTAGCATTGGTGGCAGGCGCCTTAACCACTGCGCCACGGACCGCCCCAAGTGTACCCAGTGTGATGTCCAACTGTTAACGCCTTAAAGTGCCTGCTCAATACCCAGCCTACGGTGTTTATTATAACTATGCACAGACACATGAACAAAGCGAAGTTTGTTCTCCGGTCTAAACGAGAGAACAACCGAACAAAGAAAGAAACACGCTTAGTAATGACATTTGCCATACACTTGTTTCGTAACTGTCTTTTCTAAGCGTGTTTCTTTCTTCGTTGGCCTGTTCTATGCATTTTACACGCTTATCAGTCACCTTTTAATTCCTGATTTTTTCAGTCCAATACACTACATATCAGTTGTTGCCGAAATAACTTGACATTTTGAAAACTGAGGTTGGCCTGTTATTTTGGTCCTTCCGTCTCTAGGGCATAAGGGCAAAAAAAATCACAAACTAGCGCAAGTTTTGGAAGTTGCCACCACAAGGCCACTTTCGCCAGCAACGTATAGTTAACTCAATCCATGAAGTCAAGAAATTCATGAGTTTCCTAAACCGTTAACACAAAATACAAAAAACTGTCCCAGAAAGGCGACTGCCAAGATTGTGAAACGAAAAGAAAAAATCCCAACAAAATGTATGTCTACTAAAAAAAAAAAAACTTTAACAAAATGTGCTATAATTGCTCTGTCAAAACGTGTGGAGTCAGCAAGAGGCATAGAGTGCAGTCAGCAAGAGGCATAGATCCCCATGAGCCCCCGCATTAGCGGGGGCTCATGGCGGTCTATGCCTCTTGCATTTTTTTTTTTTTTTTTTTTTTTTTTTTGGGGGGGGGGGGATGCGGGAATGGTTCGTTTTGTTGTGTCAGTGTAGGGGTTAACTCGTCTCTGTGTTTTCACCATCACTGTTTTTTTTATCTTGCGGGCAACAATACATCTGACCTGTTATCATGATTTTTTTCTTTTTCTTTCCTTCTTTCTTTCTTTCTTTCTTTTTTTTTTTTTTTTTTTTTTTTTTTTTGGGGGGGGGGGGGGGGAGGCGGAGGGGTTAACGTATAGATAAACAGAGAGACCGACTCACCAATGATGGAGATGAGAATAGCCGCCTTACTAAACTCGATGTGCATATTGACGGCGAAGTCCACGCAGTAGACGAAGGGCACGTAGAAGCCGAGGAATGTGAGGACGTTGCCGAGCATGATCATCATGAAGCCGGGGTCCTTCAGCAGGGAAAAGTCCAGCATCTGCTGCAGCGTGTCCTTCACGGACTGGGGTAAACACAGGTAGCTCCAGAACTGTGGACAACAACAATAATAATAATAATAATAATAATAATAATAATAATAATAATAATAATAATAATAATCTGATCAGGTGGGAAAAATAATAATTTAAAAAATGTTTTGCAAAAAATGAGAAAGTAAAATAAATAGGTAGGTCTGTTTGCTTTAACCCTTTGCTGTCGGTAGCGGTTTTTAACCGCGATGATTCCTTCAGGAATCATCACGACAAAAACCACTACCGACAGCCAAAGGGTTAACTGAGACATTCTCTTGGAAAAATAAAGTTGTTAAAAGCAAAAACAAAACAAAAAGAAGGAAAAACATTCTAAATCTGTTGTAGCGAGTCCATGACGGACTAGGAAAGACACAGGTGGACAACAACAACAACAGTAATAAACATGATCAGCAGGGAGAAGTCCAACATCTGTTGTAGCGAATTCTTGAAACACAGGTAAGCTCCACAATAATAGACAACGACAGTAATAATCATGGATCAGCAGGGAAAAATCGAACAAATGTGTCAGGGTGTCTTTACAAGGTGGCGCCACACTGGTTGTCTCTCTCGGTTGTCTAACTCTATTGTTTAATTAAACTCTATTCTTTGGTCTAACTCTATTGTTTGATTTAACACTAAGTTTATCCCACTACTTAAAGAGGATCCAACTGACCTTAGACTCTCCACCAATCAACGCCATCTCTCCAGGTATGGTGGTGATGCTGGTGATGTAGCTTTTCATGTCGGTCTGAGACTTGTACTGTGGAATATTCAGCACGCTGCCACTGTAGAAGATGTCCTTGCGGTACAGCGGCCGAGCCAGATCCTTCTTGGACACGGATAGTGAGTGCATGGACGGACCGGCCACGGCGGAGTGACTCCCATGGAGATGGCTCTTCAGACGCCAGACGTTCTTCTCGCTGCCCAGGGTCACAATGGTCATCTTGCTGGGTGCTTGCTGCACAACGTAAGTCATAGACATATAAGGCAGGTCTACATTATTAGCGAAACAACAACACACTTACACACATATTATTATGGTCTCGTTGTCAATCGTCACTAACGTATCTCGCTAGGTGATACAACACACACACAAAGACAATGATTAAAACCACACTGGCATCAACATGGAGAAACCACACAGGCACAAACTATAACAACACCGTCATTAACGCTATCTTGCTTACCCCATTTAGCCTCGACGTACTACAGCAGGAGATTGATCGACCATAATTCAAGGGCAGTGCCAGATTAGCTTGGCGATTGATAGCGCCAAGCTAATCTGGCACTATCCTTGAAATATCATGGTCGATTAATTCCAGCAACTGATACAGACTGAGTTGTTAAGTGACACCTCTAAAATTTGGGAAATGCATTCCTTGGGGTTAAATGGGTTTAAAAAATACCATACTATTACTACTACTACTACTGCTACTAGTAATAATAATAAACACTCGGGCAAACAGGTCAGATGTGTTGTTGCCCATAAGACACAGATGTTAAGGGTAAAAACACAAGACGAATTAAACCATTCACTGCCAAAGCACAACGAACCATCCCCGCATGCAAAATGCAAGAAGCATAGATCCTCTAGCTGCCCCAACTGTGTATACGTGTTCCCTTGGACAGCTGACGTTCGTCATTTGGCGTTGATAATTACACAGTTTTCTTAAACACAATCTTTGTCAACTGGCAGTTACGGGATTAATGATGAGACCACACATTGAACAAGATTAAGTCCTGAGTGTTTTCACATTAGAATACACGCAAGCGTTGCCTTTCAAATGGTTAACTTGTAAAGAGCACCCCACGGGGATGGAAAGCTAGGGAATAGAGATTAAAGACACCCCCTCCCCCTCCCACCCAACCCATCACCACCTACCCACCCCTTTTTCATCCGTGACCTCTTATTGAACTCTACTGAACTGTTGTCTCCAGGACATCCCTTTAAAGTCCAAGGGCGGATCAGTTCCCACGAGAAGGGAGGTGTGGGGGTGGGGGTGGGGGCGGGGGAGGGGGAGGTGGGGGGAGGGGGGTGGTTTCAACTTTTGGTTTGGGACCTTCAACATGACACAAATGGTCTCCTGACTCTAGACCTTGCTTCCAGAGGCCGAAAAAAGCAAACAATGGGGCGGGGGAGAGAGGTGGGGGAGGGGAGTAGGCGCGTGTGTCAGGACTCTCACCACTTGCCGAAACATCAGCTGAAATACCAAACGACAAGGTGAGGGTGGAGTGAGGAATTTGTTATAGAATTTGAAAGTATTTTTCGTTTCGGGGGGGGGGGGGGGGAGGGGGGTCCAGACCCCCTGGAAACACACCCCCCCCCCCCGCCCCCCTTCCCAATATCCGCTCCTGAAGCCAAAGGCGAGGGAATATTGCAACTGGCCCAGACCAAAAAGGTGACTGTCAAGCGTGTAACAAATGCAAAGACAAAAATTCCCAAGAAAGAAAAAACACGCTTAGAAAGTACAAGCGCAAACGCGCTTGTCTTTTCTTAGCGTGTTTCTTTCTTTGGTTGGGAATTTCTCGTCCCTCGGCCGATTTCCCCAAGGTAATCAGGGTTATCTTCAGCCATCTTCTTCTACACTCAGGTCTCCGTCTCCGTGTCACCAGAAAATCAATAGAGCCGGCATCTCGCTTCCACTTGGCTGGTACTAACTACTGTTTGCCTGTCTAGCTGTACGAGACAAACATCATACGATAGAATAGCTACCGCTGTGTTTTGTGACCCACCGACCTACAAAAGGCCGGTGCCTGTGAGAAAGGCGGATTTTGCACTTCACAAAGTGCGATACCGATAGCGTTCGCGTGCAACGCCGTAACTGAGTGGCATTTAGGTACGAAATCATGTATCAATTGTATCAGCGCTTAGAGCTACTTTTAGAATAAGCGCTTAACAAATCTCCTTTATTATTATTATTATTATTATTTGATTATTATTATTTTTTATACGGTTGCCTCCTTTGATTTGTTCCCCATTTCCGGCAAATTTTCGGCTCTGCAGCTCAACAGAAATACTTATAACCGCCTTGTGGAGAAAGACTTTTAGTGTACTATTTTTTCTCTGAACCTCAAAATTGTTAGTTAAATACACAAACATACATTACTCTTCTTATAGGGTGAATGTTAGTTAGTTATTTGAGTTTAACGCCGAACAGGCAACTAAGGCCATCTCTAGGGTGAATGCTTTTCATAGGGTGATACAATAAGTGCAATGTACGAAATGTTTTTAAGTTGTGTGTGTGTGTGTGTGTGTGTGTGTGTGTGTGTGTGTGTGTGTGTGTGTGTGTGTGTGTGTGTGTGTGTGTGTGTGTGTGTGTGAAGTTACATTGATTTAAAGTTATTTTAGGCCGTACACACATCTGATCTAATTTACCCGTTTTTGTTCTAAGGTAGTGAATTATTTATGTATGTATTTTTGTTGAACTGTTGTGACTAATGTGAGTGTGTGTGTTCAGCACCAAGACACTGTCCTAACTGGCACTGTCTGGCCGAAGACAGAGATGCAGGACCTTTAAGGTGCCTAACGGCTGCATCATGCATATTGCGCTTCAAGCGATCGAGGAAGAAGAAGAAGAAGAACTGGCACTGTCAATATGGCAAATAAACATATCTTGTCTTGTGTCGATGTACGTGTGTGTCAAAAGGTGAAGATGGTGGATTAGGGTTAGAAATATGACGTCAAATGACCGACCTGTATGAGTGGCGTCACTTCCTGCACGTGGTGACGTAGGTGTTCCGGAAAGCCGCCATTGGTTAGAGCCTTCTGCAACAAGTAACCGACCAAAATCCATTCGTTATCGTCTCCTGGGCCCGTTTTATACATACAAAGACACGGGACAAAATCAAAAGTCTCCAATTCACATTAACCCATTTAGCACGGACACGCCACACCAAGACATGGATCGAGCCTGATAGTTCAAGGGTGGTGCCAGAATAGCTTGGTGCATATAAGGGCCAAGCTATTTTGTCACCACCCTTGAACTATCATGCTCGATCTGTCTCTAGTATTGTAGTACAGTCCTTCAGCGGGCAACTTCAACATTTGATGATTTCGGTCCTCGGGTAGAATGTGTTAAACCCGTGGCCGTCGGTAGTGGTTTTTTTTGTCGCCATGATTCCCGCAGGAATCAACGCGACAAATCCCGCTACCGACACCCAAAGGGTTAATCTAAAATACCACATCTTTCACCAAGCGGAAACGCACTTTACATAATTTCAATTAACAGCAGGAAGAAATCAAAACGTCACTTTGGAGAAAAAGCGAGAAAACAAATAAAAGCCTAGATCGACTATGATAGTTCAAGGGTGCTGCCAGAATAGCCCGACACCTCTATCCACAAAATGGCTTGACGCTTAGATCGACTATGCTATTTCAAGGGTGGTGCCAAAATAACTTGACACTTCCTATCGACAATGATAGTTCAAGGCCGGCGTCAAAATAGCTAGACGCCTTGACGCCTCCTATCCAACATGATAATTGAAGGGTGGTGAGAAAATAGCTTGACGCCTAAACGGACCATGGTAGTTCAAAGGTGGTGTCAAAATAGCTTGACGCCGAGATGGACCAGCGTACTCAAGGATAGTGCCAGGACAGTTTGACACGATGCTTCAAGGGTGGTGTCAAAATAGCTTGACGCCGAAATGGACCAGCGTAGTTCAAGGATAGTGCCAGGACAGTTTGACACGATGCTTCAAGGGTGATGTCAAAATAGCTTGACGCCTAGACCGCCCAGGGTAATTCAAGGGCAGTGTCAAAATAGCTTGACGCTTAGATCGACCATGATTATTCAAAGGTGGTGCCAGAATAGCCTGGCGCTTCTAGGCGCCAAGCTATTCTGGCACCACCTTTGATGCACCATAGGCGATCCACATCCTGTCGTAGTGAGTCAGGGCTGAACGGGGTCAGAAGGAGAGAACTTTATACCTCCGGGTCCTCCTTGTCGTCCATGAACTTCATGGGTGTGGTCATGGGTTCAGGTGTGGTGGGGGAGGAGAGGGGTGAGGCAGGGGGAGTGAAGTAGTCAGACCGCTCCGTCAGGGTTCCCTCCCCTAGCTCCGCGTCCACAAAGGTGCCAGTCTCGGCGTCCGCGAACTGGTCGTCACCCACCGAGGACACGGCATCGTCGCCAACCCTCCGCGGGGTGTCCTGGGACCCCACGCTGCCTCTGCCTCCTGGGCTGGTGGGTCGCTCTGCCCCCGGGCTGGTGGATCTCTCTGCCCCCGGGCTGACGTCCCCAGTGGGCACCTCGGGGCTGGCCTCGCGTACAATGTTCACGGGCACGCCTTCCGTCAGTACCGGAAGCATCCCCGTTTCCGACGACCCGTCATGCAACACGATGCGCGGCACGCTGAGCACGCTGGGACTGGGCATGGTAACGTCACCTCGCTCGGAGAAGGACAGTTTGTGCACGCGCGAGTCCTTGCGGCCATGCGGCTGCTTGACGAAGAAGATGGAAGGGAGAGAACCCATCTCGCTGTCCGTGTCCTGCAGGCGGCGCTCGCGCAGTAGCTTGGCTTGCATCACGCGCTCTAACACGGCGTTGTTGTCTCGTACGCTGTACGCGTAATTGCTCGTCTCCGATATTGTTCTGTAACAGGCATCATGACCGTAACGATAATAATAATAATAATAACCAATAATAATAATAATAATAATAATAATAATAATAATAATAATAATAATAATAATAATAATAATAATAATAATAATACACAGTTTAAATCATTCTTCCCGCCACACACCACAGCAAGATATGGCTCGAACATGATAGTTCAAGGGTGGTGGCAGAATAGCTTGGCGCCTAGAGGAGCCAAGCTATTCTGCCACCACTCTTGAACTATCATGGTCGATCTGTCTCATGAATTGTAATGCAGTCCACAGGGGATAACTCCAAATTGTGGGTATTTCGTACCTCGGGCACAATGAGTTAAAGACGTTTGGTCCAACTTGCAACATTTAAATCATTAAACGCTGAGGATGACAGACAGCAAACCTTAGGAAATGATGGCCAAATTAACCTTTTCACTTCTGAGAAAATCGAACTGAACACCACCAAAGAGCAACAGGCATAGATTCCCATGTGCCCTCCGCAACTGCGGGGGCACACTGAGAATCTATGCCTCTTGTCGAAACCACTTTGAATCCAAGTTCTTTGGGCAGCTGCGGATCTTTGACATTGCAGTTATAACGATTAAAAAAAACCTGATACAAACTTTGACGCTGGGCTGGTTTTGGGCGTGACTTGCTACAGTAATTATGTGGGCTGGACAGTCATAACAAGAAACTGGACAGCGGCATGTGTCTTATACAGGCATGAAAAATATGGCTTGCGAGCCAGAAAAATATACATGCTATCAGCAAAATTCTTGGTCCTAAAGGTGACTGGCAAGCATGTAAAATGCAAACAAATTCTCAGCAAAGAATGGACAAGTACGACACAATTTAGTAAACATTAATCTTTTTAAAAATAAAAAGGACAGAAATGGACTACACATATTTCACATAATTATGCGCTTTTCAGTCAAACAAGAAGCAACTTCTTGCCTCATTGAAAAAGTCAGTAAATTCTTGCATCACTGAAAAAAGAACGTATGCCTATTCTGAAAAAAAAGAGTTTTAACTCATTCAGGCCGACGGCCATCAGATTTTGGAGGTGTCATCTAATGACTATGCACCAGTTGCAGGAGATGGATCGACCATGATAAGTCAAGATTAGCTTGGCGTCGACAGGCGCCAAGTTAATCTGGCACTACCCTTGAATTATCATGGTTGACCCATCGCCTGCTGTAGTGCGTCAGGGCTGAATGGGTTAAGTTGAATAAACTGTGCTGGACTTGTCCTTTCTAAATAATAAATTATATATATATATATATATATATATATATATATATATATATATATATATATATATATATATATATATATATATATATATATATATATATATATATATATATTCCAAGTAATGAAACCAAAGTCTACCTGTTTCTGCCGTGGCGGCGCTGTTCTTTGATCCTGTCCAGCAAGTTTTTGGCGCGCGGCCGTTTATCGCTGGGTTTGGGCGCAGGGGGAAGGAGCGGCCTCATCAGCATGGAGCAGACAGCCGCTTGCAAGGTAATGCCGGCTATCACTAGCAGCGCGTTCTTCCAGTCCAGCTCCTGAGGATCATACACACATATACATTGTATTGGACGTTTGCCTTCTGAGTGCCACCATTTTTTTTTCCTCCAACTATCTCCGCGAAGAAACGCTTTTCTTTGTAACGTTAAACTCATTCAACTCCGACACGCCACGTGAAGACATGGATGGAGCGTGATAGTTCAAGGGTTGTGCCAGAATAGCTTGGCGCCCATAGGCGCCAAGCTATTCTGGCACAACCCTTGAACTATCACGCTCCATCCGCTTCCTGAAGTGCAGTACAGTCTTCAGGGGGGCAACTTGACAATTTGCGGATTTCGATCCTAGAGCAGAATGTTGTCTAAGAACAAATATCATTCAGTGCCAGTTGACCTAATACGATTAACCTTCAAGAAACTTGAACAATGCGTCAACCTTTCTGTACAGTCGTACAAAATTCTGATTTAAAAAAAAACAAAAAAAAAACATAAAATTACTGATTTTACATCCCTAAATGTGCCTCAGATATATTCAGCCCAGATCCGTTTTCAAGTGAAAGAGTTATCTGACCAAGTTTTCAAACCTGAAACAGCGCAGGCATACATGAAGTCTACAAGCTTGACCTAGACATTGAAATTTGGCCGTTATCCGCCGTGGTTCTATTAGAGTATTGTAAACAGCTTTTTCTTGTCTTTTTTTTTTTTTACCAAATGTTTACGACTGTACAGCAAAACCAAAGCAGTAATGTAAAAATAGCCGGCATCAGGTCAACTGGCGCTAAATGATATTTGTTCGTGAAGTGGTACAGAAAAGTGTTTCTTTGCGGAGAGGTTGTGCGCTCAAACGACCATTACCACGGTCATTACACTGTCACGATACCCAGGTTCTTCTAGTCTAGTTCCTAATTCTACAAACACAGACATACGGCCATCGCAAAGCAACAATACAATACATAAAGTCATGCAGCAGGAGATGGATCGACCATGATAATACAAGGGTAGTGCCAGATTAGCCTTGGCGGCCAAGCGTAGATCTGGCACTACGCGCTTGGGTTAATGTATACATGCGGTGCGCGATCCATAGGCGTCCTGTACACTCGGTCGACGTACATAGGTCAGTATTACCGGTCGAAGCTCAGCGCTGACGAGCGGGAATCGGGTTGGGTGAATCCGCGGCGGCCTCTGGGGGGGAAGTTTGTTCAATAGCATGTCCGTTGAAAGGTCCTGGTAAATCAAAGTGGCACAGTTGGAGTGCGCCTGAGTTGATCAGTGTTCAGGTCGTACTCCATAGGCAATAGATTTCCCTGTCCCCCGTAACCCGCCCGTCAGGGCCGTCCATGATCACCTCGGTGCTGTGGACGTTAAACCCGAACTAACCAACCATCATTATCACATTAGTTCTCTCAGACAAACATATAAAACGAAACGTGTCAGTCACACAGAAAGACAGCCAGATTAACAGACTAACATGTCCTGGCTAGTGTACCTGTAATAGGTACTCCGAGAGCGGTGCGAAGATGAAGGTGCCAATGCCGGAGCCACTGACAGCAATACCTGTCGCCAGCGCCCGCTTCTTCTGGAAGTAGTAACCCACACTGACTATAGACGGCAGGTAGATCATGCCCAGCCCGAACCCTGCAACATAGACACAGGTAATTTACAGGAATATACACAGGCAAACCTCTTAGGAATCGAAGCCTGCGACACACATGTACAGACAGGTATGAATACATGTAAATTCGAACCCTGCATCACACACAGGTATATGTATGAAACAAGTATGGGTACATACTCCTGTAGCAACACGTCATCGGGCAACGACGGCCTCAGTTACTGAGTACAGGTATAGTATACACATGTAAAGACGAACCGTGTAACGCACACAAGCATTTACAGGTATAAATACGGGTAAATTATTTCCAGCTTGAACCCTGCAACACACACAGTAAGGGCAGACCCACCCACTGGTTGTCTCCCTGGATTGGGGTGCATCAGCGCGTGAACATTTTACATGGAGCGCCCAGAGGCTTTCCAGAACCTCAAAATATCAAACGACGCGCGCTGAAGGGGATGGGGATAGGGAGCGCGGGTGGGGGGGGGGGGGGGGGGGGAGAGAGAGAAAGACAATTGCGCTAATATTCAACACATTATTGTCCAATTTATTTATTCATATTTTTCTACTACATTCATTTCAGTAATGACCTTATCATAAGATTCATTTCAGTAGTGACCTTATCACAAGATTCATTTCAGTAGTGACCTTATCACATGATTCATTTCAGTAGCGACCTTATCACAAGATTCATTTCAGTAGCGACCTTATCACAGGATTCATTTCAGTCGTGATCTTATCACAAAATTCATTTCAGTAGTGACCTTATCACAAAATTCATTTCAGTAGTGACCTTATCACAAGATTCATTTCAGTAGTGACCTTATCACAAGATTCATTTCAGCAGAGACCTTATCACGATTCATTTCACTAGCGGCCTTATCACAAGATTTTCTCCTACAGGAGAAAATCATGTGATAAGGTCACTACTAAAATGAAGTTTTTGGCGGGATGACTTACCTCCCATAACGCCATAAGTGAGTATAAGGATGTCGACAGTCGGCGAAAACGTGGCCAGCACAAACGACGCGCTCGCGATAATACTGCCTACAAACGCCACGGGCCGACATCCAAACCTGTTGGTCAACGCGCTCACCACCGGACCTGCAAGACAGGACACAGAATAAGCGTCATTATCAGCATCATTATCAGCATCATTATCGGCATCATTATCAGCATCATTATCAGCGCCATTCTTGCCGTCGTCTCCGTCATAACACAGTCATCGTCGTTGTTATTTCATCATCAAAATAATACATCCCTCAAAAAAAGGAAGTCTTGTACTTTATCTGCGTTTGTTTGGTTGTTTGTTTTTTGTTTTTTTTTTTTATTATTGTTTTTCTTGTTTTTTTGGGCCGTGGGCTGGCGACTGGGTGCCTGATATGACGAGGCATGGGAACTAATCGTTTGTCCAGCCCTGAGTAATTCCCCCTCCCCTCTCCCCGGGTACTTGCACGTTTTAGGCGACTTGTCCAGTAAGCAAAGGTCCTCGGGCCCACGACGGCCGCAATGGGCCCGCGCACGAGGCTGTGCGCGGTCGCCCGAAGATTTTTGTTACTAAGGAAGTGTGACACTTCTTGCCTAAATAACAAACGTAGTGCATTGTGTTCTTGTTTTTACGGTTATTTCAAAAACGTAATCAATTGTATTGTACTTGTTGTTTTTTTTCTAACAGTGGTTTTTGTTTCTTTTTTGTCTGGGTATATTATTTATTTAGTATTTTATTATCTATGAATGGGCTCTGGAAACTAAACGTATTGTTTTACAAGTGTAATGGGCTATGTAAAAAGACATCCCCATTGCCTGGTCCCCAAACCACCCGCCCCTTTTAAGCACTGACAAGCCGGTGTGAAGCCGGACACACAAGCTAGAGCCGTCTGCAAACGACGCTAAAGCCAGCCGCCGCGCCACCTAGAGAAGCACTGTGGCGGCGCCACTTGTCATACTGCGTCATTTCCGGTGGGCGGTCAGGGTAAACACTGCGAAAGTTTAAAGTCTTTGCGTTATAACACTAGGTCAAAACAAAAACCGCTGGGTTAAATTTTCGGCTACAGTATGTCAAATGAAGTCTACTTCGGTTGTTTATAACAAGATCGTACGTAGAAAAGTCGGATATGCCAACACCTTTTCCCCGGACAGCACACTTTCTATACTACATTTGCTTATAATAAACGTCAAACAAAACGAGAAAAAGAAATGGGTCCCCTTGCAATTTGTTATAGCAAAGTTTACTGCATTCAGAATAATTAGTATAATAAGTAAAAATGTAAGTAGTTTTGTGGTACTTCAGTGGCCGTCCTATTTGTGATATTTACACAAGCGTACGCACGCATGCAGCGCGCGCATACACACACACACACACACACACACACACACAAACACACACACACACAAACACACACACACAAACACGCACAAACACACACACGCGCGCGCGCGCACGCACATCACATTGTTTTCGCACAGGGACACACGCACACACACACGTGCTCGCCAATTAAAGCACTCACCCCTCCCCTGCACCTCACCCCCCCCCCCGCCCCCACCCCCCAACCCTTTCACACATACTGGCTGTCTCCCTCGATTCGCTACCGCTGATAAGCAGTAGCGAATCGAGGAAGACAACCAGTGTGCCCCACACGCACTGAGCTCACTGACCAGCAAAGAGGTAGACGCCACACAGCAGCGAGCCGACCAGCGACACCTTGCTCTTCGTCGTCTTAAAGTACTCCGTGAACTTCACCAGGAAGACTCCGAACGAGTAGCCGATGCCGTCCACGATCAGATTGTTGACCAGTGAGGCGGCCACGATCACCCACCCCCACCCTCCGTCCGGGGGGGTCGGGATGTAGTTGACAAAACTCTCCATGCTCTCCGACGACGTCATCGATAACCGGTCGTCCCTGTCCGCCAGCACCACCTCCCCGTTGCCATGGTCGCTGTCGCCGGGGGCCTCACTTCCGCCGGAAGTGACGTTAGCGCTGGCGGTTTTCTTCTCGTTGGGCGCCATCTCGGTTGCGAGGTTCGTTCAAACACGAGAAAATGTCACAGTAAAGGTTTTTTTTTTCTGAAAATGTTTTGGTTCGTGAGAAGGACAATGGTCCTTGTTGAAGACTTGCCGTCCCGCTCCCAGACTACATGATAACAGCAGATCTGTGCTGCCGGAGTGAACAGTTTGTTGACCACGCACTCTACACACACGACGCCCTCCACCGCCTTCTGACAAAGATCACGTTCATCGTGTCACATGCAGTCGCGACTTGACCTGAAACACAAGAAAAAACGACACCTTTTGAACCCCTCTACTACCCAGCTGCAAGAGACATAAATCCTCATGAGCCCCCGCGACAGCTGGGGCTCACTGAGGATTTATTTCTCTTGCCATCAAAGAAAGTAACATCCCTAGAAAGGTCAAGTACAACACAATAATGTGTTCTGCGCTTGCCCATTCCACAGCAGTCACCTTTTGGTCAAGATTCGAAGTTTACAATGTATGGGACACAGTCATCATCTAACACAGTTCTACACAAAACTCGACGGCTGATTATTCGATCAAGTGCCTATGTAGCTTGACGCCGACAATAAACAATTATATTTCAAGGAATGGGTACAAAACAACTTGGCGCCTAAAACATACTATACTGCCGAGCGTAAAGAAAAACATTTTTGTAATCATCAGATTATGTTTCTCCATAGTCCTGTGTCCTTGATTTTCTATTTTGTATCATTTATATGTGCGTAGTAGGTAAAAACTGCATGTGTTTTGACAAAAACAGTGGATTAAAAACCCGCACAAACATGCGATATCGCATGTTTGTCCGGGTTTTTAATCCACTGTTTTCGTCAAAACACATGCAATTTTGACCTTTTTCTGATTTCCAAACAACGTCTATTGCAATAATATATCCCACAATCAGACCATTAACACTTCGTCTGTCGGTAGCGCTTTGTTTGTCGCGATGATTCCTGTAGGAATCATCGCGACAAAAAGCGCTCCCGACAGACGAAGGGTTAACGCATATTATTATAAAAATCGAATACGTCCTGACAATGCACGGAAATGATGCCTCATCACACCAGAACAGTTCATTGCAGCAATACTGATCATCACAGCAATGCACGCAGGACGCAAAGCGCGCCTAATCGCCGCATACAAGAAAGAGCGCCTAATCACAACGAGACATCGTTTCTTGACAGCACAATTAAAAAAAACAGGAAGTTCCCAGCATTTCATCTTTTCCCGGCATGCACAATCCAAGACGCTGTAGCAGGAAAGTGCCAGTGTGCACGCTCGTGATAATGATCAGACGGAATGCCGGAAACTTTGCAAACAATTCGCGCACGTAACGGTATGGATTCATTCGCCGACAAGAATAGCTCGTGACTATGCAATTAACAGCATAACAGCTACATGTATTAAGGCAGGGACGGATCCGTGGAAAGGGTGGGGCCGTGGAGTTCCGGAACCTCCCCCCCCCCCCCCACCACCACCCTCCGTCCATTTTTTTAAAAAAAAATTCTGTAATAAAATTACTTTCGGGTGAGGTTCGTTGTTCGATATTTCGGCGAATGTTGAGAGGCTTCAGGAGGCCGTTCTTGTTAGGTTGCAGGTCCCCTCCAAAAGTTTCACCCCACCCCCCCTCCTCGAAGTAACTGATCCGGCCCTGTAAGTCGACCTAATCCAGGTAGTGAAGGGTTGATAGATCGCAATATATTCTTCATAAAATGTTTTTAGTATGTCTTACAATAATGCTGGACAAAAGGGATAACTTATTAATCATGAAGTTCGGATGTCTCAAAATGGAAGACTTTTCTGCTCTTTTCCTCCGTTGTACGCAGGCGAGTTTCTTCCCTCACACTCAAATTTGAGGCAGTGGAAAGTACGTATGCCTACTCACGCGCACATGGATTGTGAAAAGAAGGCAAAGAAAGCTTTAGTTGAGGCAAGACAACAATGAAAATTTTGTATCGGCGAGGTTTAGCAATCGAAGCCCGCCATGGAGCATGTCGCTTTATGGACGGCGGCTTACCTAATCAAACTCCCTTAACCACTACACTACCGAGACACGTCCGACAGCACTCATCTGCAAGAGGCACAGATCCTCATGAGCCCCCGCAGTCTCGGGGACTCATGTGGATCTATGCCTCTTGCCGACACCACTTTTTATCTATATTCTGGTGGGGGTTCTTTGGCGTCTAATTAACCGACAGTTGAGCCGACGCGGCCGGGAAACTCGATCTACGTTAACTAGCAGATGGGGTCAATAACCGGTGATTGTACGTCACTCACCTCTATTAATCCATCGGCTGTCGTGAGCTTCTCGCAGGAATCATCGCTACAAAAACCGCTACCCACAGTCAAAGAGTTAATTACAACTTAACACAGCATGCGGATCACGCGTTATTCATTATGGACGGTCAGTTTACCTGATTAACTGAGCTCCCATTGTTCCCACACGCACACCTGCATCCACGAAGACCGCAGGCTACTAATTATCCCCTTGATAACCGGGGGGAAAGAAACAGACCACCATCACAACTGCAAGAGGTATAGACCCTCTATAAAAGGGTCTATGCCTCTTGTATGTTTCTTCGACGGCTGGGGATTCTTTGACGCTGGACTGAGCATGAATTTCCTAACACAAGCCGCGCCCACTTACTGGCATTAACTCCAGTGAACGGGCTGCAATGAAGGCCCACCGGCTACCGCCGTAACTGTTCACAGATACACTTCTGTAACAGATGGTTGCTACACACAGGTCTAGTTATGGTTCATTTCGACACAGGAGAATCCAGTTCAGCACATGTCATCTTTATATCAAATAACCTGACAATGACTTCACTCCGTTCTAGAAATACAACGATGTTAGTACGAGAAACAGTAAAAAAAATAGTGGCTGACGGCAGCACACGATAATTACGTGCCATTACGCGTGTAGTGCTCTCGCCGCATGTCCAAACTGCTGTTAAAGTTCATTAGGTGTGTCGACAAGGTGTAGCAAACACAAATGGTGCTGAAATGTGTCTTCAAATGCGCACTGGTACTTTAGTAATTCATTCCTCACACGCGTTGCCATTATTCATGACTTAGAGATGCATTCTCATTTCTTTTTCCCCTGGCGCACATGAAGGAAAGCTCCACGTTCAAGTACATACGACTACAATGACTAATTCCGGCAAAACCTTCCGCAGCGCGCAATCAAGAAAAGACACATCACTCAGCGCGTCAGCCGCGTTGTTCAAACACTGACGTCAGTCAATGCACAGAGAGGTGTCATTCTGCTAATACCATTCTTTCACTCAGTGTAACACTGGAAATAAATCCAAACAAAAAGACGCCTATCGGCGTAAAACAATGGTCAGAACTGCATTTCCTCATACACACGATGAAATCCCACAGAGGAATCCAAAACGAACATCAACGCAAGATTTACTCCGAAAAATACCTGTCACTTGTTCAACTGTTTAATTTCACAATGTATGAAACAATCGCCAAACACATAAAGAAATTAAACAGTTGAACAAGTGACAAATATTTTTCGGATTGTTCGTTTTGGATTCCTCAGTGGGAGGTCATCATGTGTATGAGGAATGCAGTTTTGGCCATTGTTTTACGCCGGTAGGCGTTTTTTATTTGGATATCATTTTTGTTGTTGTTATTGTTTTATTCAGAATGTGTCAGAGAGATTCACACACACACACACACACACACACACACACACACACACACACACACACACACACGCTCGCGCACCGCTGTGACTGTCTGTAGGTGTGGTGTACTGCACTAAAAGAGAGTGAGAGAGAGAGAGAGGGAGAGAGAGAGAGACGTACCGCTAAGTCTCTCTTTCGATGCTGTATACTGTAAAACTAAAAGCGTCCATTAAAAAGAAAGGAAGGAGCGAAAAATGTTAACTTCCTGGCGAGCTTATTCCACCATAAACTGATGTAGAGGGCTGTAGTCAATGCACAAGCCCCTGACAGCTACTGCAGTGTGAGAGATTGTAGATCTAATTCCCGTCATTGTATCAACAATATCTTTGAGGAAAAAAAAAAGATTGCACGTCATCAAACATTATGATAGTAACAAAAGTTAACGTTCACGTCCCTTGACAGGAAAAATGACGTCATTATTGTAATTTTAAAGTTCCACTAGCAGGAAAAATGGTCATTATTGTAGTTTGAAAGTTCCATAGAGCCATCGTGTCATAGTGTTGAAAACAGTTGAATTATTGTTTTAAAAAAAGCTTTCCTTTTAGTGTACTAATCGCTAATATTTTAAACTGAGTGTTATATGATAAATACGTACATGAATTTTAATGAAGCTGTCTTGTGGAAATGGTTAACATTTCCTTTACCTATTTAAAAAAAATAAAAGCACAACATAGATCAGTGACCTGTTTGTTTTATTGATTGTAATGGCAAGGGTTATATATGATTAAATTATTATTCGAAGTATCTGAGTTGAGGCAAGCTATCCCGTTTCGTGATCAGATAGGCCTACTGCCAAGCATGTAAAATGCAGAGAAGAACCCAACGGAGAAAGAAACACACTTAGAAAAGTTAAAACACAATTTTCTCAAAACTTAATATTTTCAAAACTGACAAACAAACAACCATAGAATTCAGTCGCTACTTATCTTGTCAGCTACTTATCTTCTTCGCTCACAAGATAAGTAGCAACTGCATTCCATACTTGTTTATTTTAAAAGGGGTATTTACCCCCAAAATATTAATAAATTGTGTGTTGTAATTGTCTTTCTAAACGTGTTTCTTTCTCTGCTGGGTTCTTCTCTACAGGTTTACAACCACAAATCAGAAGTGGAAATTTCCGTTGTCTGTCATGTTCTTGTTAACCTTACATAAGCATCAGAATAAAGTATTAATATTGACCATTTGGCTGTCGGTAGCTGCTTTTGTCGTGGTGATTCCTACAGGAATCACTACGACAAAAAAAAAAAAAAAAAAAAAAAAACGCTACCGACAGCCAAAAAAGTAAGACTGTTACGTTCTCGCTGACTTCACATAAGACTTAGAGTAAAGTACCAGAATTAGTCCTCTGGCTGTAGGTAGCGGTTTTTGTCGTGGTGATTCCGACAGGAATCGCCACGACAAAAGACAGCTACCAAGTAAGTAAGAGAGCCAAAAGGGTAGACTGGCCATTTGTCTGTGACGGCGCTGATGCACACATATCTCACTTACTAGTGCTTCTCCTAGAGATACACGTAGACATCTCACCTGTCCAGCACCCATTTGCAAGCCTTCCCCTCTCGTCATTTCAAAAACACTAGGCCTAATTACTGTACAGTAAACTCACTGTCACCAAGCCTGAGTGATCTCAGTTTCCATCTCCAAGGGGCATAGATCCTCATGAACCCCTGCGACAGCAGGGGCTCATGAGAATCTATACCCCTTGCTGGCATTTGCAGAAATATTCCCCACTCTCACTGCCAGACTGAAAAGATCCAAGTGTACCGCTAATACTATTGTGTAATGTTACAAGCGTTAATGTCAGTGCCAACACGCGCTGGGAGCTGCTAATCACCGCAACATGCCGTAATCTTCCCTTATTATGCCCGCCTACCGTTCTTTCAGCCTGGAGTGCCGTTGTCTGCGGGTCTGTGTTGGCAAGTGGGCAGTTCGCGCCAGCCGCTACCGATCGTATTAAATCAATGTCCGGGCGCTGCTCTAGGCTGCTAATTTGGTGCAGGTATTGCTTGGAGATATTTTGGGCGATGAATCATAACACCGCAATACGACGTAATCGTTATGAAAGCAGTATATAATCCCCTAAATGTGAAAAAAAACAATGCAATGTGTGTGTGTGTGTGTGTGTGTGTGTG
>BTPG01000003.1:35493595-35526095 GCA_036245525.1 Semisulcospira habei
CATTTTTGTGGCGTGGAAAGACGACATTTAAAAAAAAGGTTTTAAATGAGTTTGAACCCGACCGGGTAGGGTCACAATTTGTTCACACCCTTTTCAATGCCCGAAGCTTCATATCACATTTATGGCGGGGAAAGACGATACAACAAAAACGTGAAACGACTTTTCCGGCAGAAGATTCAATGTAACCGAGACAGACTAACTACATTGCTGCCGCTCAGTTGCAAAAGCCAGCATTTCCGTTATTGAGAAAAGCGAAATTTTCGTTGTGAAACAATCAAAATCTAACTTTTCTGAAAAATGAACTTATTGGCTTCTGACACATAACGCCAGAGAGATTGCCTCTAAAGGTCAGACAGTGTAAATAGTTCATTACACTCGCGCGTAACGTCACTAGACCTATCGTATTTCGCTGATGACGTGAAAACAGCAAGTGGCATCATAACAAAAATAAACTTCTAAAGTTCTCAGTATCCGTATCCAAAATCCGTGGTGTTTTTGAACAGTTTTGAAACCTGACATGCGTGCAGATCATCAAAGTGCTCTTCAAGATTGTTCAGATAGTTGCCGTCGCTGCGACGTCCAATTTGAAGCTCGTTTAATTTCAAAATGAGCCTCAAATGCGACGCCGCGGGGACGAATGCAGCATCTTTGCGACGGTTCATGCTGCTTAGGGAACTGAAAACTTATTTAAACCAATCCCTGCCGAACATGATCCAACTGCAAGAGACATAGATCCTCATGAGTCCCCGCAACTGCGGGGACTCATGAGGATCTATGTCTCTTGCTGATTCCACTTTGCGTCCATGTTCCTTAGACGGCTGAGGATCTTTTTCTTTGGCGTTGAATTAACACAGATTGACGGATCGGACGCAATCCCCGTCCACTGGCAGTGAAGGGGTTAATCTAAAACAGGCAGTGAAGGGGTTAATCTAAAACAATCTACCTGATGGGGCATAAGACATGGAGATTTCAAGGGGTGAGGGAGAAAAAACGTTAACCCATTCAATGCCAAGAAAAACGGAAGATGACCCAACTGCAAGAGGTATAGATCCTCATGAGCCCCTGCCATTGCGGGGGGGGGGGGGGGGCTCATGAGGGTCTATACCTCTTGATGAGACCAACTGGCGTCCAGTGGCAGGAACGGGGTCAAAAGATTAGAACTTCGTGCTTTTTGTCCACCGCGAAAGTGACTTTGAAAGACAGGGGGGGGGGGGGGGGGCCGTAAAGAGGTCTGTACACATTTTGACCCCAGCTGGGTTCGAACCCACAACCTTTTTGGACGATGAGTCGAACATTCGAACGCCGGGATAGGGGAGGGGTTGTGAAAACTCATCCTGTAAGACGGTCCAGCTCAGTCACGTGGTGATGCCAGCCGGCCGCAGGTAAAAACCTTGTCATGGCCATATCACTGTGTGCCTGCGAAAAGGGCTCTACCGGTCAGCCATCGGGCACCCCATTCCCCTCACCCAATCCAGATAAACAGTTCGACGTGACTAGTTAGTTTACCTATTTCACAAAACATTAACCGATTCAGTGTCAGGTGAAGCGGCAGGCTGTGTTTCTCCAGCAACCTTCGTTAATTCAACGCCGCAAAATCCTAGCCGTCCCAGGAACATGGATTGAAAGTGGTGTCGGCAAGAGGCATAGATCCTCATGAGCCCCCGCAACTGCGGGGGCTCATGAGGATCTATACCTCCTTGCATGTGGGTGGTGTTGAACTTATCTCGGCACTGAACGAATTAATTAGACAAAGAAAGTCTCCTTAGCGGCTTATTGACTCTGCACAAAACGCTCATGGCCGGTTCTAAACTCCATTTTCATGACTCCTGTTCCATACGCTCGTAAAATCAAGCGTGTACCGACTGCTATTACTTTGCTACGAGATCTACAACACCTACGACGTAGAAGGATATGGAGGTTTACACCTGCAGCCAAACGTCTTCGTCTCCGACGTAGTAAGATACCCGTGGCTCATACCCGTTGAAGTAAACAGACCCATAATTTACACTCACTACAAAATAGGTGTGTACCCCGAAAACGCCTGACCTACCTGTCAGTGTCGGGGTCAAAGACGGACGTCATTAAGAGTAAGATGAACCAGCAGGGAAATAATGAACACGATCAAACTGCAAGAGGCATAGATCCTCATGAGCCCCCGCGAATGCGGGGGCTCATGAGGATCTACGCCTTTTGCTGAGAACAATTTGTATCCGTGTTCCTTGGATGGCAGGGGCTCGGCGTATGGTGCTGAGTTAAGACTTGAAAGATTTCTTAGTCGAGACAAAATTTGTGAAAACTGCCACTGCCAGTGAAAGCCAGATGGAGTTTGAGGCTGATTATCTCTCGGCTACTCCAATTTCCAAAGCGATCCAGCTAAACATGTTTGTACAGTGTCTTGTTTCCGACCGGCCGGTAAAAGTTCAGTGATGAACGGCGCAACGGTAATTGGGGCAGAGGTCAGTTCCCACAGGACAAAAACCACAAACGTGTTGCAGCTTGGAATAAAAATATGAGCGAGGGGAATAGCCGCGGGTCGTGGGTTCAAGTCCCCGTCCCGGCCACGGTAGCTGGGCTCTCAATACAGGGGAAAAGACGGGCTTGTTCAATAGCATATCCGTCGGAAGGTCCCGATAGCTGGACTCGCAAACCAGCGAAAACAGACGGGCTAGTTCAACACCATGTACGTTAAAAGTCACGGTAAAAATCAACACCCGGCAACTGATGTGCAATCGATCTGATGAGGACCTCTGAGAGATGTCGTTGGGCGCTTGTGGGCTTTTCTGAATGAAAACAAACTGGCCATCGCGTACCAAACTAAACTGACCCAAAACAAATAAGCGGCAACAGCGCAAACTACAGGGTAAAATTACCACAGGTGACACAAATACCCAGCAACCTGATGTGCAATTGGTCTGATGAAGACCTCTTAGAAATGTGTTGGGGCGCTTATGGGCTTTTCTGAATAGAAAAAAAGACCTGACTATCTCGCACAAAACCGAGCTGACCTAAAGAAAGCAAAGACGCAAAATACAGAGTGATACTACTACAGGTGAGAGAATATGATGTGCAATTGATCTGAGGAAGACCTCTGAGAGGCGCCGTGGGGCGCTTATGTGCTTTTATACATGAAAAAAAACTGACTATTTTGCACCAGACCATGCTGACCTAAAGAAAGCAACAGCGCAAACTACCGAGTGAAATTAGCACAGGCCGTGAGAACGGCAACGGCAACTCGATGTCCAATTGATCTGATAGTGATACGGACAGCCCAGGCTGTTCAGCTTGGCCTAATTTATTAGGTGGTTAGACACAACCCATATAATATTTCAGTACGCAAAAGGCTATTGGTCCGAAGTCGGCCGCAGTGAGCCCGCGCACGAAAGTGCAGCCGACTTCGGACAGATGACCTTTTGCCGCGTACTGAGTAATCTACCGCTCGTCACATCAAGACCGCTTCTGTCCGGTCTGAACTGGCTAGTGTAGGTTGGGGTGGGGTGGGCGGGTATGAAAGTCGTGGTGGGGGTGGGTGAAATTGACATTAACCCCTTTGTACATGCAGACAAGGGATCTCGACGAGCCGTAACGTGGCTGTACGCACTAGAGGGTTAATGTGCCAACAAGGGACGACCTGATATTGGGTCAACAAGCGACGTGACCACTTGCACTGCCGTAGACATCTGCCGTTATATTATGGCAAAAGGTGGTATGTCCATTTTTCAGAAAAGCGAGATTTTCATAGTATGACAATGCAAATCTCGCTTTTTCTCGAAAATCGACAGACAGCCTTTTGCCAGATAACCACCGACGTCTCGCAGCGTCACGTGAGCCAATCGCCATCTGCCACGTCACAGCAATTAACACTCGACGCCCTCTAATGGGAACCACACTCGAAACAATGACTGCACAAGTGGCACGACTTTCTCACGCGCCACACAATGCGCAATTCAGACATCTTCAACTGTCGATTTCAACACACTTACAAATTCACAGTTGGCGCTTCGGTTCTAGATTCTTCTTAACCCTTAACTCATTCTACCCCAGACACACCACAGCAAAATAAAGATCGACCATGAGTAGTTCAAGGGTGATGCCAGAATAGCTTGGCGCCTATGGGCGCCAAGCTATTCTGGCATCACCCTTGAACAATCATGGTCGATCTGTGTCCTGCACTGCAACGCAGTCTTCTGAGAGGACGACTTCAAAATTTGGTGATTTCGGTCTTGGGGTAGAATGAGTTAAGGTCCATTGAAAAAAAAGCAGATCAGCACCCAATGAGCCATAAAGTACACAGCATCAAACTATAACACAGCCTTCGCGAACAATAGCGCAATATAATACTGTCATATCGGCCCCTTACAACACTCACGACGCAAAACACTGCAAGTTTAACCCCTTTGAGCCTGCAGGCACCGGTTGCTATTAACAGCCTGCTGTAGACTGACTGTACCTTTGGCTGCACGTACAAGGGCAGGGTCAAAAGCCCTTTGTGAACTAAAAATAAAAATAACTTTTGCCTGTCGGTACCGCTTCTTGTCGCGACGATCCCTGCACCATTTCTCTGTCGGTTGCGCTTTTTGTTGCGATGATTCCTGCAGCGCTACCAACAGGCGAATGGGTTAACGCGGTCAAAGGGGAATCAATGCCGCATTGTCTGTCGCTACCTGCATAAAACTTCTTTACCGGCTAAAGATGGCCTGATAATTATAGCATACAGCCACCAGAGACTGAGCCCGAAATAGCTCAGGCGGTTAAGCGTCGGAGCAGGATAGCGAAGGGAATCGCAGGGTCGTGGGTTCGAATCCCCGTCCCGGCCCCGGTAGCTGGACTCGCAATCCAGGAGGAAAAGACGGGCTTGTTCAATAGCATGTCCGTTGAAAGGTCCTGGTCAATAAATGCCGTGGACATTAAACCCCGAACTAACTAACTAGCTAACTTGCAGGCTGCCAGTGGATTCGACCGGAAACCTCATAACGTCCGAGTGTGTATCCGTGACAACAAATATAGGTCTCTCTTTTGCAGTATCTAGTGTTCGAATAAGAAACAGAAATGTGTGCATATTCCTGTAAAAATAATGCAAACCACCACGTATTTGTTCCCCACAATTGAAGACACAGCGACAGAAAACGGTGGAGGAAATAGAGAAGATTTGTGAGGTCATGTGTTACCGCGCGAACGGTTAACTTATTCGACTCGTGCCGCCTCCGGATACGCGGCATAAGCCGCGTATCCGGAGGCGGCACGTCTCGAATGAGTTAAGTCATGGTTGCTAGGGCTATAACAATTGTTGTTAAGGAAGTCGCACATTGTTTCTCTACCCTTTCAAATGACCTGCGGGTGGTATTATAAAAAAAAAAAAAAAAAAAAAAATTAGCACCAAATACCATGGAACAGTCTATTACATCAAGCCGCTATTTCCAAACTGCAATTACACTCTGTCAGTACAAACTTCCTCATTTCGCATGCAGGACCCACACAAGTCGACTTCGTACGCTTATTTAACCCCTTAACTGCCGGGGCAAGGCGAGCACTACCCAGCTGCAAGAGACATAAACCCTCATGAGCCCCCGCAGTCGCGGGGGCTCATGAGGATTTATGTCTCTTGTTGGTCGTAAATTCTTTATGGCCCGTGTTTGGTCACATTTCTCGTGCGCTCTTCACGCGAATGTCGGTCAGAGTGCAGTGGTTTCGGACGCAACATCCGCGTCCACTGACAGCGAAGGGGTTAAGTCGACTTTTGTACACCGACTCTTTCAACGTCAAGGAAACAATAATAACAGACGGTCACATTGTACCGGGAAAAGATGAGATAGAAGGAAGCTTCGGCCACCCCGCGGCACTTGAAGGCCACGGACCACAGTGGTGTTTCCGTACTGTCCAGTCTCTTAGCCTTAGTCAGTCCCAGTCATCCCCTAATTGTTCAATTCCCTAAAAAACACTATCGCCCACCAGCTGCATATTTGCCATGCACAAAATACCAAAAAAAACAGCACATGACCCGTCTCATTTCTTGGCTATGAAACTGGTTCCTTACCAACCCCACACCCAAGCACAGCTGAAATCAGCGTGCCCCTCAAATCACTACGTCAAAGGAAACTCAACATAGGCCCACAAATGTCCACTAGATAAGCTCAGGATGGTATGAATCAAAGCACCAAACATGTCTCCTCTCAGCTAACCACAAATTTACAGCAAATTCCAACAGTCAGCCCAACTGCAAATTTTCAAACAAGGCAAAAATTATTTTTAAAAACACGGAGCCTCTTACTGCCTGACCTTCCCAATTTAAATGTATACCGTGACCTGAAAGAAATGAGGCGAAAAAAACTGCTGACCTGTCACCGGAAAGCGTCTGTGAGTAACGTCCCTTTGGTCCGGAACCGGAAGCACGTGGGTGACATAACTGATCAATGTGACCCCACCGACAATGGAAGTCGCGAGTGTAGAAAAGTCACTGTCCATGGATAAGCTCTGAAAGCCGTGTGACAATTACGGACAAGCAAAGAAGCCAGAGTTTCATCTGCAAGAGGCCTAGATTCTCATGTGCTTACGCAGGGGCACAGGAGAATCTACGCCTCTTGCGGACAGGGTCAATTATCTTACATCCTTGTTCCCAAGAAGAACAAACCGATTCAGTGTGAATGTAGCTTGTGACAGTGTGACTGGAATGGGCGATGCCAGTGTCAGGTGTCAGAGTCCAAGTGAGGAGACCAGCCACGCCGCGCAGTCATCCAGTCATTGACCCTTGTACTGTGACGCACGGAGCGGGGAGGCTAGGGCACTTTGCATACTTTTCAGTCCTACTAAACACGGGTTCAGTTTCCTGGACTCATTATTAAGCACTTTGATGTTGTTACTAAAGGCAGTCTTAAATTCGGTGGCGTAGGAAGAGATTTTACATTTTTTTCATCGCAGCTTGGTTTGTAACCAGCGTGCCTTACATGTCACTTTCCTGCCTCAATCAAACAAAATCGGATCCATAAATTTTCTGTTCTTCAAATAACAAATATTTCATTTTCAAATGTTTTTCTCCCCAAATACCTTTTGCCAGCCAAAAAAAAAAAAATAAAAATAAAAAAAACTTTAAAACATTTATTGGGGGGACCAGGGGATACTCTGCACCCAACCATCCTACTTTTTCATTGGTAGGACCAGGGCCTCAGCTTCCTCCCCCCCCCCTCACCCTCCCGCCTCCACCCATCCCCTGCCCCCCTCCCCCCCTCTAGCCACTGGAATTTCAATACAACAGACGACCGATAATGAGAGCTAAGTAAGGCAACCGTTTCAGTCAGTTTTAGCACTGATTGACCGAAACCAGTTACACACCTGTTAAAACTAGAGCCTACTCCTTCTAGTTCTAACTACCTGTGCAAAACGCAGCCGTCTTTTTGAATGCAGTGGCACGAACCATTCTAGTGTTGTAATGCAGAGGTGGTGTATCGGAATGGATAACACTGCAAACGACAAACCGCGTTCACTCCAGCACTGAACACACAGTCAGAGAAAATATCGATTGGAGACACGTGCTGCCGACACTTCTGGGAAAGGAAAAAACAGTGTTACCAGGAAGGAATGAAATTAATTTTCTGCTGACTCGTCACATTTGCGGTGCTTGCTCCTGGCATTCTATCCAGTGAGCAAACATCCCTCGGAACGATGTCGACTGCTTACAGATAGCGGGTTGTGGAGGAGATTGGTGTTTTCAGACCAAAGTAGACAGTGGGCCTCCCCTGCAGTCCCATCTGTTAAAATGCCCTAACCTTAGTCTGTCCCAGTCATCCCCTAATTTTTCAATCCCCTAAACAACACTACCGCCTACTTGCTGCACATTTCACTGTTGCCAAGCACAATTAAAAAAAAAAAAAAAAGGACATCACCAGTCTCAGTCATTTCCTGCATAATCAACATGATTCTGTACCAACCCTACATCTAAGTGCAGCCAAACTGGTACACACCTCAAATCACCATCCGCTCAGCAACTCAAACTAGGACAAAAAGAGTCCGCTGGTTAAGCCAAGGCTGGTATGAATCAAAGCACCAAACATGTCTCTACTCATCTATTAAGAGACTTTAAGAAAATTCCTGCATGCTACCTCTGTACAAAATGCCAAAGAAGGCAAACGATTTAAAAAAAAAAAAAAAAAAAAAAAAAAAAAAAAAAAAAAAAACACCGGTCCTCTTACTGCCTCACCTACCTCATTTGAATATGTAACATAAACTGTCAGAGAAACTCTCCCACCTAAAAACCATTCAATCTGCCATCAGTGAAATCCTTAGACACTGACTAGCTAAGTCAAACCCAAAGTGACACCATTGAATGTTGCTGCATCTGTATGTTATGGCCCATTATGTCTTGCTGTTTATGTTTTGGATCATGCATATCTGATGCCATCAAAAACAGAGCAGATTATCGTCCAGAATGCCTTCAATTGGCAGGTACATTAAGTAATATATATCTGATTTTCAGAAACGTTGCATTTGAGGCACAGGCACATGAAAGCTTTTTTCTTCATATTTTTTCATTACCCACCCCCCCCCCCCCCACTCCCCCCCCCCTACTTTTTCTGTTTTTCCAAGTTTACATACACATGCAATACAGTCAAACTGACTCCTGGTGGGCTGAAACTAAAAAAGGTTACCATAACACTGACATTGCTGAAAAATGAGCTTTCAGACCCAAGGCCATTTTCTTGTGTATCTCAGGGCAGCCAAAAAGACAACACCCAGGCATCCTCATTGACCCTGTTGTCTGGTGACAGCAAGCATAGCCTCTAACCAGCTGCCATGCTCTATGCTGCTTGCAATCTTTTCGTCTGGCAAAAAGAGTCATGAAACAGCTGTGCAATTTAAACATTAAGTCTACTGAGCTATCCCACAGCCAAAAGACTACTTACTTACGCCTGTCACCCCTCCCCGGGTATAGGCCGTCGACGAGAGACCTCCAGCGACTCCTGTCCTGTGCTTCTCCTTCGATTTTACTCCAGGTGGTTCCTAGTCTCTTGATGTCTGCTTGGAGGTCTCGGCGCCAGGTGTTTCTCGGCCTGCCTCTTTTCCTCTTTCCCTGGGGGTTCTATGACAATGCCTGCCTAGTGATACTGGAAGCTGGCTTTCTCAGACTGCGACCAATCCATCCCCATCTTCTTCGCCCAATTTCATTCTCTGCTGTTATCTACTCTGTTCTCTCCCAGAGTCTGACGTTGCTGATCTTCTCTGGCCAGTGGATTTTCAAAATTCTTCTAAGGCAACTGTTTATGAAGATCTGTACTCTGTTGACTGTGGTTTTTGTCAATCTCCAAGTCTCTGCTCCATATAGGAGAACTGCTTTTACGTTGGAGTTGAAAATCCGGACTTTGGTGTTTTGTGACAGCTCTCTGGAACTCCACACTTTTTTTAACTGGAGAAAGGCTGCTCTGGCTTTACCGATTCGTGCTCTGACATCTGCATCCGTGCCGCCTTTTTTGTCTATGATGCTCCCGAGATAGGTGAAGAACTCCACCTCCTCCAACGGGGTGCCAGCAAGCAAGACTGGTTCTTCCCTGGTTGCGTACACAAAACAGCCAAAACTATGCTACATGGGACACACCCCACACCCAAACAAGTGTCTGGAGTGCTTATGTAGGAGTTAGCAGAGAAAAATGGTTATGTACAGTTCATTTTTATATAGAACACACTTGTCAGTCACAAAACACCTGAACTCTTGTTGCAAATGCAGCAAGAATGTGTGTCAAACCTGTGAACACTCCTGTAAAAGCCTGTACCCGTGGCCGCAGTTGCTGCTCCCATAACAACGCACTCAAATGAGCTTTAGGCAGTGTAAAAGTGCTTTTGTCCGGCTCATAATGGACACCAGAGACATCCCTCATGACAGTTACAGCAGAATGACATCTCAGATGCAGCCTAAGTTGTATCATGCAAAATAACTTCTGCATGTCACATTCTGTTGGCGGCTGATTCACTCTGAGGTCAGCTGTCTCAGTGATGAAATGAACCTGCTGACACTGTTTCATTGTAGTTTTGATCGTAACCTTTGACCTCCGCGCCCCCCCCCCCCACCCCCACCCCACCCCCATCCCCACAACTTCAATAACTGAATGTGAGAGAGAGAGAGAGAGAGAGGGAGAGAGACAGACAGACAGACAGACAGACAGACAGACAAGACACAGAGAGAGACAAATAGACAGACAGAGAGACAGACAAGACACACAGAAGGGGTGTGTGTGTGTGTGGGGGGGGGGGGGGAGGGGGAGAGAGAGAGAGAGAGAGAGAGAGAGAGAGAGAGAGAGAGACTGAAATGGAATGAAACTATATTTTCCAAGGATAAAACAATAGGTGCGCAGACCTGTTTTCATTCTTGTCCTTGCTACACACTACAAAACAAAATAACGTACATAAAATCACTCTCTTACCCACACACACGCGCGCCGGCCAGTGTGCATTTGCTGCGCGCACAGGATTGTGCCAGATTAGCTTGTAGCCTACAGGTGCCAAGCCAAGCCTGCACCCTCCACACACACACACACTCACTCACACACACACACACACACACACACACACACACACACACACACACACACACACACACACACATCAGTATAGCATGTACACATCTATCACTTAAAACTATACTACAGCAAAATATAAAGAGTATAAAGGATTTTGTACATAAACCGCTATTGTTCTCATCTGGGGCGGTCCGTGGCGCAGAGGTGCGCGGTTCGATACCGGGTTCCGGCGTTGGACTTTTCTCCTCTGGTAAGTGTCACCGTTAATTCGGGCGGACCGTCGGGGGTTCTTTCTCCGGGTACTCCGGTTCTTCCACCCCCCACCCCCCCACCCCCCACACTTTGGTACCGGTCTCAGGCCACTTTACAAATTTCAAATACAAGCGATCAAAAATCTCTGTAACTTCAGTAGCTGACTGGCCCTTCGTTTGTCTTGTAGTGTGTTTGTCTTAAATGGCGTAAAATCCGTGTCTGTTTCGTGAGTGTGTGAGGGTTTCAGGCGCGGCGCTTTGAGTCGATTTCCCCAAAATTGAGAAAAAGCGCCTATATAATAACAGTATTATTATTATTATCATCATAAAAATCAACACGGCTCGCTCCAACAAACATACAACACACACACACGCGCGCGCGTGCGCAAGCACGTAGGCATGCGCGCGTGCACACACACACGCTGACATACACTTGCACACACACAGACAAACACACACCCGCACACACATGCGATAGCGGCCTCCCCGCGCCACTAACCGTTCACAGCTAGCTGCTATAGTCTGCCGTAAAATTAATGTATAGTGATCCCGCAATCATCGCGCGCGCGGGTCGACGCGAAGAAACTATAGCACTGCCACGCGGCGCGAGCGTTTAATGCTGTGTCTATCGACGGCATCCCGTCTGGCCAGCGGCCGAGTCCATGGGGTCATGGATATTACATAATGCGGCTTGCTGGAATGCCAGCGGTATATTACATGTGTTCATAAATGTTACAAGAGAATGCAGACTATCCGTGAAATGCCGCACAAGGCATGGAGTGCTACATGTAAGAATAAAAATAAAAATAAAAATAAAAGGAAAAATTAAGTTTTGTCTAGATGTTTCAGCAGCTTGGTCTTGTAAGTGTTAACATCCGCAAGAATTGAGTTCCATAACCGTTTGCACCAGAATAGGACAATGACGACCTATAAATGTCCAGTCGAGGCATCGGTACAACAAGATTGTTCCCTGGTGTTCGACTGGACCTCGTATGAGCAAAGTGGAACAAACTATTGAGATAGGCTGGTGTTTCTGAGAGGGTGATTTTGCGCATGATTATGCGCATTATACATAAACTGTTTTTCAAGTGGCAAAATGTCTAACAGCTTGAACTTATTGTCAGTACTAATAATTTCTGAGGGTCTGTCAACAATGAGTTCAATGGCTCTTCTGTGGAGCGAATTCAGACTTATTAAATTAGCATCGCTACTACCGTCCCAAATAGATAAGGCATAGTCCAAATGTGACTGAATATGGGCATAGTAGAAGAGTTTCTTTGTTGGCTCATCAGCGAAATGTCTCAATTTCGACAGGAGGAATACATTTTTAGATACAATTTTACACAGTTTAGTAATGTGGCCTTGCCAGCACAACTTGTCGTCTAAGTTGATTCCAAGCACGCGTTGTTCCTTGACTGTGACTTGCTCCACAGGCTGGCCGTTAAGTGTTAGTTGAAGGGGAGGGGGGTTCAACTGATGCTTTTGCCGTGTGGTAATCAGCAAGCATTTGGTTTTAGTGGGATTAGGTATCATGGCGTTATTTCTGCACCATTCAGATACCTCATTTAAACTGTCCTGGAGAATCTTCACCATACATGTTACGTCTGATGACGAAACGTCTGCAAGAAGACTGCAAGTTACACTGGAGTCAGATATATGTAATGGAAGGTCGTTTATGAAAACAGAGAACAATAATGGACCAAGAATCGATCCCTGTGGTACTCCGTGCTCTATCACCCCTTCAGGTGAGTTTTTATCATTCACTTAGACATACTGCGTACGCCCATGCAGATATGACGTAAGGAAGGCAAATGTGTCTGCGCTTAGTTGATAGACATTAAGTAATTGAACTAAAGTTTTATGATTGACGAGGTCAAATGCTTTGAAAGGTCCAAAAATACTGCTCCAGTCATTTGACTGCTATGTATGGCAGTAAGCCATCTGTAGGTGTACCAATGCTGTGACAGGAGTGTTTCCGCCGAAAGCCAGATTGTAATGGATGTATGAGCTTGTGTTTTTCTAGAAAATGTTGTTGTAAGTGTGTGTGAATGTGTCTTTCTATCGGTTTCGACAGTGTTGACAGTAGCGAAATGGGCCTGAACTTGTTAGGGTCGGCAAGGTCTTTCGTTTTAGATAGTGGGATCACTTTGGCTGTTTTTAGAGAAGATGGAAATATCCCTTGCTTTATGCAAAGGTTGTATATATATATATATATATATATATATATATATATATATATATATATATATATATATATATATATATATATATATCAAGGTATCTACAAGAGACAGAGAGAGTGAGAGAGAGAGAGAGAGAGAGAGAGAGAGAGAGAGAGAGAGAGAGAGAGAGAGAGAGAGAGAGAGAGAGAGTGCAAATAAAGCAGAGAAACAGCTACGTCAGCCTGTAAAATACGAAAGAGAGACAAAAACAAGCCGACGAAGAAAGACAGTCACAAAGAAAACATTTCCTTGTATCCATTTGTATCCATTACACAGATAATGCAAAACAACAATTTTAAGGAAACTGAACATGATCATGTTTGTCTGTACACGACTCGCCTCACCAACTTTAAAAAAACAGTTGACTGCAGTGACCTAATTTCGCCCTCCGCTGATCCTTCTCAAGGCCGGCAATATACTCAGTCGATAAAAGAACGCAATCTAGACGAACACCTTAACATTTTAGCGCTCGATAGACCCATTAACTGCCGAGAAAAAAAAAAACTGAACAACTACCCAACTGCAAGAGGTATAGATTCTCATGAGCCCCCGTGTTCGCGGTATTTCATGAGGATCTATGCCTCTTGTTGAAACCACTTTGTATTGATGTTCTCTTGGCGTATCTTTGACGTTGGTTGAATTTACGATGTTTCACAAAGGCGATTTGCGTCAATTGGCAGTGAAGGGGTTAAGTGAAGAAAGGAGATATGAGTCAGTGACTCAACACTAAAAGCACCTGGACAACACACACACACACACACACACACACACACACACACACACACACACACACACACACACAGAGAGAGAGAGAGAGAGAGAGAGAGAGAGAGAGAGAGAGAGAGAGAGAGAGAGATCTATAAGACTTTATTCTCTGAATTCATTCGTATCACTATCAGTACGTACAACAAACATTTCTGAGATAAATCACCAGTGACAACATCCAAATCGAAATGCAATCACACTGACTTACGTCTTGAAACTCACTCTCAAGCCAACTAAAAGGCATTTGTGTTGACAAACGAAATACAGAGAAAAAAGAAATGTAAACTCATTTCTGGGATTGCTAGGCTACGCATTAACTAATTGACGGTACACTGATGCGCTGTGCAGGTATGGCAGATCGCACGCACGCACGCACGCACACGCACACACACACACACACAGGTCGGATCTGGGGCAGGGTAGGGGGTGGACAGGCACCCCCACTCCCCCCCCTTCCCCCATCCAATTTTTTTAAAGTGAAAATGCTATTAAAAAATTCCTTTTTGGGGTGTTTGCACACCACCACCCCCTCCCCCCCCCCTCCACCCCCCCCCCCTCCTCCACGTTTGATAGTTTTTACACACACACACGTTCTCCCCCCCCCCCCCCCTCCCACCCTCGGCTCCCCTTGTTTGATATTTTGGCGAGTTGTGAGAGTCTTCACACACACACGCTTTCAATCTCTTCCCTCCCTCCTTCCTCCCATTGTTAGATTTTTCGGCCACTGGAAGCAAGGTCTAGCGTCGAGGATGCCTTTTGTGTCAGGTTGAAGCGGATCCCACACGAAAAGTTGGAAACACCCCCCCCCCCCCTCCATTTCGAGATAACTGATCCGCCACTGCAAACACACACACACACACACACACACACACACACACACTGAACTTAGCGCTCCCGTTAGCACACAGAAGCCAACTAAGCCAAGGCACGCGACTGTCCCAACAAGGAAATAAATAGTTTCACTTTAGAACTGAACTCCCTGTTTAGACCGGTCTCTATTCAGCCTCAGTGCACTCGCTCTCAGTACAACCCCAAGAACAACTTCACTGCAGTTTCACATTTTCAATCATTTGACCTAGTATGGCATCGCTACAAAGAGGAACGCTCCGAACGTTCGAGATATCACTTTTTCAACGCCGTCCATTTTCCCCCGTAGCAAAACGTCTTCGGGCCGACGGCGGCCGCAGTGGGCCCGCGCACAGCTGTGCGCGGGCCCACTGTGGCGGTCGTGGGCCGAGGGCCTTTGCTTACTGTGTTCCAACTCCACTGTACTGCTATATCACAGCTACCGTAAAAAAAATAAAATCCACGCCAAAAAGCGAATGCCAAGCGTGTAAAATGCAGAGTATATATACCCCAACGAAGAACGAAAGACGCTTTGAAAAGTGTCACAACACGATTTATTAATATTAATATTGAATTTGCTTCTTCACACTCCCGACAGGATAAGTAAGGAATTGTGTACTTGTTTTGTTTGACTAGTCTGAACAAAGGGTTTTCACCCCGCGAAATATTAATAAATTGTGTTGTAACAGTCTTTCCTAAGCCCGCGTGTTTCTTTCTTCCTTGGGTTATTCGCCTCTACCATAGAAGCTGACAATCTAAAATCCCCCACAAAACCCACGCCCTCTATCAATCAATGCGTGTTGTAGGGCACCTTTCTCTACACTATTTCCTGCAGAGAAGGATTTGTCTAACCCTAACATAGTTCTGTCATGGTCGTTCCATTTATCTGTTGCTGGTGTAATAGTTATATCGACTATGATAGTTTAAGGGTAGTGCCCAGATTAGCTTGGCGCCTGACAAGGCGCCAAGCTAATCTGGCACTACCCTTAAAATGTCATGGTCACCAAGCGGTGAAGCCGATTGCAAAAGCTGACTAAGATTCAGTGGCAGTGTCAAGCAAATCTGGCGCTCCGCTTGAATGGCGGCTCTCGGCGCTGAGATCTGCAATGTCAATGATGACTACTGGAGTTATATGGAACCCCAATTCAATGGTGGGTCTCAATTCACAAGGGTTTATTTTTTTACGTTTCGAATAGAAGCGCCGTACAAAAACACTTTAGTTACCCAACCCTGCAAAACAGGGTCCAGTTGCATGATCCCGCGCCAGCCACTAAGCAAGGTGCTCCGCTAAAGCGGAGCACCGTTAGTGGCTGGCGCGGGACTAAGCTCATTCATGCAACTTGTCCCAGTACTGTGTCACAGGGGCCTAGTCATTTGCACCGCATTTTATGACTGAAGTGCTTGCCTCGCGCCAACCAGACCACTATCTGTTCTTATCTCTTTAAAGTTTTTTTTTTCCAATTTCCTAAAAAATGTTTTCAAAAGAGGGTTAGAACACATTTTGAAACCAAATGCTGACAGCAGTCAACTGTCATTTAATCAACTTGCGCTTTTGCATCACTCACAAACCAGATAGGTGAGGCTAGCGCTGGTAGAATTGTACACAAACCAAGGGGAATTACTCAGCGCTGGACAGACAAACAGTTAGATCCCCTGCCCCGCCTGTCAGGCACCCAATCGCCAGCCCACAGAAAAATACGCAGATATAGAAGGTATAGGCAGGGGATCTAACTATTTGTCTGTCCAGCGCTGATTTTGGATCATCACAGGTGAGGTGGTCTAAGGGAGACAATTAGGGAATCGCCGCTGTCAATTAATATAGAATATATCATATATTGCCCGTACAACCTTTGTACAGAAACTGTCAGAGACCCTAACCCTATTGAGACGTTGTGTCGCCACATACACTGGCTGTCTCAGCTCGATTCACTACCGATGTGACAGCCAGTGTGGCCCCAACGTACGGGCTTATTCATTTTCATTCCAGATATTGTGTAGCTACTGACATGGATTAGGCCAAAGCACTCTCACTGGGTCGATTCAAGTTCACACAACACGGAGAATCTTGTGTTGACTATCAGTGGACGAAGATGTTTTTTTTTTTCTTTCTTTCTTTCTTTCTTTCTTGCTGAAATCCTTGTTAATTTGTTAATTTAACGCTAGAGTACTTTAACATTAGCCCCAAGGAACGTGGATACAAACTGGCGTCAGGAAGAGGCATAGATCCTCATGAGCCCCCGCAATTGCGGGGGCTCATGAGGATCTATGTCTCTTGCAGCTGTATCGAGTCCACTTTTTCAGTCTCGGCAAGGACGTTGATAATTTACTATACCCCCCCCCCCCCTCTCCCTTTTATGCTTTGCTGTTTTGTTGCCCGTCTATAAATATTGATTACTTTCATGACCTCTCGGCATACCTTCGTGCTGTACAGCTATAAACAATACTGACTACAAGGCTGTCGTCAAAATGATCTCATGGCAACTCTTAAACTCCCAGAACTAAATGACTACCACTCTACAGAATGGAAGTCATTTAGTTTTCCGAGTTAAAGAGTTAATGGACTGCTTTTCTAACCTGTGCGTGTCACAGTAACCCTGTCAATGTTTGCTTACCAGTTTCTATTTTGATACCAGTTATGACATATAACCAGCTGAATTCCTACGTAGTTGTCTTTGTTGTGACAGAATTTTTGTGCGAGTAGACTTTTTAAACTGAACCTGTTTAGACCAGGCAGTGCAGTGACATGCTACCAGGATTGTCCAGGCTAACTGCGGCGTTCCTCAAAGTTTGTGTTTGACTAACTTTTGTTATCAGTTATGACCTAAGTTTTCTGTGAGTTCAGTCGGCTTTTCAAAGTGTACAAGTAGACCTGTTTAAACTGAGCAGGTTGTGGTAGGCAAACCGGATTTTCAACAGCGGAACCGGATCCTGTCACATCAAAAATTCATGCCAAGGCCAAGGCCTGCAACGTTACAATAAGTCTGCTAATGTTAAGTCCGAAATCCCGAAGTCACACACACTGACTGACACCCCCCCCCCCCCCCATCTTCCCTCCCACCCCCATTCTCTCTCTCTCTCTCTCTCTCTCTCACACACACACACACACACACACACACACACACACACACACACACACACACAAAAGACAAAAGAAAGAAAATATTAACCCTTTGGCTGTCGGTAGCGGTTTTTGTCACCATGATTCCTGATCATCGCGACAAAAACCGCTACCGACAGAGCCTAATCGGGCAGATTTAGTATCAAGCATCGACCTGACAAGAGAGATACAGAGACAGAAACAGGCTGTATATCGATCGGCGCTGTAAATACACACATCACCCCTGGGTTCTCTCGCAGTCCCCCACAGAGCCCAGCTCTCTAATATAGACCATTCTATTCTATTACGATAGAACATTGATGTTGCCACCACACCGCCGTCGCGACGAATCTATATGAACATCAATACTCATATCTTCTAAGAAGAAACTGCCATATGCGTGAGGCACAGATTCTCATGAGCCCCTGCAACTGCAGGGGCTCATGAGAATCTATGCCTTTTGCCAGGAAACAACAAAGAAATCAGATAGCATCCGTGGATTGAGGAAGTGCTGAGCCCCAGCAACAAAATCCGTGTCACTGTCGGAACCTTGGTTCATACAGTCATGTGACCGCTTCTAGGCCGGGATTCCCCCAGCCAAAAATTTCTGAGTAAAGTCTCTCCCTCTCTCTGAGTCATGGGTGGGACTAACTACTTTTTTCCCCCCGCCGGGCACCATGGTCAGCCCCACAGGGCCGTGGGCTTTTCTTTTTAATGGGGTTGTGTGGGCTTTCCCTTTTAATGGGGTTGTGTGTGTGTGAGTATGTGTGTGTGTGTGTGTGTGTGCGGCCTGTGCGTGTTCGGTGTGTGTATGCGTGCATGCGCGCTTGCGGGGCGTACGTGCTTGCGTGTGTGTGTGTGTGTGTGTGTGTGTGTGTGTGTGTGTGTGTGTGTGTGTGTGTGTGTGTGTGTGTGTGTGTGTGTGCAAGGACATGATTGAAAACAGGTCTTTGCACCTAATCATCAGTATATCCTTGAGAAACTTGATGAAGTTGTATTTCAAAGTCTCTCTCTCTCTCTCTCTCTCTCTCTCCTCTCTCTCTCTCTCTCTCTCTCACACACACACACACACACACACACACACACACACACACACACACACACACACACACAGACACGCACACACATACGCACACACACACACACACACACACACACACACACACACACACACACACACACACACACACACACACACACAGGGAGAGACTTTACTCCCAGAAATTTGACTGGGGGAATCCCGGCCTGAAAAACCAGCATGGCACTATCTATTACAGATCGTTTAAACAGTTTAATAGGGATATGTTTCTAGCCGAACTAAAAGCAACCTCGAGTTTTCTTTCGGTTTACAATCATACCCTGAAGATGAGTTGGCCGAATGGTATTGATTGTTCCGTCGGGTTCTTAACAAGCATGCGCTGTTGCGCGAAAAGATGGTGAAACATGTGCATTTACCCCAATGGTTAAGCAATGACATTAAAGATTGATTGATTGATTGTACATTGCTTAACGTCCCGACAGCAACAAGGCTTTCTCAGGACGTGCCTGCACTGCTTGTGAAAAAAAAAACATAGCAGAATATTGAATGCATGTCGCCAGCCAATCCACTACGTTAAATAAACCTACAACTTGGGGCCTAAATAAAGCTAAAACCATTTGGCAACACACATCCAATATCAAAAGCTACAGGCAGTGCAGACAGCAGGAAGAGTTTTAAAAAGGCAAATGCAGGTGAATGGACAAAGGGTAGACAGAAACACATGCCCCAGAATAGAGGGGAAAACCCACCCTGGGGGGCTGACCAGGGTGACCCTGGGAACTAAAAAGTACCTAACCCCACCCAAGTCCCCCAGGGCAGACCCGGGTGGGGGGGACATTAAAGAGGCCATGGCTGTGAGAAATGAACTAAAGCGCAACAAAGATTTCGGTGCTTTCCGCAAGCAGAAAAAATCGTGTTAAATACATGGTCTTAGAGGCCCAGAAAAAAAAATATACTTGAAGCGATTGATGGACAACAAAACAGACACCTTATCTGTCTGGCGCGCCCTTGATGCGTTCACTAAATCGCGACAACAAAACAGACACCTTATCTGTCTGGCGCGCCCTTGATGCGTTCACTAAATCGCGACAAACAACACCATGTACATCTATATCTGCAGACACATTTAACAACCATTTTTTGTCTGCTGCTGATTCGTTAAGCAGTACGACAACTCTCGTTGACACACCATCTAGATCCGAAAGGCGGCTTACAGATTTTTGTGAGGACAAACTCGCGTCAAACGTATCCTTTAGTATTTCTTCGCTTACTGTATTTGACGTTGGCAAATCTATTAGCCAACTCAGAAATAAGCGCTCGTTTGGTCACGACGGGATGAATACATACTTTTTCAAACTTGCTGCCCCGTTTGTGGTCGAGTCTTTGACATTTATTTATAATCTCGTTTTACAACATGGTTCATTTCCAAACAGCTGGAAAGTAGCCAAAGTTATTTCTCTGCCTAAAAGTAAGACCCTAATAAGTTTAGACCAATCTCGCTCTTGTCAGCTCTGGCAAAATCATTAGATTGATTGTACATTGCATAACGACCCGACATCAACAAGGCTTTCTCAGGACGTGCCTGCACTGCTTGTGAAAAAAATAAACAGAACATTGAATGTATGTCGTCAGCCGGTCCAATACGTTAAATAAACCTACGCCAAGGGGCCTAAATAAAGCTAAGACCATTTAGCAACACACATCCAATATCAAGAGCTACAGGCAGTGCAGACAGTTGGGAGAGTTTTTAAAAGTCAAATACAGGTGAATGGACCAAGGGTACACAGAAACACATGCCCCAGAATAGAGGGAAAACCCCACCCTGTGGGGCTGACCAGGCTGACCCTGGGAACTAAAAAGTAGTTAACCCCACCCAAGTCCCCCAGGGCAGACCCGGATGGGGGCGCAAAACCATTAGAAAAACATGTACACGGGCATCTGAGCTATTTTCTTGAAAAACATAACTTGCTTTACAGACTACAGTCAGGTTTTAGACCTCGCCACTCATGCCACACAGCTCTAGCTCTTACTTACTTACTTACGCCTGTCACCCCTACCCGGGTATAGGCCGTCGACGAGAGACCTCCAGCAACTCCTGTCCTGTGCTTCTCCTTCGATTCTACTCCAGGTGGTTCCCAGTCTCTTGATGTCTGCTTGGAGGTCTCGACGCCAGGAGTTTCTCGGCCTACCTCTTTTCCTCTTTCCCTGGGGGTTCCATGACAATGCCTGCCTAGTGATACTGGAAGCTGGCTTTCTCAGACTGTGACCGATCCATCCCCATCTTCTTCGCCCAATTTCATTCTCTGCTGTTATCTGCTCTGTTCTCTCCCAGAGTCTGACGTTGCTGATCTTCTCTGGCCAGTGGATTTTCAAAATTCTTCTAAGGCAACTGTTCATGAAGGTCTGTACTCTGTTGACTGTGGTTTTTGTCAATCTCCATGTCTCTGCTCCATATAGGAGAACTGCTTTTACATTGGAGTTGAAAATCCGGACTTTGGTGTGTTGTGACAGCTCTCTGGAACTCCACACTTTTTTCAACTGGAGAAAGGCTGCTCTGGCTTTACCAATTCGTGCTCTGACATCTGCATCAGTGCCGCCTTTTTTGTCTATGATGCTCCCAAGATAGGTGAAGGACTCCACCTCCTCCAACGGGGTGCCAGCAAGCAAGACTGGTTCTTCCCTGGTTGCGTTCAGCCTCATTGTCTTTGTTTTCTGTTTGTGAATGGTGAGGCCCACTTGGGACGAGATGTCAGCAAGCCTCGTGGTCTTGTCCTGCATTTGTTGATGAGTGTGGGACAATAATGCCAAGTCGTCTGCAAAATCGAGGTCGTCAAGCTGTGTCCACAGTGTCCACTGTATTCCACTTCGTCTGTGCTCTGTGGTCATCTTCATGACCCAGTCTATGGCCAGTAGGAAGAGGAACGGAGACAGCAGACACCCCTGCCTGACACCAGTTCTGACCTGGAGCTCTCTGGTGAACTGCCCTTCGTGGATCACGCGACATGTCATGCCATCATAGCTGCTCTTGATCAGGCGGACGAGCTTTGTGGGTACACCGTAGTGTCGTAGGAGTTTCCACAGAGTCTCTCGGTCCACGCTGTCAAATGCTTTCTCATAATCCACAAAGTTGACGTACAGCGGGGAGCTCCACTCCAGAGACTGTTCCACGATGATGCGGAGAGTGGCGATCTGGTCTGTACATGATCGGTTCTTCCTGAATCCTGCTTGCTGGTCTCTCAGCTGGGGGTCAACGGAGCTCTTCATTCTCTCTAGGATGATCCTGTTGAAGACCTTTCCTGGTACTGACAGCAAGGTGATTCCTCTGTAGTTGGAACACTTGCTGAGGTCGCCTTTCTTGGGAAGCTTGATTAGGTACCCCTCCTTCCAGTCAGCTGGCATCACCTCCTCTTCCCAGATCTTTCCAAACAGTGGGTACAGCATCTCAACTGTTGTCTCTAGGTCTGCTTTCAGAGACTCTGCTGGGATGCCATCTGGCCCTGCTGCTTTGCCATTCTTCAAAAATGCCACTGCTTTTCTGATCTCTTCCCGGCTGGGTCTGTCACAGCTGATGGGTAGGTCGGTCTCTGCCGGCTGGATGTCGGGGGGGGTCGGGTGGGCTAGGTCTGTTCAGTAACTCTTCAAAATACTCGGCCCATCTGTCGAGTTGGTCTGCTCTGTCTGCAATAGGCTTGCCTTCTTTGTCTTTTACTGGTCAGCTCTAGCTCACCTGACCAATACTTCGCTCACATCCATGAACAAAGATGAAATGAACGGTGCTGTATTTCGAGATTTCTCTAAAGCTTTTGATCTAGTAAATAATGAACTGTTGATACGAAAGCTATCGGCGTACCAGGTAAACAGAGCATCTTTGGACTTTTTCAAATCCTACATGCACGGAAGACGTCAGTATGTGTTTTTAACGGAAAACGTTCCGTTGAAGGCGTAATAAAGAATGGAGTGCCTCAGGGCTCAATATTAGGGCCCCTCTTATTTTCCATTTACATCAATGATATGCCATTGCATATTTCAGATCTAAACGTACGCTGCAGCCTGTTTGCTGATGATGCTACTCTCGACGTGTCGTCCGCGAATATCTCCACAATCAATTCCTCACTTCAACAGGGCTTAACTGATGTTTCAAAATGGTGTCGCACTAACTATATGGTACCAAATCCGTCTAAAACAGAATGCATGCTAATAACTACACGACGGAAGCAGCCAGCTACATCCACCCCCGCTTAGTCTTTCTCTCAACTCTGAGCCAATTAGACAAGTTAGAGAGCACTGCTTGTTAGGCGTCATTATCGTCGACCAACTCACATGGCACGCGCATGTCAGCAGCGTATGTCGAACAGTGTCCAGGAATTTATATCTTCTTTCAAAACTACGTTATTTTACAGATACACCGACAAGGAAAATATTTTATAACGCACATATTCAATACCATATAGATTATGCTTCCACAGTTTGGCCCGGGACGGATGTAGCGATGCGTGCATAAAAAGGCTTAATGCTCTTTACCGTAGGGCAGCCAAATTAATCCATCCGGATAGTAAAGAAAGCACCGACGACCGACTCAAAGCCCTGACATGCTGCCTCTGAGTAAGTTACTCATGTACAATAAAGGCGTACTTATGTTTAAAATCTACCCATGCACACCAAAACGCTTAGTTATCTAACAGATCTATTTAGCCCTGCTCATACGCCATATAAAACGGCGAGGAACAATCTATCCATACCAAGGCCGCGTTTCGATATATTCAAAACTAGTCAGTTTGTCTTACTCAGAAGCCAAGCTATGAAATGTGTTGACGATCGACATTACCGAAGCTCCGTCTTTTGTCCACATTCTGTTGTGTAGTTGTGTCGGCGTGACTCGAGCGCCTTGAGTTATATTGCCGAATTTGTTGTTGCTGTTACTGTTCAAACTAAGTTTTTAACGTTCATATTTAAATCAGGTTCAGTCTCAGTGTGTGTGTGAGTGTGTGTGTGTGTGTGTGTGTGTGTGTGTGTGTGTGTGTGTGTGTGTGTGTGTGTGTGTGTGTGTGTGACTGCTAAATTAGTCTTTTTGATGATCACGTTTTGCCTTTCCATTTTTATTAGGTAACGCGCGTGTGAATGTTGTGAGAGTGCGTGTGCAAGGACACGATTAAAAAAAGGTCTGTGTACCTAATCATTTATCCTTGAGAAATAAAGTTTCATTCCATTTCGTTTCACATCTCTCTCTCTCTCTCTCTCTCTCTCTCTCTCTCTCTCTCTCTCTCTCTCTCTCTCCTCTCTCTCTCTCTCCTCTCTCTCTCTCTCTCTCTCTCTCCCTAGGGTCACCTTGTCTAACCCCTGCAAGGTGGGTTCTACTCTTTTGGGGGTTTGTATTTCTGTCTTTCTGGTACCGTTCAACTGTATTTTTCTTTTGAAATTCTCCCTCCTGTCTGCGCTTCTTGCGGTTCTTTTCTTCATTTAGCGCAGGCACGTCCTGAGAAGGCCTTTGTCGCTTGCGGGACGTAAAGCAATCTATACTCACTATACTCACTCACTCTCACTCTCTCTCTCACTCTCTCTCAGGTGTGAAAAAGTGGAACCGTCATCAGGGACTATGTCACTATTTTTGTAAGAACATCAGGATTACTAAATTAATTCTCTCTCTGTCTCAGTCTCTCCGCTCTCCTGTGTGTGTGTGTGTGTGTGTGTGTGTGTGTGTGTGTGTGTGTGTGTGTGTGTGTGTGTGTGTGTGTGTGTGTGTGTGTGTGTGTGTGTGTGTGTGCGCGCGCGCGCGCGCGCCCCAAGTTTAGCTTCTCAGTTCACTACAATGACAAGACTCAGTAATTAACCCATATCATACTGAGGCTAAAAGCTTCGGCAAGTACCGACTGCCATATACAACCTACATTATAGTACTTACAGATAAAGATATAGACCAATGGCTTTAGTTCAAGGGTGGTGCCAGAATAGCTTGGCGCATAGAGGCGCGGCCAAGCTATTCTGGCACTACCCTTGAACTATTTTAGTCAAACTTATTTCACACACTGGTGTATTCCGAATGATAAGAGTTAAGTAACGAATTGTGTGTTTGTCTGTTTTGAAAAAGTGGCCGTTTTATCCGAACTATTAATGGATTGAGAAATAAAGTTCTCTCTCTCTCTCTCTCTCTCTCTCTCTCTCTTCTCTCGTGTGTCTGTCACGGTGACCTCTGAAAGTAACACATTAAGCGCCGGAAACTGGTTGGACTGATGGAGCACAGAATGACGCTTGTTTGTGGGTTTAACTCAGTTCCCCGCGGTTACAGCCTGAGCGCCCTGAACCGACTGAGCGGCTGAAACGGCCTTGCGCGGCCCTTCTCTCTATAGATACAGATCAAGGCAATTCACTGCTAAAAACAAACAAACAACTGAACACCACCCAATGCAAGAGGCATAGATCCTCGTGAGCCCCCGCAACCGCAACGGGCTCATGAGGATGAGGTGCCTCTTGCTAAAACCACTTTATTTCAGTAATGTTGAATTTAAAACGATTAATTTTCAGCTTGGCATCACAAATCACGTCCACTGGCAGTGAAGGGGTCAAAATATAAATCACATAGACTCCCTCCACCCCTCCCCTCTCTCCCAGGGTGTGCGGTGACCTAGTGATTCATGCCCCCCCGTCAGCCCACACCTGCCTCTCTGGCAACGCTGGCGCGCATGGGACGGACACAACATGCATGCATACGCACGGCACGCTCCCGCAGTCAAGTTCGGCCGGACTGATGAACTGTGTCGGCTTCTGACGGACTGAACACGCGAGACTAGACTGGAACTTGTCGGCTATGGTGACCACAGCGAGACTTCGCTTGAATTTGGCTGCCTCTGAACATCCCAGAAAACCCCTCTGAATACCCTGGAACGTTCCACGTTAACCAGTTTAACCACAAGGCCTGATTTCCTAACTTTTGGAGGCGTCATGTACCGTCTATGTACCAGTTGAGGGAAATTGATCCACCATGATGATTCAAGGGTAGTGCCAGCTAATCTTGCACTACCCTTGAATTATCATGGTTGATCCACCATCTCCTGCTGTAAAGCGCTGGTGATAAATGGGTTAACATTTCAATATGCACTGCATTCGGATATAATAAATACTGCTTAACACTGTGTATCTAGATGTGGCACATAATAATAATAAATAATAATAAATAATAATAATACATAGTATTTATATTGCGCATTTCTCATATCGAATGAGTTAATCCTTGTGTACGTGCAGCCACCGGACATTTGCATACACTAAGAGGTCAAAAGGTCAGAAACAAAAGGCACACCTTTGGCTATTGCCAGTGTGCAGGTGACGCTATGCTTTCGCAATGCTGGCTAAGATTCAAATGACTCATCAAAGACCACACACGCATTTGTATACACCAGCTGATGGATCAGCGCTGTAACCTACAGATTTCACAGTCCTCCTGTTTGACTGGAATAACACACTCATCTTAACCCATTCGTGTCCGGCCCCGAGTATACTCGTGGCCTGAAATTTCTCCTACACGTCTGACCACGAGTTTATTTATGGCCCAATTAAACTTAATTAAATTAAATTAAAAATCTCATTAAAAAAAACTTTTCAAGTCTGCATAATGTACATAATCAAGTAATACATTCCATTTAGTAAATACAAAGTTTCAGCTCATTCCATACATTTTTCTATTTTTGTGATTTTTTAAGTAACGTGACTAGTTTTTATTTTTAAAAAAACAGGGACTAGGGACAGCATAGACCAAAAATAAACATGAACAGGAATGGGTTAAGGATGACAGGCAACTGATCTTGGTCAGCCAGAAGCTTGCAATCTCACCAGTCTCATCAGCTAAAGGGTCTTACCTCAATCTCCACCTCCTCCAAGGTGTGGCTGGCCGAGGGGCCGCATGATCAGAAGCTTTCTTTCCTTACTTCTCAAATTCATGCCAAACTTTTATCACATTTCATTCTCCATCACACAAACTTTGAATCCCTAGGACATCTAGGCTTTTATGGTCTTGAAAATAACCATTTTCATCCCGATACACTTTGATAATTCAAGGGTGGTGCCAGAATAGCTTGGCGCCTGAGGCGCCAAGCTATTCTGGCACTACCTTTGAACTGTGTGTGTGTAATGTTGTGTGTTAATTCCTTGGATTCCTCGTGGCCTCCCACCTTTGAACTAGAATGGTTGATCTGTCTCCTACTCTGTAATGAAGCCTTCATAGGAAAATAAGCACATTTTTTTAAATATCTGCCTCAGGATGTAATGGGTTAAGGAAGACTGCAGAAACACAGTCTACGTCTGCTGACACTAAGCAGGTTAATGCAACTCAAATCTGCAACATCATGACGCACTTTCTGTTTATGAGGCAAATTCATCTTGACTCTGACGCCACATCATCATCCCATTCTGCCCCTCCCCCCCCCCCCCCCCCCCCCCCACCAGGGGCCCCCTTCCCTTCACCTATTCCTCACAACGGATGAGGAGTATGAAAATAATGTCCACTGAAAAAAAAAAGTAAATTATCGAACTACACCCTCCTTTGAGCCCGTTCAAACCGACAGCCGCCCGCCGTTTGATCTGGTTACGACCGGTCCGCACTGCCTACCAATATGGAACCGCTGCGCTGCCAGGCATTTAATCTGCTACAGGCATAGAGTCTCATTAGGCGCTGCAGGTGCCGGGGAGACAAGAATCTGTGCTTCTTGCTTAACTTCCCGGGAAAGAAAAAAGTCCTGATCATTAGCGTGTAATGCAAAGAAAAAAATCAACAAGCGACGGGGGTGGGGTGGGGGGGGGGGGGGGGGGCGGGGGGAGGGGAGAGAGAGAGAGAGAAACGGATAACGAAGCAAGAAGCAAGAACGATACATTCTGTTTTTTGCTTGTTAAGTAAGTTTCTTTGTTAGCATGTCTGTTTGAAGAAGACAGGGACAGATATAATATGGTGGTATCGAACGGAGAGATTGTGGAGGGATCTGTCTGCGAATGCCCATTAGAAACTTAGAATGCTATAGGAATGTGTAGTCGTGTGCAGGTCTGCACGTCTCACACACACACACACACACACACACACACACACACACACACACACACACATTTCTGCCGCAAGGGCAAAGCTGTATAATTATCATACAACTCAATGGAATAGCGACTTTTGAGTGACAGGCGCGCACCCCTCCCGCTGTTCTCGTGCGTGGAATGTATTTGCTGTATGTCAGTCATAGGTGTAACGGCATTCCATTGACCTCTTCCCTCCCAAAGGTCGCAGGTTGTGTCAGTTATGAAAGTCGTTGTTATTTTGAACGTCAACGAACCTCACTCGTCCACGGAAGACTTTTATACAAAGTGGTGTCAGCGAGAGGCATACACCCTCATGAGCCCCCGCAAATGCGGATGGGGGGGGGGGGGGGGGGGGGGGCTCATATGGGGATCTATGCCCTCTCGCATTCGGTCACGGCTGCTTGTGTTCTGGCAGCCATGGGGTTAACTAAAACGAAACGTGTAGAGGCTTGTAATACACGATGACAACACACGACTTTACAATTAATCATTCTGACAGCGTCGAGAAAACTGAACGTCGTCCAGATGCAAGTGAGGTATAGATCCGCATTTGCGGGGGCTCATGAGGATCTATGTCTCTTGCTGACACCACTTTGAAGCCCCGTTTCTGGCACACTGCTAGGACTTTTTCTTTTTATCGACTGAAATGGAAGATTGCAGAAATATGCAGAAGATTACAGAAATACAGTCTGCGTCAGTGGCACTGAACGGGTTAAATTATTATAGTCACTCAGCCATTGCTCAGGATTACTAAATTAATTTTCTCTGTGTCTTTGTCTCAGTCACTCTCTCTTCTCTGTCTGTTTGTGTGTGTGTGTGTGTGTGTGTGTGTGTGTGTGTGTGTGTGTGTGTGTGTGTGTGTGTGTGTGTGTGTGTGTGTGTGTGTGTGTGTGTGCCCACGGTGTGTGCCAAGATTAGCTTCTCAGTTTACTACACCGACAAGATTAACCCATATCATACCGAGGCTAAAAACCTCGACAAATTTGTACCGACTGCCATATACAAGCTACATTATAGTACGTACAAATAAGGATATAGACCAATGGCTTTAGTTCAAGGGTGGTGCCAGAATAGCTTGGCACCTTGCAATTCTGGCACTACTCCCTTGAACTATTTTAGTCAAACTTATTTCACACATTCACACATGCTCTAGTTGTTATTTAAACCGGTTTTTAATTACCGGAACTGGACCGGTGTGAGTTGTTTGTAACACTTGTTTACGCACTCCAAAATAAAACTTTAAGTTCAAGGCACATATTTATTTGTCATGTGAACCGGACCTTGAAGTCTTTCAACAAATTCGCCGCTTTGATTTACGTCAAAACTGACTCAAAGAACACCGGCAAATACTGATAAGAGCGTTGGAGGCCAGTTGCATGATTGAGCTTAGTCCTGCTCCACCCGTCTTTGTTTTCATCCCTATGTCACACGACCAATCTCTTTAGCGCAAACTGTACCACGTCATCCGTACATAAACCCTTGTAGCGACTAATGGCGGACTTTTGTAACCCTCTTTCTGACGAGTGTTGGATGCCAGTTTTGTTCTATAAAAGATCACCAAAACGTTCTAAAGTACAAAGTTACTTAGTCGCAAAACTGACAACAGGCACTACTGGAGACGGCAACGTCATGAAAGATTTTTAAAGTTACGTCATAAGTCTATTATGTATAAATCGTATATTCCTTTGACGTCAGTCATGTCTGGCGTGATCGAGGTCGGAAGATTTCTTCTTGATTTCTTTTACGAAAATAGCGGAGGAATGAAAACAAATACGTTATTGGTAGCATTGGCTTGCTGCACGAACCCTTGTAGGCCTACAGGTTACAATGGCTCCTTTGACCTCCCCGGCTCAGGCCTACAAGGGTCCGTGTAGCAAACCCCTGCGACCAATAGGCCTAACTTAAAGTGTCTTACTTAGTGGCTGGAGTAGGAATAAGCGCAGGACTAAGCACACTCGTGTAATTATCCCTTTTCATGCTGATACACACTTTGCTTGAAATGAATTTGACTATGATAGTTCAAGGGTCAGTGGTGCCAGACTAGCTTGGCGCCTAATGCGCAAAGTTATTCTGGCACCACCCTTGAATTAAAACGGTTGATCTATCTCATAATCTGTAAAAAGTGCAGTATCTTCATAGGAAAAGCATTTTTTTTTTATTTTTTTTTTTTATACAAAAATCGGCCTCAAGAAGTTTTTTGTTGAGTGACCCCTGCCTTAGGGCATGTATCGCGAGGTAAAAAATCACAGACCAAAACACAGTACCCGGCCTCTCCCTTCACACTCCCCCCCCCCCCCCCCCCCCACAACCCCCGACCCCCACAACCCCCGACCCCCACCCCCGGTTACTGATTGAGTCGGCATAACTCCCATGCCAACATCATATTAGCTTCTCAAAGAGGGCTCTAGCGTACTTAATATTTCAGTGCAGACAAGTAGGATTCTACCAGAAGTAGGATTCTGCCGTTTGAGCCTCTATATCCCAGCTTTATTAACCTTTTCACTGCCAGCGGTCGAAAATTATGTTTCTGCCGAACAAGGAAGACGGATACAAAGTGGCATCAGCAAGACATAGATCCTCATGAGCCCCGGCAATTCCGGGGGTTCATGAGGACCTATGTCTCTTGAAGCTGGGCGATGCTTATGTTTTCTCGAAAATGAAGGGGGGTTGACAGCGACTTGCAGATGTTATTCTTGTATATATATATATGATCGTCCACTTCAATTTTTCAGAAAAACTCACTTATGTCCGTCCAGCCTAAACTCATCACCACAAATTCAGTCGCGAGTTTTCTAAGGCGGCAACGACTCGATGTTTCAACTAACGATCATTGTGTCACACATGGTGTGAGCGCTTTAAATACAATTTACGGTGATTACAGTTCGGATCAGGCGCCAAGCTATGATTCTGCCACCACCCTTGAACTATCATGGTCCAGCCATATCTTGATGTGGTGTGTGGCGGGCAGAATGAGTTCATAACATTTGACATATTAATACCGTGTCCGAAAATATTAATGTAATGTACTTTAGTCCATCCCTGATAATAACAGTTGACATATTTACTATATTTATACCATGTCCTAAACTGCTAATGACGGCCGTGCTTTAAAGGCCCACTACCGCCGTAACTGTTCAAAGACACACTTCTGTTACAGATGGTTACGAAACGCTACACGCAGATCTAGTTATGGTTCATTTATACACAGGAGAATCCAGTACAGCAAACGTCGCCTTTATGTCAAGTAACCTGACAATGATTCCATTCCGTTCTAGAAATACAACGCTATCAGTGCGAGAACAACTAAAAATAGATTGACACATGAACGGCTGCACAGAATAAATAAGCGCGATTACGCGTGTGCTTTTGCTGCGTGTCCAAACTTGCTGTTAAATTTCATTAGATGTGCCGACAAGGCACACCAAAGACAAAATAAAAATGGTGCTGAAATGTGTCTTCAGATTTATGCGTAATGGTACTTTAATTGCACTTAGTGACACCATACCCCAACTTCAGTTAGACCATCAGCTTTGCCAAAACAGATTTATAGTCTGAGATCAGGATATAATATTTAAGTGATATAGTGGTGTAGTAAGCTATTTTTCTTGGCTGGAAGGTGGGCGGTGGGGGGTGGGGGGGGGGCGGGCGGGGGACGGGGGGGGGGGGGGCGGGGCGGAGGAGGTGAGCGGGGGGGGGGGGGGGGGGGTGAGGATGGGGCGTCCTTCATGCCATCTTACTTTCCAGCCTCCAAAAAATCAAAACATATTTTGTTCTCCAAAATAATGAGAACAAAATACTAATGTAATGTTTATAATGTAGCACCTGCCCCTTGTATCCATATGGGGTGTTTTTTTCTCCACACCTCTCATGCGCACACGGTGGGTTATTTACTCTCCATAGAGGAAGCCACTCTAAAGAAAAGAAAAGAAGAATAAAGAACGAATGTAACATACGATTTTAAGTTTTTCTCCCAAAAATATAATTATGTCCTCCCAGGAAAATCCTCCAAAACACTTTGGAGTGCCAGTGGATACTCTGACCTACTTTTTTTTACCTTTTTTTTTTTTTTTTTTTTTTTTTTGGGGGGGGGGGGGAGGGGTTGGGAGAGATACTGTTTCATTCGAGGGAGGGGGGTAGCAAGGCCCTAACTTCCCTTCCCCCCCCCCTCCCCCGGGGAGTCCTTTGCCACTGTGATACTGCTTTTATGTGACAGGTTGTATGTGAAAATTAAATTTGATTTCATTTTCTGTTTGTTCATGAGGAGTACTTTTTTTGTTTTGTCACGGCAGATGAAAACAGTTCTCTGCGAATGAGTGCCTGTAAAAGTATTATTGTAGGCCTATTGTCTTGTATTGGTCCGGGTTTGTAATGTAGGCCGTTTCTAACACAGGCATGGGATGATCGTCGCCAAACTGACCGCTTCTATAACACGGGTAGTAGGAAATGGCACCGTAGGTGCCATTTCCTACTAACCGTGTTATAGAGGTGGCATATTTGGGCAAGCGATCATCAGATGCAGGCGGTTTTAAAAGCGGATCAACGGCCCTGCCTAATGCAGTAAAAACAAGATTGATTGCTGAATCCTTCGGGTGGCGTTTTATGTTGAAAATTATTTACGTTTATGAATATTACATCAGTCGCGCTGTCTGACAGTGACGGATTCTAGTGCCCAGTTACAACACCTTGGGGAACACGTTGTGTTAACCCTTTGGCTGTTGGTAGCGGTTTTG
>BTPG01000003.1:35531095-35533595 GCA_036245525.1 Semisulcospira habei
TAGTTCAAGTGTAGTGCCAAAATAGCTTGGCGCCTAGAGGCGCCAAGCTATTCTGGCACCACCCTTGAACTAAAGCCATTGGTCTATATCCTTATTACTATGTAAGTACTATAATGTAGCTTGCATGTGGCAGTGTACAAATGTGAAGCTTTTAGCCTCAATATGATATGGATTAAGGAAAACTCAAGTGATCCCATTAAAAAAAAATTGCTGAAGTGAAATAAAAGATATAACAACAAAGAAGGAAACACTCAGTCGCGCCTCTTGGGAATAGCCGTCAGAGACAAATCAGATCAGTCAATACATTTCGAAGAAACTCCCTAAAAATAAGAGACGCACTTGACTGACCTAACGGAGAAAGAATCGCGCTTTGAATTGACAGTTACGACACAATAAACTGTGCTTTAACTGTCACGTCTAAGCGTGTTTATTTCACTGTTGGTTTGTTCTCTGCATTTTACACGCGGCCGGCGTGGCAGTCATATTTAGTTTGGACTGAATTTCTCTTTTGAAAACAACTGCGAAAACTGGGGTCCTGGCAGAGAAAACGACAGTAAGTGCGTTGTTGTGACTGAAACTGCATGAGCTAGATTTTCATCGTATACTCATGACGAGCAAAGGAAATGCGACACCAACGAGATCATCGGAAACACTGAAGTCAGTGTTTCCGATGATCTCGATGATGTCGCTTTTCTTTTGCTCGTCAGTATATAACGTACAACTTGACACAATGAAAACCTCGCTATTCGTAACAATGAACTTACTGTCTGTTGCCTTCCTCGGTGGCGTAGGAAGATTTTTTTCTCATTGGTGGGGCCCAGCGGGCCTGACATGTTACTTTCAGCCTCCGAAAATCAAACAACGGGGAAATGGGAGGTGGCAAGGGGGTGGGGTAGGGAGGGGGGGGGGAACTACAAGCAACAGTCTAGCCGGCGTACTCTCAAAAATCAAATATAACAAATTTTTCACTCTTTGCGTGTCTGTAGCGCTTTAGTTGACGCGATGATTCCTGTAGGAATCGGCATCGCGACAAACACTGCTTCCGACACGCAAAGGGTTAAAGAATTTTTTTCTCCATTTTTTCTCTCCAAAGTATAGAAAAAAAATAAAATAAACTTTTTTCATGTGTTTGTCCGCCAAAAACATTTTTTAAAGATAATTTTGAAAAAAAAATCTCCAAAGGTATCATTGTTTGGTGGGGGGGGGGGGGGCTAAGCCACTGTTCCTAAGGCATCTTAATCTGCTTTGAGACGGGAAGGTAAAGATGATCAGTTGATAATTTGGTCACTGTGAAATCAGGTATGGCAATTACTGACACCGCGGTGAATGGCAACTGAAAATAGTAATGACTGAACTGATGATAATAATGACTATCACAGACTTACTGTATATTAGAAGAAACCAAACGTCCGCAAGTCTTGTAGAAGCAGAAACCGTCCTGCAATCAGCTGATGTATCGATCACTGACTACAATGCCGGCACGCGTTGAGCCCGGCCGGCGACTCCATTATCATAGCCGGAACACAACTAAATAAAAAAAAAATCAGTAAACACAAAAACACTGCCACTAGCACAAAAACTAGTCCACACCACTCCACAGATGTCGATAAGCACTCTAGATAATCAATGACCACAATTAACCATTGCGTAACTGTCGTCTGCTACACAGTCGCCTGTCTTTGTCCCGACGGCGCACACGGCAAACACACCCGGCAATGCTTTGAGATCAGCTGGTGCGGTATAAAAATAGCCGTGCGCGCGCCGGCATTTCGTCATCAGAGCTGGAGTGGAAAAGAGTTCGTTTCCGTGAGTAACACGATCGTCACGACGTAATATTTCCCTCTGTTTTCAAGTCTTCCGCGTTGGTCGGGTCAGTACAAAGATTCTGGAATAAACATTAGTAACAAATGACTCGTAGTTCCAGAGCACTGACCGCTGGTAGTTATGGAAACGAACTGCGAGTCGTGCGCCGGCTGCCAAAATCAAAACCGGCCCTTGGTTGCTGAGGACAGCGCGATCTGACAGCTACAGTCTGACCCCTCAAACCCTTCCCCTGTCTGAGTAGCAAACAGGAAAGTGGAAGAAAATCGATCGCTCCTCTTCAAGAGGAAATGGGACTAGTTTTACAAGTGAGCTTAGTCCTGCACCAGCCACCTTGCTTAGTGGCTCATGCAACAGGGCCCAGATTCTCAAGAGTATCCTGCCGCAGATCAGTGATGGAAGCCCGGTTAAACTAGTAAGCCTGTGGAGTTCAATGTAAAGCCGGTCGTCACCGTGATTCCCGCGTAAATGAAGAGGCCACTGCTCTGACTAACGTAGGCAGTGCCGTGCACACACGTGCGCGCTCTCTCTCTCACACGAAGTTCAAAGAGAGAAAAAATAAGGAGGGGACAATTTCTCGTTTCATGTTACGACACAAACGCGGTCGGATAGAGACCACCTTAAACGCGTTTCTGCAGAGAGTCAATACAGAAGCAAACACTACGCATCTTTGGGGTGT
>BTPG01000003.1:35538595-35573595 GCA_036245525.1 Semisulcospira habei
GCAACCCGGCACATCCACCAGGCCTCCTAGCCCTACCACACTCCAGCCCACCCCAATCCACCCGGCCTCTGCCCTCCTGTACCCGATTTATGAATAAAGTCAAGTTGCGCCACATAACTGCGGTTTTGTGTCGCCAATTTAGTACACGGCACGCGCCTAAACCCGGCCTTCCTTCCTCCATTCAGTAGTGGAGCCAATAGTATAGAGTAATTGGTGATATCATCTTTTTACAACAAGAGGCATAGATTCTCATGAGCCCCTGCATTCGCAGGGGCTCATGAGAATCTATGCCTCTTGGAAATCTAATGGTTTCAGTGGCCTGCTGAAACAGCCAGCTATCTATCCATTGACTTGAGTGGGTACGGGTGGAGGGCCCCGCGGCGTCACATAACGGTGAAATAACCCCCTTTAACGGGAATTTCACACAATGACACTCGGCAAAGTAGGCCTATCAGTGAATGGAGCGGGGTAGAGCAGGGCGGGTGGCGGAGTTCTGACCGGGTAGAGAGCTAGGGTAGGACAGGTAGTCTAGGAATCGGGTCAGCCTCAGAGAGTTGCTGTTTAGTGTTGTTGTTGTTGAAGTTGTTGTTTGTTTGTTTTTTGTCGTTACTGTTGTTGTTGCTGCTGTTGTTGATGTTGTTGTTTATGATGATGATGTTGGTTTTTTTGGGTTTTTGTTTGTTTGTTTGCTTGTTTGTTTGTTTTTTGGGGGGTGTTGTTGTTGTTTTTTGTGTCGATGTTGTTCTTGGTGTTGTTTTTGTTGTTGATGTTTCTTTTGTTGATATTGCTGTTGTTGTTCTTGTTTTTGTTGTCTGCTGCTGCTGCTGCTATTGCCGTCATGTTGCTGTTGTACTTTTTCTTTTACTCTCTCTTCTTCTTTTTGTTCCTCTTGCATTTAAAAAATAATTTATTAAAAAAAATCATTCAGTGTTTGCATATGGGAATAGTCCCTTAACTACTGATAACAGTTTAAGGTTTCAAATCTATCTATCTTTTTTTTTTTCTTTTTTTCTTTTTTTTTTTTTTTTCTTTTTTTTAGATGATTGGAGGCTTATTATTTCAAAGTTTGTCGGACTGATCTGAGCCTTAAGGATTGGTTTTCACCAAGGCCAAATTATTATACAATAAGTAGCCGGCAGTACATGTAGTATTACGCAAACTGTTTCCGAATAAGTTTTGGCAGCTTAACCCATTTATCCCAAGGGGCAATTTCCAAAATTTTAGACGTGTCAACTAATGCCTATGTACCGGTCGCAGGAGATGGATGGACCATGATAATGATGATGATGATAGAACTTTATTGCCATAATACTGTAATACTGATACATTAGGAAATCGTTGCGGTGCTGCGCAACTTAAAAAGAAGAACATTAAACACATCAAAATATAAGTTAAGCTACTCGCGTGAACACACACACACACACACACACACACACACACACACACACACACACACACACACACACACACGCATGCCGCCCCAGCAACCACTGCGGTCCAAACACAAAGGCAACAAACACGATTCCACAGCAACACAAATCACACAGGACACATCGCAATACGGCGCCAAGCTAATCTGGCACTACCCTTGAATTATCATGGTCCATCCATCTCCTGCTGTAGGGTGTTGGGGCTGAATGGGTTAATATAATCAACAGATGCAATGACTGTTGCATAAAATAATCTCTGAGGCGGCCGGATTTTCCTTGAGGTGAAACACTTCGTGCATGTGGTGCACTGCTGTTAGTGCAATTTAACTTGATTTCACTTCGTTACAACCGAGAGTCTCTCTCTCTCTCTCTCTCTCTCTCTCTCTCTCTCTCTCTCTCTCTCTCTCTCTCTCCTCTCTCTCCTCCTCTCCAGTCTCTCTCTCTCTCTCTCTCTCTCTCTCTCTCTCTCTCTCTCTCTTTGTTTTTTCATGCCCATATCAAGTCTCACGTTGATTATGTGAGTTTCCACAGTGTGGGACTGTTTTAGTGATGTTCACATGAACAGGTTAAACCCTACTACTATATATAAAAGAGCTGTCAAAATGATACTATACGTGGCCCATTGCTACCACAGAAAAATGAATTTAGACATCTAAACATTTTCGGCCTGCGTCAACAACTTAGTTTCAACAAATGCATCCTCAGTCGTGCACACGATATTAAATAACATGACACCGGAGTATCTAACCACCAAATTTATGCCACAACAAGAACACGAAAGGACCTCAAGGAACAATACTTTACCCCTACCTCTGCCTAAAATTGACCTCTTTAAAACTAGTTTATCATTTTCTGGACCGTTTGTATGGAACACTATTCCTGCACATTTGAAGACTATAGCCTCGCTTGGAATCTTTAAATGGAAACTTTTCGATTACCTGATGAGCCAAACATAACATCACTGGGTATCTATTTAAACAAACCCTTCCGTATGGTTAATACTTTCATGTACCACATGCATTTATGTAGTGTGTGTGTGTGTGTGTGTGTGTGTGTGTGTGTGTGTGTGTGTGTGTGTGTGTGTGTGTGTGTGTGTGTGTGTGTGTGTGTGTGTAAGATGAATGTTGAGTGTTACTATTGTTACTGTGTATAGATGTAACAAAGCGGGTTTTGGCTTACTCAATTACCATCACCCGCGCATAGCAATTTTTCTCCTAACCTTGGACTTTCCTGCATTCAGCCGCTGGCTGTGAGTACACCAATTACTATAGTTCCCTGCTAGTACCATATCGCCTGTGCGCGGGCAGTAACATGATAGTTTTTTTGTTTTTTTTTTAAGCACACACGCGTTGTCTGTAGATGGCCTACGTGACCAGAGACACAGTATCTTTTCCCGCCATCATTGATATAGTGCTGACTAAGCGCCAGATTGCAGTCTCTTTGGTTCTGGGCGGTAGAAGTCAGTTCAAGCAACTTGTGCGGCTTGGCCAGTCAGCATTTCGATGTAGTTTGCCAACTACATTCTGCTTTATTTACGCCGACAACTTACGTTTCTGTCCTGTAAGTAGAACTGATTTTTACAATGTATATTTTTGTTTTGTGTATTTGATGATTATGTTGATGGTCATTTCTCATGATTGCCAGGTCTCACATAGATCATGCATACTGCGACTGCTCGTAACTTTGTGGTATTTCACCTTTTGTTATTTCCAGATTAGTGAGGAGATATTTCGATCACAGATTATTAAATCGAGATTATTAGCTAAAATTGTCTAGAGCCGATGGTAAGAAAACCAACGTCCAGTAATGCATTAGCTGACCTTCCTACCAGTGAGGATCGCATGCTGGGGCTGGTGTAACTAACTGCCAGCAGCGCAGCCCAGTGTAGGATAGCACAAGAGTCTATGTTGGTTTCCCGCTGCTTGAGGCTGTTGCATGGCAGGAGATCCTAGAAATCTAATTTGCGTATCAAAGACTGGCAATCGTGACTTACGACTTTATGATTTTGTATTATTGTTGCATGACAAGTTGATGCTCAATTATTGGCACTGTTACGTTTGTGGTTGTGTTATCCTGTGAGAGCGTACATGTGTTATTCGTAGGTAACGATATGTTGTTTATTTGAGCTATCACGGTTATGATTTCGTGCCTTTTTAGTAAGATTTTCTTTTGTTCGTGAGTAGAGCCGATTTCGTTTTGTTGTGTTTAGTCCGGTGCGTTGTAGAAGGGTCGCACTGTCTGGTGGCCTCGTAAGTGTCACGTCGGTCTGTTGACATCGCAACATTTTTCGCTACTTTTTGTTTTCCTGTGCGCGTGTATCGAGCAGCTTTTATTTTGTTTTGGGAATGTTCTCGTACCTTTTAGAGCTATCATAGATAGGGATACCATACTTTTATGTGTCTTTATTATACGCTAGAATTTAGAGCTGAAGTGAGCAGCCGTGTTTTTGTAGCCTGATATATTGTTTCTGGAAAATTCATGTTAATGAGTTTCGGCTGCGCGTTTTGTTCTGATTGGTTGAGTTACATGATTTCCGTAGAAGATTCTAGATTTTGATAGTGTATATAAGGAGGGCGCTGGGAAAGCCCGTGAGTACATTGTCTTGCTTTGTCAGTTGTAGAGACACGCAGTTTATTGCGAGAGACGCTGTGTATGAGAAACTTTGAGTCGTAGTGTGGACATAGCAAAAGAGACTTTGTATTCAATAGTTTGTGCATTTAAAAGAGCATTACTGTGAGGATATCGCATCGCTGAATTAAATATTGTTGGAACTGTTACTCCAGTTTTGTCTACATCCTTAAGCCACGGTTGACGGATTGCAGCTGAATGAGGTCTATTTAAAAGAACTCTACGTGCGTGTGTGTCTGGTGTGTTTATCATACTTCGACTACAACTCCGCCACGTAACATTTTGGCGACCCCGACGAGATCTCTTCAGTTGGTTTAGTGGAAAGGGTAGCAGGAGAAAACAGCCAGCAGTGAAAAGCAGAGATGGCGACATCGGAATTGGAGACATTCCTGAAAATTGGAAAGGAATGTGGACTCGAAGGAGCTCAACTCCTCGAGTTTGTAAAGGAGAGAGAAGAGAAAGAAGAAAAGAGACGAGAGAGAGAAGAAAAGGAGAGACTGGAGAGAGAAGAGAAAGAAGAAAAGAGACGAGAGAAAGAAGAAAAGGAGAGATTGGAGAGAGAAGAGAAAGAAGAAAAGAAACGAGAGAAAGAAGAAAAGGAGAGACTGGAAAGAGAAGAAAGAGCCAAAGAACGTGAAATCAGGAGACTCGAAATCCAAGCAGAAGAAGCAGAGAAACAGCGAAGAGAAGCAGAGAAACAACGAGAAGAGGAGAGAGAAGAGGCGGAGAGGCAGCGTCAACACGAAATTCATCTAAAGCAGATGGAGATTGAGGCACAGAGCCAGAGAACTAATGAAGCAACAGCATTAGCGAGCAGAGAACAAACAGCCCGTGCGCCAAAACTTCCACCTTTCATTGAAAATTCAGATAAGATGGACGCTTATTTGGAGCGATTCGAGCGCTTCGCAAATAGCAACAATTGGAAACAAGAGACTTGGCCTATTAAACTGAGCGCACTTCTAACTGGCAAAGCGCTTGAATTTTACACCCGCTTACCAAGAGAAGAAGCCGAAGATTATACACAGTTGAAAGCCGCCCTGTTGAGACAGTACGACTTCACTGAAGAAGGTTACAGGCGACGATTTCGGAACTGCAAGCCTGAAGAAGGAAAAACACCCGGCCTATTCATTGAGAGAATCAGAAGCTACCTGGAGAAATGGATAGAGCTGGCTGGCCTAAACAGAGAGTACCAAGACCTGTGCGACCTCATCATCAAAGAACAAGTTTTCAGCGCATGTTCTAAGGACCTGGCCGCCCACCTCAGAGAGCAAAAAGACCAGTCACTAAAGGCCCTGGCCGACTTCGCTCAAAGATACCTTGATGCTCACAACATGAAGTTCGGGTCCAGTAAGCCACAGCGTGTGTCTACACCAGCAGAGGAAATCCATAATGTCATAGACACCCCGAGATACAAGCCGGTGGAGAACCTGACATGTTTTCTCTGTGGAAAGAAAGGTCACAAAGCGATACGGTGTCCTTCTAAAGATGTTCCCCGAGGCGACAACATCAGAAGATCCAACCAAGATCGTGGGATAGCAGGCAGAAGCAGTACCACGTCTCAACACAGAGCTGCCGCTGTATTAGCAAATGATGTGACGTCATCCAGTGACTTTGAATCCAGAGAAAAGCGAGTTACACCAGAGCTGATCGAATCTTTCAAAAAGAATGGACGCATCCCAATAGGAGATGGGACTACATTTTTAACAGTCTCAAACATCGCGCTACCTGAGAATGAAGTGCCGAACATGCCGGTGGTGTCAGGATTCGTCGGCGACACACCAGTGAGAGTGTTGAGAGACACTGGTTGTAGTTGCATCATCGTGAGAGAGGACCTAGTAGCTGAAGACCAGAAGCTACAGGAGTGGACCACCCTCATTTTGGCTGACGGAACTGTAAGAATTATCCCCCTTGCCAAAGTCAGTGTCGACACCCCATACTTGACAGGAGAGATGAAGGCGTTGTGCGTGAAGACGCCAGTCTACGACCTCATCATCGGAAACATTGATGGTGCCAGAAACGCAGACGATCCAAATCCAGAGTGGAGACCTGAAATATGTTCTGTTACCACGAGAAGTCAAGCAGACCATCCCTCTAAAAGTGGCGGACAACACGGAAGCAGCAGTGGTGAATAAAGAAAGGCTGGTGGAGCTACAGAGAGGTCAAGACAAACCAAAATTGGCGGAATCGGTGCGTCTTGCTGATGACGAAAGACTAGACGACGAGAACCTATTTGACCTTAATGAACTCCGACATAAAGAGGATGTAGAAGATATCCAGTTCGGTCAGAATCTGACCCAGACTCAACGTGAAGAACTGCGCGTCCTGACTCAAGAGTTCGAGCATCGGTTTACACCTGACCCAGGGACAACAGACACCAACCAGCCCGAGGTTAATCTAACATCCGACAATCCCGTCCGCGACGAGTCGTGTCGTCTGTTTCGCTACACGAGTAAAGGACCGAGAAAGAATGTTCGAGAGACGCCGGACCTGAGAGTCGACATGGATTCCAGATCGCCAGTTGTTATCACGAAGGAACAAGAGAGATCCAATTTGGTGTGTATGAACTGTGACACTTTTCCTGAGCCGACAGTGTTTGACCCAGGACCAATAACTATGTGAACTGTGTACTGTACCCCATGATTCGATGATATCCAGAAGTGAACTTTGACATTGATTTTAGTTTAATCGAGGATTCACAGAACTTTGGAGCGAACTACCTGAGCAGAGCAGTTTAAATGAACATTTCTGTGTCCAGAACTTTTGTATGAAACATTTCGATGCTCAGGACTGTTTACAGGAACTGTGAGACGTTTTTTTGTTGTTTTTTTAAATTCGATTTTTGATGTGAAGTTATATTTTGTTTAGGGTTTTGTGTAGGTTTACACAGCCACAACCGTATTTTTGAAATTTGAGAAGAAATTTTTGTGAAATTTCATTCTTAAGACGGGGGGTAATGTTACGTTTGTGGTTGTGTTATCCTGTGAGAGCGTACATGTGTTATTCGTAGGTAACGATATGTTGTTTATTTGAGCTATCACGGTTATGATTTCGTGCCTTTTTAGTAAGATTTTCTTTTGTTCGTGAGTAGAGCCGATTTCGTTTTGTTGTGTTTAGTCCGGTGCGTTGTAGAAGGGTCGCACTGTCTGGTGGCCTCGTAAGTGTCACGTCGGTCGGTTGACATCGCAACATTTTTCGCTACTTTTTGTTTTCCTGTGCGCGTCTATCGAGCAGCTTTTATTTTGTTTTGGGAATGTTCTCGTACCTTTTAGAGCTATCATAGATAGGGATACCATACTTTTATGTGTCTTTATTATACGCTAGAATTTAGAGCTGAAGTGAGCAGCCGTGTTTTTGTAGCCTGATATATTGTTTCTGGAAAATTCATGTTAATGAGTTTCGTTCTGATTGGTTGAGTTACATGATTTCCGTAGAAGATTCTAGATTTTGATAGTGTATATAAGGAGGGCGCTGGGAAAGCCCGTGAGTACATTGTCTTGCTTTGTCAGTTGTAGAGACACGCAGTTTATTGCGAGAGACGCTGTGTATGAGAAACTTTGAGTCGTAGTGTGGACATAGCAAAAGATACTTTGTATTCAATAGTTTGTGCATTTGAAAGAGCATTACTGTGAGGATATCGCATCGCTGAATTAAATATTGTGTGGAACTGCCCGTTACTCCAGTTTTGTCTACATCCTTAAGCCACGGTTGACGGATTGCAGCTGAATGAGGTCTATTTAAAAGAACTCTACGTGCGTGTGTGTCTGGTGTGTTTATCATACTTCGACTATAACTTCCGCCACGTAACAGGCACACCGCTGTGCGCGGGTTTTATGATGTTTAACTTTGTATACTGTCCACTATTAGTCTTTAGTGCCCAGCCATAATATGCCATATATTTGGGTAGTCAGTAATCATCTGTTCATTATTTGATCTATTAACTTATATTCAATTCATCAACTAGATACTTTTCTTTTTGGACACATGCGTAGTACCTTGAGGGTAGCTACCAACTTTCTCTCGCTGTGGCGCAGTGGCATGACTGCGATTCCGCACAGCTCGCTTTTGTTATGCTACCTGAAGGGTTATGCGCACGATGCATAGCGCGCTCTTATCACTGTAAATGATAGAGAACGCTTTTGTTATGCGACTTCAAGTAGCACACCTTCATAATTATATATGATGCAGAGTAGTTTTTGTTATGCGACCTCAAATAGCGTGCCTCTATCGTTACCAAATTAACGATACGGCATCGCGGCTGTAATGCGACCTCAGAGGTTATTGTGTAAAGGTTTAAGGTTGCATTATGTTTTCTAGTTCACTTTCGGTTTCGCCTAGGACTAGGAGATTATTTATCAGTTGTGCATACTGTCACGTAACGGATGTGACATGTTGTTTTATTTTTTTCGCCAAGTCGTTTTTCTGTTAATAAATGTAGATCGCCGAATTCTGTACATAGCCTTAGTTTAGGGAAGTTAATAAACGTAGTGTGAGCGTAATCGTAAAGCCCGTGCAGCAAGCTTAGCAGTGAGCGAGTACAGCGGTTGCACGCTTTAGTCAAGTAGCTTTAAACCGAACAGTGTTCAGAAGCAAAGTTAAACTGCAAGGTAGCAGAAGGATATTAGTCAGTCAGTCGAGTTAGCCAGCGAAGTGAGAGTCTGGGTCAGGGTGCGGCCTCGTTTGGAGCCCTTGACAAGCTGTGTGAGGGTTCTTTTACCCTCCCTGCAAGACCACGGCCAGTGTTCCTGGGTGTGGGTGTCCCGAGAGACTTGTGACCACGGCTGCTGCTCATCAGAAGACCCCTCCGGTTCGTGTTTGTCCTGTTTGTCTCGTCCTGCCGGAGGACTCACCAGTGACAGGTAAATTATTCATGCCATTTTTCTCAGTTAGCTGCTGTGCTCTCGGGTGTATGAATGTGTACATAGGGGCGGAAGGGTATGTTCGTCTAGTTTTTTAGTGATGTTTTAATTGAGTCTTTAACCATGTTTTTTAGGTTGGGTTGTAATGTGGTGGGTGTCGGATTTAGTTTATGTCGGCTGTCGCCGAGTGAGTATATTTAAAGGGCCATGTTGTAAAATGAATTAAAGTGGGTATCCTTTCAAATATATATTGGTATTAAGTCCTAGATGTAATGTAATAAGATTGTCACGTTGGGTGGTTGCTGGTGATTATTTCATATCTTTGTATGTACATCGGGATATTTTGATAATGTTGGTTTTAGCAGTGGCAATGTTATTATACAAAAGTGGTTGTGCTAGCTTAATGCTAGTGTAATAGAATAGTGCAGACCTGGTGAATGTTGAATGTACATAGGAAGCTTTCATATCCATGATTGTATATTTAATATGGCCAAGGCAGGTATTAGGGTGAGACGAGACACAACTCACGTGGTTTGTGAGTAGGTGCGTGTCAAATAGGCCAGAATTAACTGTGTTGGCACTTTGACTGACAATGCGCCCTTTTCCAGTGCACTGGCTTCGATCATTGGCTTCGAAGATTTCGTTCTTCGATCTCATCATCCACGACCAACGGTGACGCATCATCGGGAGTCGGAACGCCTTCGCTAGCCGGTCCTGTTGGACAAGCACGTTGGGCTACAGCAGGCTGATTCTACGTTCTGAGCGTCGGTCACAGGCGTGCGTGGGCAAGCGCGGCTACGGTGCTCTGTGGTGTAGGGGTAGTACTCTTACGTTATGAGCCACCCTGTCTAGTGTGGGACAGAGGACACTGTACAGAGACAAAGTTACCCGCCTTGTATAGCCGTTGGCCATATTAGTCATTTTCGTCTGTTAGTCATATTCACATGTTAGTCATTTTCGTCTGTTAGTCATATTCACCTGTTAGTCATTTTCGTCTGTTAGTCATATTCACCTGTTAGTCATATTCACATATTAGTCATTATCACCTGTTTTAGTCATGTTCATCTGTTAGTCATATTCACCTGTTAGTCATATTCACCTGTTAGTCATTTTTTATATGTTAACCTTTTTTATGTGTTAATACGTTATGAGTGCATGTGTGAGTGTGTGGGGCGTTAGTGGGTTGGGGTGGGAGTTAGAGTAAGGGTAGGTAATAAAGGATTTGTTTGTTGTTTATCACTGGCGTTGCGTTATTTATTTAGAGTGGGTGGGTTTTTCTCGAGTGTCTGCACTCATATTGTCCACGGCGCCCTGACTCCGTCAGGCGTGTCGTGACACATACGCCCCGTGTTATTTAGTTATCAGCAAAAAGCAGCTCACGGATCAGTTGGTCTAGGGTTTTCGTGTGGGCCTGCAGTCGTCTGAGGTTGAACAGGCTGCCATCGAGACGATACCTGATGTACACTGCATCGTCATCATCGAGGTCCACTGTGGCCTGCTTCAACATCATGCTAAAAAAGATGGTGAAGAGGGTCGGTGCCAGCACGCAGCCCTGCTTTACGCCGTTGAGAATGGGGAATGGTTCTGAGAGGTCATTGTTGAGTCTGACCTGACCTTGCTGGTCCTCGTGTAGCTGGACAATCATGTTGAGGAACTTTGGGGGACAGCCAAGTCGCTCCAGGATCTGCCACATGCCTTGCCTGCTCACAGTGTCGAACGCTTTTGTTAGGTCGACAAACGTTACGTACAGCCCTTTGTTCTGCTCGCGGCACTTCTCCTGTAGCTGTCTCAGCACAAAGACCATATCGGTGGTGCTCCTGTTTGCTCTGAAGCCACACTGGCCCTCTGGGAGTTGGTCTTCAGCGATGGCAGGTACCAGCCGATTCAGGAGCAGCCTTGCAAGGATTTTCCCAGCAATGGACAGCAGTGTAATTCCCCGATAGTTGGAACAGTCAGACTTCTCACCTTTGTTCTTGTACAGGGTGATAACGACTGCATCACGGAGATCCTTTGGTAGTGTTCCTTCCTCCCAGCAGCAGAGAAAGAGGTCATGGAGCTTGTTGTGCAGTGCTGTGCCTCCATGTTTCCAGATCTCTGGCGGTATGCCCTCGTTGCACACACAGAGAGAGCCCTGCAGCGCATCACGTCCTGCTTCGCAGACGCTGCCCAGCTCTTTGGACTCGAGGTCAGTCTGAAAAAGACAGAGGTCCTCCATCAGCCGGCACCCAAGACAGTGTATCGCCCTCCTCACATCACCATCGGCGAGTCTGAACTAAAGTCAGTGCACCAGTTTACTTACCTTGGCTGCATTATCACGTCGGACGCCAAGCTGGACAAGGAGCTTGACAGCAGGCTGGCAAAAGCGAACAGCGCTTTCGGGCGACTTTTCAAGCGGGTGTGGCACAATCAACAGCTGAAAACAGGCACCAAGATCAGCGTGTACAGAGCTGTGGTCCTCACCACCCTGCTGTATGGTTCCGAGTCCTGGGCCCTCTACCGCAGCCAACTACGACTCCTCGAACGCTTCCACCAGCGCTGCCTGCGTACCATCCTGGGCATTCACTGGAGTGACTATGTCACCAATGTCGAGGTCCTTGAACAGGCTGAAACCGTGAGCATCGAGGCTTTGCTGCTGCGGACACAGCTCCGCTGGGCGGGGCATGTCTCCAGGATGGAGGATCATCGCCTACCAAAGATCACCCTGTTCGGCGAGCTTGCTACTGGACACCGTGACAGAGGGGCACCAAAGAAGAGATACAAAGACTGTCTCAAGAAGTCACTTAGTGCCTGCCAAATCGACCACCACCAGTGGTCTTCGCTTGCTGTGGACCGTGACACCTGGCGCTCCACTATTTACAAGGCAGCTGTCTCCTTTGAGGACTCTCGCAGAGCTAGCCTTAAGGACAAGCGGCTCAGGAGAAAGAACAGAGATGCCGCAACTCAGAACTCTGGCCATACCTTCCCCTGCAGCCACTGCGGTCGAACCTGCCTGTCCCGGATTGGCCTCCGCAGCCACGAACAAGCCTGCAGACGTCGTGGGCAACTCCTATAAAATCTTCGTTCGCGAAGTCCAGCCAAGAGAGAGAGAGATTTAGTTATCCATACCTTTCTACATTTTGTTTTGATTGACATTTGGCTATGTTCTTTATGATACTATTTCAATTAGTCGAATATTATGTTATCATATACTTTAATTAGCCATGTAATCTTGTTAGTAGTTTAGTTCAAGTGCCTTATTGTATTTTGGCACCATTACTTATTATTTTGTTTGTTTATTTGCAGGTACTGCTTTTCCTTGTTAATGTTGTGGTAAAATTAAATTCCAAGAACCATGACTACCATCTCGACTCTCATTTAATTCCCCCCACATTTTGCACACCATTCAGCCGCACGGCAACATATATATATATTTTTTTAATTTTATTATTTTGTTTCTATTTTCTTTTAAATTGTTGCGTGAAATAATGTGTTTAAATATAATGTCTTTATTATTATTATTATTATTATTATTATTATATTATATTATATTTAACCTGTTTTATGTTGAAGATAAGTTTGTAAAATGGCGATTATTTCTGTCAAAACTTTTTACCGTTGATAAATAAAGTTTCATCATCATCATCATCATCATCATCATCTCTCTCTCTCTCTCTCTCTCTCACATCACATCTCACTCTCTCTATCTCACACTCACTCATCTCACAGCTCACTCTCTCTCACACACACAAACACACACACTGGCATACACACACACATACACAGGACACGCACGCACACATACACACACACGCTCACGCACACACACGGACACACACAACACACACACACGCACGCACACAACGCGCGCACACACACACACTCACACACATACACACAAACACACACACACACATACTCACAAACACACAAACGCGCGCGCACACACACACACACACACTCACACCGGCACAGACACACACACAAACACACGCACACACACACACACACCACACACACACATAGTCACGGTAAAGCTGATGATAATCAGTCCACCACACCTAAATCGTGACTGAAAGGTGTGTATTTAAAATGCACGGCAATAACCTTTTTTTTTTTTTAACCGACGCTTTAGAATTTCAGCCGGAATAATAAGTTGAGGCCAAGACAATTCAGTGAACTTTGGCCACGGGTTTATCTCTATGCTGTTTGCACTTCAGCAGGCTATGGATAACATTTGTGAAACTGAAATATTGCGGTGTGACTCACTGAGTAAAAAACAAACTGAAGTACACTGGCGGCCTACAAACTGAAGTGTTTCAATGAGTTCATGTATGGTGTGTGCCGGCCTGAGTGTCCATATGCATTCAAATCTTCTCAGTAAACCATGTGTTATTCTTCTTCTTCCTCTACTTCTGCCTCAGTCTTCTTCTTCTCGAACGCTGTCACACTTGGAGTTTGGCTCTCAAAATGAAATCTGTGGTCTTCTGTAGCACCTCCACAGGCCCGTACAGTTTCTTCTGCCTCCGTTATTCTTCTTCTTCCAGTCGATGTTGATACACTATTGCAAGAAATAAATAATATTGACTATAACAGTTCAATCTGACTATGATAGTTCAAGGGTGGTGCCAGAATAGCCTTGGCGCCTGAGGCGCCAAGCTATTCTGGCATCACCCTTGAATTTAAATGGTTGATTCATTTCCTAATCTGTAATGTGACCTAACATAGGACTGATAATGAGCAATGTCGACCATCATGTCCGTAGTCTTCAGGGCCAAGCGAGACTTTACGCTTCTCAGTGTTGAAGTGTAAGGTCTGGCTTACGGTTCCATAAGCACGAATCCGATACGAATGCGATCCGAACCCGATGCGGTGATGCAATTCATTCCCTCAAAAATTTCGTCATTTTCGTGCGAAGCCAAATGCGCCGAATTCGTTTTCACATCGGGCATATGGAATCACACAAACATGAATAAGACTTGCACGAACTTTTCTGTTTCGGACCCGATTCGGATTCGGATCGAGTTCGTATTATATTCGTGTCTACGGCCGGTCGGGCGCCTTACTTCTAAAGTCGCGTGAGAATCTAAACCTTTTGCTGACGGAGTGACACAGAGATACTAAAGCCGGGGAGGTGGGGGGGGGGGGGCGGGGAGGGTGGAGAAGGGGGGGGGGGGAGCTCACACTGAGGACTTTTCTAAGGATCAAGCAGCAACTGTTAAAACTGAAAATGATTGCAAAACTTCGTGATTCGTGATTGGGTTTATTCGGTATGGTGATTCGTGAAATTGTTTCATCCTCGTGATCCGTGCAAGAAACTAGAAGGATTCTTCGCGAGTGTGAGCGCCCAAATACTGCGATCATGATCCGTGAACTAAACGTCCTGCTTAACTCATTCGAGACGTACCGCATCTCTCGATACGCGGCCTGATACCCGTATTCGGAGGCGCCGCACCTCGAATGAGTTAATTCGTGACAATATGTCGCCACAATTTTTTTTTTCTTTCTTTTTCTAAGAAATCTTAAACTTCCCCACGTTGTTAGTCAGTTTTCGGCCGGTGAAAAGAGTCTTAGTCGTCCCTCAGAAATCTTAAACTCAGCACCCGCTCCCCCTCTCCTCTTGCCCCCCCCCCCCCCCACCCTCTCTTGCCCTCCACCACCACCCCACCCCCCAATCCCCTCTCACGGTCCCCCCTGACCTTCCTTTCTCGCCGTTGTTAGTCAGTTTGCAGTTTTCGGCCGGTGAAAAGTCTCTGTCGTGAAATCAGTGACGGTAACCCCCCCCCCCCCCCACCTGTCTTCCTCCCCCTCCCCCCTCCACCCCCACCCCCTTCCCCCTTCCACTGATCTGACTCAGGTCGTTGACGTGTTGATCAGGAAATCTCTCTCTCTCTCTCTCTCTCTCTCTCTCTCTCTCTCTCTCTCTCTCTCTAAACCGTACTACTCCCCCCCCCCTCCCCCCCAGCCCCCACCCACGCCTCGGCGTCCCGTCCCCCGTCACGGTTGCGTGACACGCGCGGGTGCAGGACTCATCAGGCAGTTAACGGTTAAACAGGTCCGGGTGATAGCTGACATTCTCAACACTATGGTGAGCCAGCAGCGTTATCATTCCTTTTACAAATATGATAATCTGAATCTTATGGAAGGGGGGGGGGGGGGGTAGGGTTGTAGAGGTGTTCCTATGGGTTCTGCTCCCCCTCCTCCAACCCAAAAATACTTTAAGATGCTGTATCAAAGTTCTTTTATTGGAGTTTGGAACACCCCCCCCCCCACCACTCCATTAAATGTATTCGATTGTATTCTGGTGTCACGTTAATCGGCGGACCGTCGGGGTCTTTCTCGGGTACTCGTCTTCACACCCCACCCCCCCCCACTTGGTACCGTCTCAGGCACTTTACAAATTCAAATACAGCGATCAAACAACTCTGAATTCAGTAGCTGACTGGCCCTCGCGTCTGTACTGTGTTGTCTTAAATGGCGTACATCCGTGACGTTTCGTGAGTGTGTTGTTGGGTTCAGCGCGGCGCTTGAGTCGATTTCCCCAAATTGAGAAAAAGCGCCTTATAATAACGGATTATTATTATCATTTATTATGATGTGTTAGTCTCACACACACACACACACACACCCGCACACACCGGCGCCTTCCCCAATCCCCGAGGAAAGTGCAAAGCTGTCACACACGCTTGCTGTCTCACTCCTTCTCCCTCACCCCCTCCCCTCAGCCCCTCCCCCCACCACCCACCCCCACCCCGGCTCATCCCCCCCCCCCCCCTTTCCAAAAACCCCATTTCAGATTTTTCGGGTTAGTGGGAAGCGTCATTAAAGTGCTGCCTGTGGACACCTTTTGTTTGAGGTTGCATCGGGTCCGAAAGAAAAAGATATTATTATTGTTGTTGTTATTATTTTACTATATTTGATTATTAATATAATATAATAATATAATATAATATTAATAGTAATATTATTACAGTGATAATAATTGATTTTTTTTGGCTTTAATCTTACTGAGTTGCGCTGAGTTCCTTTTCATCAGTCCAGGCACACACCGCTATTTACAGAACGGTTTTCCAGTTTCTTATATATCTTATCCTGGTAAAGCTGGAAACTATACTGACGAGCAACAGAAATGCAACATTAGTTTTGAATCATCGGAAACACTTCAGGTTAAGGGTCATTACTTGAACTCATTCGCGGCCAGCCGCATCCGGATGCGCGGCTTATGCCGCGCATCCGGATGCGGCTGGCCGCAAATGAGTTAACCAGGACGGATTTCGCGTCTGCCAGGACGGATTTCGCGTCTGCCAGGACGGATATCGCGTCTGAAACGGCCACTGCACGCTACCGTGTTTTTTCGCGTGAAAACTTACACCAAAAAATCGAGTTCACCCAAAAATGCGCACAAAGTGCACAGGACTATCAAGATATATAAATCCTCATGAAGCCCCGTTGACTGGACAAGCAACGGACTGCCGCGGCGGCATTCATGAGGATTTATCTCTTGCAGATGCGGGGTAGAAGCGGCCTTCGCCTTGCCCTTCAGTAAGAGGGTTATTTAAAACGGATCTCTAAACATGCGGCTTGAGTAGCAAACCTGGAAAAAGAGGATCCTTTTTTTTTTTTTTTTTTATAAAGTCCGTCAGTTCGCAAGATCATTTTTGCACACATTTCACTTTAGTTTTTGACTCAGTCGGTGTGCCCTAGTTTGTTACCCGGGGCGCGTGAGGCGAGGCATGAATGGAGACGGGCGCGCGGGTCAGGGGGTCAACTGTTATGCGCAGTACGCCAATCTGGGGCTCATTAGCCCGCCACGCACTGCGATACTGCAGGAGATGGGCGGAGAGGAGAAGGGGAGGGAGGGGAGTTGTATATAATATATATATATATATATATATATATATATATATATATATATATATATATATATATATATATATATTTTTTTTTTTTTTTTTTTTTTTTTTTTTTTCATCTACCCCTACCGTACTCCCCATCCTTTTCTAACCACAACCCTCCCACCCCTCCGGGGGCCTTTTTCTCCATTCATATCTTTACTCCGCACTTCAAATGTCAGCGAAGTAGCCTGTCACGATAACTTGATACCACTACTTCGTCGGTCGAACTGAGGAACAAGTGAAGCTGATCAAGAGGCATAGATTTTCATGAGCCCCTGCCGAAACAGGGGCTTCTGAGAATCTATGCCTCTTGCAGATGCAGATTGATACACTACAATACCCCCCCCCCCCCCCACCCTTCCACCTCCCGCCTCCTCCCTCTCCATGCCTCCTCCGCTCGAGACTGTGAACTTGAAAAGATCTTGAAAGTGCGCCTCAGCCTTTTTTTGTGTAGACTGTTCTGGTCTCGAATGTATGAAGAAAACTTAAGAAATGTCGGCCTGGTCTAAATAGGAAATTCTTCCTAATGTATACAACAGTGGGCCCGCGGAACTTCTTATCAAGATCAGGCCGATATAAACAGTATGCCAGAACTTCTTATTGAGATCAGGCAGATATAAACCGCAGTAGGCCAAAATTTTGTATTATTTAGTTCTGGTCTGTTTCGACCGTCCTGGCCGGTCTAAATAAGTTCAGCCTACTGTCTATAACAGTAAGCAATAACTTCTTATTGAGACCAGGCCGATATAAACAGTAGGCCAGCAACTTCTTATTGAGACCAGGCCGACATAAACAGTAGGCCAGCAACTTCTTATTTAGATCAGGCCCATATAAAAAATAAAAAAAAAAATTTAAATAGGCAAGGAAATTCTTATTTAGACCAAGCCGATATATACTGAAACAGGACAGAATTTCATATTGAAACCAGGCCGATATAAACAGTAGGCCAGCTACTATATTTTTATTTAGACCAAGCCGATATAAACAGTAGCCCATAACGTTTTAGTGAGATCAGGCCGATATAAACAGTAGGCCCGATATTTTTTATATTATTTAGACCAGGCCCATGTAAACAGTGGGTCAGACTTTATTGCGAAGGTTAGACCACGTCGATACAAACAGTAGGCCAGAATTTCTTATTGAGACCAGGCCGACGTTTTCAGTCCGCCTTGCACTGGAAGCCTGTTTGTGCTCAACCTGCTCAGTTAATGAATCAGGCAGTTCTCAAAACAAAATTATACTGTATTTGTACACTAATATAACAAACCGCAACTGACCCACACTGAAGACTCCAGTGTAATCATAACTTGATCAGCTAATATCCAGGCTCAGCCGTCTTAACCCTTTTCATCCTGGTCCACTTTTGCTTGAAATAAATTTGAGTATGATAGTTCAAGGGTGGTGCCAGAATAGCTTGGCGCCTGAGGCGCCAAGCTATTCTGGCCACCACCCGTGAACGAAAATGGTGGATCCCTATCTCCTAATCTGCAATAGAGCCTAAACGGGATAAAAAAAAAAAAAATTAAGAATTCAGCCTCATGATGTAAAGGGTTAACGTAGTATAGCCGCTGAACACGGTTACATTGTTCGCGAACATGTTCCCAAACATTATGACGTACACCGCGCATGCGCATCTGTGAAACAAGAATTTTCGAGACCACTGCATAATTTGTTGGCATGTCGTCAGCCAGTTACTCTTTGATGTCAGTCTTGTTTCTGTCTGAACATTTGTTGGGGAACACCGAGACTAGACGAATTGGCTGGAAAACTTTCCTGAAGGGAAGTAATTCCTTCGCATAGTTATAACCGAGAGATTCCACTAACATCTAACCAGTTAAAATGACTACTGACGAGAAGACAGAGGTCAGTCTTGACATAAGGCGGCGGGCGGGAGACAAGATGTCAGTAACCCGTTCAATGTCAGTTGACAGAGACTGCGTTTCTGCAATCTGCATTAATTCAACACGAGAAAAGCCTGGCTGTCCTAGGGAGATGGATTGAAAGTGGCGTCAGAAGAGGCATCGATCCTCAGGCTCATGAGCCGCCCCCGCAACTGCGGGGACTCAGTTGGATGGCGTTCAGATTTCAGTCTCGGCACTGACTGGGCTGACAACCAAACTCAAGGGCGCACGAGGATCTATGTCTCTTGCAGATGTTTGGAGTGTTGTCTATGCTTATGGACTTTACTTACTTACGCCTGTCACCCTTCCCCGGGTATAGGCCGTCGACGAGAGACCTCCAGCGACTCCTGTCCTGTGCTTCTCCTTTGATTTTACTCCAGGTGGTTCCCAGTCTCTTGATGTCTGCTTGGAGGTCTCGAAGCCAGGTGTTTCTCGGCCTGCCTCTTTTCCTCTTTCCCTGGGCGGGGTTCCATGACAATGCCTGCCTAGTGATTATGCTTATGGAAGAAGCTGGTTTATTTATTTTATCCGCCGCGACTTGCCGGCTCACGTTTACCGTTGGGAGTCGTTCGACGTAAACGTAACCTCACCCATTTTGGAAATATGCGTGTGCGAGTTGTGAGTGCGCGCTTAGAGTTAGAATTATTATAAGATAAGCGCATTATAAATACCGTTATTATTATTATTAGATTCAGTTCTGGTGTGTCTCCTCCCCCCCCCCCCCCTTTCCCCATTCCACCTTTTATATTTCAGTACGCGTACAGTGAAACGGTCTGTTTTAGCGACGGCCAGACTTTTTTGCACACTGCACTAAAACACATTTTCAGAGTATTCAGTCTCGAAAGACAGGTAGGTGCTCTCTCAAGAGAAGTCTTGAAAGAGCAGAAAGTGTCACCTGTCATTAAAGACCATCATTTAGGTGGCTGAAGCCACCTAAATGATGGTCTTTAATGACAGGTGACCTCTCAGTCATAAGGGTGGCCGCTTAAAAACATACTCTGCCTGTGTACAGCTGAGCAAGCAACATTATCTTTACTATTCCTGGCCGCAGCCATTACAACCCCACATGATAGGCCGGTCCACTCATAGTTGATTAATAATTCATCCAGCTAGGACAAAACTTGTAATGCTAGGACTAAATAATTTATTCTAGGAAAAATTCGATTTAATCCTAGGAATAATAATTATTGGTAGAACTAATTCCAACCAATCAGACAGCAGGAATCGTCCAATATCGAGCGGTGATACGTTCATTCATTGGACGATTTTGCCCGAGGCATCATGGCTGATTGCTGGAAAGTAGTAATTTGTGCTAGGATTAGTCGAATTTGTCCTAAAGGGAAATCGAATTTGTCATAGGATTAAATCAAATTTGCCCTATGATAAATTATTTAGTTCTAGCATATGATAAATATTTTGTCGGGCCTAGGATGAAATAATCAGCCATAAGTGGAACGGCCTGCCATAAGAACCCGCGTCGTTATCATGTTGACGCAATTCAGTTCATATTACAGGACTGAAATCAGCCTCCCAGTCCAACAAACGTATGAACGAAACGAACAGATCGAACAGATGAACTTAACCGACGAACCCTCGCGTTGGGACCCCTCGCGCTGGGACCATATGGCGTTGAGGCGCGTCCCCTGGGTGGTGGATAGGGGGTCCCTCGCGAGAGGGGTGCACCGAATGAAATAAGTGTCGTGAACCAACATGGTCTAAGGGAAGGTGACCCTGACAGAAAAAAACCCCTGGTCCTCCTAGTAAGGGGGTTGGGCGTGGGGGTAGCCTCCCCACCCTGCAAACAATGAAATAGCTACAAAACCGCTGATGAAAAGACAAACAGCAATTTCTTTCCTGGAGGAGGAAGGTTCTTCTACCAGAAGATTTATGACGTCCTGTGGTGACTTCGGAAGCCACAGGACCGAGCCGCCTCTCTCTATCCAGGGACACAACCATGGGCACATGGAGGCATTGTCATGGAACCCCCAGGGAAAGAGGAAATGAGGCAGGCCGAGAAACACCTGGCGTCGAGACTGGGAACAACCTGGAGTAAAATCGAAGGAGAAGCACAGGACAGGAGTCCGCTGGAGGTCTCTCGTCGACGGCCTATACCCTGTGAGGGGTGACAGGCGTAAGTAAGTAAGTAAGTAAGTAACCGACGAACGAATGGATACATATGTACAAGCGTACGAACGAACAAATTAACCCCTTCCCTGCCACTATACGCACACTGTACGTACATTTTTGTCAGTTCCTGGAATCTTGGTTCATTCAATGACCAAAAGCCAACACCGTCCAAGAAACAAGAATACAAATTGGTCTCAGCAAGAGGCATAGATCCTCATGAACCCCCGCAGTCGCGGGGGCTCATGAGGATCTATGTCTCTTGCATTTGGATCGTGCCTTTTCACTCTTTTTCTCGGCAGTTAAATGGTTAACTTGACAGACGAACGCACGGACAGATGGTGTGCAAACGCAGAACGAATAGTATTGATCTCATGTAATTTGGGGTAAACCTTTTAAACACCGATAAACCTTTCTGAGACACATTTTGGTGTAAATCTTTAAATGCCGATAAACCTTTTCTGTTGCCACATTCCTTCTGCGATAAGATAAGTAGCAACTGGCGGGTCTCTATTTGCCTATTTTGAAGAAGGGTATTAATAAACTGTGTTGTAACTGTCTTTTATAAGCGTGTTTCTTTGCTCCGTTGGGTTCTTCTCTGCAGTTTACACGCGTGGCAGTCACCTTTTTGGTCTGGATTTCTGTGACACGAAATCCAGACCTAAAAAAGGTAACAGTCAAGCGTGTAAATTGTTGGCTATTAGATTTTAACGACGAGCAAGCAACCGAGGCCATCTCACGGCGGGCAGAGAAGAACCCAACGGAGAAAGAGACACGCTTAGAAATGATCGTCAGTTACAACACATTGTGTCTGTGGCACGATCTGGTACTCTGCCTTTGATAATACGCTCACACCATAATATAATTACTGGTGGCTTTAGTAAAGTTGTAAGATGTTGACGTCTTGGGTTTTTTTTTTTTTTTTTTTTTTTTTTTAGTGTAACCTTATCCATACTAACTTCAGTGAGGGTCTTCAGTCTTCCTGAAGCTGTAGTTCTGACTATAAACCCTTCAGTGCCAGACAAAATGCCAACACCACCCAACTCAGTGCAAGAGGCAAAGAATTTTATCGCGGGGGGTCATGAGTTTCTTTGCCTCTTGCTAATCTTATTTATATCAGTGTGTTTTGGATCGATGGGATCAAGTTTAGTACTGATGGCGACTGAATTTGCCCAGCCTATCAAAGACATATAGTTTAATTAATCAAAGCTTATTCCTTGCAATTTTGCCCAGCCTTTCAAAGAAATAGTTTTACGCCCACCTGCCCACTGGCAATAAAGAAATCAAGGCAACGCTCTTTTGGTCATCAGTAGACTGATTTCTTTCACTGTTGAACTAATACACGACGAAAGTCTAACCATCTCAATATGCAAAGGACAGACTTTACTGTAATTAATTAAATGTCTGGCCTTGGCCATCGAGAGCATACTGTACCGGTTCGCAATCTTCACTGATCATTCTCAGGCTCAGTTCAGTTGTGCTTGTAATCACAGTAATGAGGTCTGTGGTGTAGTGTTCAAAGCCCTCCTTGCATAAGGTTCAAGTTGCTGCATCGTCGCTGAAAGTGCCTGTTGCTCCCGGCCCTCTCTCGCTCTCTCTCTCTCTCTCTCTCTCTGGTGACGCCATGAGGTTTTTTTTAAATTTTTTATGATGACGTGTGCCCTACATTTGAGTGGCGTGGGCGGATGTCAGCGCGGAGGATGCCGGGACTGAGACAGCGACTGACTATCTGTTTTCACCGTGCAACCTTCACCTCATTTCACTCCCCCCCCCCCCCCCCCCCCCGCCCTCTTCCCCACTTCAGCTTTCAGTTATGAGAACTGCTTACATCTGCAAGAGGCACAGAGCCTTATGAACCCCTGCATCTTCTGCAAGGGTTCATGATATATACTTCTTGCTTGTCAGATCGCCCTGATTTACTTCTATGTGTCGAAGACGTAGAAGATGCTCGAGTTTGTGTGTGCGGTGTGTGTGTGTTTTTTTTTTGGTGTGTCAGTATCTTATGACTTGAAGCGTCACATGCACGATTCGACTCCTTTCACGCCCCCCTCCCCCCCCCCCCCCAACCAGGGGGGAGGGAGGGGGAGAGAGGGGAGAGGGGGTTGAAGCAGCGGATATCATGCATGTGACGGCCCCAACCCCGCACCCCCTCCCCCCTTTTACTTTTCCATACTACCCCTCATTTTCAACTTCTCCTCATCCAAGCACTTTACTGAGACTGAACTTCCTCCCACAATCAGCAGCAAAATGTTTTCAAGTCGAGCCGGCCCTCGGCGACGGCCGCAATGGGCCCGCGCACAACCGTACGCGGGCCCATTGCGGCCGTCGTGGGCCCTAGGACCTTTGCTTCCTGAGTCGGTCCCGGCCCAAACGCCCCTCCATCTTCGACCTCCCTTTCCCCTTCCCCCTTCCCCACTTACAAAAGTCCCCTACTCTCCCCTCCACTCCCCCCAGATCCCCACCCCGATCCTCTTCAGCATGATGTGCAGTTTACGAGTTGTCAATGAAAAGAGCAAAGCAATTACCTCGAGAGCAGAGAGAGAGAGAGAGAGAGACACAGAGAGAGAGAGAGAGAGAGAGAGAGAGAGAGAGAGAGGAGAGAGAGACTCAGTTTCCAGTAAGCTCATGTCAGCAAAAAATGAGTGCTCAGCTAGTCTATGACTTTGGACCTAACTGCTTCAAGCTACCGTAAAGGTCCGAAATCACGCACCAGCACTTACAAAAACGTATAGATGGTTTGAGGAAGGTTGCCTCGTGATTTTTATGCGAGAACAACTTGTCTCTTGAACTGTTGGATCGTGCTCGGCACTATTTCTCGGCAGTGAAGGAGAGTTAAAGAGACTTGACCTGCGCCAGGCAGTAAAGGATTAATATATCTCAATATAATAATAATAATAATAATAATAATAATAATAATAATAATAATAATAATAATAATAATAATAATATCTCTCCTTTAGAAATGTTCTTAAATATGTCTGACGACTAATGCTGGACAACAAGGGCTAACTTTAGTTAACCCTTTTAGCCCCGGGACCCTGCAAGCAGGAGATGGATTGTTCGTGATAATTCAAGGGTAGTGCCAGATGAGCTTGGCGCCTGAAGGCGCCAAGCTCACTCTGGCACTACCCTTGAATTATCATGATCAATAGTCCTTCTCCTGCAACTGGTACACAGTCATTAGGCAACACCACCAAAATTTGAGAAATGGGACCTTGGGGCTACAAGGGTTAATAAAGTTTGAATGTCGAAAAAATGAAAGACGTTTTGCGTGCGCAGGAGAGTTCCTTCCGTTACTGACGGCTCAAGGGGCAGTGCCGGAAACCCTCTAGTACGTCTGCCTACTGACTCACATGGATTATGAAAGTAAGTCAAATCAAGTCAAAAAACTTTATTTATCCCACGAAGGGGCAATTCCAGTTTGGACGGGAGCGTATAAATATATCAAGTAAAGTAAAAAAAAAAAAAAAAAAAAATGGATAAGACAGACATGCGCACACATGATACTCGGCTCAGGCCGCACACAGGCACCCATGCGGCACGCAGAATTAAGAACTATACTAATACTGACAGCTATGCTAATACTGACAACTATACTAATACTGACAACTATACTAATACAGACAACTATACTAATACAGACATTTATGCTCATATTGACATACATTACATGAATAAAAATAGCTATTATCACATATACCTTACAAAAACAAAACTGGCACTTTCCATCCCCGTCAGTCAGGATTTTTTTCTCAGGAATTTCTTTTTTTAGAGATAATAAAGTACTCTTATTCTTATTATTATTCATATTCTTCTTCTTCTTCTTCCTCCATCGCTATTATTCTTATTCTTATTCTTATTCTTCTTATTTTTATTTTTTATTCTTATTCAGGTTATCGAAGCGTAGAAAAATTCCATTTAAGGCAATACATCATTGATAGACCCAACGTTTTGTACCGGCGAATTATAGCAAAGTCTGCCATGGAACAGACGGCTTTAAACTGTGCCAACAGAGAAGAACCCAAAGGAGAAAGAAACACGCTTAGAAAAGACAGTTACAACACAAACTGTCTTTTCTAAGCGTGTTTCTTTCTCCGTAGGGTTCTTCTCTGCATTTTACACGCTTGGCAGTCACCTTTTTGGTCTGAATTCGCTGTGAACGCATAAGGCAGTGAGTCCATTTTTGTGAAAAGCGAGATTTTCATTGTAATACAATGAAAATCTCGCTTTTCTCATAAATGGACTTGCTGCCTTTTGCCCTCACAGAGCAGATTAACAGTGACACTATGACACCTAGAACTAAATAACTTCCATTCCATAGAATGAAAACCAGTTAGCTCTGGAAGGAAAAAGGTTAACACTTTTAGCCCCAAGGTCCTATTTCTCAAAGTTTGGAGGTGTTGCCTAATGACTATGTACCACTAGGACATGCTGAACTTCCTTAACCCAGTGTGGGATTTTCAGTGGGGCGACCATCCCCAACCTAGCGCGTCCCCGGGTGGCGGATAGGGGAACGGCCTTCAGATAATATGGAGGTTAGCTGCGCAAGCAGTCGCGGACCAAATGGCGATGAGCTTACCAGGACGGGGCGGGGTAGCAGGTGGCACTGCTACCTCCACGGAAATTTCCCATGTGTCCAATGACGGGTTTATCATGCGATCAAGAGCCGCATAAAGCTCTAGCCACCCTGTGTTCCCAGGGAAGGTCGCATACCAGGAGCTAAGGGTGAGGTAACCCCGACAGAAACCTCGCGGAATGCTGAAGACGGAGGACCCGGGCCGCACGGCGCATTCTAATAAACCACGGATCCACGCAAACCCGCAATCATGACTATACGGCCAACTAGCATTGATGATAATGGCGTTCGCCCACTGAGGACCCTCCAGGGTGGAGCAGCGTCGGGTCCCATGCCTCTAAGGGACCCAGCTTCAGCTACTGGAGGTCCCTCCCGTCCGTTTTGTCGCGCCAGGGGACGCGGAAGGAGAGCTACTGGCACCACTACAACAAGGAAGAATCTCAGTCAGCAGCGACCTTTTCAGCTCATGCACTGGAACGCAGAAAGCATTCTGAACAAGAAGAACGAGTTGGAGCATATCATGCATGAGAAGAACATCAACATCTGCTGTATTCAGGAGACGCACTTGACACCCCAAAAGTCCTTCAAAGTGAGAGGCTACCAGTGCTTCAGGTCCGACAGAACAGATCGAAGCAAGGGAGGAATCCTGACCCTGATCAGGAACAACATCAACGCCTGTTTGATTGATAAGCACATGGAGAACTCCGAGTACCAAGTGATTCGGATCCAGACGAAAACAGCAAATTTCCAGCTGGTCAACTTCTACTGCCCCAAAGACAGACCACTCACCCTTGACACGATCCCCACTAAGGCCTCCAACTTCATTGTGGTGGGCGACTTCAACAGTCATTCACAAAGTTGGGGATACGACCACTTGAATCGGAGAGGAGAAGAGGTGGAGAACTGGCAGGACGACAACGGTCTCATTCTGTTGAACAGTCCCATTGACTGCTCCACGTTCTACTCCAGAAGATGGCACACTACATCGACTCCTGACCTAGCCTTCTGCACAGAAGACATGCACAAGCAAACCAGCAGAGAGGTCGGAGAACAGCTAGGTGGAAGTGACCATCGGCCAGTCTTTTTGACCTTGGGCTCGGAGTCCTGCGCTAAAGCAACCTTCCCACGGTGGAACTACAAAAGAGCGAACTGGTTCCTCTTTAGACACCGCTCCAGCGAACTCACCAAAGACATTCGAATCGAAGGTCGAGACATGAACATGGTGGCGAAGAACCTCAACATGAGCATCCTCAGAGCAGCGCGTGAGTCCATACACAGAGGTGCTAGAAAAGACTATAAGCCCTACTGGAGCAATTAACTGCAGGAACTGGATGATGATCTAGCAGATGCCAGAAGGAAAGCAGAAGTCAACCCATCACAGGCAAACAACATCCGCCTCCAGGAAGCCAAAGCCAAATTTCTCAAGAAGAAGCTACAGGCAAGACGCAGGAGCTGGCAAGAGAAACAAGCTCCTTGAACCTTGAGAAGGACAACAGAAAGCTCTGAAAACTGACCAAGCAGTTGAACGACGAGAACACGAGCAAAGGAAACATCGCCTTAGAAGAAAATGGGAAGATACTAACAGGAAAGCATGCTGCCAACCAATTTGCTGAAAGCTATGCGGCGGAGAGCAGCCTCCATGTTAGCCCCGAAAAGCAGAGAGAAGCAAGAAGAGAGCAAAGAGAGAGACCTGCGAAAACAAGCAACAGCGGACGCCATGAATCAACCACTTACACACAAAGAGCTTCATACAGCTCTCAAAAAGTTGAAGGCGAAGAAATCTCCTGGTCCAGATGGCATCACCAACGAGATGCTAACCCACCTTGGTAGTGCAGCAGAAAACAAGCTACTTGAGGTCTTCAACAGCAGCTGGCAAAAAGGATCGCTACCACAACTCTGTCGAGAAGTGATCATGATCCCCATTCTAAAGAAAGCGAAGGATCCAAAGAAGGCCACCAGCTATCGTCCAATCAGCCTCACCAGCTGTGTTGTGAAGACTTTGGAGAGAATTGTGAACGAGCGCTTCAGGTGTTACCTGGAATCCAGGAACCTCCTCGCCCCTGAACAAGCTGGCTTCCGACAGTTCCGCAGCACCGAAGACCAGGTCACTTACTTGGCGCAGGAAGTTGAAGATGCCTTCCAGGAGCAGAAGCTGTTCTTTGTAACCTGGATTGATCTTCAGAAGGCTTTTGACAAGGTCTGGAAACATGAGCTGCTTGTCAAACTGCTGAGAAAAGGCGTGTCCAGTAACATGTTCCAGTGGATACGCTCCTACCTCTTCAACCGCAGGGCAAGAGTCAGCGTCGACCAGACCAAAAGCAAGAAATTCCTCCTTCGTCATGGCGCCCCGCAAGGCGAAGTCCTCTCCCCTACCCTCTTCCTTCTCTTCATCGACGATCTGGTGTCTGAGATGCCCAAGGGAATCAAAGCTGTTCTATACGCAGACGACCTTGTGATCTGGTGCAAGGAGGAGCATGCAAGTACTGCCACCTACAGAATGCAGCTGCCGGCAGACAAGCTGAACGCATGGGCAGAAGACTGGTGCATCTCCGTCAACAAGGAGAAATCCTCCACCACCCTCTTCACATTGTCCCCAAAGCAGAAAGCCGGAACCATCAAGCTTGGTGGAACCCCTCTGAGAGAGGATGAAGAAGCTACCTACCTTGGTGTCACCTTCGACAGACGTCAGACCTGGAAACCACACATTGCACAGGCAGAGGCGAAGACCCGGCGCAAGCTGGCTATACTCAGGAAAATGGCAGGCACCACCTGGGGAGCGAACGAGAAGATACTGAAGACAGTATACCAGGGAACAGTCAGGCCCCACCTCGAGAACGGCTCCACAGCGTGGTCAACCTCAGCCAAGACGAACCTGCAGACCCTCGACCGAGTGCAAAACCAAGCTCTTTGACTCATCACTGGTGCAATGAAATCCACTCCAATCAAGGAAATGGAGAAGCTGACCACAATCCAACCTCTCAGCCAGAGGAGAGAAGCCGAAACCATGGTACAGGCTGATAAGCTCAAGTGCTTGCCCGACCACCCCATGAAGCACAGACTGAGCAACCTCACCAAGAACCGGCTCAAAAAAAAGCAGCTTTGTCCATGAGAGCATGCGACTTTCTCGACAGTACAGGGAAGTCCTTCCACAGAGTACTACCTCTGATCACAGAAGAAGAGGAAAACCCTTGGGCAATGGACAAACCAGACATCCAGATCTGCACCAGTGTCCCACATGTTGCCTCCGGAGACAGTCAGGATGACACCGTTCGACGGGCACTCACCCTAGCCCTGATCGACGAACAGTACCCAAAGGAGGCATGGATCCACATCTACACTGATGGATCAGCAGCAAATGCCGTTTCCAATGGAGGTGCTGGCATCTTGATCCAGTTCCCTGGGGGACATACAGCCACATCCAGTGTAGCCACCGGCAAACACTGCACAAACTACAAAGCAGAAACCGAAGCACTTATGCAGGCCGCCTCCATGGTTCAGAATTCCACAGACCCATGCTACCAAGTTGTCTTCTTCTCCGATGCCCTTTCAGTCCTTCAGGCCCTCGAGAACGACAAGCTCCCCCAGCTGACCAGAGCTTTGCAGAAGGTCAGACAAACCAGAAGAGTTGTTCTCCAGTGGATACCAGCCCACTGTGGGGTACCAGGAAATGAAAGGGCAGACGAGCTGGCGAAAGAAGGAGCCACAAAAGATCAACAAGAAAACAGCGTCAGATATAGTGAGCAAAAGACAATCATCAAGACATTGATGAGGCCGAGGTCAAACAGAGACGACTACCACACAATGACCAGAGATCAGCAAGTCGTCCCGATCAGACTGCGTACCGGCCACAACAGACTGAACGCTCACATGAACAGAAAGCTCAAGCTGGCGCCATCACCAACCTGTGCCTGCGGTCAGGAAGACCAAGCAGCGGAACATATTCTCCAGAGATGCCCCCTACTGGACGATGAAAGAAAAGAAGTGTGGCCGTCGCCAACTCCACTGCAGACCAAACTCTACGGCAGTCGAGAAGACCTGGAGAAAACGACGTCATTCACCGCCGCTGCTGGACTGACCGTATAGCCCACTGCGAACGACAAGAAGAAGAAGAAGACTATGTACCAGTTGCAGGAGATGGATTGACCATGATAATTCAAGGGTAGTGCCAGATTAGCTTGGCGCCTGAAGGCGCCAAGCTAATCTGGCACTACCCTTGAATTATCATGGTCAGTCTGTCTCCTGCTGTAGAGACTCGGGGCTAAATTGGTAAACAACACATTTGGCTCTGTTTCCAGGTAAAGTCAGTTAATTGGCACAAGATGCCGGATGATTATTCGATACAGGCAACTCTATGAGATGGTCCAGACTGAGGCCAGGCATCTCTAATAAACATGTACAGTTGTTTGTTTTTTGTTTTTTTCTCTGGTTTGATCGTCGTTGTCGTTGTTTTTGTTGTTGGTGTTGTTAGGTGTATTTTTATTTATTTATTTATTTATTTATTTATTTATTTATTTATTATTATTATAATTTTTTTGGGTGTTTTAGATTGTTTTATTTGTTTATATGTTTTTATTGTGTTTTCTGTTTGTTCGTTTGTTTGGTTGGTTTTTTTGTTCGTTCGTTCCTTCGTTCGTTTGTTCGTTCTTTCGTTCGTTCGTTCGTTTTCCTGCACGTCTCATCATGAACATCTGTGTCTCGGTACTACACTTACCTCCCTGTACCTCGGGCCAGGATAGAGCACACCACAACAACAAGAAGATGGGAAGAACCATAACCCACAAAGTCCCTTCTATATGAGAGCTGTCATCGCTGTCAATGGTCTCTACCTTTTGTCTTTGACCTGGTTATGATGTTGAATTATCTCCTATTGAAAAACGTCTGCTCTGTGATTTTTTTTTTTTTTCTGTTACCGTATGGTCAAGGTCAGTGTAAGATCCAAAATTACAGACCCATTGACATGATTCCCCGCCGAGAACTGGGAAACGGTTGGGAAAGCGCTTGAGAGAGGATGCAGGGAAGAGATAGGGGGGGGGGGGGCGGCACCTGGGATATTGATCATCAGAATATTATTAGTCAAAGACCTTACCCACCAGGCACGGCTTCCCGTACTATGAGGATGCAGATGGGGTTTCATCTCTACCGTCGGGGACACATGTTCTCACCAGCAACTGAAAACTGCTAGGCTGACGATAATCTATGCGCCTTGAGAGTGGCCTGGCCCTCTCGGCGTGACTGTGTTTCTGGAATAGTTATTACGGGGTGATGACTGACTGACGGGGGATTCTAAATAACGACGATGTTTGCGGCGATAATTGCGGCAAAAGGAGGGCGGGGGTGTTTTCTGTGTTTTTGGGGGGTCATTTATTTGAGTACTTCTACGCTCGTCTGTCTGACGATGACAACAAACATGGTGTAATGCCGCCAAAAGTAAACAATAGTTTGTGATTGTGGATGGCGAAGAGAAAGTTCAGTACAGCCTGTTTACAAATAGTTATAATTGGGCGCTGACGTTGCGTCGCTGAGGGGGATGGGGGAGGGGGGGGGGTTGGGGCGTGGGGGGGGGGGGGGAGAGAGAGTTCGTCGGCTTGCGTCAGTGGCCTATATGTACTGAAACCTGGAAGAGTTTTGGCACACCCCAATCAGCAAAGGTTCTCGGGCCTACTGCGGCCGTCTTGCGCCCGAAGACGTTTTGCTACTGGGGGCGTACGTACTGTGACGTGCTCTAGAACTCACGGTATATACCTCCACAACCGAACTGATTAAAATTAATCTGTATTCAGGAGCCAGGGATGGGTGCGTGGGTGGGAGTTTGTGGGGTGGGTGTGGGTGATGGTGGTGGTGGGGGTGGGTAGGTGGGGTGGGGGTATGTGTGCTAACCGGCACGTGTTATGTATCAGGTGTACATCAGTTTGAGCCAGTCACCTGGCGTTCTCTCCCTTGTTGATAAACACAGGCGCGTGCAGTCTGACCTCGCGCTCCCCTCGTGCAACACGTTCCCACGCGCTCTCGCTCAGGTACGGTAATCCATTCGAGTCAAAATCACCATTTTCTGGGTAGGTTACGTGAATACCACCCCGGACCGGTCAGTTAGCATCTCCAAGAGGCATAGATTTTCATGAGTCCCTGCTGACGCAGGGGCTCATCAGAATCTACGCCTCTTACTATGCAGTATAACGATCAAACCTATCTAGGACTGTGGTGTCTATGACAGATGACCCCACTGCAGGAATATGGCCTTAGTCGCCAGCGTTGGGAGCTGGGTGACTCGGTGGTACAGCGTTCTACTCTTGTCTGAAAGGTCGTGGGTTCGAACTGCCAGCTGGGGTCAAAATTTGTACAGACCTCTTTTCGGTGCCCCGTCTTTGAAATCACCTTCGTGGTGGACAAAAGTCGTTAAACCCTAAACGTTTTAGTCGCCAGCGCGGCGTTAAACCCTGATGCTGTGGCCGCAGTAACTGGACAGACCTCTAACTCTTGTCGGGATCAGCACTTTCACTGGATAAAGAGAAGTTTTAGATCTGGGCAGCTCAGGTTCGAGAACAATTAATCAAAATTTAACAAACAAACAAACGCTGAATGTCCAGCTTTTAGCGGTCTTGCGGTTAGTTATCGTTAGTTAGTTAGTTATTTGGGTTTAACGCCGAGCAGGCAACTAAGGCCATCTCACGGCGGTGCAGTTATTGCAGGAACCAAAGACCTGGAGACCCATCTCAATAAGCAAAGGTCCTCAGGCCCGGCTGTGCGCGGGCCCACTGCGGTCATCGCGAGCCCATGGACGTTATGCCGGCTACTGGGGCCATCTCAGTCTACTTCGAAAACTCAGTGACACGAGTATCCATTGGGACAAGAAGGTAAGTAAACCGGATGATCTACATAACCAGTATCAGTTATCAGTTATGTTGAATTTTTTCTTCTATTTTATTCTTATTCTTATTTTAGTCTTCCATTTTATTCTATTTGAAAATGTATCATTTGTCAGACACAAACTAGACGCCCACAAACTTCAAGGGAAGTCAATACAGAATTAGTTAGTTAGTTAGTTCGGATTTAACGTCCACAGCACCGAGGTACTCATGGACGGCCCTGATGGGCGGGTTATGGGGGACAGGGAAATCTATTGCCTATGGAGTACGACCTGAACACTGATGAACTCAGGCGCACTCGAACTGTGCCACTTTGATTTACCAGGACCTTTTAACGGACATGCTATTGAACAAATCCGGTTTTCCCCCTGGATTGTGAGTCCAGCTACCGGGGCCGGGACGGGATTCGAACCCACGACCCGGCGATTCTCTTCGCTCTCCTGCTCGGACGTTTAACCGCCTGAGCTATTTCGGACTCTTCAATACAGAATTAAACTCCGGAAAGATGTTATGGAGCGTCTCACCTGAATCCGTTCAGTAAACAGACACAGGTACTTTCCCACTTTCCCAACCCTTCAACGCCGCCCCCCCCCCCCCCCCCCCCACCCACACACACACACACACACCAAACCCCACTCCCACCCTCTCCCCCACCAGCTCCATCCCCGTCTTAGCTGACTCCTATTAGATCAGATGAGTTAACCCTTTTGTGCGTGTAGCCACAGGAACCGAGCTCAGCGTGAACTGAGATGGCTACATGAACAAAGGAGCCAGTTGCATGAGTGAGCTAAGTCCTGCGCCCGCCACTAAGCAAGGTGCTCCGCTATAGCGGAGCACGGCGGCCCGCGCAGGACTAAGCCCACGCATGCAATTCAGTGCCGGACCCCGGCCGTGGGCTAAGAAAAACAAAATCTGACACGGTATAGATAGAGAGCTAGATCCTAAACATGTTGGCTCTATAATAACCCTCTCTTTGATAACTAGCATTTGTCAAAACATGAAACACAAACTCCGACGCATCGCGAAGAAATCTCGTGGTCAAACGCCCACGCCAGACCGGAAGCCGAGCGTGTGCCGCACACATGCGCAGAGCCGCCAACATACGGGGGAATAGCCTGACATCACAAGACCCGGAAGTGGATGTGGTGTTTACAAAACACGGACTGGATGTTGGAACTGGAGGCAGATGAACGAAAGATGAGGTTGCACTGTGTCGGCGGGTATCTGTGTCTGGCACGACCGTCACGATTGCAAATTAATCAGCAACGATCTTTATCCTTCGCTACCACTGCCTGCTGCTGGGATGGATCGACCGTAACAGGCCAATGGTAGTGCCTGGTTAGCCTGGCGCCTGACTGAAGGCGCCAGGCTAACCAGGCACTACCATTGACCTATCATGGTCGATCCATCTCATATGCCATTATTTCATTCTTCGCTGCCGATTCCTCAACACGATCGATTCATTTGGCCTTGGAAGTCTATGATCTTCGTTCATCACGTGCGCAACAGCTTCAGACAGGAATATGACGTCATCACCAACTTCCCGACAACAGAAATATGTCGTGCCGGCGTGAAATCTTTAGGGATCCCGCGAACAAGACGCATCCTGAGTGTCAACGTCGCCCAATCATGGGTCAGATCAACTTATTGTTGTCGGATGTGATAGGGGGCACATACATTATTTCGTGCCAGCGTTAACACACTAAGATACACGCGAGCAAGACACATCCCACTAGTCGAAGGCTGCCCGGCCCATCATGGGTTTTGTGGATTGTTGGTTTGATCCGGGGTAAGATTGACTTCGCTGTTGTCAGAGTAATGAAGACGATTGCAGGTCGCCAGTACAGAACATCCTGCAGGGAAACCTGGCGAAAGTGCACTCGCTGGGACCGTGAAATCATATACACGGAAGTAGGACAAGCAGATGGACAGCCAGACGAACAAGGTCAGCGAGAACGATAGTCCAGATCGTGCAAGTCAACAATCCGGCCATCCCTTATATTACACACAAGGTAAGGATCGACCGACGATGATAGTTCAAGGGTGGTGCCATAATAGCTTGGTGCCTTTCCCCGTAGCAAACCGTCTTCTGGCCCACTGCGGCCGTCGTGGGCCCAGGGACCTTTGTTTACTGAGCAGACCTGACACACGACAAGATACGAATGAGTGACCGTGACAAATAATAATAATAATAATAATAATAATAATAATAATAATAATAATAATATAAATAATAATATAATATAATAATAATATAATATAATAATATAATAATAATTAATAATAATAATAATATTGTAATAATAATAATAACTATGATAACCATAACAAGTTTGTTTTTTTAACCCAACTGATTCTTATAGAACAACGTTCACCAGAATACATCGGACTCGCAGCGCTTAAACGAAACAAATGAAATAATAAATAAATAAATAAATAAATAAATAAATAAATAAATAAATGACCCCTTCACTGCCAGTAGACGCAGACTGTGTTTGTAAAATCGGCATTGTGAATTCAGCGTGAAAGACTCCCAGCCGTCCGAGAAACGTGGATGCAAAGTGGTTACAGCGAGAGGGATAGATCCTCATGGGCCCCCCGCAACTGCGAGGGTGCTCATGAGGATCTGCGCCTCTTGCTGCATGCAACTTCGGCGAGCTCATGAGGATTTATACCTCTTACAGTTGGGTAGTGTTGAATTTTTATTCTTCCGCAGTGATGGTTTAAGGGTGCTGTCGGAAACAATTCTGG
>BTPG01000003.1:35578595-35626095 GCA_036245525.1 Semisulcospira habei
AACAGACATCAACGGGTGTTATTAAACGGTACCTATTCGTCACCAGGCATTGTCAAACATGGAGTGCCTCAGGGCTCTGTCCTTGGGCCGCTACTGTTTTGTTTATTTATTAACGACTTGCCGCCGGCTTTGTCTCAGCAGCCCTGAGACAATGTGCGACATGTTTGCCGACGACACAACTCTCTACACACCTGCTAAAGACTTAGTTACCATTAATGCACGGCTACAACAGAGTTTGCAAGAAGTTTCTGAGTGGTGTGAGACCAACGCGATGGCACTTAATCCAGTGAAAACAAAAGACATGGTAATTGCTACACGCCAGAAGCATCAACTTAAACCGCTTTCTCTCAGCTTGTCTCTCAATGACAATGCCATAGAACAGGTCGCGCAGCATAAATTGCTGGGAGTGACTATAGACGATCAACTAAAGTGGCAGCCCCACATAAACACCGTCTGTAAACGTGTCTCTAAGAATCTGTACATGCTGTCTAAGCTTAAATTGATCACTGACGTTGCCACTCGTACAATATTCTACAACGCTCATATCAAATCTCACATCGACTATGCATCAAAAGTGTGGGATGGCTCAAACGAAGTCCATTTGAAGAGGCTAAACTCCCTACATCGGAGAGCTGCCAAATTAATACTTCCGGCTCCCTATCTCTCAGCTGATCAAAAACTCGTGTCACTGGACATGCTCCCTCTGAAGCAACACTTTCTTTTCAACAAGGGTGTCTTCATGTTTAAGTTGCATAAACAGTCATGTCCAGCGTACCTTAGCACTTTCTTTTCGGAACATGTGTCTGACGTTTCTAGATTTGGCCCACAATATCGAGCTCCCCGCCCACGTATTGACATCTTTAAATCAAGCCTGTCTTTTGCAGGAAGCTCATTATGGAATTCTTTGCCACTTAACATAAGATGTGCGCAAACCCTGTCGTCCTTCAAGATTAGCCTCTTCAAGCACCTCAAGTCATTTTTATAAGACATCCTTGGTCATGTCGGTGCCTCTAGCGCATCCACTGGCCGGCTCAAAGTTCGCAGCATTGTGATCAGTCTTTGGACTGCGTTTAACGCTGTACACTGCTCTAGGCGAGTGGTAGCATTCTGTCTGTACGTGTGTGCACGTGTTTGCGTGGTTGCGTGAGTGCGAGCGTATGTAAGTGCGTGTGAATCCTGCATCTACTTTATTTTGTGTGAGCCATATTTAGTCATTCGTTCACATTAATGCTTATAATAGCTATGACTTCATGCAGTGACGTACCTCACCTGCTGTCTCACTCACGTGACTATTGTTGATCAGCGAAGTCGAGGGAGACAAACAGTTTGTGCAAGTACTAGTTATCGTGGGGAGGGGGAAGGGAGGTGGCAGAATGTGGGGACGTCGATAGAAAGTTTGTGTTAAATTTTTTAAAATTTATTTATTTATTTTTATTTATTTATTTATTTATTTATTTCCATTTTTTGTTTTGTTTTGGTCTATTATGTGCATTTTGATTTCCCGCCTTTTGAACTTTGGGTGTTTCGATGTTCTTTGCATGCATTTTCTTTTCATTTACATAATGTGTGTGTGTGTGTGTGTGTGTGTGTGTGTGTGTGTGTGTGTGTGTGTGTGTGTGTGTGTGTGTGTGTGTGTATGTGTGTGCGTACACGAAACCACTGAAATGGGTGACTTTCTTTACCATCCTTATGCAAAATGGGTGTGTAAAATTCTGGGTGACCAAGTCAGGCACCCATTTTCTCTGAGGGTTGTTTCTGCATTATCTTTCATTCAAAAGTCAGAAAAAATATCAAAATAGGATGTCCCCATTTTCCCAGATTTACTTCATGTTGTGTTTTTGCGATGCCCTGGGCCTGTGTGTTCACACGGAAGCGAGTGTTTTCAGATCAACTTGATGATCGCTGATTGGCCAGTAACACCGATGAACGGAGTTGTTTCCCTTGCCCTTCCTAAAACGTCTTTCGTCCCCCGCTGGCCATTCTTCACGTTTGCAGAGGTACTTTATGCAATATTTCTTAGTTAAGAGCACGCCCAAATGTACTTGTTCAGTGCTGTTATTTAACTGAGAGATGCCTCCAATCCCCGATACCCGTTTGGCCCAGAAAAATAAGGCGTCTGCTTCGGCCGTGGCTCGGTCCGTGTCTTCCTCTCTGACCGTTGAGTCTTGTAGTAAATGATAATAGAACCCCACGATTTTAACAAAAGCTTTCTTCTTCAATGAAAGGAATTCGTTCAATAACACCATTACAAGGTCAATCTGCCACGCGATTTTGTTTCTTTTTTTCTGACATGTGTGATTGTCAGTGATCGAAAAGTAACTTGACACATGCATGCACAGTATGAGTTGACTTTTTTTTTTAAAAATGGCGCCAGATTTCAATCCTCGTTCGCAAAACTGCCTCGCGATTCGAAGAACAAACTTCCACAAACAGGTCTTTCGGATTGTGCAACTGAAGTGTCGCTTTTTACTGCATTACCAGTTTTTAATTCCCAGGGTCACCCTGGTCGGCCCCACAGGGTGAGTTTTTCTCTCTATTCTGGGGCATGTGTTTCTGTCTACCCTTTGTCCATTCACCTGTATTTGCCTTTTTAAAACTCTCCCTACTGTCTGCACTGCCTGTAGCTCTTGATATTGGATGTGTGTTGCTAAATGGTCTTAGCTTTATTTAGGCCCCATGTGTTAGGTTTATTTAACGTATTTGACCGGCTGGCGACATACATTCAATGTTCTGTTTAGGTTTTTTTTCACAAGCAGTGCAGGCACGTCCTGAGAAAGCCTTGTTGCTGTCGGGACGTTAAGCAATGTACAATCAATCTGATTCAAAATGTCAATGGTTTACATGGTTGTATTGGACATGTTTGCAGCAACACCGTTTTGGTCACACCGGCTCAGGACTTTCTGCACACACCCAGCGCCGGATGGCAGCAGGATGTCCAAACCCATCGGGATCTATGGAAGTGGACAAGCACGCCCCTTCCTGTCACATGACCAAGGCCCATGGCAAAATTAGTCAGCTGCAGCATCATAGCCCCCAAGCCTCTGCCACAGAGGGTGCGTCTGGTAAGAGGGTGCATGAACGGCAGCGGAATGCTCCCAATTACAAACTGGTAAGTAAAGTGATTCTATGATCATCTACATTTTATTGGCTGGCGTGCGAAGCAAAAGTGAGTTTATGTTCTGGGCCACTGGTCGTCCGTCCGTCGTCCATGGTAAACTTTAACTCATTCTACCCCAACACCAAAATCCTTAAATTTTGCCCCTGTCCTCTCAAGACCGCATTGCAACGCAGGACACAGATCGACCATGATAGTTCAAGGGTGATGCCAGAATAGCTTGGCGCCCGTAGGCGCCAAGCTATTCAGCTTGGCGCCCGTAGGCGCCAAGCTATTCTGGCATCACCTTTGAACTATCATGGTCGATCCTTATCCTGCTGTGGTGTGTCTGGGGTAGAATGAGTTAACGGTGGCATTTTCTCGGAGACTATTCAAGCCACATTCTTCAAGCTTGGCCCAAGGATACTTTGTGGCAAGACCTTTTTAAACATGCCAATTTGAGTGACCTCTCTCAAAGGGTCACGCAGGGTTGACAAATGTGTGAAAACTGCTTGCATTTTCAGAAAACGTGGATTTTGTTGCTGCAGAAGCCAGCCCTCGTCACCGAGGTCACACATGTGTAAATCGGTCATACACGGGATTACTCTTTTTATTCTTGTGCAAGGCCCCTTAACTCATTCTACCCCAACACCGAAATCCTCAAATTTTGCCGTTGTCCTCTGAAGACTGCTTTGCAGTGCACGACACAGATCGACCATGATAGTTCAAGGGTGATGCCAGAATAGCTTGGCGCCCATAGGCGCCAAGCTATTCTGGCATCACCCTTGAACTATCATGGTCGATCCTTATCTTGCTGTGGTGTGTCTGGGGTAGAATGAGTTAAACCAAAATTGGGCTGTTTCTGTTCTAATGCAGCTTTGGTTTCAATCTTTCTTTCTTTCTTTCTCCAGTTGGCAAATGGAGCCTGGGATGGACCTGAGACTGAGAGTGCAAGCGCATCGCAATACGAGGGCAGTGATGACGAGGAGTTTGTTCCTGGCTCGAGCTCACCGGATTCAGACGGTGTGTCGGCATCAATTGCTGGGATCTCTGACATATTGTATCGACTATGTTAGATTTCATCAAAGTGGCAGGTTCGGGGTGGCCAGGTGTCGGTGACGCTAGTACCAGCAAGGTGCAGTGTGCGTTAGGGGGTGGCAATGAGAATGTGGATAGGCAGAAGGAACATGAAAGAGCACTTACAGAAGAAACAGGTGTGCACGTGTCGCAGAGAGGGAAAGGAAAGTACAAATGGGACAAGAAACATGCATGCAAATTGTGTGGCAAGCTTGTCTTGAAAATGAGCACGCACTTACAAGATGTCCATGCAGATGAGGCAGACGTTGCTAAAATTTTGTTGATGAAAAAAGGGACAAAGCAGAGACGTCGAGCATGGATCAGACTACAAGATGAGGGTGATTACATGCATAACGTTGCTGTTCTTGAAAATAAATCAGGATGTTTGATTCCTAAGTATCGCACCAAAACTAGTAAGGTAGACGACCTTCTCGCCTGTAGCCATTGCAAAGGGCTCTATCAAAAAAAGCTGATCTCTGTACACTCAAAACGTTGCTGTCAGAAGCCAGGAGGGTTTCAGATCACTCAGAGAGGTGAGGCGGCGCGCCGTGGTCGCCTAATGCTTCCAATACCCTTAGACGTTGAATTTTCCTTCTATCACAAGGTCTTAGCCAGGCAGAGAGATGATGAGATAAGCCGTCTCATCAGAACTGACCCTTTGCTTCTTGAGTATGGAAAGATATTATTTGACCGCAGGGACATTGAAGAACACACGGCTGGACAAATCAGCTCCAGGATGCGGGAGTTAGGGAGACTATTAAAGATTATCAGAGTGAGGTCAGAAATGAAAATCGCAAGTTTAAATGCTGTGATCAATTCAGCTAGCTTTGATCATGTTGTCCTGGCTGTAAAAGAGCTAGCAGATTTTGATGAGGACACACATCAGTTCAAAAAAGGCAATCTCGCAATGCGCATAGGCCATGCTTTGAAAAAGTGTTCACAGATCAAACAGTCACAGGCATCCAAACAGCTTGGGCAGGGTTCAGACGACAGGTGGCGACAGGAGCTCTCTGAGGCGCAGCGGTTTGACTCTGTCTTCATGATTGTGTGTCCGCTACAGCAGCCCAGTCGGTCGGGAAAATGACCATGAACAAACCCAAGCTGATCCCATCATGTGAAGATGTGAGGAAGGTCCAACAGCTTCTTGAGACAAGGATGGTTTCGGAAGATTATCCGACAGTGGTTAAAGCAACTCTTTGTGCTGTATCACTTTTCAACCGAAAACGAGGGGGAGAAGTTCAGAAAATGAAGGTGTCAGACTTCCAGAATGCTAAGATTGGATCGATCACCAATCAAGATATCTTGAAAGGTCTCACAGAGGTTGAGAAGAAAATGGTGAATCATTTTCAGCGAGTGGAAATCAGAGGCAAGTTTAATAGGAGTGTTCCCGTTTTGCTGACGAAGAAAATCATGACAACTGTGGACAGAATCCTTCAAATGAGGCAATCAGTGCCAGCTCTCGCTGATTCCCAATACATCTTTGCCACACCTTCTGGTCAGAGGCCGTACAGAGGCCATGATGTTTTGAAGGCCCATGCCCTAGAAGCACGGGTGTCATACCCAGCCATGTTCACATTTACTCAGTTACGGAAGCAGGTTGCAACTTTGGCTCAGTCAATGGCCATCTCGGAGTTAGACCAGGATCAGCTGGCAGATTTCCTTAGTCATGATATTCGGATACATCGCCATATCTACCGCCAACCTCAAGACGTCCTTCAAAAGGCAAAAGTGGCAAAGATTCTTCTGTCGGTTAACAATGGGATGACAGATTTTGAGAGTTGCATTAGAGCTGAGCTGGGCGATGATGAAGAGATTGACTTTGACAATGAAGACACATCAGAAACTGGCAGAGAGGTCTCGGGGGGAACGGCACCTGTGAATGAAGCAAGTAGCAAGTCAACAACACAGGAATCGATGAGCATGACGGAGAAAAGACGTCCAGAGCCTGATGACAATCTAGATAGTTTGATGATGACAGTACTGCGTCAGCTCCTGTTCGAAAGAAAGCTAGATTTACAAGGAAACCACGGGGGAAAGCTGAAGAGAAAGCTGTTCAAACTCGTTTCAAGACACACCTCGTCATGAACAAACGTCCTGGAAAGGCCGAGATACAGAACGCAATGGCAGAAGAGCCTGCACTTAGACATAGGCGCTGGACAAACATTAAGGATTACATCCGCAACAGACTGGAAAAGTTACAAAAGAAATGAATTGAGGTTCCCCCGCCACTCGCGGCATTTTCGGTTTCATACAGATTTATTACAAGAGTGTTATTATTGGGGTGGTTTCAGCATGTATAGCCTGCTTTTTTTATCTGATGAACGCCTGGATCATTTTGTATACTGTATAACCTTTGGATTTGCAAAACGAAACAGCTGGCTGGGGACAAAAGACAATAATAAGATAAGAAAACCATTGACAACGTAAAGATTTATTACAAGAGTGTTATTATTGGGGGAGGGGGGGGGTCTGCCTGGATCATTTTGTATACTGCATACCATTTAAAACTCTGCAGACGGAAGAATGGTTGGTTGGGGACAAAAGACAATAATAAAGGCTGAAGTTTCAAGTGATTTCTTATGTTGTCAATTAATTAATTAATGTCAGTGTTCTGTTCTGTCATTTTAACTCATTCTACCCCAAGACCGGAATCCCCAAATGTTGAAGTCGTCTTCAGAAGACTGCGTTGCAGTGCAGGAGACAGATCCACCATAGGCGCCAAGCTATTCTGGCATCACCCTTGAACTATCATGGTGGGTCTTTATTTTGCTGTGGTGTGTCTGGGGTAGAATAAGTTAAGTGTTAGTTTCTTCGTCTTGGTCTTTTTCTGTCTTTCATATTTTTCCACACTTTTTGACCCACACCATACTGAGGCTAAAAGCTTCAAAATTTGTTCACTGCCATAATTCTATGCAAGCTACATTACAGTACTTACAGATGAGGACATAGACCAATGGTTTTAGTTAAAGGGTGGTGCCACAATAGCTTGGCGCCTAGAGGCACCAAGCTATTCTGGCACTAACCCTTGGACTATTTCAGTCACACTTGTTGCACACACTGGTGTATTCCGAATGATAAGGGTTAATATTCAAAATGCTTTGTTGCTGTTTGTCTGAAACTCCAGAGTACCCAAAACCAAAAAAAAAGTCCTTTAATTTCCTGAATACATTATGTTGATTCTCACATAAATGCCATGATAAACTGTTTTGCTTCAGAAGGACAAAACGCAGCAACGTTTACAAGATTTCCTCTGTAAAAATCATAATTGAAAGGTTACGGGCCAGTGTTTATTAAATTTTGCACCATACAATGTTAAAAATGTTAAAGCACACATACACATTAAGTTGGAAAAAAAATTAATGTGAAAAAGAAGTATTCCATGAACTTGACCTTATTACAGACGCCTACTGTTGTGAAGACACCCATTTTGACTGTAATCAAAGATAATAAATGTCATCCATTATCTTTGCTGTAATGCCAGTTTTTGTGTGAGAGGCACCCACTTTACTGGTAGAAACCCATTTTTTTCCATCTAGTGGCTCTGTTTCTAGAAAATGTCTATTTTATTTTAAGTTATAGAGTTTAGTTATAAGTTGAGGTGAGTTCTAAACATTCGCATCAATTCCAGAGCCCTAGAATAAATAGAAATATGGGAACCCATTTTGACATAAAATGGTAGGTAACCCACTCTGACGCTTTCGTCCCCATGTGTGTGTGTGTGTGTGTGCGTGTGTGTGTGTGTGCGTATGTGTGTATGCACGCGTGTGTATGCATGAATACATGTGTATGTGTGAGTGCGCGCGTGGGTATACATGTTTGTGTTTGTGCATATGTGTGCATAGTCATATGTGTGTGGTATACATGTATATAGTTTCATTTGTCGTTAGGCTCGATTCTGTATTTTTTTCAATTTTCTTGTTTTTACTTGCATGTATATTTTGGTTAATATTTCTATGTGCGTTGTATGACCGTGAACTGTACTTTTCTTCTTTTTTTTTCTCTCTCTCTCTCTTTCTAGGGAAATTGCACCTCACTGTTGCTCTGGTGGATAGGGGGGGGTGGGTGGGGGGGGGGGGCGTGTGAGTGTGTGTATGCGTGTTGTGTAGTGTGTGTGTGCGTTGGTGTGTGTGTGTGTGTGTGTGTGTGTGTGTGTGTGTGTGTGTGTGTGTGTGTGTGTGTGTGTGTGTGTGTGTGTGTGTGTGTTTGCGTGTGTTGCAGTATGTGCGTGTGTCTTTGTGTGTATGTGTGTGGTGTAAAATGTGTGTGTGTGATGTAGAGAGTGTTTGTGCCTGTGAGCTTTTATTTACTTTCGTGTGAAACTGTTGTTTTGTTTGTGATAGTGTTCAATAGTAGTTCTTAGCTTAATGGTAGTAACGGCAAGTTTGAAAATTGGTCCTGTTACCAAATACTTTTACCGTTATAAAATAAAGGTTCATTGTTCATTGTTGTTGTTGCTCTCTCTCTCTCTCTCTCTCTCTCTCTCTCTCTCTCTCTCTCTCTCTCTCTCTCTCTCTCTCTCTCTCTCTCTCTCTCTCTCTCTCTCTCTCTCTCTCTCTCTCTCTCTCTGGCGCATCGACAGTACGGGATTGACTCGATGCTCATAGTATAGTATAGTTCTAACCACTATCCTTCGCAGACGCTGCCCAGCTCTTTGGACTCGAGGTCAGTCTGAAAAAGACAGAGGTCCTCCATCAGCCGGCACCCAAGACAGTGTATCGCCCTCCTCACATCACCATTGGCGAGTCTGAACTAAAGTCAGTGCACCAGTTTACTTACCTTGGCTGCATTATCACGTCGGACGCCAAGCTGGACAAGGAGCTTGACAGCAGGGGCTGGCAAAAGCGAACAGCGCTTTCGGGCGACTTTTCGAGCGGGTGTGGCACAATCAACAGCTGAAAACAGGCACCAAGATCAGCGCGTACAGAGCTGTGGTCCTCACCACCCTGCTGTATGGTTCCAAGTCCTGGGCCCTCTACCGCAGCCAACTACGACTCCTCGAACGCTTCCACCAGCGCTGCCTGCGCACCATCCTGGGCATTCACTGGAGTGACTATGTCACCAACGTCGAGGTCCTTGAACAGGCATCGAGGCATTGTGAGCATCGAGGCTTTGCTGCTGCGGACACAGCTCCGCTGAGCGGGGCATGTCTCCAGGATGGAGGATCATCGCCTACCAACGATCACCCTGTTCGGCGAGCTTGCTACTGGACACCGTGACAGAGGGGCACCAAAGAAGAGATACAAAGACTGCCTCAAGAAGTCACTTAGTGCCTGCCAAATCGACCACCACCAGTGGTCTTCGCTTGCTGTGGACCGTGACACCTGGCGCTCCACCATTTACAAGGCAGCTGTCTCCTTTGAGGACTCTCGCAGAGCTAGCCTTAAGGACAAGCGGCTCAGGAGAAAAAACAGAGATGCCGCAACTCAGAACCCTGGCCATACCTCCCCCTGCAGCCACTGCGGTCGAACCTGCCTGTCCCGGATTGGCCTCCGCAGCCACGAACAAGCCTGCAGACGTCGTGGGCAACTCCTATAAAATCTTCGTTCGCGAAGTCAAGCCAAGAGAGGAGAACCACTATTAGATGCGTTTACGCGTGCGGCCGTGGGCACCGAGCTTGCGGAGACCACTGATTGGATAATCAGCATTCACTTGTTGGGCCGGCTTATGGTGTGTCAGCGCGTGCGGCCGCCTGAGTGTTTGTATAAGTCAGTAGTTTAACAAGGACAAGATGGAAGAAAGATCTCCACACCTAAACTGATCTTTTTATACTTGGAAAATAAAGATTCATTGTCATTGTCATTGTTTCTCTCTCACTTCAAGTTCTTACCACGATTCTACTCAAATACGTGTGTACTATAAAGTATGCATTCAGTGGCATTTGAAATGAGAGAGAGAGAGAGAGAGAGAGAGAGAGAGAGAGAGAGAGAGAGAGAGAGAGAGAGAGAGAGAGAGAGAGAGAGAGAGAGAGAGAATGAATGATACTTTCATCTCAAGGAAACTACAACATTAAAAACAACATTAAAACAACAGTTAACAGCACAAACAAGCTACATCCACAGGTCACTTGTGTTACATTCAGATTTAAGTTCACAAGTCGCTGAAGGTTACAGTCGCGCACTCACACACACACACACACGCACGCACGCGGCACGCACGCACACACACACACGCACGCACGCGGCACGCACACACACACACACGCACGTACACACACACACACACACACACACATCAATTGACAGGATCTTGGGGAGGGAGGAGGGGGGGGGGGAATGCGATGAAAAGTGAGTGTTTATAGACAGCGACTGCGATCTTATGATACAGCTACTCTTGTGTAGGAATATAGTGAACAGGCAAAACACTACAATAAAGAGAGATATATATAAACTAACACGTGCAAAACGGAGGACCACAACAATGGTTAAAAAAAGGAAATCATTGACATGGCTCTTTTGGACACATTATCTACGTTTCTTTCAAGTTTGCTCTGAGATGTATTTAAAAGCTTTTGTCCTAAACAATGGAAGATGTCACGTTTGCTGTATATGTGGAGGAAGTGAGTCAGTTCCATAAATAGGCACCCGTGTACGAAAGGTTGGATTTAAACAAGTCAATTCGGGGCTGTTCATTGACGAGACTGTTCCTCGAAGTGCTATAAACCCTTTCGCCGCTCACAGTGAAAATTGATTGATTGATTGATTGTACATTGCTTAACGTCCCGACAGCAACAAGACTTTCTCAGGACGTGCCTGCACTGCTTGTGAAAAACAAAAACTAAACAGAACATTGAATGTATGTCGCCAGCCGGTCTAATACGTTAAATAAACCTACGACATGGGGCCTAAATAAAGCTAAAGACCATTTAGCAACACACATCCAATACCAAGAGCTACATGCAGTGCAGACAGTAGGGAGAGTTTTAAAAAGGCAAATACAGATGAATGGACCAAGGGTAGACAGAAACACATGCCCCAGAATAGAGGAGAAAACCCACCCTGTGGGGCTGACCAGGGTGACCCTGGGAACTAAAAAGTAGTTAACCCCACCCAAGTCCCCCTGGGCAGACCCGGGTGGGGGGCTCACAGTGAAAAGCCGCTTAGCCCGTTCAGTGCTTTGTGCATAAGTACGCACTTATTTAACTTAAGGCCGTGTTGACGTAGAGCCGGGAAGGAGCCCTGTTGCCTGAAGCTTTTCCTCCAAAGTTCGAGAGACGATTGGGAGGATCAGTTTAACTGCGCGCTTGTATAGAGAATTAATCCTCTTAAAGCCGGGTTAGGCTCACTACAGCCGTCCCAAATAGTAGATGCATAGTCAATGTGAGGTTTTATGTAGGAGTTGAAAAATAGCTTACGTGTCTTAGTATCAACAATATATTTTAATCTTGACAATAAAAATAGCTTCCTTGATAATGTTTTCACTAGTTGTGTTAGATGGGGCAACCAGCACAGTTGTTCGTCAACAATGACCCCGAGGAGACGATGTTCCTTCACTTGCTCAATGGGAACTGAATCAAAAGAGAGCCTAAGTGAATGTGGGTGGAGCTGATGCTTTTGGCGTGTTGTGATTAGCATGCTTTTTGTTTTAGATGGATTAAATTAACAAGCATTTGATTATTTTTGCACCACAGTGAGACCTCCTGAAGACTAAGCAGTTATTGCTCGATATTTCAGGTACAGTTTTCCCGCCCGCGTGAAGAGTTGAATCATCGGCAAACATGTCACATTCGGTATTTGGATTTAATATATCAAGCTGAAGATCATTTATAAACAAACAGAAGAGTAACTGTCCTAGTATGGATCCCTGGGGCACGCCATACTCAACACACTTTTCCGCAGAAGAGAAGGTAGTATTGAGAGAGAGAGAGAGAGAGAGAGAGAGAGAGAGAGAGAGAATGAATGAATGAATGAATGAAACTTTATTTTCCAAGGATAAAAGAATAGGTGCGCAGACCTGTTTTCATTCTTGTCCTTGCTACACACTACAAAACAAAATAACGTACACACACACACGCGCGCCGGTGTGCAATTGCCGCGTGCACAGGATTGTGCCAGATTAGCTTGTAGCCTACAGGCGCCAAGCCAAGCCTGCACAACCCTCCACACACATACACACACACACACATACACACACATCAGTATATCATGTACACATACATTCTATCACTTAAAACTATACTACAGCAAATATAAAAAGTATAAAGGATTTTGTACATAAAACCGCTATTGTTCTCATCATAAAAATCAACACGGCTCACTCCAACAAACATAAACAGGCATACACACACACACACACACACACACACACACACACACACACACACACACACACACACACACACACACACACGCACACACACTCGCACACACGCGCGCGCGCGCGCGTGCGCAAGCACGTAGGGATGCGCGCGTGCACACACATACACTTGCACACACACAGATAAACACACACCCGCACACACACGCGATAGCGGCCTCCCCGCGCTACTAAAGAGAGAGAGAGAGAGAGAGAGAGAGAGAGAGCGAGTTATGTGTTAGTTATTTGGGTTTAACGCCGAGCAGGCAACTAAGGCCATCTCACGGCGGGTGAGAGAGAGAGAGAGAGAGAGAGAGAGAGAGAGAGAGAGAGAGAGAGAGAGACTATTTGATAACAAGTTCAAGTAATTTAGAGTGTGTTGGGGCTGTGTGACCTAGTCTTCTGCAGACTATATCTCAGTGCAGGACTGGAGTCAGATAGACTCGACTGTCATGGCTCGAGAATAGCCTGTGCGGCCGCACTAAAAAAAAAAAAAAAAAAAAAAAAAAAAAACAGCCGGGTTGGTGGTTACGGGCGCCAGTATACTCTGGCACCAGTTGTGCTTGAGCTATCACGGTCGATCCATACCTTATATTGTGTCAAGGTTGCGTAGGTTTCAATCCTTTGGCTGGTACTTACGATTCCGGCCGTTCGGCGGTGGGGCAGGCCAGTTCAGGCAGTAAGAGGACCGGTGTTTTAAAAAATAATTTTTGCCTTGTTTGAAAATTTGCAGTTGGGCTGAATGTTGGAATTTGCTGGAAATTTGTGGTTAGCTGAGAGGAGACATGTTTGGTGCTTTGATTCATACCATCCTGAGCTTATCCAGTGGACAATTGTGGGCCTATGTTGAGTTGCCTATGACGTAGTGATTTGAGGGGCACGCTGATTTCAGCTGTGCTTGGGTGTGGGGTTGGTAAGGAACCAGTTTCATAGCCAAGAAATGAGACTGTCAATGTGCTGGGTTTTTTTTTTTTTTTTTTTTTTTTTTTTTTTTGGTATTTTGTGCATGGCAAATGTGCAGCTGGTGGGCGGTAGTGTTTTTTAGGGAATTGAAAAATTAGGGGATGACTGGGACTGACTAAGGCTAAGAGACTGGACAGGACGGAAACGGCACTGTGGTCCGTGGCCCGGCAGACCCAAGTTTTAAAAGAAAAGCCGTCTCAATACCTAGAACTTCAGCCGGAATGATTATCATGTCTCAAGCCTGCTCGCCGTACATATACAGGCCGTTTGACGTTGGAGCGGACAACGTTTTTCGCTAATATCTCCGCAAAGAGCAACTTTTCTATACTGACCAATCGTATAACCAATATCATTCAGTGACAGTTGACCTAATACGATTTACTTTCAAGAAGCTCGAACAAAGTGTCAGTTTTTCTGTGGCTGTCGTGCAAAATCGGATTTTATTCATCATAAATGACTTATTTTACATCACTAAATGTACCCCAGATATATTAAACCCAGTAATAGTAAGATCCATTCAAGGGTAGGTCCAGATTAGCTTGGCGCCTTCAGGCCCCAAGCTAATCTAGACCTACCCTTCAATACGATTTATTTTTAAGAAACTCGAACAATGTGTCAGTCAGTTTTGCTGTGGCTGTCGTGCAAAATCGGATTTTTTTCGAGTCTTCATAAAATGACTTATTTTACATCCCTAAATGTGCCCCAGATAGATTAAGCCCAGTAATAGAAAGATTCATTTTCATGTGAACTGGCAACGTTTTCAGACCTGAAACAGCACAGGCCGCATACATGAAGTTTGCATACTTGACCTCGATATTGAAATCTGCCGGGGCTCTATTTAGGGTATTGAAAATGACTTGTTCTTCTGATTTCATCAAATATTTACGAGTGTAGAACAAAATCCCCAAATCATAGGAGTTCAGAAGAAAACAAAATTCCATATTAGGTTGGCACTAAATGATATTTTCTCTTAATGCCGTACAGAAAAGTCTTTCTTTGCGGATATATTTGGCAAAAACGTTGTGCGCTCTGATGTCAAACGGCCCATACTGACATAAGGGCTTGATAGCCGTATGCTCATTCTGTGCCACGTCCTTTTGCATTACATATCTTTATACAGTCCGTGTCCTCTTAAATTCTATGTCCTCATACATTCCACAGTGAAAAAAGTATGGAGTTCCAGAGAGCTGTCACAACACACCAAAGTCCGGATTTTCAACTCCAATGTAAAAGCAGTTCTCCTATATGGAGCAGAGACATGGAGATTGACAAAAACCACAGTCAACAGAGTACAGACCTTCATGAACAGTTGCCTTAGAAGAATTTTGAAAATCCACTGGCCAGAGAAGATCAGCAACGTCAGACTCTGGGAGAGAACAGAGCAGATAACAGCAGAGAATGAAATTGGGCGAAGAAGATGGGGATGGATCGGTCACAGTCTGAGAAAGCCAGCTTCCAGTATCACTAGGCAGGCATTGTCATGGAACCCCCAGGGAAAGAGGAAAAGAGGTAGGCCGAGAAACTCCTGGCGTCGAGACCTCCAAGCAGACGTCAAGAGACTGGGAACCACCTGGAGTAGAATCGAAGGAGAAGCACAGGACAGGAGTTGCTGGAGGTCTCTCGTCGACGGCCTATACCCGGGTAGGGGTGACAGGCGTAAGTAAGTAATACATTCCACAGTCTCGATCACTCATTCCAAATCCTCATAAATTCCAAATCCTCATACATTTTATATTCTCATCCATTTCTAATCCTCATACGTTCCATGTCCTCATACATTCCACATTCTCATACATTCCAAATCCTCATGCATTCCATATCCTCATACATTCCATACCCTCATTTGTTCCATATTCTCAGTTATACATTCTATGTCATCATACATTTTGCATCATCATACATTACAAATCCTCATACATTCCATACCCTCATACATTCCATTCCAAATCCTCATTCATTCCAAATCCTCATACATTCCATGTCCTCATACATTCCATGTCCTCAAAAATTCCATATCTTCATACTATTACACATCTTCACATACATTCCTGTTTGTATCCAAGTTTCTTCAAGTTGACGGCTGGGGATCTTTGACGCTAAATGTACAATGAATACAAAAACGCAGTATGCGTCAACCGTCAATAAAGGAGTTAACTTGGTTAACTCATTCTACCCCAGACACACCACAGCAAGATATGGATCGACCATGATAGTTCAAGGGTGATGCCAGAATAGCTTGGCGCCTATGGGCGCCAAGCTATTCTGGCATCACCCTTGTACTATCATGGTCGATATGTGTCCTGCACTGCAATGCAGTCTTCAGAGGACAACGGCAAAAATGGGGGGGATTTCGGTCTTTGGGTACAGTGAGTTAATGTATTTGTTTGTGGTATCAGTCTAGAGTCACGAGAAATTCAGCTTTTTGTTGGGTATAGTCCTTAACCCTTTTAATGTCACTGAAGCCATTTCCACAAATTGGAGACGTCCCCTAACGCGGATTATTTACCAGTTGCAGGAGATGAGTCGACCATGATAATTCAAGGGTATTGGTATTACCCTTGAATTATCATGGTCGATCCATCTCCTGCTGTAGGGCCTGATTGCTAAATGGGTTAACATAACCTTGGCCCAAATCCCTGGATCAGTAGCGGATCACGTGTGCGAACAGAACTATGCTGAGAAAGTAAAAGACAGTAAGTCCATTTTTGTGAGGAGCGAGATTTTTTTTTTTTTTTTTTTGTGTTACCATGAAAATCTCTTTTTGCAATAATGGACTTCACGTCTTTTGTCCTCACAGTGAATAATGCATGAGATCAAACACGTGAACAGATTCCAAATAAACTTAGCACTCCATGACATCTTTTTCTATAGGTACTAGGTCGTCACGTGTGACCCGCTCCGGCAGTGCCACGACGCAGATTGTGTTTCTACAATCTTCGCTAATTCAACACCAAATGGCCGTAGCTGGCCCAGGAACATGGATTCAAAGTGGTTTCAGCAAGAGGCATAGATCATCACGAGCCCCCGCGTGTTGCGGGGGCTCGTGATGTCTATGCCTCTTGCCGCAGTTGGGTGGTGTGCACATTTTCTCGGCACTGGACGGGTTTATTCTGCACTGGTTTAATGTCTGTCCGTACTCTCGTGTCGCTTTGATCCAAACAGGTCTATATTAGGTTTTCGGAGATCACGACACACTCTAGCCTATAGGGGCCTGACGATAGTGCTTTGACTAATGTAAATCCGCTGCGCCACCGCGTGCGCGCCGCCGCCTACCAAGCTCAAGTCAGAATACAAGGAAGGAAACGAACGGCACACAAATCGACGAAGCACTGTTATTCCAGAGCAGTTTTCAACCCTCAAAGCAACCATCCACCTAAAACCTCAAACTGAACAAACTCGGTAGATATTTTGCTAAGTCTACACCAACCTTGTCCTCCGATCAAAACTGATAGTTTAGTATCAAGGCTTTTTGCACAGTCAAGCATCATTCATAGCAGACGTCGAGTTGTAGGGTTTTAGATGTGGCCGGAAATACGCCCAATGCTCATTTTTCATTGGTTTATTTAAATTAGCATATCCAATGAAATTAAAACAAGAGTGCGTCTTACTGTCGACATGAACTTGTCACTTGCACGCAGCAGTCGCTTTAGGTACGTATTTCCCCCAGCCCGAAAAGGTCTACTTTAATGGAGTCTGGTTTAAACACTGCTCAGTTGTCAATATCTTTTAGAGTAATTCGCTTCGACTTTAGAGTAAACATGGTAGAAACACTGATGGATGCACTGCAGTGCATAGAGGCCTCTTTCACGGCATTCTACCAAAGGGTTTAACGTTCAACTCTAGATGTTGAGAAAGAGGTCCGGGATACTTCCGGCCCGCACAGCTAGAATTTTGCGGGTGTGCTTCGTTTCCTCCCTTGTATTCTGACTTCAGCTATGCACGCGGTGGCAGCGCGCACGCGGTGGCGCAGCGGATTTGCATTATTCGTCAGGCTCCTATGCTCTGGCATACTTTGTTCGGCCCTGCGAAACAACCGGGCCATTTCTCGGATTACTAAACGACAAATGACGTCGGTGGAAATTGACCTTTCATATGACCCAGAAAGTCAATCAGCAGCATTTGTTTGTTTTTGTTTTTTTAAACGTGACTTGTCTTTGAAGTTACTTATATATAGTGAACGCGTGAAATATAATCACAATAACAATGAACGTTATCACATGAAAAAAATAAACAGTTTGTAATTAGGTAAACTTTGACTTGATGGTCTATTTTATATATTTTTTATTTATTTTATTATTTTTAAATAGCTATTCTGCTTTCCCCGCTTGGCAGTTGTCGTTACGGTTTATATCAAATTTTTCTTCGTTCTCGCACAACTCTGGGGAAAGTGAAGTATTTTGTTTCTTGTTAAAAATAGCACGGGAAAGCCCTTAACTTTCTGGCCAGTCAATGAAGACACTGGGGATAACGTTTTACAGACCTAGTTCGAGAGGTCTCTAGGGATACTACACACGCTCCACCCCCACCCCTCACCCCAACCAACGCCACCCCTCACTCATCCCACCCCTCACTATTATTTGGCTTGTCTTTTTTTTTTTTTTTTTTTTTTTTTTGTGGGGGGGGGGGGGGGGGGGGGGGGAATGGTTGTTTTGTTGCGAAGCTCATACTCCCCTTCATATATTAACAAGGATTACAGACCCCTTCATGATAAGCATTTCGCTACACTGACCAAAAACCAACAGCACACCCCGTCTGTTGAATGTGTATGACGATCTGACACTTTATTCGAAGTGATTTTCGTGGGCTGTCGATTTTGTGTGATCTTAACCCATCAAAACCCCAACGTGCTGTGACAGGATGTGGATCGACCATGATGGTTCAAGGGTGATGTCAAAATAGCTTGGCGCCTGTAGGCGCCAAGCTATTCTGACATAGCCCTTGAACTGTCGAGGCCGATCTGTCTCCTGAATTGTGAAGTAGACCTCAAAGGACTTTTTTTTTTTTAACTGGTAATTTCACCTTCAGGGTGTAAAGGGTTAAGGATGGGGTCAGGGGACCTAACTGTGTGTTTGTCGAGAACTGTAATTTCCCTTTGGTATGTTTAGCGTTGGATATGGCCTGGGGTCAGCTGCACGAGTGCAGCGCCAGCCGCTGAGCTTAGTACCTGGCGCAGGACTAAGCTCACTCGTGCAAGTGACCACTGGACCTGCCCGTTGTGAATTTCTATACTAACCCATAAAGTCCTGACACTCTGTAATAGAATGGAGATACACCAACACGTTTCAAGAGTGATGTCAGAAAAGCTTGACTCCTCTAGGCGCTAAGTTATTTCGAAACCACCCTTGAACTATCGTGGTCGAGGTGTCTCCAGAACTGTGACGTAGACCTCAGAGGACATCTAGTCCAAAATTTGATACTTTCGACTTCAGTCAGAGCTTATTTGTGCAAAGTTTGGTTAATAGCTGGGTGTGTTACGAAAGCGAGCTAACGACGGTCACTTGACATTTAAAATGATGGATAAAGAGTTCAGATTAGAGACCAACAAGCACACAAACTGAAGGACACATTGGTTGTCTCCTCAAGTTCATTCGCTACCGCTAACGCGTTAGCGAATCGAAAGAGGCAACCTGTGTGACCGCATGGAGGGTATTGGCCGAGATCTGTTAAGGACTTACATATCAGTCTACGTTGTGTGTCGGTGTAGACTGACACGGTACTACACAACATTAATCAACAAGTCTTTACAATGAGATTTGGGAAGTTACGATCACGTACTGATAGATCTGGTGTTGAGATTTGAGTCAGACTCAAGTATTCGATTACACACGCTGCCACTAATACCCAATGAGTGAAAGGTGTTCGGACGATTAGGCCATTCTCAGTGTGGCGGAAGGGGAAAACTTAGCTACCCAGCGTGATTCCGACCAGGATGAATTTTTGCTACAATGATTTCACCTAGATTTCTCATTATCGCGCTCAGCGTCACGTGACGTCACGGGTTATTTAGGGGACGTAAGTCGAGACTAGAGGAAATGAAGAAAAAGCATCGGCAAGCGAATGACTGTCAGTAAAACCTGAGTAGATGTGCACCTGGGTGGAGTCCTGCTAGGTAGACTTTCGCCTCAGAGTAGCGAAGATGACCCCTTCAGCATCAGTGTGTTCTCGTGTGACTTTCGGCAAAATCCAATTCACATAATGATGGATCTGGTGGTGAGATTAGCGTCAAACTCAAGTGTTCTTCGCCCAGCGACATTTTCCCTGCAAGACGCATAGATTCAAGTGCGCCCATTCAACTACAGGAGCTAGCTCACGAGAATCTATGCCGCTTGTGGATCGAAATTTTGCTCCAGCTGTTTCTAATTTGCAGGTATTACATTTGGAGTACACCACTACCTGACACACTCAAGTAATTTGAAGTGTTTCAATGTCCAAACACAACCATCGTGAATTCGTGATAGTGAGCGTCCATCTTTGAAGTTCTGTGAGCGGTCGGGCGCTGTTGTGCTGGTCTGTGATTGTGGACCTTAGGCCGCGTCAACCGTAAGGTCCCAAATCACAGACAAACCAGCACACTTATAGACATTTATGTAATTAACCAGATCAGTTCCCGCGAAGAGGCGCCCATAACGCACAGGCTATCTGTCGTCGGTGAGAGGTCCACCTTCTGTGATGGGTTGTTAGTAACTGCCCACGGTGGTTAGACCAGAACGGTGCTTGAGAGTGTCCTAGTGTCAACTCATCGGCCAGATTACCTGGGGATTTGAGCGTCCGGTGAGTGTGGTGTTTGTTTGTAGAATGGTGATGGAGTGGTACACGTTATGGAAAAAGGGCAGCGCCATCGCCCGTTTCACTGACCGACCAACCGCGCCACTCGGACGACTAGTTTTCAGGCTAGGCCGCTGGACCGCGCAGAAAACACCACTGACGCCGGGGATGTCATCGTTTGGGTGGCCGCGGTCGCAACGCCCCGGCAGTGAAGGCGTTACTTAGAACGCTAACCATCTGCAAGAGACATAAACCCTCATGAGCCCCCGCATTCGCGGGGGCTCATGAGGATTTATGTCTCTTGTTAGTCCTCTGTTCATTATGGCTGTTGTTGGTCTCGGTTACATTGTGTTCTTCGCGCGAATTTTATGTCGGTCAGTGTGTAATCGTTTCAGACGCGAAATTCGTGATCACTGGCAGCGAAGGGTTTAAGCGAACGGGTTAGGTTATGGCTGAACGGGCAGCGCCGTGGCTGTTTCACACTGATTCGCAGACAGACAGACATATAATCACAATCCAACGTGAACACGCTATGAAAGGAAGATCACTGTGTCACGACCACTAACACGACAGACAGATACAAGAATAACAATCCTATAATTGAACACGCTATTAAAGGCGGATGGCGTGTCATAACCACGGACAACACTGTAGGACGGGGCCATAATCTACTCATCATCCAAGCATTTCTTGTTCACGTAAGGTTCTGACGTAGTGAAGCAGATAATTATCGCAGTATTTCTAAGCTACGCGATCCATTGAGTATCTGTGCGGATCATCACTGACAGTGGACACTAAGGTCAGTGGTGTGGGTGAGCTAAATTCCCGCGCATGCCATTTACACCAAAGAATTCCCTCCCTTACACTCAACAACAACAAAAAAAAAAAAAAAAAAAAAAATCTGGTACCAGTGCCTACTCACATGCTGTAAAAAGAAGGGTAGAAAAGTCTAGTCTGAGACAAGACAACATTGATAACCCGGATTTAAGCAACCAAGGCCGGCCTGCCATGCAGCAGACCGCTTTGACCCAAAAAAGCCCCGAGGCGCTGCATTAAAGGGTAGCTATCTAGTAAAATGGTGACGTTATGTCACGTGACTTTTCCGAAGTTTGCCGAAGATTTTTTTTTTTTTTTTCGGAGGCCAGGTTTTATTTTTGCTAATATCAAAGTATCTACGCAAAGGCAAAATAAACCGTGCACATATTTGCATTCCTCGTGTTTTATTTTTTTTTTTTTTTTTTTCAGTTGGATAAATATATTTTTATTTCACAAAATGACTGTATTTCATGATTTGATGAAATGAAGCTGGGCACCCACCAGCTACACTTTAAGGGTTTTAGTTAATTATTTGGGTTTAAAGCCGAGCAGGCGACTAAGGTCATCTCACGGCGGGCACAGCATTAAGAGATGGATGGACCATGGCAATTCAAGGGTAGTGCCAGATAAACTTGGCGCCTGAAGGCGCCAAGCTAATCTGGCACTACCCTTCAATTATCATGGTCCACCCATCTCTTGCAGCTGGTGCATAGTCTCTACGTGACACCTCCAAAGTTTCTAAAGCGCGGCCTTGGGTTAAAAATGGGTTAAAGTCTTTCATGCCCCTGAAGCAGCAACAGCAGGAGGCGGATGGACCATGATATAATTCATGGGTAGTGCCAGATTAGCTCATCTGGCACTACCCTTGAATTATCATGGTCCATCCACCTCCTGCACATTGGTAGACTATAGTCGTTAGTCGTATCGCTTTGAACCAATAAGCCCCAAGGCACTGCAGCAGTAGATGGGTGTACATGATAATTCAATGGTAGTGTCAGATGACCTTGGCGCCTGAATGCGCCAAGCTAATCTGGCACTACCCTTGAATTATCATGGTCCATCCACCTTCTTTAACTGGTGCATAGTCGTTTGGCAACACCTCCAAAGTTTCGGAAATGCGGCGGCCATGGGGCGAAATGTCATTCAGTGATGCGGCACCTGACCCCCAACCGACTGGGCGTGGCTGGTCAGTATGTACTCGCTGCCTGAGTGACGGTTCCTAGTCCAGAATACTGTCTCCCGACATCCTCTCCGCCGCGTATCACGACATGAAAAGTAAGGTCACCTGACAATGACCCAGTGACCTGCAAACAGAACGCACCTTTCCACGACATACATACACCATGCATCATCTTATGACCCACATACATACGTAATATTTCTTTTCACTATGAAGACATTAAGCCCCTCTCGAGTGGCACGATCCATATGCATAATTAATCATTCTGCGACCCACGTACATAATTAATCAGCCTGTGACCCACATTCATAATGAATGAGGCCGAGGACTGCAATCAGGAAGCACATGGCGTGTAGCCGGTCAATGCACGGAGTAAACGTTATAATGAGATAAGAATTACATAACTATTCCAAAACTTTTTTATTAAAAAAAAAACAAAAACGAACACACTAATAAGTGCGCCTTATCTTCACTCAAAAAGATCAGGGGCGGATCTGGGGGGGGGGGGATGTTCCGGACCCCTCCCTCATACACCCCCCCAACCCCACCCCCACCCCCCTCAAAAAATAAATAAATAAATAAATAAATTAAATAAAAAATAAATAATAAAAATAATAAATAAATATATAATAATAAAATAAATAAAAAATAAAATAAAAAAGAGCGATAGAGAAACATTTTCTACATCGAAGTCACCTAGTTTTCCTATTAAACTGTCAATGGGTGGAAGTGGTAACGTCGTAACGTGTTACGCGGTAGAGTAGTAGTCGTAGTATGATAAACACACCAGACGCACGCACGTAAGGTTCTTTTAAATAAACTTCATTCAGCTGCAACCCGTCACACGTGGCTTAAGGATGTAGACAATACTGGAGTAACAGTTCCAACATGATATTTTAATTCAGCGATGCGATGTCCATACAATGCATTCCCAAATGCATCAACACTGATACAATGTCTCTTCTGCAAATGTCCACACTGGCGACACAAAATTCCTCATACAAAGTACACTGACCACCGTTACGCTGCGATTCTCTCAATGTACACCCTATACCGGCCACGTACCTACGATAAACTGCGTGTCTCTACAACTGACAATGCAAGACAATGTATACACGTGCTCTCCTAGCACCAACTTTATATAGTAAGACAACTGTCTAGAATAATCCAAAGAATTTACTCAACACAACCAATCAGAACGGAACACGTAACTGAAACTCATAAATATTAATAAAGAATCACTACAATAGGCTACAAAAATTCGGCTGCTCATTTCAGCCCCAAATCCTATTGTATAACGACATCACACAATAGTATGGCCGACCGTTCACGACCTTGCCTATACTTTCTGGAAGCTTCACGATCTTTCATAAAACATAAAATAAACGGCTGTTAACTTCACGCGCACAGTAAACAACTTGTTGCAAAATGTCGCCTATTCACCGACGTCACACATACAAGGTCATTAGACAGTGCGACCTTTCTAGAACGTTCTAGCGTATCATAACAAAGCGAAATCCGCTCTACATGCGAACGAAAGAAAATCTTACTGAAAAGGTACGTGATTCGTAACCATGATAGCTCAAATAAATATCGGATCGTTTCCTACGATCAACACATGCATGCTGTCACAGGACAACACAACCACAATCGTAACATAACGTCACACACAAAAAATGTGCAGCAGCGCTTCCCCCCCCCCCCCTCCTCCGTCCCTTCTCCCTCCCTCACCCCCCCCCCCCCCCCCCCCCCCCCCCGTCTCCTCTTCCGTTCCCCCGCCAACCTCCCCAACCGCTTTTTAATATTCAGAATATTTCAGAAGGCGGAAGAGGTTTTTACATACGCTTATCCCCCCCCCCTCCACCCCACCCCATCTCGGCCATCCATCCAGCCCCCCCCCCCCCTCCCCTTCCCAGGGGAGCAAGGTCTGCCCTCTGAGCGCCATCGGTCTCATTTTAAAGGTCCCGCACAAAACATTGGAACCCCATTCCACACCTCGGAAAGCAACTGGTCCGCCCCTGAAAATCATCGGGTCGATGCCGGCTTTAGTTGGCCCGCGCACGAAAGTACGTGGGCCAACTAAAGTCGGCGTCGGCCCTTGGATATATCGCTTACTGGAGCTGGGCCTCTCGCTTACTGGAGTTGTTTCCAATAATTTATTATACTCCTCTGTCTTCTTTCCACTGACCACTCCATCAATGTTCCCGGTGCCTGTAAAATATTAGCTCGTAGAGCCCCTGCTATGTTAAAAACGTGTGTGAGTGGTGGCGCACAAATACCTCAGCTGACAACGGAGGAAGAAAATAAGGCCTAATATTAATGGTATACTGTGTCCAAAGCTGTTCTGCTACCTGAAAGTACGTCGCAACTTTGAAGCAAAGCGTCACCGTTTGACGCTTGTCTTCGAATCGACACACTCGGTACCGGACCCCATCTTGGTTTTGTAAAGTGCCAGTGGAAATCACTTCAACAGGTGAAATCATGAGACCGGTCATGTGATCCCCAGTCTAAGAATAGTAACGCGCGTGCGAATGGAAATCAGCTCGTGCATGCGGAATCGAAAGAGCAGACGACAATAAAGATAATGCGTTTTTAAATATATCAGTGTCTGTCGTTTACCATAGTCAGTACGTGTGCATGTGTGTGTAATGGCCTCTTGTACCTACTGTGGCAGTAGCTCGTAGACCAAGCACATTAAGGGAACAGCGCTTGGAGTCCCTGCCGTATGTTAAAAACATGTAGGAGTCGTGCCGCGGCGCTAAACGACAGAAATATGAAAACAATAAAGGAATGAACCAGAGAAGCAACCTACCTGAAGCTCCCATGTCACCATAAACTCATGTAGAAGGTTTTTTATTATTACGGAATGCACAAGCTATTGTCAGCTAAATGCTACGTGAAAGATTTCAGACCTCCCGCCATTTTGTCCACAAAAATTGAAGAATTTGGGCGGATAAATAGATTCCATGTCATTAGCATATATGGTGGTAACAAGAAAACATTTAAGTCACTCGACAGCAAGATGACGTCATATAGTTCTTGTTCATAATTCCCGATTTGACGCCTCATTCTTGCAATACATATGAAAACACTGTACTCTTCGGGAAGGCTCTTTATGGGAAGAAAAAAAAAATACTAAGTAATTCTGCACCACCAGCTAATACTTTTACCAAGACAACTCTGCGACGGAGATACAAGCATCACGTGTTCAGAATTAGAGATTTCTTCCGGTAGTCTAACGACGAAAACAACATACCTCAAACAACCGATCCGCTCCGACTCTAGTGTGCGCCAGGACACCTACAGTCAATTTAGACCTTCCGAGAGCGTGATGATCCAAAATATCTCGGTGCTCCACCACCATCTTATCAGCTAAGTAAGTGCGCCACTGACTTTCAGCGTTTGGCTTCGGGTCCTCGGTTATAGAGCCCCCCAAAATAACTCGGCCGGGGTTAGTAAAATATACACATGACTGACCTTCAAGATAAACGTTTTTGTTTTGGATTATGGTATTTTTTAAAAATTGTATAATAGACAATTTAAGGACAAAGTACGGACATGAATTCTGGCTGGTTTCTTTCTTTCTTTCTTTCTTTCTTTCTTTCTTTCTTTCTTTCTTTCTTTCTTTCTTTCTTTCTTTCTTTCTTTCTTTCTTTCTTTTTAAATACCTCCTAAAGTGTATAAGTTGTCAGTAAAATTATAAAAAGAAAAATTCCAACGGTAGTTAGTTCAAGGCAGAAATGAAAGCAAAAATAAAAGTGTTCATGTCTTCTGAGAAGGTAAAGCGGCATACTCCAGACAGTAAGGGGTGAAATACAGACTTTCCGTTAACGGACAATTTTCCGTATTTGACGAACAAATTTTGACAGGAACGGGACGGACTAATCTTGGAAAAAAAAAAAAAAAAAAAAAAAAAAAAAAAAAAAAAAAACTCATTCGGTCCCGACACACCACAACAAGACACGGATCGAGCATGATAGTTCAAGGGTGGTGCCAGAATAGCTTGGCGCCAATAGGCGCCAAGCTATTCTGGCACCACCCTTGAACTATCGTGCTCGATCTGTCTCTAGAATTGTAATACAGTCGTTCAAAGGGCAACTTAAAATTTGGAGGCGGATTTCGGTCCTGGGGCAGGATGTGTTTTCTATACCAATCTTAGAACAAATATTTTTTTCAGTGACAGTTGACCTAATATAAGTTACTTTTTAAAAAAATCGGACAATGTGTCGATTTTGCTGTACAGTTGTAAAATTTCGGAATTTTTGCTTATGAAATGACTGATTTCACATCCCAAAATGTGCCCCAGATATATCAAGCCCAGTATACGAAAGATCCATTTTCACGTGAATTGGCCAAGGTTTCAAACCTGAAACAGCACAGGCATACATGAAGTCTTTTTATGCTTGACCCCGATATTGAAATCTGCCGGGGCTCTATTTAGGCTATTGAAAACGGCTTGTTCTTATCTTTTCACCAGATTATTACGACTGTACAGCAAAATCGACAAATCATAGAAGTTCAGTAAAAAATATTCCATATTAAGTCTATTGGCACTAAATTATATTTGTTCTTAAAGTGGTACAGAAAAGTGTTTTCTTGATGAGATATGTGGGGGGAAAAAAAAACGTTGTGGGCTCCGATGTCAAACGGCCTATATAAATGTTTACAGCATGTCTTGACAAAACGGCTAGCTTAGATTATAAATAATAATAATAATTACGATATTTATAATGCGCTTATCTTATAATAATTATAACTCTAAGCGCGCACTCACAAATCGCACACGCATGCTCACGCTTTAGACAATGACTCACGTACCACAAATAGTGAAAATACATTACGACGGTCAGCTTGGGGTGGCGAGTGTGGTTATGTGGTGCTAGAACTGTTGAAAAGAGGTGAGTTTTGAGGGCGGACTGGAAGGAGGAGAGAGAGTGTTTCTGAAGGATAGAGTGTGGGAGAGTGTTCCAGGCGGTTGGACCGTATACTGAGAATCTGAATGTCGTAAAACGAAGTACTTTTCTACTCTTTTTCACGTATGTGGCGCATTAGAGTTCCTTCCGTTTACGCTTAGAAGGCAGTGGGGGAAAACACACAAACACACATCTGGTACGAGTGCCTACTCACGTGCTCTGTGAAAAGAAGGGATAAAAAGTCTTAGTTGAGGCAAGACAACATTGAGAATCCATTGTATCGGCAAATTTTAACAATCAAAGCCCGCCATGGAGCAGATCTCTTTAACCATTTACAACCTGAAGGTTAAATTATCAATTTTTATAGATGCCCTGTGAGATCTACTTCACAGTTCTGGAGACAGATCGACCATGATAGTTCAAGGGTGGTGTCAGAATAGCTTGGCGACTGTAGGCCTACAGGCGCCAAGCTGTTCTGACACCACCCTTGAACTATCATGGTCGATCCGCATCCTGTCATGGCACGTCAGGGTTTTATGGGTTAAAGAGCGGCAAGCATACGGCCATGAAATTTACCCGGGGAAAAAAAAAAGACCTCTAAATAACCTCAACTCCCGGTTTTTGTTTCCGAGGGGACAAAACTCATATTGTGAATGTCTATAAATTAATCAGTTACCGCAGCGGTTTCAGTCTTTCAAATTCAAATTCAAAAATCTGTATTGTCCATTAAATATGTATAAAATGGAAATTTGTCTGCGGCTCACAAACACGAACAAGCAATTAAACACATTTAAATAAAATCCCTCCCCACGCCTGTTAGAATACATAATCCTTGCCGAATCACATTCTATTGATCATTTTGAATCACATTATCACCACTCCTTCTATCACAACGGTACCATCCCCTGCTATCACAACTTATCACAGCTTTTGATTTGTCAGGGGAAAGGATCATCACCAGCCTCTCTAATAGGGCGGCTCATGAGGGTCCCAGCCCCTGGTGTCTCACTCTCTCTCTCTCTCTCTCTCTCTCTCTCTCTCTCTCTCTCTCTCTCTCTCTCTCTCTCTCTCTCTCTCTCTCTCTCTCTCTCTCTCTCTCTCTCTCTCTCTCTCTCTCTCTCTCTCTCTCTCTCTCTCTCTCTCTCTCTCTCTACCCTCTACCATACTACAGGCACTGTGCTTGTGCAAGGGACCGCATGCCGACAGTGGGTGGATGAGGAATTTGACAAGATGAAAACAATAGTGAGCACAATGTCTGACGAGACAACTACCCCTGAAATTGAACCCCCGATATCTAAATCCTCGTCCGAACACCCCCTGATTACCCCGTCAACTGCCATTGAACCCCCCTCATCTGACTCCTCAACTTCACCCTCCCAGTCTCCACTCGCATCTCAGCCCGGCCATCCAGTTTTAAACGCAAATAATCACCCACAGCTCCGCCCACCAACGGGTACACCCGTGGCTATTGAAATCACCGATATCCCGGACAAGATCAACGCAGCCCCTTTAACACCATGCGCCCTGGTTCCTCTGACTGAGAGTACGGCACTGAGACTGATCATCGCCCTGCAACATCAACTGGCCGAGTCTACAGCCGCCATCACCACTCTCCAGTCAGAGCTGCGTCAGTGCCGTGCCGAGCTGCAGGGTGTTAGGAAGGAGTGTGCTGACCTCAGACAGGGGCACGACAACTTGGCATCCCTTGTCCTCGACAGCGAGGTAAAGGCCAAAAAGGAAATCAAGGCTACTGATACAGGGCTGCGAGAGTTGATGAACACAACTACAGCAGGGATAAAAAAAAAACGACCACGCTATACTCACCAAAAAGATGAGCAGCCTCGTTTCCTCCAGAGACTGTCATGCAGGAAAGCTAGACGAAATCAACAAACGCCTTGACACTTTCGTTAGCCAGTCCATTGCGATAAAAACCCCTCATGCTCGACAACCTTCCCCAGCACCCTCCACTACTGCACCCTCCTTCCAGCACAATCATGCTGACATTGTCAGCGTTGAATTCCTAGCCAACGTGTCAACATCAAACAGGTTCCAGGGGTTGGGCCAGGATGATAATCAGTCTGCTGTCCTCCAGCCCCAAAATACCGGCGTGAAAAAGGGACAGCAAACTTACAAGCAGCAGGACAGCAATATGACACCACTGGACAGACTCCGCAGAATGAAAATCCGCCCTGAGGTAAACACTCTTCTCATTGGAGATTCTGTCACCAAATTCATCGATGAGAAGAGAATGACGACTGCTGACTCTATGGTGCAGAATCTATCAGTGTCAGGCCTCAGGGTGGATCACCTGGGTCAGTGGCTGAGTGCACAACCCCTAAACCCTAATATACGGACTGTCACCATCCACGTCGGCATCAACAGCTGCTGGGATGGGGCTGTCAGCCAACAGACGTGGCTCAAACTTTGTGGCCTGCTGTCAGCAAAGTTCCCCAAAGCCAGACTACAAATGTCTTCCCTCCTCCCGACACGTGGCAGCCATCATCCCCTACACCGACCTGCACACGACTCAAACAAAGCCCTCAAAACTGTGTGCAAACAGGAAAAGGTCACTTTTATCGACCACACATCAACTTTCCTGTCAAGCAGAGGTGCACCCAAGCAGGTCATGTATTATGATAAGCTGCACCCCAGCGACCACGGTGTTAGTGCACTGGCCCGGAACATACGACGCGCTGACCTGCCGCCGACGTCCCCGGGTGAGGACAGACGGGCCGCACAGCCGAGCAGTGGCCACTCATCCGATTCGCGTCCTCTCCCCGGGTCACAGTACACTGGTGAGGACAAGCGTATTACGCAACACCACCAGCAGCCCGGGCCTGCCCCCGCCGCTCTTGAGGCAGCCCCTGGTCAGGCCGCTGATAGGCGTGAGTCTTCTGCGACCAACAGCAGTGGCCTGGAGGCTTCTCGCAGGTCTCGGGCACACACCACCACCCCTCTGTGTCAGGAACAGAGGCATAGTCAGCCGCTACAACTGTCCGCTGCTACGGAGTACCCTCCCTTACCATCTACTATGACAGCGAGCCATCTTTCAGCGCCTAATACCAGAGGATGGGAGAAGAGGGGATTAGCCCTCACTGCCTCCCCTCTTGATTCACATCAAGTTCAGGCGCTAAGTGTTAGCATTGCACAAGCCATATTGCAATTCTACTCACAGCAGTAACCCCCACCGCACCCCATTACCCTCCACCTCGCCGCACGCCCCCCTCCGCCCTCCCCCCTTTCCGCCCCTACCCCCCTCCCCCGGTGTAATTAGGGAAGTTAGGGATGTTTGTTTGTTGTAGCGCAGACTGCATCATTTTGTTGGTTCGCGTTGTAGGACACTGCAAGCTGAACGTGGACATTTGTGAATTCAGTGCCAAGTGCCGTTCACATATATATGAATATATAAAACTGTCGTTTGAAAAAGTGTTCGTGACTGCTCGGGTGGACAGAGTTTCTGCGTCATTTGAATTTTCTTTTCTTTTAGGTTGTGTGCTATTTTTCTCATTTGCATTCTCTATCAGGAAATAATAAGATTATGTGTCATTTTCTTTCGTGACACAAAGACGTCAGTGACTTGACCTTCATTGTTGATGAGAAAAAACAACAACCAAACATTACAGGCCTAGCATCGTGTGTTTAGAGCGAGTGCTTACGACGTCCAGTGTTGTTCTTCACCAGAAAGATTAATTACATTGTATACGGAGTCGCTTGAAGGACTTTCTCTAGCGAGCTCTGCAGTCTCATTGACGATAATTATTTTTTCCGTCAAAAGTGTGGACTATAGTTTTCAATGCTACTGTCTGTCTGTGTTAATATTCATTAGTTGCACGAATCGCAGCCACACAGACTCTCACTGTTACTTGTGACAATTGCTGAAAACTAATTTTCTCCGGATTTTAATCTTTTGTTGATTCGGGGTGTGAGACATTGAAGAGTACCTGGGATATTTTAGTCCCCACGGACGCGTGTAAGCCTTCTGGAGGCCTATTCCCCTGCGTACAGTGATTACGCCTCTAGTCTTTGTTTATTGTGTTTATTGCACTTAGAATAGTTTATTTAGTGATTTTATACTTTTTATTTGTATCATTATTATTATTTTCTATTTGGCACGTGTTACGGATACATTCTGTTGATTTTCTTCTTTTTTGTTTTTCCACAAACACATTGACTTTGCGTGAAATGAGTGGCGTAAAACTCAAGACGAAAGATCTCCGCATTGGTCATCTCAATATTTACCATCTTTGCAATAAGTTGCCTGACATATGTGTTTATCTAAATGGAGCAGACCCGTTTCATATTTTTGGACTCTCTGAAACACGTCTCAATTCAAATGTATCAGATATATCCATCCAAGTTCCTGGATTTACTGTCATGAGACGTGATCCTACGGCCCATGGACAGACAGGATTAGCTGCTTATGTTCACTCGTCTATTCAAGATTTTATACGTAGACGACATGATTTAGAAACCAAAGATATTGAGTGTATGTGGCTTGAACTGAAGGCCCCCCCCCAATCTCCATCATTTCTTATTGGCCTTCTGTACCGCAACCCTGCTGCGAACTTTGAGTGGTATGATGATTTCCTTAGTATGTGTGATACAGCTTGTAATCCCAACTCCAATGTCATCCTCATGGGAGACTTTAACATAGACATGCTAAAGCCTCACCATGCGTGGGACTCTACGTTAACGTTGTTGGGTCTGCAACAGTTAATCACTTCACCCACACGGATCACACAAACAACATCCACACTCATAGATCATATATACACAACCAAGCCAGAGTCTGTTCATAAAGAGTCTGTCGGTAACCTTAGTATCAGCGACCACTTTCCCATCCGCTGTACGTGGTCTACTAAACTCCCTAAAGCAAAGAAAGGATGCCATACGTATATCACCTATCGCTCCTTTAAAAGTTTTAATGAAAGCGAGTTTCTGTTTGATCTTAACAGCGCACCTTTTGATGAAGTATTTAGTAAATCTGACCCTGACAGCGCTCTGTCTGTTTGGTATACCATCTTTCTTAAGATCTTAAATAAACATGCGCCCCTGCGGAGGAGACGCGTCAAACACGCATCACTCCCGCCGTGGCTTACTCAAGACATCATTCAAGCCATGAGGGTGAGAGATGATCTGAGACAGCAGAAGTGCTTCACTGAATTTAAGCGTGAGCGCAATCGCGTGAAATCTCTTGTGCGACAGGCTAAAAAATCTTTCATTGATCGCTTGATTAAACAAGACAAAGACATGTCCACGCTCTGGCGCGCTATGGCCGTAGTGACTGGAGGCAAGTGTAATAAATCTCCTTTAATCCCTTCTGATCTGACTGCAGACACGTTTAACGACCATTTCCTCTCAGTTGCCGAGTCTCTTGTCCCTTCAGAAGCAAGTTTTCAGCCCTACTCTTGCTCAGACAGACTAGTTGACTTTTGTAGAACGCGAACTGCAGGATCTGATCCTTTCGTGATTCCACCACTGGCAGTGCACGAAGTCGGTAGGACAATTAGTTCAATGAAGAATAAGAAATCGTCCGGGCCAGATGAAATCAGCCCCAAAATACTTAAATTAGCTATTCCTTATGTTATTGAAACAATAACCTTTATTTATAACTTGTGCATTCAAACAAATATTTTCCCAAAGGAACTTAAAAAAGCCAAGGTTATACCCCTCCCGAAAACAAGAGTTATGACTGATGTTAATAACTATCGCCCCATATCACTATTGTCCATCCTTAGTAAACCACTTGAACGGCATATCCATAAACATCTCTTGGAATATTTAGAAAATCATACATTAATCCACCTCCTTCAGTCGGAATTCAGACCAAAGCACAGCTGTCACACGGCCCTAGCACGTCTAACTGATGTGGGGCTACGCTCAATAAATCAGGGCGAATTTACCGGCGCTGTATTTATTGACTTACGAAAAGCCTTTGATCTTGTGGACCATAAACTTCTACTTTCCAAGCTAAATGTGTACTTCGGTAGTTCGTTTGGCAATAAATGCATTTCTTCCTCAATTAACTACAGCCAGAAATCTCTTTACCACCATGGCACAACTCCACTTTTTGCCTCATATCTTAGCGACAGACAGCAGCGCGTCATGGTCAATGGATCATACTCCTCAAGCGGATTAGTAACACGGGGAGTTCCCCAGGGTTCAGTCCTAGGGCCTCTTCTGTTTTGCCTCTTTATAAATGACCTGCCTCTACATTTGACTAGCGACAAAATTTCATGTGATTTATTCGCTGATGACGCCACAATTCACACCCCGGACAAGAGTATTGATTCTTTAAATGGCCGTTTGCAGCAGGGTTTGAGCGAAATTTCCACTTGGTGCGCAAACAATGAAATGATTTTAAATCCTTCCAAAACGGAATGCATGACGATAGCAACCCGTCAGAAGCACCAGCTCAAGCCACTTACACTCAGCCTGACTATCCATAATGACATCGTTAATCAGGTCACGGAACACCGATTACTTGGTGTAATTGTTGATGACCAGATGAAGTGGCAATCACACATAAATGCTGTATGTAAAACTGTTGCTAGAAATGTTTTTATGCTTTCAAAGTTGAAGTACTTTATCGATGTTGATGCTCGCAAGTTATTTTACAATGCACATGTCAAATCCCACATCGATTATGCGTCCACGATATGGGATGGCAGCGGTGACATACACTTGAAGAGGCTTAACTCCCTGCATCGGAGAGCAGCGAAACATATCCTGCCTGATTCAGCCCTAACAACTGATGAAAGACTTGAAAAACTGAAAATGCTACCTCTTAGCAAGCATCACCTCTTAAACAAGGGTGTGGTTATGTATAAAATCTGGAATGAGATTCACCCAGAATATCTTTGTAAGCTCTTTACCAAGGCAAGTTCAGGTTATTCTACTTCAAGACGAAACTTTATTACACCTCGCCCCAGGATAGATCTCTTTAAAACCAGTGTATCTTTCTCAGGCGCATCTTTCTGGAACACACTGCCAACATGTATAACACACGCTAGCTTCCTCTCCTCTTTCAAGGAATGCCTCCTCAAGTACTTGTCTGCTGATACATAATCTACCACAAGTATTCGTATCAAACATGTGCTTATCGTATAATCAGTGCATGCTGCCGTATGGTTTGTGCATACTAATAATAATCGCCTAATTACATAATTCAACTTTCTATTATAATCCAAATAATTTTTGCTGTCTGAAGTGAATTTTCACTATGATCCAAATGATTTGCTTCGTATATAGGTCAAGTTATCATTAGCGCGTGTTTGTGTGTGCGCGCGAGCGTGTATGTGTCAGTGTTCGCGCGTTGCGTGTACTTTCTATTTTTCGTTTGTTTTTTGTATGACCGAATGAATGAATGAATTTTGTTTAATGTCTATTCATGTTTAATGTTTCCTAATTTTTCTTTGTGTAATTTGGTACTATTAGTATTACAATTATTATCCTGTGTTTGTAGAGTAGCAACGGCAAGTATGAAAAATGGCACACGTGCTAATTACTTTATCCGTTGAGAAATAAAGTTTCATTTCATTTCATTTCATTTCATTTCTCTCTCTCTCTCTCTCTCTCTCTCTCTCTCTCTCTCTCTCTCTCTCTCTCTCTCTCTCTCTCTCTCTCTCTCTCTCTCTCTCTCTCTCTCTCTCTCTCTCTCTCTCTCTCACACACACACACACACACACACACACACACACACACACACGCACGCACGCACGCACACACTCTCTATCTCTCTCTCTCTCTCTCTCTCTCTCTCTCTCTCTCTCTCTCTCTCTCTCACACACACACACACACACACACACACACACACACACACACACACACACACTATAATGAGATGGATTTAAAATAATAAAAGAAAAAGTAATATATAAAACCGCATTTTTATTTGTCAGTGCATAGATCACATAAGGCCTTATCTCTTAACGCTTGCAGAGCATAACACACTGATAGCCGATGGCACGAAGTATCGTTTGTACACATTCCTTCGCGCCAGCGGCACTTTGTACCGGCGTCCCGATGGCAGCATTTGGAACTGGCCATGAAGAGGATGTGTTTGATCTGTGGTGATCTCTACAGCCTTCCTCCGGACAGCCTGGTGATACAGGTCAGCAGTTGGAACTGGCCATGAAGAGGATGTGTTTGATCTGTGGTGATCTCTACAGCCTTCCTCCGGACAGCCTGGTGATACAGGTCAGCAGTTGGAACTGGCCATGAAGAGGATGTGTTTGATCTGTGGTGATCTCTACAGCCTTCCTCCGGACAGCCTGGTGATACAGGTCAGCAGTTGGAACTGGCCATGAAGAGGATGTGTTTGATCTGTGGTGATCTCTACAGCCTTCCCCCGGACAGCCTGGTGATACAGGTCAGCAGTTGGAACTGGCCATGGAGAGGATGTGTTTGATCTGTGGTGATCTCTACAGCCTCCCACCGGACAGCCTGGTGATACAGGTCAGCAGTTGGAACTGGCCATGGAGAGGATGTGTTTGATCTGTGGTGATCTCTACAGCCTTCCTCCGGACAGCCTGGTGATATAGGTCAGCAGTTGGAACTGGCCATGGAGAGGATGTGTTTGATCTGTGGTGATCTCTACAGACAGCCTGGTGATACAGGTCAGCAGTTGGAACTGGCCATGAAGAGGATGTGTTTGATCTGTGGTGATCTCTACAGTCTTCCTCCGGACAGCCCGGTGATATAGGTCAGCAGTTGGAACTGGCCATGGAGAGGATGTGTTTGATCTGTGGTGATCTCTACAGCCTCCCTCCGGACAGCCTGGTGATACAGGTCAGCAGTTGGAACTGGCCATGAAGAGGATGTGTTTTATCTGTAGTGATCTCTACAGCCTCCCTCCGGACAGCCTGGTGATACAGGTCAGCAGTTGGAACTGGCCATGGAGAGGATGTGTTTGATCTGTGGTGATCTCTACAGACAGCCTGGTGATATAGGTCAGCAGTTGGAACTGGCCATGGAGAGGATGTGTTTGATCTGTGGTGATCTCTACAGACAGCCTGGTGATACAGGTCAGCAGTTGGAACTGGCCATGAAGAGGATGTGTTTGATCTGTGGTGATCTCTACAGCCTTCCTCCGGAGAGCCCGGTGATATAGGTCTGACAGATGTGGCAGCTATACACCAACAATTTTGCTGGCTTGGTTGACAACTTTAGACAGCCGTGCCCTTTCCTTAACAGTCAGGTGGCCATACCACGAGACAATGTTAAAGGCAAGGATACTCTCTACTAGAGACCTGTACACAGTCACCAGGATGTCCGGAGAAACGCTGAAACGCCTCAGTTTACGTAAAAGGTACAGTCTTTGCTGGGCTTTCTTGTACACGTGATCAGCATTTGTTGTGAATGTTATGTTGCTATCAATGACGTTGCCCAGGTACTTAAAGGCGAAAACCATCCCCACCTGCTGGTCTTTGATTTTCAGAGGCTTACTTAACAAGTTCTTACCCTCCCTCACTCGCCCCCCCCCCCCCCCAGCCCCATCTCTTCAGTTTTCCCGACATTCAGCTGTAGAAAACTGTCATCAAACCACTGGGCAACGTCATCGACGGCTGCAAAATACTGTGACAAGGTGGCCTCGTCTTTCAAGTTGGCCACGAGAGCCATGTCATCTGCGTATTTGATCAGCTTTAGTAGGGCTGTGTTGATCTGGAGCTGGTTGGTGTTTATGGAAAAAAGTACAGGCGACAACACACAACCTTGTGGCGCGCCCGTGCTCAGTACCAGCTCCCCGACAGAATCATTCCATCAGTAGATGGAACCATTCTGTCAGGCGAGCCGGCCGAGACAGGGTATCTAGAAGACTCACATGGCCCGACACTTGTTTCGGAGACCCTCAGACCCATCCCTGCGGCCGGTCGCACAGGAACGCCTTAATCCACAGAACGAGATTGGTGTTCACTTCAACCTCCAGTAGTCGCTGCAGCAACAGAAATGGCTGAATAGTATTAAATGCGCTACTGAAGTCCATGAAGAGAATGCGCGTCTGGTTGCCAGGTGTGTCCAGGTGGCGACAGACCGCGTCAAGAAGGGTAAGGCACGCGTCCTCCACCCCCCTGCGCGGTCTGTACGCAAACTGGAGCGGATCCATGCGATCGGCCACAGCGGCGGTGAGCTGGCTGCACACAACCCTCTCCATTGACTTGCACAGCACAGATGTTAGGGCCACAGGCCTGAAATCCTTTAATTCTTTTGCGCATGGCTTCTTGGGCAGTGGCATGATCGTCGAGGAGCACCACGTACGAGGAACACAGTGAGTGTCCATGAGGTGCTGGAACAGTCTGGTCATCACACCTCCCAGTTCGGGGGCACACTCTTTTAATACTCTCCCCTTCAGACCGTCGGGCCCGGCGGCCTTCCTGGGGTTTACACGAGACAGGACCTTGACAACGTTCTTCTCACACACTGTGACAGGAGCTGCATGCGGTGTGGGCGGCAGAGAGGAGCACATATCCTCGATCTCTGTGCTGAAGTCCCTGACGTTAAACTTGGCGTAGAACGTATTCAGGTCGTTGACGAAAGTAACAGGATCAGCACACTTGACTGTCTGGTTCCTCTGCTCCCCATCATGCTGTTCAGTCCTTTCGGCCAGGCCTCCCGTGCGTTCCCCGTCTTAAAGCGCGCCTCCACTTTGTTTTTGTCCACAATTAAAGGATTTACAGTGCAGGCTCAAAGACACAGCGGACCCAGTAGACTCCTCCCCTGAAACACTTTGGGAACAACTGAAAACTGCTATTGCAAAATCCTCTGCAGAAGTCTTGGGTTTCGCCAGAAAGAAGAACAAAGACTGGTTTGACGAAAACGATGTAGAGATCCAGGAACACCTAGCAAAAAAAAGAGCCGCCCATCAGGCCCACCTAGCCCAGCCTTCCTGCCCTGTGAAGAAGTCTGCCTTCCGCCTCGTCTGCAGCAGTCTCCAGCGCAAGCTCAGAGATCTCCAGAATGAGTGGTGGACCAGACTTGCACTGAGGACCCAGCTTTGCGCTGACAATGGTGACTACAGGGGCTTCTACGAAGCACTGAAAGCAGTGTATGGCCCCAGGCACCTGGTACAAAGTCCCCTGCGAAGCGCGAATGGCCAGGCACTCCTCACAGATAATACCTCCATCTTGAACCGCTGGTCGGAATACTTTCAGAGCATCTTCAGCGCTGAGCGCACTGTTCAAGAAGCAGTCGTCCTACAAATCCCACACCTCCCAGTAAAGGTTGAATTGGACGAACCGCCCACCGCTGAAGAGACCCTCACAGCCATCCACCAGCTCAAGAGTGGCAAAGCAGCAGGCATTGATGGAATACCGCCAGAGATCTGGAAACATGGAGGCACAGCACTGCACAACAAGCTCCATGACCTCTTTCTCTGCTGCTGGGAGGAAGGAACACTACCAAAAGATCTCCGTGATGCAGTCGTTATCACCCTGTACAAGAACAAAGGCGAGAAGTCTGACTGTTCCAACTATCGGGGAATTACCCTGCTGTCCATTGCTGGGAAAATCCTTGCAAGGCTGCTCCTAAATCGGTTGGTACCTGCCATCGCTGAAGACCAACTCCCAGAGGGCCAGTGTGGCTTCAGAGCAAACAGGAGCACCACCGATATGGTCTTTGTGCTGAGCTACAGGAGAAGTGCCGCGAGCAGAACAAAGGGCTGTACGTAACATTTGTCGACCTAACAAAAGCGTTCGACACTGTGAGCAGGCAAGGCATGTGGCAGATCCTGGAGCGACTTGGCTGTCCCCCAAAGTTCCTCAACATGATTGTACAGCTACACGAGGACCAGCAAGGCCAGGTCAGACTCAACAATGACCTCTCAGAACCATTCCCTATTCTCAACGGCGTAAAGCAGGGCTGCGTGCTGGCACCGACCCTCTTCACCATCTTTTTTAGCATGATGTTGAAGCAGGCCACAGTGGACCTCGATGATGACGATGCAGTGTACATCAGGTATCTTCTCGATGGCAGCCTGTTCAACCTCAGACGACTGCAGGCCCACACGAAAACCCTAGACCAACTGATTCGTGAGCTGCTTTTTGCTGATGATGCTGCCCTCGTTGCACACACAGAGAGAGCCCTGCAGCGCATCACGTCTTGCTTCGCAGATGCTGCCCAGCTCTTTGGACTCGAGGTCAGTCTGAAAAAGACAGAGGTCCTCCATCAGCCGGCACCCAAGACAGTGTATCGCCCTCCTCACATCACCATTGGCGAGTCTGAACTAAAGTCAGTGCACCAGTTTACCTACCTTGGCTGTATTATCACGTCGGACGCCAAGCTGGACAAGGAGCTTGACAGCAGGCTGGCAAAAGCGAACAGCGCTTTCGGGCGACTTTTCAAGCGGGTGTGGCACAATCAACAGCTGAAAACAGGCACCAAGATCAGCGTGTACAGAGCTGTGGTCCTCACCACCCTGCTGTATGGTTCCGAGTCCTGGGCCCTCTACCGCAGCCAACTACGACTCCTCGAACGCTTCCACCAGCGCTGCCTGCGTACCATCCTGGGCATTCACTGGAGTGACTATGTCACCAACGTCGAGGTCCTTGAACAGGCTGAAACTGTGAGCATCGAGGCTTTGCTGCTGCGGACACAGCTCCGCTGGGCGGGGCATGTCTCCAGGATGGAGGATCATCGCCTACCAAAGATCACCCTGTTCGGCGAGCTTGCTACTGGACACCGTGACAGAGGGGCACCAAAGAAGAGATACAAAGACTGTCTCAAGAAGTCACTTAGTGCCTGCCAAATCGACCACCACCACCACCACCTTCTTGCTGCGGACCGTGACACCTGGCGCTCCACCATTTACAAGGCAGCTGTCTCCTTTGAGGACTCTCACAGAGCTAGCCTTATGGACAAGCGGCTCAGGAGAAAAAACAGAGATGCCGCAGCTCAGAACCCTGGCCATACCTTCCCCTGCAGCCACTGCGGTCGAACCTGCCTGTCTCGGATTGGCCTCCGCATCCACGAACAAGCCTGCAGACGTCGTGGTCAACTCCTATAAAATCTTCGTTCGCGAAGTCAAGCCAAGAGACTTTGTTTTTGTACTCCACACGGGCAGCTCTTGATTTGACCCTGAACTCTTGATGATATGCGGGGTGGAAGGGTGGCTTGGGTTCATTTAACCCGTTCAGTGCCGAGCAAATGTGAACACCACCCAACTGCAAGAGGCATAGATCCTCATGAGCCCCCGCAATTGCGGGGGCTCATGAGGATCTATGCCTCTTGCTAAATCCATGTTCCAGGGACATCTAATGTTGGGGGTTTTTGTGTGTGTTTTTTTTTTTTTTTTTTTTTTTTGGGGGGGGGGTCTTGACAAAGATTGCATAAACACAGCCTGCGTCAGATGGCACTGAACAGGTTAAAGTTCAGGGTTCCTACCAGGTAAAATTCGTAGTATACTAACGAGCAAAGGAAATGCGACATTTTTTGAATTATCTTAAACACTAGAGTGTTTCCGATGATTAAAAAAAAAGTCGCTTTTTTTCTCTCTTGGAATCCTCGTAAACACTAAAGTGTTTCCGATGATTCCAAAGATGTCGCATTTCTTTTGCTCGTCAGCATATGTTCGGAGCACTATAAGTGAGCTGGGGGAAAATAATTCTGCCCATCAGTAAGTAGGCCTACCATGTTTCAGTCACGGCCACAACGTAAACTTCAGCAGCACCGGGAAGTGTCAAGCGACGAAATATAACTGTTTTTTTTTCACAGACAAATAAATCGTACACCTTTTTGCCACCACGCCCTGGCTGCAGGTGAAGGTGTGCGTGGGACGGGAAGGGGGCTGGGGGGGGGGGGGGGGGCGGGGGGGGGGGCGGGAGAGGGCCGTGGGGGGGGGGGGTGGAGTTGGGGCGGCCGCAGAACCCGTCAAGGTCGGCGACGTCAACATATTGCACAGTATGTACGAGCGTAAAAGATGACGCGGGAAGTCACTAGACAAAAGCCATGACACTTATAATTTATGTGGGCGAAAAATAAACACTGAACAACAAAGTAAAAGGAAAACATCAAGCAAGTCATAACTCACCTCACAGTTCCATTTTAGGTACAAGTTTGGCTAAATCTGACTGGTATGCCTGGAAGTTTGTATCCTTTGGCAGTCGGTATCCCAATGCGCAAAAAAGCCATCGGGCCGGCGTACGTCTGCCGACGTTGGCCCGATGGCTTTTCGCGCATTGGGATAGTCCGTTTCAGCAAAGCTTGCCTCGGTTGTTGTTGTTGTTTTTTCTGCCTTCAAGTATAACTTTTGAACGAATATGATTTCAATTCATCTCTAAGGAGAAAAGATGGTCACCAACCTTGGACCTAATTTTTTTTAAATTTTCCTTTTTGCTCTTACAACAATGGTTTAGCCGCTGCCCCTGGAAATTTTTGAACGTGACCTAGGTTGGTTAGTTCGGGATTTAACGTCCACGGCACCGAAGTGATAATGAACGGCCCTGACGGGCGGCAAGGAAATCTATTGCCTATAGAGTACGACCTGAACACTGATCAACTCAGGCGCACTCCAACTGTGCCACTTTGATTTACCAGGACCTTTCAACGGACAGTGCTATTGAATAAGCTCGTCTGTTCCCCCCTGGATTGCGAGTCCTGCTATCGGGGCCGGGACGGGGATATGAACCCACGACCATTCCCTTCGCTCTCCTGCTCCGACGCTTAACCGCCTGAGCTATTTTGGACTCTAAGAACGTGACCTATTTAACCCTGATCGCGCCCCACTCAGAAACGCTGATACATATTTATTCCTGTGCATTGCACGCTCTCCACTATTGATTGTTCAATAGTTTGGTCTTGCAATGCGTCTGATCCGTGCATAACTTGTCATAGTTTCAGCATCAGTGATGCAGGTCAGTGGTCACTGAGGCCTGCGTGTATGCCATCTTTCCCTAGGGTAGTGGCAAAACCGTTGCGTTTGAAGCCAATTAAAATTTTAAAATAAATGATACCAAGTTTGGTGATCACTTTTTGTTGTTTGTGTTGTCCTAAAATATGTCTTGTTCAAAATTTAATTGGAAAAAAAAAACACACACACACAAGGCAAGCTTTGTTCAAACGTTGCTCAGTCGTCATATTCCTTCTTTGCTGAAAAGATGAGTAGCGACTGAATTCTGTACTTGTTTGTTTGTCTGTTTTGAAATACCCGAAATATTAAACAAACTGTGTTGTAATTGTCTTTTAAAGCGTGTTTCTTTCTCCGTTGGGTTCTTCCCCAATGCGCACAAGGTCATCAGGCTGACATCGGCCAGATGGCCTTGTAAGCATTGGGTCTCTGCTTGAGCCGGGCACGCTTGACATTCACCTTTTTTTGTCTGGATTTTACTCAAGCACACTAAAGAGGTTTTAGTCGCAATGGTTCCTGTAGGAATCATCATCACGACAAAAACCGCTATCGACTGCCAGAAGGTTAATATAGAGCGAGTTGGGGGGGGGGGGAAAGGGGTACGAAAGGGGGCGCGAAGTGTTAGTGGGGGGAGTAGGCTGGGCGGCCACTAAAGGCCCCGCCACACATGCCGGTTGTGCCCCGATTTTGAAGCCGATTCCGATCCGATTGCGATCGGATGACGTCGTATATCCGATCCGATCCCAATCGGCTGGGAATCGGGTGTGTAGAACCTGCTCTATTTTTCCGATCCGAATCGGCCCAGATTGTAAGCTTCAACCAATCAGAGCGCGTCTCGCAAAGCATGTCGTTTCAGTTTGAAAATGGTGGAAGATCAGTACCACCTTCGTTGCCGATGTTACGCCCGCCTCTTCCCGAATATGATGCAAAACTGCTGATAGTGCAAGCACATCATCATCACTGTCGAAACTAGCAGCCATTTCGCTGAACAGGTACGACCTTGATTTTTCGATTCAAACCCGCGGTCGGCTAAAAAAAAAAAGTCGGGGAATGTGTGGCAGTGCACACGTCAGTTTTGTAGTCCGGTCCGATCACACTCCGATTCGAAACTGCTCAAGAATCGGCCTCAAAATCGGGCATGTGTGGCGGGGCCTTAGAAGTCTAGATTGGTTGCAGTCTACATTGTTTCACGTCCCGACTGCAGAGCACTAAAAAAAAAAAAAAAGAAAGGCAAGTCCCAGGCGTCGACATACATACAGCAGTGCACGACTGAAAGATGACAAGTTGTTGCACCAGAGATGTACGTGACTGTGAACGGGGAGAAAAAAAAATAAAAAAAATAAAAAAAAAAGCAATGGCCCAATGCGCCATTCACTGAGTATCACCATATGTTCAACAAAATAAAACAAAATATACTGGTCATGGAGGCTTTTAACTCATTCTACTCAGCGACTCACCACAGCAAGATATGGCTCGACCATGATAGTTCAAGGGTGGTGGCAGAATAGCTTGGCGCCTATAGGCAGGCGCCAAGCTATTCTGCCACCACCCTTGAACTATCAGGGTCAAACTGTCTCCTGAATTGTAATGAAGTCCTCAGAGGATAACTCCAGAATGTGGGTATTTCGTACCTCGGGCACCATGAGTTAAGACCGTTGTCCCATGCCGGCGACAGGGCGAATACGCAACATCCACGAAAGCGTTTTGAAAAAATCTCTACATATTTTGGTTTCGTCGCATGGGCGGATTAGTTACCTCCCGGGGTAGGGGTGGGTGGGTGGGGGGATGGGTGGTTGGGTGGGTGGATTTGGGGGTGGTTTCCACTTATTGTTTGGGACCCGCTTTAACCTGACACAGCAGGTCTCCGGATGCGCCAGACCTTCCTTCCCCGAGTGCCCGAAAAATCGACAAATTTTGGTTTCGTCGCAGGGGCGGATGAGTTTCCTCCCTTGCGGGGGAAGGGGGGGGGTGGGGGTGGGGGTGGGGAGGGCGAGCCAACTTTTTGTTTGGGACCATCAGCCTTACACAACAGGCCTCCAGAAAGCGCCCGAAAGGAGGGGGGGGGGGGGAAGAATGTGTGGCCTGGGAGTGGGTCCAGAATGTGTGGCCTGGGAGTGGGTCCAGAACCCTTAGCCCCACCTCCCCTCAAACCCCCACCCCCACCCCCAGATCCGCCCCTGCGTTGGGGTCTGTAACCCCAATATTTTACTGTTTCTAGTTGCAACTACTTATCGAGCTATCCAGGTTAAAATTGTTGATAGCTGACGACGTACTTTTGACTTCGTGACATCACTCACGGGCCGGCTTCGCTGCGGGCTGGAGGCTACTACGTCAGAGCAACTGAGACGAAGTTTCAGTCAATGACTACGAAAACAGTGTACGAGCAAGAGACATAAATTCCCATGAGCCCCTGCGGCCGCAGGGGCTCATGGGAATTTATGTCTCTTGCAGGTGGAAACTGAAGAGAGAAAAAAAATCCTGAATCGCTCCAACTCGCAAACTCTTTTCAAGTAATCCGGGTTTATCGTGTCACGTGATAAGATTAGCGCACACCGGCGATAGGAGTGGGTGATATCCCCTGACAGTTACCGTTACTAATAGATAGTTGTCCAGAGTTGCCGTTACTGTTGCAGTTGTAAGTGGGTTATCTGCCCAGCCGATTAACGAGCGGTTTTTTGGAGTGCTGACCTATCGTAAATCAGAACCCGACACGCGGAACCCATTTCTTTGACAAGAAACACCGTGTTCGGACACTAATAAAAATAATAAAATAACCAAAAAGGTCTTCATCTGAACCAGGCTGCGTCTAATGTCAGTCCTAAGGCGGTATAGTCCGTGACAGGAGCGGATCAGTTACCTACCGAGAGGGGGGGGGGGAGGGGGGTGGTGGAGGGAGTTTCCAACTTTTTGTTTGGCGCCTTCAACAAGACGCAAAATGAGGCCTCCCAAAGCCATACTGACACCAGGCTGACAATTTAACTCATTCTGCTCCAGGACCGCCGAAATCCGCAAATTTTGAAGTTAACCCCGGCCCTGAAGACTGTATTACACTTCTGGAAACAGATCGAGCGTGATAGTTGAAAGGTTGTGCCAGAATAGCTTCTGGCACAACCCTTCAACTATTACGCTCGATCCATGTCTTGCCGTGGCGTGTCAGAGTTGAATGAGTTATAATGCGAAGAGAGGAGGGGGAATGGAGGGGGGGGGGGGTTATAAGCATACGCACCATACTCATAATCATTGGCACCATAATCATATGCTTTCCAGTGGAACAGGTTCGTGAGGTGTGTGTGTGTGTGGGGGGGGGGGGGGCGAGGGGAGGAGTTTTTCAACTTTTTGTTTGTCACCATCAATATGACACAAAAGGCCTCTCAAAGCCAGACCTTGTTTCCCAATGGCCGAAAAATGTAAAAGATTTGATTAAAAAAGCGGGCAGAGGGGGAAGGGGGGGGGGTGGGAGAGGGAGGGGAAGGGGGAGGGGGGAAAACCATAATCATACGCACCATAATCATAACCATTTGTACCATAATCATACGCATTCCAGTGGAACAGGTATGTCAAACTGGACCACCGGTAAGTGCCAAGAAGATTTAGTGTCGAAGCCTTTGTTCAGTTCTTTCCCACTGAAATTAAAATCAGACAAGTTTTCAGCTGAAACGTTGCTTTGCTATATCTATATACTCCCGAGCAAAAGAAATGCGACATTTTCAGAATCGTGTTTCCGATGATTCCAAACATGTCGCATTTCTTTTGCTGGTCAAAATAGTATATATATGTTTCAGTCAACGATTTGACCGAATCTTTCGGCTTTGAATCTCGCCAAAGTCCAATATCAGAGAACACTAGACTTTTAATCTTCCTTGGCTGTCGATAGCGTTTTTTGTCGAGGTGATTCCAGTAGGAATCACCTCGACAAAAAGCTCTACCGACAGCCAAAGGGTTAATTCTAGAATAATACTGATATCCCTTGACGGTTTCCCGACAATACACGTTTGTCCAGTAGCGTCAGCTTCATGATTCAGTGAAACAACGAACACGTGGCAACGATTTGAGAGGTGGTGGTGACGAGGGATGGAGGAGGTCGGCGGGGGGGGGGGGGGGGGTCGAGGTGGGGGCGGGGGAGGGGTGTTATTCCAGTTGACAATTTGTGCGACAGATCTTACCAACCGAGGGGAGAAATTCCATCATTCCAGTCCGGGTCAGAAAATGTGAGAACGGCTAACAAACCTGTAAAGCTGAACAAGATGAGATGAACCATAACCCACAAAGTCCCTTCTATATATGAGAGCTGTCCTCGCTGTCAGTGGTCTCTACCTTTTGTTTTTGACCTGATTCTGATGTTGAATTATCTCCTATTGAAGAAGTCTCGCAGATCTGCCAATTTAAGGGGCGCAAGACATACGCGTCATTGATTTGTCAAACGTCATTTGTCATGACGTAAGTTTTAGTGTACATAATTTTATATTTTACGCCGTGATATGAGTTTCACTTTCGCTTCATAGGCTTTAGAAAATGGTGACAAAACTAGAACTTCACGGTACAATTTCAGTCTTGCTATAGTTTGTGTGAAAACAGGTTGATTTTGCCTAGCTACATGATATGCTAAGTACACGGGTCACCTGCATGCTCTTCTGAAAGCGCGTCGATGTGTGTGTTTGTGTTAGTGCGTGCATGCGCGCGCGCTCCAACATCTCCAAGAGGCATAGATCCTGATGCGCCTGGAGGGCGCTTGAGGATCTATTCCTCCTAGAGATGCGCGCATCCTGTTTGTGTGTGTGTGTGTGTGTGTGTGTGAGAGAGAGAGAGAGAGAGAGAGAGAGAGAGAGAGAGAGAGAGAGAGAGAGAGAGAGACGCGCGAAAGAGAAAATGACGTCATATTTAGAGTATTATGTCAGTGTCTGCGTGGTGATGGAGTTGCCTCTTTTATGTCACCGCCACTGTCTGACTTTCTCTAGAAGTAAAGTTTCTTTTAGTGTTTTAATTCTTTTCTGAAAAGAATTATTTTTTTACTAAAGAAGTTGAAAGGATACAAAGCTGGCTAACGAACCCATTCAATGTTTTTCTCCAAACTAGCTATATGCAAAAGTTCAAGTAAATATGACAAAAATTACTGACTCTAATCTGGGTCAACCGACTTCCTATAAACGGTTGTTAATCTCTTCAGTGAGACATGCAATAACAATTCGCTCGGAGGCTCTCTTAGCCATCCACTTAAGAAAGTATAGTTTCTCCAAGTTTCAAGCTTGTGTGTACAGAAATATCGGAGATTCTCTCGTTTACATACATACGCACATACATACATACATACATATATACATACATACATAATTACATACATAATTGCATACATACATACATACATACATAAATTCATACATACATACATACATACATACATACATACATACGCACATACATACATACATACATACATACATACATACATACATACATTACATACATACATACATACATACATAAATGCATACACATACATACATACATACATACATACATACATACATACATACATACATACATACATACATACATACATACAT
>BTPG01000003.1:35628595-35648595 GCA_036245525.1 Semisulcospira habei
ATTACGTCATAAGTCTATTATGTATAAATGTATATTCCTTTGACGTCAGTCATGTCTGGCGTGATCCAGGTCGGAAGATTTCTCAGTTCTTCAGTGATTTCTCATTTTTCGAAAATATTGAAGGAATGAAAACAAATACGTTATTAGTAGCAGGGGATAGCTGCGCGACCCTTGTAGGCCTTCGGAACGTCAAAGGAACCATTGTACCACAAGGGCATTCGGCCTTCGGCGTACAAAGGTTCCTTTGACCACCCTCAGGCCTACAAGGGACCGTGTAGCAAACCCCTGCTACCAATAACTTATATTGATTGTATGTTATAATTATTATATGTTATTGGTAGCAGAGGTTTGCTGCACATACCCTTGCAGGCTTTCGGGAGGTCAAAGTAGCCATTGTGCCCCGAAGGCCTGAGGGGTACAATGGTTACTCCGACCACCCGAAGGCCTACAAGGGTCCGTGTAGCAAACCACTGCTACCAATAACGTATTTGTTTTCGTTCGTCCGCTATATTTGTTGAAGAAATCAAGATGATGAAAGGTCAATGAATAAAGTTTTCCTCCAGCGAGAAGAAATCATCTGACCTGAAACACACCAGAAATGACTGACGTCAATAATATTTACATCATACACCTATGGCGCAATATAAGATTTTCCATGACGTTGCCCTCTGCACGACCAGCAGCATTGTCAACTAATTCAGGTCAGAGTATTGCAATGGAAGAGGTGAGTACTGCCTCAACGACTTTAGAAACCTTCAATAAAATAGTCGCATAGGAAGCCGATGTGTCTTAAATTCCTCAAAAGTTCTCCCTTTAGCGGTCTGTCACACAATATTGTTCGGCAAATGTGTCTTTAGTGGCCTGTCACATTATATTGTTGCAGATGTGTACTCAGTGCAAACAACTCCAGTAGTGTGCCAATTGTTTCGAACAACGCGGGCATTTTAGAACGTTTTGGTGCTCTTTTATCATTGGAACAAGACTGGTATCCAAGACGCGTCCCACGACACAGGGCGACAAGAAGTCCGCCATTACTGAGTCGCTACAAGGGTATTTCTACGGAGGTCACATGGTACGATTCAGTTCAGTGCGGCACTAAAGCGGCAATTATTCATGTGACGCAGGAATAAAAACAGCTTTAACTCATTCCAGACGTACGGCATAAGGATATGCGGCTGTAGCGTCTGGAATGAGTTAACCAATCTCCGCCGGCGATATGAGACTGACCGAATGCACGTAGTGACCACAAGCACATCATTATCACGCAGGCCGCACTGCCGCGCCAACTGAAAACAGGTCGCTGGTCAGGCTGCCCGCTCTCCGTACATCAGTGTAGCAGATAATTATGATAAAGTAAATCACTTGGCTCAGGCTGTGAAAGCACGGTAAAACGGTGACAGCTACCACCATCACCTCTCCCCCCCCCCCCACACCCCTGCCCTCCGCTCCCCCCACCCAATCATAACTCCTTAACTTATACCACAACGCCACTGCACGTGTGCCTTGTATGATGTATGGACGGTATCTATGCCGCTTGGAGCCGTGCAGTGGACTATCTACACCACTCACGTTCTTTTTTGTGGAGCGGGGAGGTATGGGGGTAAGAGGGGGGAGCCGGGGGGAGGGGAGCCGGGGGGGGGGGAGGAAGCCAGGAGGAGGCCAAGAGCCTGTGTATATGAGGGTGGAAGCGCATTAACGTTTTTTTTGTCTATGTGACTATTTTTTTTTTTTTTGCTGCGAAAGAGGCTGAGAAGAGGGAAGGGGTCAGTGGGGGAGACGTTGTTTCCTTCAAGTTCAGGTGCGAGAAAATGTGTACACCCACCCAACTGCAAGAGGCATAGATCCTCATGAGCCCCCGCAGTCGCGGGGGCTCATGAGGATTTATGCCTCTTGCTGACACCATTTTGAATCAACATCCCTGTGACAGCTAGGGTCTTTTGTTGTTGAATTAACGAAGTCAGCAGAATTACAGTCTGCGTCAGCCGGCACTGAACGAGTTAAACTGGGAACTGTAGTCAGGGGAAGGGGACTGGGTAGGGGAGGGTAGGGAAGGGAGGGGGTGGGGGTGGTCGGGACAGAGAAAACAGATGCCGGAGGGTGATTGTACATGTACTTTCAAGTTGGATCACGTGGATGGTTTTCCTTACAAGAGGTAGAAAGTTTGGTAGACGGGTGGTGATGTGTTTTTGTTCAGGCGTGTGTGTGTGCGTTTGCGGTTTCTTTTCAAGGTGAAGGCGACCATAAGATATCTGTCGAGCCGGTCAGGTGTACTTTACACAACACCTGGCGCCAATTTGACACCGCAGGGACTTGGATGAGTGGATGGACGAATAAATGAATGAATGAATGTGTTACGTTTGTGGTTGTGTTATTCTTTTGAGAGCATGTGTGTTGAACATAGGAAAGAAGTACCCAACGGAGAAAGAAACACGCTTAGAAAAGACGGGTACAACACAATTTATTAATATTTCGGGTAAATACCCTTTGTCAAAATAGACAAACAAACAAACATAGAGATTAGCCGCTACTTATCTTCAATGGCAGAAGGAATGTGGCAATAAATTGTGTTGTACCCGTCTTTTCTAAGCGTGTTTCTTTCTCCGTTGGGTACTTCTTTGCATATTACACGCTTGGCAGTCACCTTTTTGTTCTGGATTGAACATAGGAAAGATTCGATATTCATTTGAGTTATTTGGATAAGAATTACGTACCTTTTTGGTAGGATTTTTTTTTTTTTTTTTTTTTTTTTTTTTGCCTGGAGAATTGCGATCGATTTCTGTTGTGTAGCTAAAATGACGCGTCTTTTCCGCGTTGCATTGTTGCTGTAGACGGTACGACCTCGTTTGACCTAGAACGTTCTGGAAAAGGCGCGATAAGTTATTCTAGTCACCTCAAATATGACGTCAAAGCAGTTGTTGGTTGCATTTCGCAACGTAGCATTTGCGCCTAGATGGTAGTGGAAATAGTTCTAGTCGGATCTAGAGTATTCGTTTTCATGAATAATAATAAGTTTTGGTTACGTTTTCTTTTCTGATTGGTTGAGTTGTGTGAATTTGCTGGATTGTTCTGGAAATCTGTAATAGTATAAAAGACGGTGATAACTTAAAGAAATATGTGTGTACATTGTGTGAGAAACGCAGTGTGTCAAAACTGTTGATGCATTGTAGAGGAGATAGTGTATCAGTGTTGGTGCATTTGTGGATGCATTGTGCGGAAATTGCATCGTTGCTATTAGATATTGTTGGAACTCAGTATTACTCCAGTGTGGTCTACAACCTTGTGCCACGTGTGACGAGTTGCAGCTGAATGAAGTTTCTTTACAAGAACCGTACGTGCGTGCATCTGGTGTCTTCTTCTTCTTCTCGAACGCCGTCACACTTGGAGTTTGGCTCTCAAAATGAAATCTGTGGTCTTCTGTAGCGCCTCCACAGGCCCGTACAGTTTCTCTTGTAGAGTGGCGGGCTTCGGCCTTATCTCCTCCCTCAGCAGCTGGTGGCTCCCACAGTCCTGGAGGATGTGCTCTGTGGTCTGCTCTGCTTCTCCACATGGGCACAGGGGAGATGGCACAAGGTGGAAGCGTCTGTACAGGTGGAAATTGAGTCGGTTGTGCCCAGTCCTCAGACGGAAGATGGTCACCCGATCTTGTCTGGACAGCTGATGGTAACTGTCTAGGGGCCGTTGTGGTGGTCTGTACACAGACTTAATGGTCTTCATCTCTGTAAAGCTGACTCCATTTTCATCTTGTTCGTCCTCTGCGCCCACTTTTGCCATTCTGTCTGCTTCTTCATTGCCGTAGATGCCACAGTGTGAAGGGATCCACTGCAGCACCAGTCTGGTGCACTTGATGTTTTGCAGTGCCTCTTGTAGACGTGGCAGTTTGCTTCTTGTTGCTGCCTAAAGGCGGACAAATATGGCATCAGTCAGGAAGGCAATCTGGGCATCAGGGTCTGCAGTGCAACTAAGGGTGTTTGCAACGCGGACCAGGGCTTCCACCTCAGCTCTGTAATTTGTGCAGTGAAAGCCTGTTTGTACTGCCTCTGTCATTTTCCGTTTGGGTACTGAATGTACACCCCAGCCCCTCCATTCTGAACTGCATCTGTGGCTGATCCATCAGTGTATGCGCGTATCCATGCTTCCTGGGGATACTTTTCTTCGAGCATGGCCAGTGTCAGGGCTTTCTTGCTCACAGTGTTGTGCTCATCTGTGGTGGTGATGTAGGGTACCGTGGAAGACATGGTGATATTTTCTGACTTACTTTCCCAGGGTGGAAGGTCGCTAGCAGGATTCAGAGCCTTTACCTGCGCAGGGAGCTTTGCCTGCTGTTTTCTCTGCAGTGCTCTCGTCTCCTTCACAAAGCTTGATCTTTTCAGTCTCCCTGAGGTTGGTTGTTTCATCCTGGCGTTCATAGGATGGTCTTTGGAAGACTTGACCTTTGTGGACTGTATCAAGGCTTTGCAGTCTCTTTTCATGCGCTGAGGTGGGATGACTGTTGTCTCTTCCATCTTTTCAATTAGTGTGGATCTCATTGCGCCGGTGATGATACGCAGTGCCTGGTTCTGAACTCTGTCAATGGTCTGCTGGTGTGACTGGGCTGCCGTCAACGATGCATTGGATCCGTACTCAAGGTGTGGTCTCACTGTGCCTTCATATACATTTTTGATGATCTTTTCATTGGCTCCCCATTGTGTTCCAGCTAGCTTCCTCATGATGTTCAGCTTTCTTCTAGCTTTCGCTTCTGCGTTCCAGATGTGCGGGTTCCACGTCAGCCTCTTGTCAAGTGTGACGCCCAGGTATGTCTGTTGGTCTTCATACCGCAGCGGGGTGTTGCCCAGTGTTAGGTTGCCAGCCTTTGCTTTGTTGGAGAGAGAGAGAGAGAAGTGTGTGGCTGATGATTTTTCTGTGTTGATGGTCACACACCATTTGTTGGTCCAGTCTGTCAGTCTGTCCAGGGCTAGCTGCATCCTGTATGTAGCGGTTGTTGCATACTCTTCTGTGCACCAGAGTACCAGGTCATCTGCGTACAGGGCTGCGTGGACTCCTTTTGGTAGCTCTGGCACAAGGTCGTTGATAAAGAGTATGAACAGGGTCGGTGACAGGACTCGCCCCTGTGGCATCCCCTGACGCAGCAGCACTTTTTGGCCACAGTACCCATCCACTGTAACACGGGCTCTGCGATTGTGCAGGTATGACTTGGTCCACCGGTACATGTTTCCTTGGATGCCACTGCGAAGGAGTTTCACAAGGAGACCATCCTTCCACACCTTGTCGAAAGCCTTCTTTAGGTCAATGAAGGCAGCTAATGTCACCTTCTGATCTTGAAAGGCATCTTCTATGACCTGTGCAAGGTGTGTTGTCTGGTCTTCTGCACTCTTGTAGCTTCTGAAGCCGGCTTGCTCTGGCACGATAATGCTCTCGGAGTCCAGGTATCACTGCAGACGCTTGTTGATGATGCGCTCCATGGTCTTGCACACACAACTTGTCAGGCTGATGGGGCGATAACTCAGGGCTTTGGACATATTCTTCCCTTTCTTCAAAATTGGGATCATCCTTGCTTAATTCCAGCACTGGGTGGTACCTGTCCTCCTCTCCAGCTGTGGTTAAAGATGTCCAGTAGCTTCATTAAGGCAGTGTTGCCAAGGTGTTGTAACATCTCGTTTGAGATGCTGTCTGGACCTGGAGATTTTTTCTTCTTCAGCTGTTTGATGGCGATCTTCAGTTCTGGAAGGGTGATGTCCTTCTGCATTGCATCATGGATGTTTGCATCTCTTGTTCTCTCTCTCTTTCTTCCTGTCTGATTTCTTTCTCAAGCATTCGTGGGACAGTGATGTTACTTTCTTTTGCATAGATCTGTGCGAACATGTTTGCAGCTTTCCCTTCTTCTTCCAGGGTGATCTTCTGTTCCCTGGTGCCCTCATCGTTCAACGCCATGGTCAGTCTCCACAACTTGGTGGTGTCCCTCTCCATGTTCAGTCTTGCAGTCTTCTCTCTCCAACTTCTTCTTGTGCACTCCTACTTCATCTTTAGATACTGGGCCTTACTGTGTTGTAGCTTGATGTTGTTTTCTTGGCTGGGGTTGGTTTCAGCGACTTCTCTGGCCCTAGTGAGGTTGTCATGTGCTTTCTGAAGATCTGCAGTCCAGTATGGGGTGTATTTTTTTTCTGACCCCTCGAGGTATGGTTTCCTTGTCTGCCTTACTGATAATGTCGTTAAAATCTCTGACCACATTGTTGATGTTCATTTCAGACACAGCGAGGTCTTGCATTAGCTCATTTGTTCGGATACTGAACAAGCGCCAGTCTGCCTTTCGGTAGTTCCATCTTGGCCGGTGTGGCGAGCTAGCTGCTGTGCTTCCTTTTAGGGAGAGGAGGACAGGGCGGTGGTCACTTCCTCCTAACTGTGGTCCTGCTGTTCAGCCGAGGCGCTTATGAACATCTTCAGTGCAAAGCGCCAGGTCCGGTGTAGTGGTCGTGTGCCAGCGGCAAGAGTAGAAGGTAGGTTGGTCCTCAGGGTCATTGGCAAGTATCAGGTGGTTTTCATCTTGCCTCTCCTCGATGTCTTCTCCTCTCTTGTCAAGTGTGTCATATCCCCAACGCTGGGACTGGCTGTTGAAGTCACCAGTGATGAGAAATCCACTGTCCGGGACCTGGATAGTGTCGAGGGACAGCAGTTTATCATTAGGGCAGTAGTAGTTGACCAGGTCAAGGGTGCTGTCACTGGTGGTTACCTTGACATGGATGTATTCCGTCTCTTCCATGAATCTCCTGGTTTCGCTGGCATTCAGTTTGTTTCTAACTAGGGTCATAACTCCCCCTTTCTTCCTCCCTTGGCGATCACTTCGGAAGACCTGATATCCTCCGACCTTAAAGGGTTTCCCTTCTTGCAGGTGTGTCTCTTGTATACAGCATATGTTTATGCTGTTTTCATGCAGAAAGTGCTCTAGTTCTGTTTTCTTGTTGGTAACCCCTTCTGCATTCCAGTGCATGATGTTCACATTGGCTTTTTCTTTGTCTCTGGTCTTGTTTTTTCGCTGGCCAGTCGCACTACTTCCCAGTCCCCTGGCTCCTCGAGACAGTCGGGAAGGTCCTCCAGTCGCTGGGGGTGGGCTCCGAAGAGGCGCAGAGCCCGGTACTGCACCTGCCTGGTGAGACTCCACAGGGCGAGCATCATTTCTGTTGAATCCATCTCCAAGTGTCAGATGGCTGTCTATGCGTGGTACTGTGGTTTATTAGAGTGCGTTGTGCAGCCCAGTACCTCCGTCTTCAGCACTCGGGGTTTCTGTCGGGGTTACCTCACCCTTAACTCCTGGTCAAAAGGCCTTTCCTGGGAGCACAGGATGGTTTAGTTTTGGAGTGTCCTTCTCCTTGATGGGTTGCCGACCAAGGCTTATGAGTCACATCTACTCAGGTTTTTCCTCTCAGTTTCACAAAGGAGATCTGCCAACCAAGGCTATCGAGAATCCCTGCCCGGATTTGTATAGGGTTTATTCCCCTAGCCTTTGCCTCTCCCAAGGCACCCACAAGGCAGTGGCCGGGGCTATTTAACCATAGCTGGGGATCTGGTTCATGGACATCAGGGCTTGTCCACACATCGATGGGCCTGCATGCCGCATGTCTGGGGGCCAGACCTCCTCCGAGTCCTCTGTAATTCAGCCCGAGTCCGTAAGGTGTTCGGTTACCGTGAGTCGGCACAAGGAGCCACTACATGAGGCTTGTTGTTGGAGAGGCTGTCTACTGGCAGGGAGAGACTGACATGCTCTGCTTTTCGCAGAACTGCTAGCCAGCGGGTGCCGGGGAGCTGAAAGCGAGAGCGACAAGCGCAGACGCTACACTACCACACTAGACGCATCACAACAACCATTTGACCCACTGCGTCTGGTGTGATTGCATCATACGAATACGCTACGACGTAACAGAATGAATGAATGAATGAATGAATGAATGAATGAATGAATGAATGAATGAATGAATGAATGAATGAACGAACATTCATTCATTTTATTCATTAAATCCAGCGAGGTACAATGAATTTCTTCGGAGTTTTCTATAGTTGAGTTATTATTTCAATGATCAAATTCATTCATTCATTCATTCGTTCGTACGTTCGTTTGTGTGTTCATTCAGGGTTCTTATTTACCTAATTACATCCTGAGGCTGATTCTTTGCATTTGGTTATTGTCCTATGAAGGCTACACTATACAGATTAGGAGATAGATCAAGCATTTTATTTCAAGGGTGGTGCCAGAATAGCTTGGCGCTTCAGGCGCCAAGCTATTCTGGCACCACCCTTGAACTATCATAGTCAATTTACTTTAAGCAATGGGTGTATCAAGATGAAAAGGGTTAACAAGCAGACAGCACTGTCAGCCAGTAATTTCCAGCAATGACCAATAAGTGACCGCAGAAGTCATTAATGAACGCAGTCAGCGGCGGGGTATTCGCACCCTGGGTGTCAAATTGGTCTTGGGTGTCGGGTGGTGGGTGCGTTAACCGGTCCATTCTCACTTCTCGGGTGTGCCCATGCTTCCAGATACACTGGTTGTCTCCCACGATTCGCTGCGCTGATCAGCGCAGCGAATCGTGGGAGACAACCAGGTTGGGTGAATCAGTGAATGAGTGAATCGAACATCACAGTAAACTTTGAATATAATATATCGCCAGGGAACCCAATTTGTTGTTGTTATAATTGAAGTTAACTCAGTCGAGACGTGCCGCCTCCGGATACGGAGGCGGCACGTCTCAAAATGAGTTAAGATCTGATAAGCTATGTCGTTTGACATCGGAGCGCTCAACATTTTTCGCAAAAATCTCCGCAAAGAACCACTTTTCTTCACCAGTCTTAGAACCAGTATCATTCAGTGACAGTCGACCTAATACGATTTGCTTTTAATACTCTCGAACAATGTGTCAGTTTTGTTGTACAGTCGAAAACAAATAGGATTTGTTTTCATGAAATGACTGATTTTACATCCCTAAATGCGCCCCAGATATATTGAGCCCAGTACAGTATAAAAAAAAGATCCCCTTTCACGTGAATTGGCCAAGTTTTCAAACCTGAAACAGCGCAAGCATACATGAAGTCTGCCGCATGCATGACCTCGATATTGAAATCTGCCGGGGCTCTATTTAGTGTATTGAAAATGACATGTTTCTTGTCTTTTCACCAATTTTTTTTTACGACTGTACAGCAAAATCGGCGACAAATCGTAGGAGTTCAGTTAATAATATTTCATATTAGGTCAATTGACATTAAATAATATTTGTGCCTAAAGCGGTACAGAAAAATGTTTCTTTGCGGAGAGTAGTGTGCGCTCCGATGTCAAACGGCGTCTAGCATAAAATATACTTTATATCTGAAGTTAAGATCTGATAGGCTAGCATAAAATATACTTTATATCTGAAGTTAAGATCTGATAGGCTAGCATAAAATATACTTTATATCTGAAGTTAAGATCTGATATGCTAGCATAAAATATACTTTATGTCTGAAGTTAAGATCTGATAGGCTAGCATAAAATATACTTTATATCTGAAGTTAAGATCTGATAGGCTAGCATAAAATATACTTTATATCTGAAGTTAAGATCTGATAGGCTAGCATAAAATGTACTTTATATCTGAAGTTAAGATCTGATAGGCTAGCATAAAATATGCTTTATATCTGAAGTTAAGATCTGATAGGCTAGCATAAAATATGCTTTATTGTCCACAGAAGTGGAAAATTGTTTGTCAAGTTATAAGCGGAGTCAGTAATTAAACCCATATCATACTGAGGCTAAAAGCTTCATATTTGTACACTGCGGCCATATGCAAGCCACATTATAGTACATACAGATAAGGTATAGACCAATGGCTTTAGTTCAAGGGTGGTGCCAGAACAGCTCGGCGCCTAAAGGCGCCAAGCTATTCTGGCACTACCCTTGAACTAATTTAGTCAAATTTATTTTACGCAGTGGTGTATTCCGAATGATCAGGGTTACTTCACTGTCGGTTGAGGAGAGTTTTGGAGTTACTTTTCAGTTTAAAGCTGGCTGCAACAGCAGTAAAGTCAGTCACAGCTGATTCCCCTTGGTTCGTCGGGGGTTCTTTCTCCGGGTACTCCGGTTCACCCCCCCCCCCCCCCCACCCCCCAAACTCTGGTACCGGTTTCAGGCCACTTTACAAATTTCAAATACAAGCGATCAAAAATCTCTATAACTTCAGTAGCTGAACTGGCCATTTGTCTGTCTTGTACTGTGTTTGCCTTCGGTGTAAATCCGTGTCTGTCACGTGTGTGTGCGCGTTGGGTTTCAGTTCGCGGCGCTTTGAGTCGATTCACCCAAAAATTGAGAAAAAGCGCCTATATAATACCGGTATTATTATTATTATGTTTGTGTAAAAGTCACAACTGGGTTGCGTCTGACATAGGTGGTGATTCTCGTGAGCCCTAGTGACTAAATGAGCAAGTGCATTCCACCTGCAAGTGACAGATTCTCATGAGCCCTTAAGTTCAGCAGCACACAATGAGCACATAAGGGTCTATGCCTTTATTCAAGGATCACAGCTGGTTCTGTCGGACAAACTGGGAAACTTTGTCACGGATCACTCAATTCTAAATTTCATCTTAACTAAATTTCATCTGCAATTGCAGGAGCTCATGAGAATCTATGCCTCTTGCCGTTCACAGTTCAGTACATGTACTCATACACCTCTGCTCCACAGGCGGAGATCACTCAGTGATGTGGATTTGACCTGTGACTGCATGATCGCTGGCATTGGTAACTCCTAACATTATTATACGGGCAGAAATTTAAAAGCAAGGTTACACATTAAAAATATATACTAAACTGGGCTTGGATAGGGCTTTGGTTGAGGGCTGGGGACAGTACACAGCCTTGAAGGCCGCTTTCATCGGAACTGCCGTCAGATGGTATGGCAGAAGGTTCTCTGTTCCGTCTGATGTGCACAGAGACAAATGAACCTATCAAGAAACATTCATTCCACCGTTACCGCATACTTTCACGAGGATAAATATATACTTGTTTTTACATCAGACGGATGGCGTTCACTGCCTAGCAATGTTCGCCCATAACCAAAGACAAAACTCCCCAAGAGGCATAGATCTTCATGAGTTCCGCGCAGAGTGCGGGGGCTTGTGAGAAGCTACATGTACTATATGTATCTTGGTGGCTAGTGTTGCCTCTATGCTGCTATGTTTACGCAGCCGGGATGAAATCGCGACCACCCGGAGCCCAAAACAAAACACCCATGGCTGTCAACACGCGCGACTGATTCGACGACGGTCCCGGCACTGCGGCGTAGAATAGCCGTAGAATAGCGCGATGCTCATGCTCCCTTTAGGTTCACGGCAGTGCAAACTCGAGTTTGGAGACTAACTGAACATCAACAGCTTGGTTCAGTGAGTTGTCACTCCCATCATAAACAGCACCAACGCCGTTTTAAAGAGCGACAACAGCGGCGACGCTAACGCCCACTGCAAACAGCCGCTGTTACAGCATCCACGCCACCACGTAACCGACCACAGTATGGCTCAATGAGGGAGCACAAGCCTTACGGGAACAACACTAAAACTGAGCGGCGGCGGGAACACACATAACAGACCTCCCCCCCCCCCCCTTCATCCCCCTGCCCCGCTCCCCTTCAGTCACACCCCTCTCCCTCCAATCATCTTCTCTAATAGACCCCCTCTCTCGCCACCCTCCCCCCCCCCTCCTCCCCATCCTCTACCACACACCATCTCTCAATAATACGCATTACTGGTCCTAATTGAGTCAGGGTCTTGGCTGGTACTGTAGTCCGTCTTGCTTTATCCACACTGAAAACCATCAGTTCAGTTTCACGTTGGCAACTGAACAGCATAGATACTCATGTTGACTTATACTTCTTCAGTGCTGCTGTCTGCAGTTGGTACCATTTATACATGTTCAACTACACAGTCAAACAGTGGATACTGATATCACTTGTATTTAGGCCTACAAGGAGAGAGAGAGTTACACTGACTGTGACAATGCGGAACCTTTTTTTTTACAACACTAAATAAAAGTATTTGGTTACAAGATCAAATTTCATGTGAAAAACTTGCCGTTGCCGCTAGCCGCGTTAATCTGCAAAATAGTAGTAAACATGATCACAAACAAGACAATGGTGACGGTGACATTTCAGAGAGAGAGAGAGAGAGAGAGAGAGAGAGAGAGAGGCTCTCACGTGGTGAGCTTGTGAATGAAATAGAGCGGGTGGGTCAGCGTTGTTAGAGACGGGTGTTGCGGATATATCAATAGATCCATAGAGTAATAATAATAATGGCTAGCTATATAGCGCTTATCCTTAAATAAGCTCTAAGCGCTTTACAAATAAAGAGTGGGAGTGGAGAGGGTAATAAAACCAGAGAAACAACGCCATTCTGCAATACACACGCGCGCACACACACAGGTACATAATGACAAAGAACTGAGCTACATTGGGGTATCGAACAGGTGGGTCTTTAGGGCAGATTTAAAGGCAGTGAATGAGGAAGAATGTCTAATGTCTATAGGCAGTGAGTTCCAGACAACAGGTCCAACGTGCGCAAAACAACGGTCACCTCTGGTGTTGTATTTGAAGAGCGGGACTCTGAGAAGGCGCGTGTCACTACTTGAACGGAGGGAGCGGGAGGGAGTGTATAGTTGAAGAAGATCAGCAAGATAGGCAGAGGTAGAGTAGTTAACAGCTTTGTAACACAGACAGGCGATTTTGTACGAGACTCGTTGTTTGACTGGCAGCCAATGAAGTTGTCTCAGAATAGGAGTGATGGGCTGACGCTGTGAGGCGCGGACGATGAGACGTGCAGCACAATTCTGAACTCGCTGCAATTTCTGAATGAGAAACTGAGGGAGGCCAGCTAAGAGGGCATTGCAGTAATCAATGCGGGACAAGACTAAAGAGACGACCAGTTTGGTCGTAGCTTCAGTAGTGAGGTAATGACGGATACAACTGATACGACTTAATTCCAGAAAAGCAAGTTTGCAAACATGATTTACATGCTCCTTCATTTGAAGATATTTATCAAGAAAAACGCCAAGATTGCGAAGAGAATCAGAAAACGGAATAGGTGCGTCACAAATGCGCATTGAGTCAGGAGAATTGGGCAGCAGTCGAGAGGCACCGACAAGAAGAGCTTCTGTCTTGCCCTCATTTAACTGAAGTTTATTTTCACACATCCAGGACTTAACATCTGAGATACAGTTCTGAACATCTGAAATAACCTGACTGGAGCTGTTTGGAGGTGCAGATTTCCGAAGTTGTGTATCGTCCGCATACATGTGATGATCGGTTGAATGCGATGCGATAATCTGAGACAGAGGCTGAGTGTACAGCATAAATAGAATGGGGCCCAGGACAGAGCCCTGGGGGACCCCAAACCTCTAGCGCAGCAGCTTCAGAAAGGACGTTCTTGACAGAGACGTTGATCTGACGGGAAGACAGATAAGAGTGAAACCAGGTGAGAGCTTTACCAGAAATACCAAAGTAGTTTTCTAGACGTTGGAGCAAGATAGAGTGGTCAATGGTGTCAAACGCAGCTGACAGGTCTAACAGGGCAAGAACTGGGATCTGGTTTTCATCATAGGCACTTAGGAGGCCATTAACGACACAGAGGAGAGCAGTTTCAGTGCTGTGCCCCCTCACTTTAAGCAGACTGAAGCGGGTGGACGAGATTGTTTGACTGTAGGTATTTAGTGAGCTGTGTCAGAACGACTCTCTCAAGAACTTTGGACGGAAAGGGCAGGTTTGAAACGGGGCGATAGTTCTTTAGCTGGTTGGGGTCAAGATTCGACTTTTTCAGGAGAGGTTTGACAACGGCTGATTTGAATTCTGACGGAAAGACGCCTGACTCAAGGGACTGATTTATGATTTTGGTGATGGTGGGCAGAAGAATTCCAATGTTTTCAAAAGGCGCAGCACTTCAGTTTTGTATTTGCAACGCCACCGCCACACAGTTCCGGCAGTACAAACATGTAGCGGTGAAAAGTATAAATCAACCAACACTGAGACCCGACCCCCCCCCCCCCCCTCCCCACACACACACACCACCCCTTTCCCTATAGCTGTATATCACAAAACACACACACACACACACACACACACACACACACACACACACACAGAAAAGAAACAACCTTAAACAAACTACACTTTTTTGCGTGATACCAACTGCACTACAGTGTTTTTGAAACAAATGACATTTGTCTTCTTCTGTGTGTCCACTACGACTCGCAAGTATTAACACATTCGAGGCGTGCTGCATTCAGATACGCGGCATTTGCCGCGTATCCAAATGTAGCACGCCGCGAACGAGTTAACCAACAAATATAGTGGCCGAGTTTAGTCAAATGCACGTTGCAGAAATAATTGTTAGGCCATTTTTCACATGGCGAATATCCCACATGTAACATACATACAACCATCTGAACCGCGGAAAGGCGTATAAGGGATCTTGACTGTCATGACTGGTGACCCCGCCAGGATCTCATGTTATGGCTGGGTGCCGTAAAGGACAAAACTTCTGGGTGTACCTCTCTAAGTTCGCTTCTTCATGAATGAAACAGGAGAATGCCACGTCAGTCAGGCCCTGGTCGGCAATTACAGCACACACACACACACACACACACACACACACACACACACACACACACACACACACACACACACACACACACACACACACACACACACGCACTTCTGCGTCTCCCGATCTAGTCAGTAGACTATAGTAACACAACAAAAAGTGAATGACTAAATGCAAGAGACATAGATATGCATGAGCCCCTGCATATGCGGGGGCTTGTTACGTGGTGGAGTTGTAGTCGAAGTATGATAAACACACCAGACACACACACACGTAGAGTTCTTTAAAGTAAACCTCGTTCAGCTGCAATCCGTCACACGTGGCTTAAGGATGTAGACAATACTGGAGTAACAGTTCCAACAATATTTAATTCAGCGATGCGATATCCACACAATAATGCTCTTTCAAATGCACAAACTACTGAATACAAAGTCTCTTCTGCTATGTCCATACTACGACTCAAAGTTTCTCATATACACTATCAAAATCTAGAATCTTCTACGGAAATCATGAACTCAAACAACCAGAACGAAACACACAGCCGAAGCTCATTAACATAAACTTTCCAGAAACAATATATCAGGCTACAAAAACACGGCTGCTCACTTCAGCTCTAAATTCTAGCGTATAATAAAGACACATAAAAGTGTGGTATCTCTATCTATGATAGCTCAAAAAGGTACGAGAACATTCACCAAACAAAATAAAAGCTGCTCGATACACGCGCACAGGAAAACAAAAAGTAGCGAAAATGTTGCGATGTCAACTGACTAACCGACGTGACACTTACGAGGCCACTAGACAGTGCGACCCTTCTACAACGTTCCGGACTAAACTTAACAAAACGAAATCGGCTCTACTCACGAACAAAAGAAAATCTTACTAAAAAAAACACGTGAATCATAACCGTGATAGCTCAAATAAACAACATATCGTTACCTACGAATAACACATGTACGCTCTCACAGGATAACACAACCACAATCGTAACATTACCCCCCCCCCCCCCCCCCCCTCTTAAGAATGAAATTTCACAAAAATTTCTTCTCAAATTTCAAAAATACGGTTGTGGCTGTGTAAACCTACACAAAACCCTAAATAAATATAACTACACATCAAAAATCGAATTTTTAAAAAAAAAAAAAACGTCTCACAGTTCCTGTAAACAGTCCTGAGCACCGAAATGTTTCATACAAAAGTTCTGGACACAGAAATGTTCATTTAAACTGCTCTGCTCAGGTAATCTGCTCCAAAGTTCTGCGAATCCTTGATAGACTGTAGTTTAATGTCAAAATTCTGCAAGAACATCGCCCATCTCATAATACGAGAATTTGTAAACTTTGCAGAGTTTAGATAGTTCAAGGGCTGATGGTCTGTTTGGAGAACAAATGGCACTCCCAGAAGGTACAGTTCGAATCGCCTTACTCCCCAGACGATGGCTAGGCACTCCTTCTAGATGGTCGAGTAGTTTCTCTCAGCTCTGGTCAACTTTTTGCTGGCGTAGCTCACTGGGTGGAGTTTTCCGTTATCTTCTTGCATCAAGACTGCACCTACTCCTTCGTTGGAGGCGTCTGTTCTCAGGAAGAACGTTTTCAACCGGTCAGGAAGGTGTAGAACAGGCTTCTCGGTTAGGATGTCTCGAACCGCCTGGAATGCTCGCTCTTGGGCATCTTCCCACTTAACTATGTTAGGTTGTCCTTTCCTCAGCAAATCAGTCAGGGGTGCTGTAACTGCCGCAAAGTTTGGTATGAACTCCCGGTAGTAGTTCGCCAAGCCCATAAATGAGCGGACTTGCGTCTTGGTCGTAGGTCGCGGGGCATCCCTGATCTTGTGCACGTTGGCGTCGTGTAGTCCCTTTAAACCTTCGCTCAATTTATGTCCAATGAAGTCTATGTTGTCAGCCCCAAGAATACACTTGCTTGGACGGATGGTGAAATTCGCATCTGACAGTCTTTGGAACAGTTCTCGGAGGGCTTTGAGGTGGTCCTCCCAAGTTTTGGTATGGATCAAAATGTCATCCCAGTAAAAGACCACATTTTGCATATCTTCTAGGATCTTTTTCAGTCCTCTCTTTAATGTGGCACCACTGTTCACCATACCAAAAGGCATCTTCAGGAACTCCCAATGACCATCGGGTGTGACGAACGCTGTCTTGGGGATATCTTTTTCTGCAACCTTGATTTGCCAATACCCTTTGCTTAGGTCAATTTTGGAGAAAAATCGGTCTCCGCTGACCTTCTGGAACAGTTCTTCTGCTGTGGGCATAGGCTCTGGATCAAAGAGTGTTAGTTTATTGAGTCTGCGATAGTCCACACACACTCGGTTGGATCCATCTGGTTTTTTCACGATGACAACTGGGGACGCATATGGTGACTTGGACTCTCTGATGACATTCAGACTCAGCATTTCCTTGATATCCTTTTTCAATTCTTCCCTCGTGTTATAAGGAAGACGATAAGGTTTGCTGCGAACTGGCTCGTTTGACGTCAGGTTTACCTCGTGCAGGATGGTGTCTGTTGTACCTGGGTCAGGTGTAAACCGATGCTCGAACTCTCGAATCAGGACGCGCAGTTCTTCACGTTGAGTCTGAGTCAGATTCTGACCGAACTGAATATCTTCTACATTCTCTTTGTGTTGGAGTTCATTAAGGTCAAATAGGTTCTCGTCGTCTAGTCTTTCGTCATCAGCAATACGCACCGATTCCGCCAGTTTTGGTTTGTCTTGACCTCTCTGTAGCTCCACCAGCCTGTCTTTATTTACCACTGCTGCTTCCGTGTTGTCCGCCACTTTTAGAGGGATGGTCTGGTGACTCTTCTTTGCTTGACTTCTCGTGGTAACAGAACATATTTCAGGTCTCCACTCTGGATCTGGATCGTCTGCGTTTCTGGCACCATTAATGTTTCCGATGATGAGGTCGTAGACTGGTGTCTTCACGCACAACGCTTTCATCTCTCCTGTCAAGTATGGGGTGTCGACACTGACTTTGGCAAGGGGGATAATTCTTACAGTTCCGTCAGCCAAAATGAGGGTGGTCCACTCCTGTAGCTTCTGGTCTTCAGCTACTAGGTCCTCTCTCACGATGATGCAGCTACAACCAGTGTCTCTCAACACTCTCGCTGGTGTGTCGCCGACGAATCCTGACACCACCGGCATGTTCGGCACTTCCTTCTCAGGCAGCGCGATGTTTGAGACTGGTAAAAATGTAGTCCCATCTCCTACTGGGATGCGTCCATTCTTTCTGAAAGATTCGATCAGTTCTGGTGTTCCGCTTTTCTCTAGACTCAAAGTCACTGGATGATGTCATATCATTGGCTAATACAGCGGCAGCTCTGTGTTGAGACGTGGTACTGCTTCTGCCTGCTATCCCACGATCTTGGTTGGATCTTCTGATGTTGTCGCCTCGGGGAATGTCTTTAGAAGGACACCGTATCGCCTTGTGGCCTTTCTTTCCACAGAGAAAACATGTCAGGTTCTCCACCGGCTTGTATCTCGGGGTGTCTCTGACATTGTGGATTTCCTTTGCTGGTGCAGACACACGCTGTGGCTTACTGGACCCGAACTTCATGTTGTGAGCGTCAATGTATCTTTGAGCGAAGTCGGCCAGGGCCTTTAGTGACTGGTCTTTTTGCTCTCTAAGGTGGGCGGCCAGGTCCTTAGAACATGCGCTGAAAACTTGTTCTTTGATGATGAGGTCGCACAGGTCTTGGTACTCTCTGTTTAGGCCAGCCAGCTCTATCCATTTCTCCAGGTAGCTTCTGATTCTCTCAATGAATAGGCCGGGTGTTTCTCCTTCTTCAGGCTTGCAGTTCCGAAATCGTCGCTTGTAACCTTCTTCAGTGAAGTCGTACTGTCTCAACAGGGCGGCTTTCAACTGTGTATAATCTTCGGCTTCTTCTCTTGGTAAGCGGGTGTAAAATTCAAGCGCTTTGCCAGTTAGAAGTGCGCTCAGTTTAATAGCCCAAGTCTCTTGTTTCCAATTGTTGCTATTTGCGAAGCGCTCGAATCGCTCCAGATAAGCGTCCATCTTATCTGAATTTTCAATGAAAGGTGGAAGTTTTGGCGCACGGGCTGTTTGTTCTCTGCTCGCTAATGCTGTTGATTCATTAGTTCTATGGCTCTGTGCCTCAATCTCCATCTGCTTTAGATGAATTTCGTGTTGACGCTGCCTCTCCGCCTCTTCTCTCTCCTCTTCTCGTTGTTTCTCTGCCTCTCTTCGCTGTTTCTCTGCTTCTTCTGCTTGGATTTCGAGTCTCCTGATTTCACGTTCTTTGGCTCTTTCTTCTCTTTCCAGTCTCTCCTTTTCTTCTTTCTCTCGTTTCTTTTCTTCTTTTTCTTCTCTCTCCAATCTCTCCTTTTCTTCTCTCTCTCGTCTCTTTTCTTCTTTCTCTTCTCTCTCCAGTCTCTCCTTTTCTTCTTTCTCTTCTCTCTCCTTTACAAACTCGAGGAGTTGAGCTCCTTCGAGTCCACATTCCTTTCCAATTTTCAGGAATATCTCCATCTCCGATGTCGCCATCTCTCCTTTTCACTGCTGGCTGTTTTCTCCTGCTACCCTTTCCACTGAACCAACTGAAGAGGTCTCGTCGGGGTCGCCAAAATGTTACGTGGTGGAGTTGTAGTCGAAGTATGATAAACACACCAGACACACACACACGTAGAGTTCTTTAGAGTAAACCTCGTTCAGCTGCAATCCGTCACACGTGGCTTAAGGATGTAGACAATACTGGAGTAACAGTTGCAACAATATTTAATTCAGCGATGCGATATCCACACAATAATGCTCTTTCAAATGCACAAACTACTGAATACAAAGTCTCTTCTGCTATGTCCATACTACGACTCAAAGTTTCTCATACACAGCGTCTCTCGCAATAAACTGCGTGTCTCTACAACTGACAAAGCAAGACAATGTACTAACGGGCTTTCCCAGCGCCCTCCTTATATACACTATCAAAATCTAGAATCTTCTACGGAAATCATGAACTCAAACAACCAGAACGAAACACGCAGCCGAAGCCCATTAACATAAACTTTCCATAAACAATATATCAGGCTACAAAAACACGGCTGCTCACTTCAGCTCTAAATTCTAGCGTATAATAAAGACACATAAAAGTATGGTATCCCTATCTATGATAGCTCAAAAAGGTACGAGAACATTCACCAAACAAAATAAAAGCTGCTCGATACACGCGCACAGGAAAACAAAAAGTAGCGAAAATGTTGCGATATCAACTAACCGACGTGACACTTACGAGGCCACTAGACAGTGCGACCCTTCTACAACGTTCCGGACTAAACTTAACAAAACGAAATCGGCTCTACTCACGAACAAAAGAAAATCTTACTAAAAAACAAATAAACAATAATAATAATAATAATGGCGCATTTCTCATATTTATAAT
>BTPG01000003.1:35653595-36056095 GCA_036245525.1 Semisulcospira habei
TTTGTGGGTTAGGTTTTTTCTTGTTTTTTTGTTGTTTTTTTTTTTTTTTTTTCTAATTGCTTATTGTCCTATGAAGGCTGCATTACAGATTCGGAGATACATCAACCATTTCAAGGGGGGTGCCAGAATACCTTGGCGCCTTGGCACCACCCTTGATCTCCAGGCCCGGATCCAGGGGGGGGGGGGGCGGGGGCATCCCCCCTCCGTCCCCAAATTTGTTAAAATGCTAGCGTGGTGGAGGCCTTTTGCATGAGGTTCAAGGTCCCAAACAAGAAGTTACCCCCCCCCCCCTTCTGGAGCTAAGTGATCCGGCCCTGAACTCTCATAGTCACATTTATTACTTGCACTGCATCAGAATGAAAACGGCTGAGGTCACAGTTTAAAACGCTTTGACGGGTTTGCCTGTACGCTACAGGGTACGACGCTATGACTTGGCCACCTCTTCCCTTGAATTTCATCACGCCACCCTTACCTCCGTCACACCCAGCCGCTCACCCTACCGCACCCCAGCCACCCTTACCTAACCGCAATGCAAACAGTGACGTCACGAGCCATCGGCCTGTGTAACCGTTTGCGTTTGCCATTCACAACCGAGAAGTGAGTCGACTCGGGCCCCAGCCCATTCACAACCGAAATTTTCAACAAGCAGAGAGTTCAGTTGCGGCCCCGCGTCTGCAAGATGCATAGATTATCATGAGCCCCTGCGTTCGCAGGGGCTCATGAGAATCATGCATCTTGCTATAGGGATTTGCGCCTCAGACATAGTGAGTCGCAAGGTTTTCGTTTTCAGAGCTGAAGTCAGCGCAGCGATCATTTGAGCCGTGTGTGATGAACCTGCTAGTACACAACGCCGTCCACAAAGGTGGCTTGTTCTTTTAGCCACACAGTGACTGACGTGACATAGCCGGGTATAATAAAACCGGCAACGCGAACACGTGGACTGATATGTGATTCTGGACATTACGGTTCCTCAGTTACAGAGACGAAAAGTAAAAAAAAAGTCACAGACCAAACTCACATACATTATATTCTGATTTATCATGACAATGACGGCTTTTATTAACAACTTGGTAAGTGTCGTGAGCGGTGGTGAATAAAATGACGCTGCAGTACACTGAAGGTGATCTGTGAGTTTGGACATTACCGCTCCACAGCTACCGAGACGAAAAGTAGAAAACTCACAGGCCAGACTCACATATTTTGCATTTTTATGTGTCGTGACAATGGCGTCGTTTATCAACAGTAAGTGTTTTGTGAGTGAACAGAACTGACAGCACAGTCCACTGATGGAACATTGTCGGAGAAAAAGTCGCTTGTACCCTGAGTCTATTACACTGCCGTAGAGTTGGGGGAGGGGGGGTGTTGTTCCTGCTCCCCTTTCCCCAAATGAAATTGAGGAGGGTGTGGGATTGGGGTAGGGTATGCCCTTTCTTCACACCCTCCACCCCCCCCCCCCCCTCAATAAAAAAGGACCCAAGAAATGTGGTGAAAAAAAATCACGTTTTATTTCAAGGCTGGACCCCCCCCCCCCCCACCATCACCACCACCACCACCTCCTTCTCCCCCCCCCCCCCCTTTCCATTTTTTTTTTTTTTTTGAGGGTGGAAAGTAAAATTTCAGACACGCCGCCATCCCCTCTCACCTCCCCCTCCCCCTACCCCCGAATGAAAAATATCTTCCTACTCCACTGTATCAGCGTGATTCAGCAGAATAAACACACTCCGTGTCGTGTCAACAGTGTTTCATTGTCAGTATTGAATGTGACCTGGTCTGTCATTTCGGACGTAAAAGCTCTAGTGTCGTAAGGTCCGAAATCATATTAAAGCCGACACACAAATATGGTCCTAGTAGTGAGGTTTTGTTTGCAACGAACGATTGCCATCAACGAACGATTGCCATCAACGAACGATTGCCATCAACGAACGAGAGCGAAATCACGGTGGATAACAAAGTTGTACCATAATTAAGCATAGACAACACTCCCATCATCTTCAAGAGGCTTTGGTCCTCATGAGCCCTGCGACAACACTCCCGTCATCTCCAAGAGGGATTGGTCCTCATGAGCCTGAGACAACACTCCAGTCATCACCAAGAAGCATTGATCCTCATGAGAACGGAGACAACACTTGCATCATCACCAAGAGGCATTGGTCCTCATGAGCCCGGAGAGACAACACTCCCATCATCGCCAAGAGGCACTGGTCCTCGTGAGCCCGGAGACAACACTCCCATCATCTCCACGAGGCACTGGTCCTCGTGAACCCAGAGACAACACTCCCATCATCCCCAAGAGGCACTGGTCCTCGTGAGCCCAAAAACAACACTCCAGTCATCGCCATGAGGCACTGGTCCTCGTGAGGCCTGAGAGAACAACCTCATCATCTCCAAGAGGCACTGGTCCTCGTGAGCCCGGAGACAACACTCCAATCATCTCCATGAGGCATTGGTCCTCATTAGCCCTGAGACAACACTCCCATCATCTCCAGGAGGCATTGGTCCTCGTGAGCCCTGAGACAACACTCCAATCATCTCCATGAGGCATTGGTCCTCATGAGCCCGGAGACAACACTCCAATCATCTCCATGAGGCATTGGTCCTCATGAGCCCTGAGACAACACTCCCATCATCTCCAGGAGGCATTGGTCCTCGTGAGCCCTGAGACAACACTCCAATCATCTGCAAGAGGCATTGGTCTTCAAGAGCCTCCGGGCTCATGCGGACCAATGCCTCTTGGAGATGATGGGAGTGTTGTCTAAGCTTATGGTAGATGCCGGCTGTCCGTCATTCGTTGGTTGTTGGTAGTCGTTGGTTGCAAGCGAAACCTCACTCGCGTACAACTTGAGTCAGTAACGGGTCAGAATAGAGCATAAATTGTGTCCTTTTTGTGCTATACCTGTATTGCTAATACAGTAAAATTCGCATATTTAAAACCGCCCGATGTTTTCTTTGTTATATCCGAAGTTTGTTATAAGCGAAGTGATTTGTGTAGAAAAAGTGATGTCGGTACCTCTGAACAAGTGAACAATCAGACTTGTGTTATGTCCGACCTTGTAATAAGCGAAGTCGACTGCACAATCATGCAGTTTTATGCCGATAAACGGGTATACTAGGGTAGGGGTAGGGTGAGCGGAGGGGAAGGGGGGGGGAGGCAATGAGGATGTTGCGCAAACTAGGACCAACCCGGATCTAATACAGTCAGATCGCAAAAGGCCATCAGGCCGACGTCAGGGTGTTGTGCGAACTAGTCTGGTCTAAAATCCATTTTCAAGTTCCCCGGCACCGAAGCAAGCTAGGACCAACCCGGATCTGATACAGTCATACCGCAAAAGGTCCTCGGGCCCGGATCTGATACAGTCATACCGCGAAAGGTCCTCGGGCCGGCGTCAGCCGCAGATGGCCTCGCGCACAGCTGTGCGCGAGGCCATCTGCGGCTGACGCAGGCCCGAAACCCCTTTGCGCACCTGAGACTGCGAAACCGGACTTTTACTAACGGCGCGGCCCCGACCGGCAGCATGCACAATCCTGAGTTTAGTGCACAATATGATACGCACCTGTTACACAGCAAATGGCGTTTGATTAAGGACAAATGGACAGTTAGAGGCAGAAATGTGCAGATACTACATTTGTTTTCCGTGCAGGGACGCTTGCACAAAACTGGTAAAAGTTTCACATTAACACACTCTGCGGCCCCAGGACCAAAATCCCCAAAGCAGTTTTGAAATTGCCCTCTGAAGGACTGTATTACAATTCTAGATACAGATCGAGCATGATAGTTCAAGGGTGGTGCCAGAATAGCTTGGCGCCTATGACTTGGCTACCCCTTTCCCTGAATTTCATCAATGACCCCACCTTTACCTCCGTCACCCAGCCGCTCACCCTACCTCACCACAGCCACCCTTACCTAACCGCAATGCAAACAGTGACGTCACGAGCCTAAGGGCGCCAAGCTATTCTGGGACCACTCTTGAACTATCATGCTCGATCCATGACTTGCTGTGCTGTGTCGGGGTTGAATGAGTTAACGCAGTTCATCGTGACATATCATTAGTCCGTGCCGGCACAGCTGTTCCAAACATATCCAGTTAAGAACCTTGGAACACTATGCTATAATTTTTTCTTCTTTATTTAAAAAAAAAAAAAAACATTCTAATTTCTAATTACGGGTCTGCGGTAGTTTAGCATGTACTGCTGATGATCGGAGACCATCTGTGCAAGATTTTATTACATACCATTCAGAAAGTAACAGGGGCGGATCTGGTGTGGGGGGGGGGGTCCAAGGCTTCCGGAACACCCCACCCCCACCCCCACACCGACTTAAAATTCTGTAAAATGCTATAACAAAGTCCCCTTTAGGTGTGTTTGGACCCCCCACCCCCACTCCCGGTTGTTTGATATTTTGGCGAATGGTGAGAGTCTTAACCCGCACGCGCCTTCTCTCTCTTCCCCCCCCCCCCCCCCCCCCCCCCCACACACACACACACACTCCCTCCACCCCACCCTATCTCCCCTCTTTTCGATTTTCGGCCCCTGGAAGCGAGGTCTAGCGTCGGGGAGGTCATTTGTATCAGGTTAAAGGACCCAAACAAAAGTTGGACTCCCCCCCCCCCCACACTCTCCTTTGAGGTAATTGATCCGCCCCTGAGTAACAGCGTCAAAATAGAGCTTGGTTGCTTAGTTGGTTGTTTGCCGAGCAGAGGCGCGGAGAACGGCAGCCGGCGTTGGGTATACCAAGGTATTCTGGCACCACCCTTGAATTATCATGCTCGATCTGTCTCTAGACTGAATTGTAATTAGCGGGCAACTTCAATATTTGGGGATTTCGGTCCTGGGGCGAATGTATTAACCAGACCAATATTGGGACGATATCCAAAGGAAGTGTGGGAAGTCTTCTGACGGGTGAGGTGGAGCGTGTATGGGGCTCTCCGAGCCGAGACACCCCTTCTTGACCGAACTGAACTGAACAGGTTGGTTGGTTGCTTAGTCCGGGGTGTAACGTCCCCAGCTCAAGCTTAGAGTCATTCAGTTGGGAACAGACAGTCAACTGATACTGCTTTTGTAGTGCGGCCTGTGCTCTCATCAGTGCAGGCGCACTGTAGCCTGTGTCCCTTTGATTTACTGACCAGCACCTTTCAACAGACAAGCCCTTTCTTTGTCACTCTGGGGCCAGTTGCATGAGTGAGCTTAGTCCTGCGGCAGGCCCTAAGCAAGGTGTTCCGCTATAGCAGAAAATGTTTAAGGTCTTGCAAATCGACCCCGACGGCTGAGTTAACCCTTGAACTCCTGATGCATTCCAACATGTGACAGATTTGACCAAGATAGTTCAAGGGTGGTGGCAGGACAGCTTGGCGCCTCAGGGCGCCAAGCTGTCTTGGCACCTCTTTTGAACTATCATGGTCAATTTATTACCAGAACTGTGATGTAGCCTTCGTAGGACAACTCACTAATCTGAATAAATCAACCTCATAGACTAATGACAAGAATGACGAAGAACACAGTAGCCGCCTCGAAGAGGTCACAGTTCTTTTCCCATGCTACTGAAAAAGCCACCTTGTTTCTTCTAATTCACAAGATAAGTAACGACTGAAATGAATTGTATACTCGTTCGTTTATCTATTTTAAAAAAGGGGTTTTACCCGAATATTAATACATTGTCACTGTTATTTCTAAGCTCGTTTCTTTCTCCGATGGGTTATTAGTCAAGCCGATTCTTTGTCCCTGGGGTCAGATGCATTAGCTTAGTCCTGCGCCAACCACTAAACAAGGTGCTCATTGGCTGGCGCAGGACTAAGCTCGCTCATGCAACTAAGCTCTGGATATCTAGCTCATGAGAATCTATGTCTCTTGTATTGCTTGGTCTGGGCCGGTGATGGACGGTCTAGAAGAAAGCTAAGACCACAGGCTAGGATAATTTTGACGATGCGGTATCAAAATGACAAAATGTATTTCTTGCATTCACCGTAAAACAAGACCTTGATGAAAAATTAAATACTGTACATTGATATCGCATCGTCAAACCCATTTCTCCACCCGGACTTTGCCGTAGTCCGCAGATTCCGGCCACCATGTTGGCTGCCATACGCGGCCCATCTGATTGGTCGGGTTTTGTCACGAGACTTGCATGAACCAAGTAACATTCGTCTGGACAGAATCTTTCTGCTAACATGGGCATCTACTTCAACGTTAAGATACTGCTTCGTGTAAATCAGTGATTTTTTTTTAATTTATTTTATTTATTTATTTTTTTTTTTTGGTAAGTTGAAGTACTATAGCAAAATGCTATCCAGGAAACCGAATTTAACTCATGTGTTTTTGTTACATTCGGAGATTGTTATACAGTCTACTTCGCTTATAGCAAGGTCGGATACGAAAAAAATAATCGGATATAACAACACTATCAGATTAAACCCCCAAAACTAACTAACTAACTAACTATTCTTCAGGAGACCCCGACAAAAGTTCAAGTAAATTACTTTGCCTATATCAAACTTTGGATATTATAACAACAGGAAAAATGTGGGTTCCCTGGCGATATGTAACTGAGCATGTATCTGGTGTTGGGTCCCAACCTCGGCGTCGACCCAACCTCGGCCAGAGTGACATATAATGATCAACAATAGTAAGGCACATTAACTTGTCAGGTTGAAATACTAAAAGTTCTCAGAATGGGTATAATAAAGGTTTATATCAGTGATTAGCCACCCGATTGTCCTACAATTTCACAACGTTTGGTGTGACATATAGTGCTCACAAAAAGTAAAGGACATCATAATTTCAGCTTAAATTACTAAAATATCGGAAAACACCTTACATCTGCAATGTGCAGTCACCTTTTTGGTCTGATTAATGTTTAAACTTTTCGGGACATTTTAATAATTCAAGCTAAAAGTAATACTCCTTTACTTTTTGTAAGCACTATATGTCACACCAATGTTGTGAAATTGTAGGCCAGAGGGATGGCTAATCACTGATATACCCGTGATTATACAAATTCTAAGGACTTTTAGTAATTCAAACTGAAAAGTTAATACATCTTACTACTTGTGATCAGAGAAGTACCCAACGGAGAAAGAAACACGCTTAGAAAAGACGGGTACAACACAATTTATTAATATTTCGGGTAAATACCCTTTGTCAAAATAGACAAACAAACAAACAGAGAGATTAGCCGCTACTTATCTTCATTGGCAGAAAGTATGTGGCAAGCGAGGATTACTTGTGATCAGTATATGTCACTTTGGCTGAGGTTGAGTCGACGCCGAGGTTGGGACCCAACAACTGACACAGAAAACTGTTGTTAAAACCCTTCTGAAAAAAGAAACAACTGTTGTTACATCACTCCGAGTTGCATGACATCCTACCATTTCATAAGCAAAGATGATTACACCTTAATCTTCTTTTTTAAATCAGTTTTATTTTCGGATGCAAGTCACTGTGTTTTATTACTGTGACATCTGAAATGTGTTTGACATGTCATGAGAATGCGCTTTATGGGGTTAAGGAGACCTGAGGCAGGTGTTACATATTTAGACTGCATACATACACTGTAACGCCACTATTAATTTATGCGCCATGTGAGCTTGACGTGTGTACTGACAACAAAACCCGAGCTCACTAGCTCAGTCTGAGCAGGTACACAAAGACCACCATTCTTAACAAGAGGCATAGATGCTCATGAACCCCAGCAATGCAGGGGTTCATGAGCATCTATGCCTCTTGGAGATGGAGAAGGCTGGACACGCAAATCTCAATGTTACCCGCTTCACCGCCACAATAATTTAATAATAATAATAATAATAGAATAATTGAACACAACCCAGTTGCAAGAGGCATAGATCCTCATGAGCCCCCGCAGTTGCGTATGATCCATGTTCATTTTACTGACGCCTGAGGATCTTTGTCGTCAGTTGAATTTGCAGTGATGTCAAACACATAAAAGTGAGCTCACAGGAAGTGAACAAAGACTGGCATTTATATAATAATTATTGCACGACACCTGTTCATTTCAGGTTGGTTGTACAGTGCTTAACGTTCCGACAGCAACAAGACTTCAGGACTTGCCTGCACTGCTGATGAAAAAAAACAACAACAAACAAACAAACTAAACAGAATGTATGTCGCCAGCCGGTCTAATGAGCTAAATAAACCTATGATCATTTAGCAACACACATCTAATTTCAAGAGCTACAGAAAGCGCAGACAGTAAGGAGGGTTTAAAAAAGGAAAATGCAGGTGAATGGACCAAAGGTAGACAGAATCACATGCTCCAGAATTGTAGAGGGAAAACCCACCCTGTGGGGCTGACCAGGGTGACCCTGGGAACTCAAAAGTAGTTAACCCCACCCAAGTCCCCCAAGGCAGACCCGGGTGGGGGCTGTTCATTTCAGCCTATAGTATGTATTGCATTTTAACATCCTCACAGCCATGCGGTTAGCTTGAAGTGTGTCTTGATTGAATCATCGAAAAGTGAATGCCGGATAACCCCTTTAAGTCCGAGGAACATAGACATAGATTGGGCTACAAAAGGCTTAACACATCAAATTAGCCCTTGCGTCTGCTGGGGCCCATGAGGTTCTATGCATCTTGCAGTTTGCTGGTGTTTAATTGAAAATTATCGGTAGTAAAGAGGTTAATGTTGCTATCAGGTGATGCCAACAATTCATTCAGCCCGGACACACCACAGCAAGTCATGGATCGAGCATGATAGTTAAAGGGTGGTGCCGCAATAGCTTGGCGCCCATAGGCGCCAAGCTATTCTGGCACCACCTTTGAACTAGGCATGCTCGATCTGTCTCTAGAATTGTAATACAGTCCTTCAGAGGGCAACTTCCAAATTTGCGGATTTCGGTCCTGGAAATAAAATGTTAACAGTTTGGGTGTGTGTGGGGGGGGGGATAGGGGGGATAGGGGGGGGGGAGGAAGAAGGGGGGGAGGAAGAAGGGGGGGAGGAAGAAGGGGGGGAGGCGGGGGGGGGGGGGATAGACGACGGCACGCGACAGTCCAACCCACCCTCGTACAAATGAAAATCTTACATGATTTTTTTTTCTTCTCAGAAATGTTTAATTGTCTGCAAAACTAAAATAATCTTTTAAAATGTTATGATCTTTTTTCTCAAAAATACTTTTTCTTCACTTCTTTCTCAAAATATGCGGGGGGGGGGGGGGGGGAGGGGGGCCAAGGGGGGAGGGATATGGGGTAGGGGGGGGGGGGGCAAGGGCTACTCAGCCCCGCGTGTTGGCATTGCAGTTCACCGGTGTACAGTAATAATGAACACGAAAAAGAAAAGAAAAAAACAACAACAATAAAAACAGAATACACGTATAGCAACAGTATAGTAATAAACAAGTAATAAAGAAATACACGACTGAAAGGCTCCCCCCAACAATAGCTGCGACTAAAGGGTCGTATTGCGTTGCCGGCACTGGCACTGAAACTCTATACGACACTTCCGGAGTTATTGATACGGGGCGCCTTGAATGAGTTAAAGACTGAAAATCTGCTTCATGGCAGGCTTTGGGTTGTCAAAACATGGTTTCAGTTCTAATACAACGAGTTCTTTGTCAAGTTGTTTAAACTGACTAAGACTTTCCTACCCCGGCGGGCTTCTTTTCACAGCCCGTTTTAGTACTTGGGACACGTAACACGGCCGAGAGGTTTTCCGATACCCTTCGTTGTGCGTAACGGAAGAAGAACTCTTCATCTGCGTACAACTGAAGAGCAGAAAAGTGTTTCATTTCACGTCATTCACATTTTACAAAAAAAAAACCCAGTTTCAGTGATCTGCTCCATGGCGTGCCTTGATTGCTAACATTCTCCAGTACAATGGGTTTTCCGCAATGCCGTTGTCATGCCTCAACAAACACTTTTCTACTCCGGCTTCTTATTTAACTCATCCTGCCCGCGACCCACCACAGCAAGATATGGCTCGACCATGATAGTTCAAGGGTGGTGGCAGAATAGCTTGGCGCCTATAGGCGCCAAGCTATTCTGCCACCACCCTTGAACTATATATATATATATATACGCTATAGAACGTGAATGTTCTGTGTTTATGTACTGTGTGTGAGTGAATGCGCGTGATTCACGTGAGCGTGCTTGTTGGGTTCAGTTCGCGGCGGCGCTTTGAGCCGATTTTCAATTGGGATAAAGCGCCTATTTAATGCGCTTATTATTATTATTATTATTATTATTATTATTATTATTAACTATCATCCCCCACCCGGGTCTGCCCTGGGGGACTTGGGTGGGGTTAGGTATTTTTTAGTTCCCAGGGTCACCCTGGTCAGCTCCACAGGGTGGGTTTTTCTCTCTATTCTGGGGCATGTGTTTCTGTCTACCCTTTGTCCATTCACCTGTATTTGCCTTTTTTAAACTCTCCCTACTGTCTGCACTGCCTGTAGCTCTTGATATTGGATGTGTGTTGCTAAATGGTCTTAGCTTTATTTAGCCCCTTGTGTTAGGTTTATTTAACGTATTTGACCGGCTGGCGACATACATTCAATGTTCTGTTTATTTTTTTTATTTTTTTTTTCACAAGCAGTGCAGGCACGTCCTGAGAAAGCCTTGTTGCTGTCGGGACGTTAAGCAATGTACAATCAAACAATCAATTGAACTACCATGGTCGATCTGTTTCCTGAATTGTAATGCAGTCCTCAGAGTATAACTCCAAAATGTGGGTAGTTTCGTACCTCGGCTACACCTGTTGGGTCCCAACCTCAGCGTCGACCCAACCTCGGCCAGAGTGACATACAATGCTCAAAAATAGTAAGGTATATTAACTTTTCAGCTGGAATTACAAAACGTTCTCAAAATGGGCTTAATAACGATTACATCAGTGCATAGCCATCTCACTGGCGTACAATTTCACAAAATTGGTGTGGCATACATGTACAGTGCTCACAAAAAGTAATGGACGTCATAATTTCAGCTTGAATTACTAAAATGTCGGGATAACACCTTACATCTGCAAACTGCAGTCGCCTTTTTGGTCTGATTAATGTTTACACTTTTGGGGACATTTTAACAATTAAAACAAAAAGTAATGCGTCCTTTACTTTTTGTGAGCAGTATATGTCACACCAATGTTGTGAAAGTGTAGGCCAGTGGGATGGCTAATCACTGACATACCCATGATTATACTGATTCTGAGGACGTTTTGTAATTCAAGCTGAAAAGTTAATATACCTTACTGTATATGTCACACTGACCGAGGTTGGGTTGACGCCGAGGTTGGGACCCAACAACACGTACCAGAAATGTTGAGTGTAACGGAAGCCGAACTCTTCAGAGTAAATGAAGGAAAAGAAGAGAACAAAAGTCTTCCATTTCAAGACATACAAACGTCATAAGTTAACTCATTGTACCCCAAGGCCGAAATCCCCCAAATTTTGCCGTTGTCCTCTGTAGGCTGAAGTGCAGTGCAGGACACAGATCGACCATGATAGTTCAAGGGTGATGCCAGAATAGCTTGGCGCCCATAGGCGCCAAGCTATTCTGGCATCACCCTTGAACTATCCCTCGCGCTGGGACCATATGGCGTTGAGGCGCGTCCCCTGGGTGGTGGATAGGGGGTCCCTCGCGAGAGGGGTGCATCGAATGAAATAAGGTGCCGTGACCAACATGGTCTAAGGGAAGGTGACCCCGACAAAAAAACCCTGGTCCTCCTAGTAAGGGGGTTGGGCGTGGGGGTAGCTTCCCCACCCTGCAAATAAGGAAATAGCTACAAAAACGCCGACGAAAAGACAAACAGCAATTCCTTTCCTGTAGGAGGAAGGTTTTTCTACCAGAAGATTTATGACCTCCTGTGGTGAAAGCCGAAAGTCTTCGGAAGCCACAGGACCGAGCCGCCTCTCTCTATCCAGGGACACAACCATGGGCACATGGAATGTCAAGACCATGTACCAGAGCGGCAAGGTCGCCCAGATAGCAGCGGAAATGCAAAAGTACAACCTTTCCCTGAAGTGAAGCCAGATGGACGCAGTCTGGCAAGAAAAGGCTGTTAAGTGGGGAGATGATTCTGTATTCAGGTCATGAAGAGGAGAATGCCCCCCATACAGAAGGAGTAGCATTCATGCTGTCACCAGTGGCACAGAGAGCGCCGATGGGCTGGGAACCTCTTGGGCCAAGAATTATCACAGCAGCCTTTAGAACCGAGAAAAAGATCAAGCTGAACGTCATCCAGTGTTATGCGCCCACTAATGACATTGACGAGGAAGAGAAACAAGAGTTCTACGACCGACTCCAGAGTGCTTTGGACAAATGTGCGGAGCGAGACATCACCACCGTCATGGGTGATTTTAATGCCAAAATAGAGGAGGACAACACCGGATACGAAGAGGTGATGGGGAGACAGGAACTACGGGAGATGAGTGAGAACGGAGAGAGGTTTGTAGACTTTTGTGCTCTAAACCGACTTGTCATTGGAGGCAGCATCTTCCCACACAGAAGAATACACAAAGCAACTTGGGTCTCACCTGACCATACTACAGAAAACCAAATAGACCATATCTGCATTAGCAAGAAATTTAGAAGATCTCTTTAAGATGTTCGATTGAGGAGGGGAGCAGATGTCGCCTCAGACCACCATCTGCTTAACTTAAGACTAAAGCTCAAGTTAAAGAAAAGCCACACAGAGACAACAAGAAGACAGCGCTATAATGTAGGCCTCCTGAGAGAGACTGGAGTGAGAGAAGAGTTCAAACTGGTGCTGTCCAACCGGTTTCAAGCGCTACAGGAGCTAGTAAATGAAGAGGAGGCGGTCACCACAGAGCAGCAGTGGAAGGCAGTTAGAGAGGCGCTGAACTCAACCTGCAAAGACACTGTAGGGTTCAGGAAACACCATCACAAGGACTGGCTGTCGGCACAGACCTTGAAGAAGATAGAAGTGAGGAAGCAGAAGAAAGCAGTTGTCAACAACAGTCGCACGAGAGCAGCCAAAGCAAGGGCAAAGGAGGAATACTCGGAAGCCAACCGCGAGGTGAAGAGGAGTATCAGGGCAGACAAGATGGCATACACAGACAGCCTGGCAGCAGAGGCAGAAAAGGCAGCAGGCAGCGGCAACATGAAACAGCTCTACGACATTACCAGAAGATTGTCGGGCAAGTATGGCCATACAGAAAGACCAGTAAAAGACAAAGAAGGCAAGCCTATTGCAGACAGAGCAGACCAGCTCGACAGATGGGCCGAGTATTTTGAAGAGTTACTGAACAGACCTAGCCCACCCGACCGCCCAGACATCCAGCCATCAGAGACCGACCTACCCATCAGCTGTGACAGACCCAGCCGGGAAGAGATCAGAAGAGCAGTGGCATTTTTGAAGAACGGCAAAGCAGCAGGGCCAGATGGCATCCCAGCGGAGTCTCTGAAAGCAGACCTAGAGACAACAGTAGAGATGCTGTGCCCACTGTTTGGAAAGATCTGGGAAGAGGAGGTGATGCCGGCTGACTGGAAGGAGGGGTACCTAATCAAGCTTCCCAAGAAAGGCGACCTCAGCAAGTGTTCCAAATACAGAGGAATCACCTTGCTGTCAGTACCAGGAAAGGTCTTCAACAGGATCATCCTGGAGAGAATGAAGAGCTCCGTTGACCCCCAGATGAGAGACCAGCAAGCAGGATTCAGGAAAAAACGATCATGTACAGACCAGATCGCCGCTCTCAGCATCATCGTGGAACAGTCTCTGGAGTGGAGCTCCCCGCTGTACGTCAACTTTGTGGATTACGAGAAAGCATTTGACAGTGTGGACCGAGAGACTCTGTGGAAACTCCTACGACACTACTGTGTACCCACAAAGCTCGTCCGCCTGATCAAGAGCAGCTACGATGGCATGACATGTCGCGTGATCGACGAAGGGCAGTTCAACAGGGAGCTCCAGGTCAGAACCCGTGTCAGACAAGGGTGTTTGCTGTCTCCGTTCCTCTTCCTACTGGCCATAGACTGGGTCATGAAGAGGACCACAGAACACAGACGAAGTGGAATACAGTGGACACTGTGGACACAGCTTGGCGACCTCGATTTTGCAGACGACTTGGCTTTACTGTCCCACACTCATCAACAAATGCAGGACAAGACCACGGGGTTTGTTGACATCGCGTCCCAAGTGGGCCTCACCATCCACAAACAGAAAACAAAGACAATGAGGTTGAACGCAACCAGGGAAGAACCAGTCTTGCTTGCTGGCACCCCGTTGGAGGAGGTGGAGTCCTTCACCTATCTCCGGAGCATCATAGACAAAAAAGGCGGCACTGATGCAGATGTCAGAGCACGAATCGGTAAAGCCAGAGCAGTCTTTCTCCAGTTGAAAAAGTGTGGAGTTCCAGAGAGCTGTCACAACACACCAAAGTCCCGATTTTCAACTCCAACATAAAAGCAGTTCTCCTATATGGAGCAGAGACTTAGAGATTGACAAAAACCACAGTCAACAGAGTACAGATCTTCATAAACAGTTGCCTAAGAAGAATTTTGAAAATCCACTGGCCAGAGAAGATCAGCAACGTCAGACTCTGGGAGAGAACAGAGCATATAACAGCAGAGAATGAAATTGGACGAAGAAGATGGGGATGGATTGGTCACAGTCTGAGAAAGCCAGCTTCCAGTATCACTAGGCAGGCACTGTCATGGAACCCCCAGGGAAAGAAGAAAAGAGGCAGGCCGAGAAACACCTGGCGTCGAGACCTCCCTCCAAGCAGACATCAAGAGACTGGGAACCACCTGGAGTAAAACCAGTCGAAGGAGAAGCACAGGACCGGAGTCGCTGGAGGTCTCTCGTCGACGGCCTATACCCGGGGAGGGGTGACAGGCGTAAGTAAGTAAGTACCCTTGAACTATCATGGTCAATCCATATCTTGCTGTGGTGTGTCTGGGGTAGAATGAGTTAAACAAGTTAGCCCATTCGTCACTACAGCCGAACAAAAAAGAACTGAGAAAACTGGTGCTAACAATTAACCCTATGTTGCCTGGAGCAGGTATGCCTTTACTTAAAATTATTTCGGCCACCCTAGACATAGTTCTGGCCGTCGATGACCGTCAAAATTATGTTATGCAAGATATAAGATAAGATAATTATGTAAGATATACATAAGTGCACGGCAGTTATCTTTCCCAGCAATGGTGTTTCATATTAGAGTACATGTACTTTGCCGCGGACAATGTCAGTAATGCTTTTTTTCTCAGAAAAGCCGCGCAGTCAGAGTGAAATAGGCTAATTCCTCCGTCGCCAGTTTTGCGCAATGAAAGCCCTGTGATAGTCTTCAGCCGTAAGGTCCAAAATCACAGACTGGCATACTGAGGTTTTTGCCGGTCAGTGAAATGCCGCTAAAGCTAGCTTGCCGATTCAGTTTTTTAAAAAATTAAAGTCAGTAAGTATGAAACTGGATTTTTGTCGTCCCCAAATAGTAACGGTCGCTTATCGTGCACTTTAAATCTTCCTGCTCTGTCACAATGTGCGGTGTGTGTGCTGCTTTGGCTGTGCCTCAGTGTTTGTGTTTGTGTGTGTGTTCAGTGTGTGTGCCGCCCGCCCGGCCAAGGTTAATGTCCAATGTTGGCCTCTAGTGTCGCTCGATAGCCGACGGTTCCCTGTTTGAGCGGCACACACACGCAAACAGTGTGTGTGTGTGTGTGTGTGTGTGTGTGGGTCCGTGCACATATGTGTGTCGGTCCGTGCATGTGTGTGTGTCGGTCCGTGTGTTGATGCGTGTGTCCCTGAACACACATCACCAGTCCGCGCGTCTGAGTCCCTCTCTTCGCTTGTCATGCTAAGGTCATACCACCTCCCCACTCTATCCCCCCCCCCCCTGTCCTTTCTTTCTCAGTGATACCTACACCCTCCCCTCCCTCACCAACCCCCACCTTCTATCCACCTCCCCCCCCCCCCCCCAAACTTTTCAAGCTGCAGTGTGTCACCCTAGAGGTCAGCCCCGCCTTCTAACCCCTCTCGCGCAGCGTGGTCCAATGAGAACGAAGATTATTTTTTCCGACGCTGGCAGTTCCCACTTTGTCTCTCATCCCTTCGTTCCAGCTGGAAAAGGCGTAGATTCTCATGCGCTCCTGCAGAGCAGGGGCGCATGAGAATCTATGCCTTTTACTGTAGGTGTTTAGCGCATCTTACCTCCTCAAAACGATGAGCTACGGGGGTTAGGCTATTCCCACTCTAACAGGTCGGCTGCTGGTAAATCGCAGGCCACACAGCGAACCCTCAGCCCCCAAACCCGCAAGTCCGCTTGAAGAGAGAGAGATAGAGAGCGCCCACTGTCAGAAAGTCTTCAGACGCGAGGCTCGAACCCCACACCTTTGTGGGTCTCTCTCGAACGGACAGTGACCAGGACACCGTTGATTGGATCAGTGTGGCGGTGCTTTGCACTGCAGTCTCATCTAGCAGCGGTTTTGTGTTGCTTTACCGTGGTTTTTTTAATTTGTGGAAAAAAACTCTCCCACAGCTTGCATTGAGGGTGCATCGCTTCTTGACCTAATTTCCAGCTCTGGGGAGTTTACGCTTTAGCGAGTGACGCCACCGCTGTTTTAAACCCTCGACCAGCCTTCGTCAGCATTCTGCATACTGGTGAGTCGATTTGCGTTTGAAATTTCTGTAAACGGCTGCATGTTTGTATTATTCCTGTATTAGAGTATCGATCGGTGGTAAAGTTCACTCGGCCACCTCCTCGCGGCATTGTGCTGGCGTATGAATATTTCCCTTGACTGGCGGCTGGCTGATGAACTTGGGGGGAGAACGCGTAACGGGTAGTGCTGATCTTTGATGCGCTATCACGACAGGCGACCGTGTCTATTGCAGGAGAATGGACTTGGAGTTGTACCCCCACGACTACATCATGGACAGTGTGGAGTTTTTCGCTGACACCAAAAAGAAACACCGTCGCTTCACTCCCATGCGACTTCCCAAGGTAAGCCAGTCTCTGTACATCGCTTTCAAGTCAGGCGCCTCAAGCCTAATTCTTCTTTGCTTGAGAAGCAGCGAGCTATGTGAATGACACTGACAAAGCTATGGCAAGAGGCATGGATTCCCATGAGCCCTGCTGCCGCAGGGCTTATGAGAATCTATGCCTCTTGCAGACGGTCGTAGCCTCGCTCCCGCTTAGACAGTCACTGGCTCATTCATAACCTAGCACTAAGTTTTGTGAATGGACGCTCTCAGCTGCTTAGCCTAGAATTTATCTCCGCAATCTACCGCCCTGAAAACCATTGAAACTACTCGCTGAACTATTTCGAACATATCATTAGTCATAATGTAAGTAATGTCAGTATGATGCGGTGACTAGATCGACGAAAAGACGTTTCGGAGAAGAGGCCTACTTTTTCTCTCGGCGTGATACGGCCTTTGCGCAGCGCTTCATTGATAGGTCGCCGTGAACATGTGTGACTGGCGAGGCCATGAATGAAACGCTAAACTGCAGAGGTCGGGTCGGGTGGGGTATGGTGAGGTGGCTAATAGAGATGGCAGTTTTAGATTATCTGATACAAGTATGCATGGATTTTTGACATGCATCAGTAGAGACCGTTATCATATTCTGTTATTGCCATAGAACAGTTATAGCGTTGTGAGGCAGACGTTACTGTAAGCTTAATATTGGTGGTACGTGCTATATTTAGAATATGACGGCAACATTTGGGCAGGTGTCATGTAATGGTCTTATGAAATTTCTCTCTCTCTCTCTCTCTCCTCTCTCTCTCTCTCTCTCTCTCTCTCTCTCTCTCTCTCTCTCTCTCTCTCTCTCTCTCTCTCTCTCTCTCTCTCTCTCTCTACTAATCATCAAAGCCACGCATGGCGGAAGGCCGGGTGGATGCCCTCATGAGGTGGCTGGTAGTGGTACTATCTTTTTAGCCGATGAGAAGGCGTTGGTCTAGAATGATCTCTGCGTCAGCACAGCTGAACGCTGTGGCCGCTTTGACTATAAAATCAGAAAGATGTGCCTCAGTTTTCAAACGAGTTCGAAATAGCTCAGGCGGTTAAACGTCGGAGCAAGAGAGCGAGGGGAATCGCCGGGTCGTTGGTTTGAGTCCCCGTCCCGGCCCCGGTAGCTGGACTCGCAATCCAGGGGGAAAAGACGGGCTTGTTCCATAGCATGGAGTTGAAAGGTCCTGGTAAATCAAAGTGGCACATTTGCAGTCCGTTGAATTTATCAGTGTTCAGGTCGTATTCCATAGGCAATAGATTTCCCTGTCTCCCATAACCCGCCCGCCAGGGCCGTCCATTCATTATCACTTCAGTGCCGTGGACGTTAAACCCCGAACTAACCGAGCCATCAGTTTTCAAACAGTACCAGGTGTTCCAAAAGTGCATGTGTCACAGCAGTAACAACACAACTGACACAGTTATTAGTCGTCAGAGTATTTAATTACTCTTGTGACAGATGTGTTTGACCGGCGTAATTATTGTACCATGCAGCCAGTAACGGGTTTTGCACTGCTTTGTTTGGCCGGCATGATCCGTAGTTTCACCAGCTGCATACATAATTTATGTTAAATAGCCGCGTCCAAATGTCCGCTGGCAGACATCAGCTTTTCGTGACAATTTATTAATTCAAAATAAAAGTGTGTCCCATTTACGAAATTCTGCTCCGAGTTCAGTTGAAATCACAGCAAGAAATTTAATCCCAAGGTCGCATTTTCAAAGTTTAGAGGTGTCATCTAAAGACTACGTACCAGCTGCAGGAGATGGCGGATTGGCCATGATAATTGAAGGGTGGTGCCAGGTGAGCTTGGCGCCTAAAGGCGCCAAGCTCATCTGGCACTACCCTTCAATTATCATGGCCAATCCGTCACCTGTTGTCAGTAGGGCGTTGGGGCTAAATTGGTGAACGTAATTACTGCTGTTTTTAAAATACATGTTCCTGAGCTTTTAAGTAGCTCCTGTTGTTTTTAAATACATGTTTCCTGTGCTTTTAATTGTGCCAGTTACGTCACAAGCCTCATGCACCGATAAAGGACGCACTAACAGCGGTTGTGTATGAATGACCCTAATCCTATCTTTATCATTGCGAACCGCCGTTGTTTATGAATGACCCAACTCGGTGTATACCAGAAGTTTCTGCCTTGTGCAACGGTCTGTTGAGTTCCATTACGAGTTCCTTTCATTTCGTAAACTCGCATAGACGTGTGCATTTCATCTCCAAGAGGCACAGATTTTCATGAGCCGCTAGCATCAACAGGGGCTCATGATAGTCTATGCTTCTTTCACGCAAAGATTGGAATCATATTAACTGGGAAGTTTAGCGCGTTAAATTTGAATCTTTATGGGATCCGAGATAAAACACGACGGGGAGGAATTTAGGTCAGACTTAAGTCTCTACAATCTCTCTCTCTCTCTCTCTCTCTCTCTCTCTCTCTCTCTCAGTCTCTCTCTCTCAGGCTCTCATATCCTCACACTCACCTGTCATGCACGTAGCAAATAAAGTTGCGATTTATAATGATGTTTCGTGTCGTGGTGACCTCATTACTCAAGTCACATTAGCGGATGTATGGCAGTGAAAATGTGCAACAAATTGACAATAAATGTCGCAAATGATGTGAAAGGACAGATAACGTGGAAAAGTAGTGAGAGGTTAACTCATTCAGCCCGACGCACGTATTTCCCAAATTTTGGAGGCGTCATCTAACGACTATGCACTTGTGGCAGTGTCGGCGCCAAGCCGAATCTGGCACTACCCTTGAATTATCATCGTCGATCCATCTCTTGCTGTGGTGCGTCAGGGCTGAATGGGTTAAGGGCGCATCAATACATAATAATACATTCAAATACATGTACGTGTCGTGGGACAAGACAATTCATTAACCCCTTCCCTGTTACTGGAGGCAAATTTAGTTCTTCTGAAATCTTTATTCACTCAGCGACCAACAGCCATAACCGTCCAAGGAACATGGTTACAAACTGGTCTTCGCAAAGAGATATAGATCCTCATGAACCCCCCCGCGACCGATCATGAGGATCTATGTCTCTTGCAGTTGGATTGTGTTCAGTGTTTCTCGGCAATGAATGGGGTTGACGGGGCTCCCGTTTCTGTGCGGCGTCTACTCGAAAACGACGTGCTGACAATGTGACCAAGAGTTAACCCATATCCTACTGAGGCTAAAATCTTCAAATTTGTACACTGCTATATATGCAAGCTACATTATAGCACTTACAGTAGTTACAGATAAGGATGTAGACCAATGGCTTTAGTTCAAGGGTGGTGCCAGAATAGCTTGGCGCCTAGAGGCGCCAAGCTGTTCTGGCACTACCCTTGAACTATTTTAGTCAAACTTATTTCACTCACTGGTGTATTCCGAATGATGAGGGTTAAGCAGACGCACATTTATTCAGCGCAGCTGCCTACGCGACGCACTATGTTTCAGTCATTTAAAAACCACGCTAATGATTCAATATTCAGTATTAATGGTACAGTTTTTGTTAACCCTTTCAAAGGTTTAGACAGGGTCAGAGTACACTCTAAAATGTCCACCTAGACCATTTAAGCTGATGTGAATACGGGAACCGTGAGGGTTAAAAAAAAAAATGATGATTAAAGAAAAGTGTGACAGTATTGCTACGTAATGTGACTCACTACTGGTCAGTTTTTCTCTCCCCCTGAACCCCCCCCCCCCCCCCACCACCACCACCACCACCACCACCACACGCGTCCCTTAGCTCTTGATATTGGATGTGTGTTGCTAAATGGTCTTAGCTTTATTTAGGCCCCATATCGTAGGTTTATTTAACGTATTGGACCGGCTGGCGACGCACATTCAATATTCTGTTGGGTTTTGTTTTTTTTTTTCGCAAGCAGTGCAGGCACGTCCTGAGAAAGCCTTGTTGCTGTCGGGACGTTAAGCAGTGTACAATCAATCTATCTATCTATCTATCTATCTATCTATCTATCTATCTATCTATCTATCTATCTATCTATCTATCTATCTATCTCCCGTAGTCTTGCCGACCGTTGGGACACCACTGATGACTTGGCAACCAGCTCCCTCCATTCCTTTCATTCTACCCCAACCCAAAACCACCTCCCCTCCTCCTTTCCCCATCTCACCGATCCCCAGCTTTCTAAAGCGTTATCAGTACGAAACGGACGACTTCTGAACGGTCCTTTCCCACTCATAGAGTACAAACCATCTTGAAACAATTTCCATCAATATCGTTTTGCAAGCTTTTGTGCGCTTAAGAAACGCTGCATGCCTTCTCGCACAGGATGAGGTGTAAGACTTTATTTTCAAGATGTTTGTAAATGTACAGTATCTACAGCATGACCTGTTTCGAGCGATCAGATCGCCTGCCATTAAATACCATCATTCAGGTGGCTGTGTAGCCACCTGAATGGTGGTCTTTAATGACAGGTGACAAGTTTTGCCCTTCAAAATGTCTCTTGTCTGACAAGGCACACTGCGTTTAAGACTACACTTTTCTTGTGAAAAAAAAAAGGTAGCTATTCAAAACAGGTTTTAGTGTGTGTATCTTATCTGTTCATTATCCCAATGCCCGTGGACTGTGAGCAGTAACAGAAATAAATATTGTACATTAACCAATTTAACACCAAAGGGCGCATTATGGAGATATCACCCGTCCACTGTGTACCAATTACAGGAGATGGATCGACCACGATAATTTAAGGGTAGTGCCAGATTAGCTTGGCGCCTGTCGGCGCCGAGCTAATATGGCACTACCCTTAAATTAACATGGTCGATCCATCTCCTGCTGTAGTGCGTTGAGACCAAATGGGCTAATAGGCATTGTGAAACTCATCTCTTAAAGTCAGCATTTGACTTGCTGCGCAGTTGTCAATGCCATTGTATTGGCGAAGCTCACAAAACACAGCACACCGTCAGTCAATTTCTCGCTCTGTGTTTTACGTCACTAGCCAGGAATCTTGCACGGCACACAACGATTCCCCTGTGACCTGCTATTTAGACTGGCACGCACAGAACAGAGATAAATCGATAAACCAAACATGTAGGTCTGTGTAATCTTGCATGCCTCCTTCAACCATCTATCGACATCTTTCACTTCGGGAGTCAGGTGTGCGAGACGGATCCACCCTAGTGACAGCACATAGGTAGTGTCCGATTAACTCGGCGCGTGCCTTTACAGTCGTGGTATTCAAACCTTTTCAGAAGATTTATAATGAAGGGCTCTCCAGCAGCTGTTTAAGCAGCAAAATGTCAAACATTTGGCGACAGAAACATAGATGTTACACCTGTAGAACTGGCGAGTCTGCAGTTATTGTGTGCGTACCTGTACTTTGTATGCGCTTAGGTACCTTTTTTAAAACCTTTCACTTGTGTATACCTCGTCTCTAGCTTCTGTCACTGTTGGTTTGTTTGTCAGTCTGCCTACCGCTGCCTGCCTGTCAGTCTGTGTGTAGGTAGCGGTATTACACATGGAACAAATTATACAATAACCCTCTCCTTTCTACGGCTCCGCACTCCTTCGGCATTTAGTTAACCCTGTCAACTCTGCCACACTACGACCATGTTAGTTCAAGGGTGGTGCCAGAACAGCTTGGCGCCTACAGGCGCCAAGATGTTCTGGCGCCACCCTTGAACTAATGATCATGGTCGTTCTAATTTCTTAAACTGATACGTAGACTTCTGAGGATATCTCCCAGTTTTGTGAATTTCAACCTTGTAAAATCGCTGGCACAGCAGGAGTGTTCTATCAGCAAAGCGTGCGCCATTTTTGTCTGTTTATTTTCAGAATGCGCAGGAAACGCAACAAAGATTAAAATTTGATAGCGAGAAACTTCGTTCTGTAAATTATACTTTTTATGCCGGTGATTCTATCCCCCCGCCGCCTCCCTCTCTCTCTCTCTCTCCCCCCCCCCCCCGGGCCGCCCCCCCACTCTCTCTCTCTCTCTCTCTCTCTCTCTCTCTCTCTCTCTCTCTCTCTCTCTCTCTCCACACCACACCACCACACACCACACACACACACACACACACACACACACACACACACACAGAGAATGATCTCATCTGACAATGCTGAAAATTGTGTCTCGCTGCTGTTTTCTCAAATTTTTCTTGTTTGCAGAATTAATCCTAAAATCAGTTTAACACCACACACACGCACACGCACACACACGCACGCGCACACACACACACACACACGCACATACGCACACACGCACCACTCACACAGACACACACACGTGCGCACACACACCTGCAATAAGACCCATACAGAATAATCAATTTTCGCAGCACAGTAGGCTACACTGCACGAAGATTGAAAATCACAGTTTTTTTTCTGTCTGTGCCCTCAATCCAATCCCCCCCTCCCCCCTCCCCTCCCCCCCCCCCCCCCCCCCCCCCCCCCCCCGTCTTAACTTTCCAGTGTGCATGTCCACAGGTTTTCTTTACTGACCTCGCTAGAGGATACAGTTTCATCGTTGAAACACGATTGAACACGTCCCTCTTTTCGTCCATTTTAACGTTACACCCACCCCCCACCCCCACCCCCCCCCCCCCGCCCTTTCAAATCAGTCACACCGGCCCGATGGCCTTTTGCGCATTGGCATAAGTTAGATTTAACAACTTAACCAAATATCAATAGCTCAGCAAATTGAACTAAATATTAGAGTGGCTGTAACTGCGTGCACTCGCTATTTTCTGCTTCTCCGTCGAATTAAAATCTTCAGTTGCGAAGCTAAACATAGATCACACTTTATCAAAGTTTCTGCCATCGCTGCTTGATTTATTTTTTCCAATTTTTATTTTTTCTTTAGATGGATGTATTTGCTGTATGCATCTTTGGAACCAGGATATAATTTGTGATTCATGCTGATGTTTTGAGTTCGCGTTGCACGACGCGAGGCCGTAAGGTCGAACCTCACAGACTTGCACAGCAATACTGATCAAAAAGCTAAAGACAGACATTTTTATAAGGTCTCAAAATGGATGTTGCTGTTTTAGGGTCAGACCCCGACATTGAAGGTCACTTGTTAGTGGCATGGCTGCCAAAATATCACAAAAGGGCGGCCACCTTTATTTGTGCCAAAAAACTCAAACCGGCAAACACACGCACCGCATATGCGCATCTCGAGATTTCAGCCGGCTGAAGTCGCCCTGAATTAAATTTCATCTGCAAGTGACATAGACCCTCATGAGTCCCCGCATTTGCGGGGGCTCATGAGGATCTATGTCGCTTCTAGAAGTCATTTTCATCTCAGTTCTTCCAGTAATGAAAGCAAGGAAGGTTTAGCAAGAGAGAGAGAGAGAGATAGGGATGCCGGGAGTTTGGTTTGGCCGAGTGCCTGTCCCTATGTTTAGCCGTGGCCTTGGGTAAGGGCGAGAGAAGAGGACTCGCAAAAAAAAAGAGTGTCAACACCAGACAGGAGTTGTGTGCCCATAGCTAAGAGTTTTCTTTCCTTTCCTGGACTTCTTGGCCTTGAAATCTGAGCACCACCAACAACCACCATCATCACCATCACCCCTCTTTTCAATGTCAATTTCGCAAGAACTTGGCCATTGTGTCAGTAAAGGTCTTATCACTGCTTGCTCTATGCACATTGACTGTGCTTTGAAAGAGAACCGCTCATCTGAGCATTTTTTTTTTTAAATACGTGAAGAGTTGCACTGAATCAGTTTAGACAAGGATCAGCTCAAATCATTTTGTACATTGATCACGCAGTCACACTATTAAGCCATTCAGCCCTGATGCACTACAGCAGGAGATGGATCGACCATGATAATTCAAGGGCAGTGCCAGATTAGCTTGGCGCCTGTCGGCGCCAAGCTAATCTGCCACTGCCCTTGAATTATCATGGTCGATCCATCTCCTGCAACTGGTGCATAGTCATTAGATGACACCTCCAAAATTTGGGTAATACGGCCATCGTGCCATCGGGCCATCGCTGCGTTATCCACAACCCCAGCCCAACAAAAACAAGAATCCCACGCTGTTGAGTGCTTCTGAAATGAATTCGTACCGTGTGACTAAAATCAATTCGTTGCGCATAATGCCAGTCATAATATCCTTTTCCAGTCCCAACGCACCATAACAAAGCATACAGTATTATCTGATGAGATTTTGCAGTGTCGGGTAAATGCACGCCTGACGTTATTCGAAAATAAGCCAGTATGTTCATTTTTGAGAAAAGCCAGATTTTCTTTGTATAACAATGAAAATCGCGCTTTTCTCATAAATTGACAAACTGGCTTTTGTCAAACATCGGCAGACATTGAATGTCATCGTGTACTCTCAGACACGTCAACAGCAGCCATTTGACTTTCCTCGTGCAGAACTGAACAACAACAACAACAACAACAAAAGTACAAAATTGCACGTGTGTTATTGAAGACATAAATTACAGCGGTGACAAAAGGCCACTGCCTGACCACTCATTATGCGAACAAAAATATTATTACCACTATTTAGTTAATTTAGCGACGGAACTTAAAAGTGACAGACATGTCGGAATTTCTGTTCTCATTCTACCCCAACACCGAAATCCCCAAATTTCGCCGTTGTTCTCTGAAGACTGCATTGCAGTGCAGGACACAGATCGACCATGATAGTTCAAGGGTGATGCCAGAATAGCTTGGCGCCCATAGGCGCCAAGCTATTCTGGCATCACCCTTGAACTATCATGGTCGATCCTTATCTTGCTGTGGTGTGCATGGGGTAGAATGAGTTAAGTAGCTAGTTAATGCGCTTCGTGTGTTGATAGTGCTAGCTTCGTGTGTTGATAGTGCTAGCTTCGTGTGTTGATAGTGCTAGCTTCGTGTGTTGATAGTGCTAGCTCCAGGTTTTTTCTGAATAGCGTGCATAGTTCTAGGGTTGTTTTTTGTTTGTTTGTTTTTTCGTGAAAAAAAGACCGGCTTGTGAGAGGTATAGATCCTCATAAACCCCCGCAAATGCGGGGGTTCATGAGGATCTATGCCTCTTGCTGGTCTTAAGTTTATAGTTATGGTCCTTTTCCGGAAACAGACCGGATCTTGGGTCTAGCAGTGCAAGACAGTTGAGTGTCCGCGTGTCATATACGACACCTACTGAATGTTTTCGCACTATTGTCTGTACAGGTGTATAAAACACCGACACCTTTCACGCTAATTGAGGTGTACATATGTGACATAAACACCTCTTAATCCTTTGCACCTTAAACACGTCCTCCTCACCCTCACCCTCACCCTCACCCTCCCCCCTCCCACCTCCAGCCCTCCCTAGCCCCCAATCCTAATGCTGATGACCGCTAGGGAACGACGTCGTTGATAGAAACATAGACACACTGTTTTAGCTCCATAGAGAACTTTGTGATCTAGACTGCATGCAGATCTCGTAGCGAGAAGCTCAGCGATTGGCTGCAAATACCTACCCCAAATAACCTAGGAATCTCGTTGGGGCATTATTATTTGCAATATTACATCTGTAGTTAGTTAGTTATTTGGGTTTAACGTCGAGCAGGCTTACATCTGTAGAGAGTATAGGTCTTATATCATGAACTGATACTGGAAAATCACAGGAAATAGAATATCACAGGAAATTTTCACGCACAATCACATGCATGTAAAACATGAAACGGTGGAAATATGGAAATTATATGTTGATATTGCCCTAATAATCACATTCGCTTGATTTTGCAGGACTTAATACAAACTATTGACGCGATTGGGGTGGGGGGTTGGAGGGAGCGGGGGGATGGGTTGCGACCCATGTGGACTTTCATGCCAGATGACAAAAGACATTTGTCACTTAGTGTTTTCGGTCTCACTGCCATTCTTGACATCTGAGAACCACTTTAGTCACCGTTACAAGTTAGAATGAAACTCTCCAAGTAAATGACATGTCTGACACCCAACTGCAAGAGGCATAGATCCTCATGAGCCCCCGGAGACAGCGGGGGCTCATAGGGATCTATGCCTCTTTCTTACAGTTTTACAACTGTTTTCTTCGTGGTAGAGGACCCTAGTGTTGGATGATGTTACAAGTTGTATTGTGGCACCGTTATAACATTGAATGAACTCTTTTTGACACGCATTGCAAGAGGCATAGATCCTCATGAGCCACCGCAATTGCGGGAGCCCATGAGGATCTGTGCCTCTTGTTAGCAACATTTACAGGTCTTTTATTTTAGTAGTAGAAGATCAGGGACATTGCATCTTTGATGTTGTAAGTTGTATTGTGACTTGAATGAGGTCGTCTCCTAACCTCGTTACAATGAAAACTCATTCTTTCACAGTATTTTGTCCCTCACGTGAACCGTAAAAGAATCACGTCCCGGAAGAAATACGTAACCAGCCAACACGACTAACGGAAACACTAGTGATGTAATCAGCGAAACAAAAACGCTTGACAGCAGGCTTCCGGTCCTGCGCGCAGGCTACTTTGCCTTATAAGGAGTTGCGTCTTTTGCAAATGCAAATGGAGTCCCGTGCTAATGTAGTTCCTTAACTGGTGAAAATTAGTTCAGCCAGCAGCAGAGTCTGGTCACAATCGCTTGCTTAATTGTCCCGGGCAGCGAGCTTTTTTTGTACACAGTCTCGCAGATTTATTCAAATGACTGCAAATTTCTAGCATCCTGTTTTATGTCGCACTGTAACCCCGATCGAAAGATCTCATGAGTTCCATAGATGTGGAAGCATCTAAGGACATCAGCAAGAGTCAGATCCTCATGAGCCCCCCCAGTTGCGGGGGCTCATGAGGATCTATGCCTCCTGTAGCTGACTTTCATTGGCGAAGCATTGTTTTGTTTTATGTTCAATTCATGTGGACTGGCTCAAGTTTGCATACTGTGTGAAGCGCGCGTGACTGATGTGTTTAAGCGACAATAACCAGATTTGGAAACGACCCATTAATTTAAAGTGTGAGGGGACGAGAGATAAAACAAGCAAGGTACAGACATACTTAAAGCACGAGACAAACTTGGAAGAAACTTTGACAAAACTTTTCTATTAGCAAACATTTACTTAGCTCACATGTTGATGGATTCGTGAAGTTTCCACAGAAATGTTACACTGCGTTAAGTCTTGTGTACAAAAGAGCTTGGCGTTAACTCTTTTGCATTGAAGGAATTTATAATTAGTTAAAAAAAATATTTCAGCATATTATATGTCCTGTTCATTTTAACCTCGTGTATATTAATTGACGCATTAATTGTTATAGCTCTGAACTGCTTGAAATATAATACGAAAGCGAATTTTTAAAAATGACGAAATACTTTTCTGTTGATCCCAGTTATAAAAGGCATGGTTTGATTGGATGAGCCCATGCTGACGGCATCTCGCCTTCAGTTGTAGGTGTCAGTTGTTTCGCAGCTTGTTTGGTGATGACCATTATCGTTGTCGTCATCGTTGCTAACCATGTGGTTGTTGTTGTTGCAGTTGGTGTGTGACTCGTCGTTCGACTCTGACGTGGGGCTGAAGGATTCGAACCCAGTCAACTTCCTGCTGCCCTCCCCAGAACACGACCACGACGACCGTCGCGTGCCCAGCATGCACAAAGTGCCCTCCATCTCAGACCTGTCCGAGGAAAGTCTAGGTCAGTACCATTTTCTGCCACAGCACGTTTAACTGCATTTAACAAAATTTGTCCAGCGGTGTCACCTATGGACTATGTGCCAGTCTCTAGAGACGGGTCAACCATGATAATTCAAGGGTAGAGCCAGATTAGCTTGGCGCTTGATGGCTCCAAGCTAATCTGGCACTACCCTTGAATTATCATGGTCGACCCATCTCCTGTTGTAGTGCATTGGGGCTAATTGAGTTAACCCTATAATACAGATAGACAGACACGCAGCACGCACAATGTGGCTTCCATCTCAGACTTTTCAGAGGAAAGTCTAGGTCAGTGAAACAACACTTTACATCTTCCAGTTATTTACACATAGACAAACAAACGCACACACGCGCGCAATACCAGAGCCATAGAGTTTTCGCACATTAACATTTGGTTTTCAGTTTCTACGGTCATGTCTGTTTTGTGCCTTGTTTGCCGTGTGTTCGTTTACAAGTTTATAGTGTTGATGGATCTGTATGTGTGTGTGCGTGTGTCCGTCTAAACATGTGCATATGCTGTCTGGCTGTGTGTACGTATGCTGTAATGTGTGTGTTCGTGCGTGCCTTCACGTGTGCGTTCGAATGTAAGCGAAACACCGCGCTTCCTGTGAACAGAATACGAAGCGTACAACACATCTGTCTCAGCGGCTTTATTCTCTATACCGGACCTCACTCCTAAAGGCCATCACACTAACACGGCCAATATGCTGGCATTGTACACACGTCTGCGTACCACTTGATTCAAGACAGATGGACCAGCTAGGATAATTCAAGGGTAGTGCCAGGTTAGCTTGGCGCCTGGAAAGGCGCCAAGCTAATCTGGCACTACCCTTGAACGACATTTTATCATGGTCGATCTGTCTTCCGCAAGCGTCACCTGTGGAAATTGGCTACAGTAGGACACAATAATGGTGCTCAGTCCCCAATCCCTCCCCTACCCCTAGAGTTCTCACGGGGAGGTGTCGCACCCTTTTTTTTTCACCCCTCCTAACCTTTTGACCCTAGCCCGAGGGGGGCGGGATTCCGGAGAGAGGGAGAGAGAGACTGTCACGACTCGCAAAACCACAAAAGATGGCTGAGTGGTTTCTAACTGTTCCCCATTGTGCGTCAGTCAAGCGTGTCCCCCCTCACTAAGGCACGAAATAACTGGCGGTTGTTCACGTGAAGAACGACCAGCTTCATTTACAATAACAGGCCCCCACCCTGTTCTGTTCCGTCTGCAAGAGTCATAGACTGTCATCAGCCTTTGCAGGGGCAGGGGCTCATGTTAATCTACGCCTCTTGCTGCAATCTGCAAAGTTTACATCTTGCAAATGTAGGAAGTAGTTATGGTTTGAGCACAGGTCATTTCAGGTGTACAAATACAATGTGCGATGCTTCTTTCTCACACTGTGCGGATACTCGACCCGGCTGAAGTACCTGTCATTTTATACTATTAATGTGACCCTCACCTTGCTAGGGCGTAGACTGTGACCATCACCTTGAGTATATTTACGTGAATGGATACTTTGAACTTCGTTAGGTTCGTCATGAGCGACGATTTTACTACTGAATTATTTGGCCCTATTGTGTGTGTATTTTCGCGTAAGAGCTCAAGATATTAATTCTAGTCTTTCTTTAACCTTTTGGCTGTCGGTTGCGGTTTTTGTCGCGATGATTCCTGCAGGAATCATCGCGACAAAAACCGCCACCGACAGCCCAAGGGTTAACCCCTTCGCTGCAAACGGCCGCAGATTGTGTTTAATACCACCCGTCCAAGAATCACAGATCTGTACCAAAGTTGGGTCCTCAAGAGGCATAGATCCTCATAAGCCCCCGCAGTTGCGGGGGCTTATGAGGCTCTATGTGTCTTGCGGATGGACCTCGATCCTTTTTCTCGATGTTGAAGGGGTTATGGTGTTTCCAACTTGCACACTTTATGATAGATGTTACAAAGGTTCATGAGAATATGTATATGCATCATGCAAATAAAAAGTAAGTTGGCGGACGTGCCTAAGCTGTTAAACTGCAGGTAGAAAAATTGTCAAGTCAGCGTTTTAGTCCAGTCAGCGATCTAGTTCAGCGGTTAGCAAGGTGCGCCGGTGAGGCAGAGACAAAGAGCAGACAATCGATGTTGGTGTAGCACAGACCTGGGGTGGGTGTGGTCTCTCTCTGTCTCTCTTTCGCTCTCAAATCTATATCCTTGTGTAATAAAGAATCATCATCATCATCATCTCTCTTTCTGGTTTGGTGTTACAATAGCCATAGAAAAGCAACTCTGCTAAACCAACCAGCATCTCACTGCTACCCTCTCTCTCTCCCCCCCCCCCCTCCATCCACCCCCCCACCCCCTCCAGCCCGACCCAGGTGTGTGCCGGTGAGACTGTGTGTGCCACAAACACCCTCCCTGTCCCCACATTGGGGCGTGTTTCCTCCCAAGGTCAGGCTGTGTGTGCACAAAGCGAAACTAAACCTGTGCCCCCTCTGTAAACATGGCCGCCAAAACTAGGGGAGTTTGCTCACAGTCCCTTTTGTCTTGGCTAGCCAGACCGTCCCTAAGCTAGATTCGCAGGAGCCTGTGAAGCAGGATTTTTGCAAGAAGCATAGATTCTCATGAGCCCCTGCAACTGCAGGGTCGCATGAGAATCTATACCTTTTCTACGAATATATCCAGTTTGGTCAAGTATTTTCTACTCAGATGGAGAGAGAAATCTTCAGATAGTGTGCCTCTGTCTCTGAGACAATAGCATCGTCTCTCTGTGTGTTTTGTCACCGTTCTGAAACTTCGAAATCTCTGCTATCTAGGCGCCATTGGTCAGCTTTAATCCCGAAGGGCTTACGTGTACAAATAATACTTCCATAGTCACAAAAATCTACGTTAAGCACACGTAACTCTGATATTTTGAGCGGTCACTTCTCTTTTTGTCTCCCTTGTTTCTAAATCGGCACCACTACTGATGGACATCTATACACGCTGAGCTTTAGGGGATGACAGGGATTTACAGCAGTATGGGTTCTTTGCATTGGTTTTCTGGGGCTGTGTTCAGTCACTTGTTTATTTCACAGTCTTACTATGCTCTCGTAACAAACACACACGCGCATGTACAGTTCCATTGACTATTTTTATGCAAATACCCAAGAGTCTAGTTCGGCCATTGACTATTTCATGCAAATGCCCGGAGTCAAGTTCCACAGTGGGTTGGAGAACAGCGCTCACTTTCACAGGGAGACACGTCTGAGTATGATGTAAAGCTGCATTCTGGTTAACCCATTCAGCCCTGACGCACTACAGCAGGAGATGGATCGACGATGATAATTCAAGGGTAGTGCCAGATTAGCTTGGCGCCGACAGCGACAGGTGCATAGTCGTTAGATGACGCCTCCAAAATTGGCGAAATACGGCCGTCGGGCTGAATGAACTAATGACCCAGCAAAATCCGGACCAAACAAACCAGACTCAAGGGATACTGAAAAGCTTGTAAAATGCACAGAGACAACCAACCAACAAAGAAAGAAACACGCTTTGAAAGCCGGACGAGCACAAAACGACAGCCGTTTTGTGCTCGACCTTTCAAAGCGTGCTTCGAACAGGCACGATAGCTCAGCCGAACTAAACTTGAAACCCAGGTGTAATCTTCGTCTTGTCAGAGGAGAGGAGCGTAGGAAAATCTGTATTGTTCAGTCAATTGTATGAACATGTAGGTACGTGAGGTTAGACATTCTTCCCAATTCCTTTGTCTAGATCACTTCCCTCGTAGCGGGGCTCAACAATAATAATAAAAACAAATAAATAAATAACAACACCAAAGCATCAAACGCCCACGTTATCTACGTGATAAGAGTGACGTGTTGCACGCCACTGCAGTAGTGGTATGCATCGCCAGCAGACCCCCAGTTGAAGGTACATACTTGCGAAAACGCAGCTGCTACGAGGCAGAGTGTTTTATTGCTGTGGAACGCTGAGAAGAAGTACAAATTACAGGGAGTTAGCCGGACCAAGGTACTGAATGTATCGTAGTCTTTTACGACTTAGTTAGGAGCAGGTACAAACAGTGATGAGTAGTAGTGGGCTGTGGAACGACGGCCGCTCAGGGATTAAAGGGCCAGGTAAAAACAGGTGCTGCGCCAGGTGGAATCAGCCGTTGTGGGAAAGTGGCTGTCAGCTATTTGGCTTGGGCCCCAGCCAACACTGAACTGCCCTCCCCCCTCCTTCCTCTCTCCCCCCTCTCCCTCTCGCTGACTCCTCAAACCAAATCACAAGAGGTATAGATCCTCATGGGCCCCCGCAATTGCGGGGGCTCATGAGGATCTATACCTCTTGTAAAGGGCATTTACATCTGCTGGTGTAGACAAGCTGTTGGTGTTCAGCCTCTCTTGCTCCTCAAACCAAATCACAAGAGGTATAGATCCTCATGAGCCCCCACAATCACAGGGGCTCGTGAGGATCAATACCTCTTGTCAAAGGCATTTACGTCTCCTGGTGTAGACAAGCGGTTGGTGCTCAGTCTATAGTGATGGTCTGAAGCGTACAAAAATCTCTCTGATAACATGATATTGGCGCAGCAGTGACATTGTCAAGTGTTAGATTTAGGCAGACGCGGTGCTTGAGAGGGGGTGGGGCGGGGGTGGGGGGGTTGGGGGGGTGAGAGAGAGAGAGATGCAACGTGCCTGATATCTGATATTGTGATTCTAAAGGTCATGATATTGCTAATCCATACACTTGCGTGAATCCAGGTCGCAGTCGCAACATTGACGTCACTTGTTTTTGGTTTTCATTCACACAAAAACCTACCCAGTCACGTTCTACGAGTCAATGCATTGATAAAGTATCAGACAGCAGACAGAGACTTAGTGAAAAGTTGTATGTGCTGTACGGTGATTCTGCGATGGAGAAAAACAGGGTGTCGGTATCACACTGAGTAGGCTTTGCCCTCAAAATCAGGTTACTGCGCATGCGTAAGTCTCTCACGCGAGATCATTTGCATATTTCAAACATTTGCCTGCAGAAAGGCATTTTTGCATCTGCCTCTCTCATGACGCTCCCCGTGCATTACCCCCCTCCTCACAATAATTATGTGTGGGTTTTTTGTTTGTTTGTTTTTGCGTGCTCATCTCTAAAACAAAACTCCCAAAGAGGTTTTTACTTTATACCTTTCAGTAGGTAAAAAAGAAAAAAATCTCACGCAAATTAACTTAGGCAGAAGAGATGATAGTTTAAGGGCTGTACCTGATTAGCTTGACGCAAAGCCAATCCACACTACCCTTGAACGTCTCAGCATGATGACGTCGGCACTCCAGGCGCCAAGCGGCACGTCACACTCGCACCTAGAACTCTGACAACAACTGTGTCGTGGATGGTCAATATCTGATTTTTTATAGTACGGCTTAAACTGCGCTGGTCTGTGATTTTGGACAGGCCAGGGCGCATAATGTCTTGGGGCCGCAGTTGGCGCAAAGCTGTATTAGCGAGTTTCCGATAGAAGTGATGATGCTATTGGCAGAACTTGAGCTCTCTCAGACCAGTAATGGCGTTGGAGTTGGTTTCGCACGGGAGACAAAGTTAAAATGGGTTTTAAACTTTAATAGGGAGAGGGGTGTAGACTGAAATACTGCAGGGAAGCATGAGACCTGTTAGTGTGTGTGTGTGTTTGAGAGAGAGAGAGAGAGAGAGATGCGGTGTACTTATGGCGCCGTGTTCCCGTTCCCTCCATTCACAACTCTCACCTGGCAATAGACGCGCGCACCCGCCTGATCCACTTGGCAGAAAAGGGGTGGAGGGACGGTGGCGCTCTTTGAGGTAGGGGCGGGTAGGGACAGCGGTGGGGGTTGAGGGGTGGGGGGGGGGGAGGGGTGGGAGGGGTGAGAGACGAAACGGAGAGCGCAGACTCTTAATGGTGTCGGGACAGAGGCAGAGTAAGGTTGTGTTTAAAAACCCTGTACTATTCTGACTAGTAAAAGAAATGCGACAATTGTAAAATCATCGGAAACACTGAAGTCATCATGCTTTGGCACAAGAGGGCTGCAATATACAGCCATCCAACGCCCATCCCATTTTTTTTTTAAAATTATTATCTTACTCCCAGACAGACCCCTCTCGATACATCCCCCCCCCCCCCTCACCCCGTTACGACGAGCGCAGACACTCAGCCACACACACACACACACACACACACACACACACACACACACACACACACACACACACACACACACACACCATACACTAACACGTCTCATGCTTCCCTGCAGTATTTCAATCTACACCACTCTCCCCAAAATTTTCGCATTTCTTTTGCTCGTCAGTATAATTTAATCAGAAGAAACTCAGGAAAGTGAGACGCTTACGCTTGTAGTTGACTGCGCGCGCGTGTGTTTGTGTGTGTGTGTGTGTGTGTGTGTGTGTGTGTGTGTGTGTGTGTGTGTGTGTGTGTGTTTTGAGGGGGGGGGGGGTGCTATAATTGTGGCAGTTCAGTTTCCCTCTCTCGGTTTCGTTACCATACGCGAAACCTTCATCTCCTCGCGAATTCGGAAACTGCCGCAAATCTTCACGAATATGGAAAGAGTAATTTTCACAGCCTTAGACAAATCGGAGCGTTTTATTCATTCGAATTTAACGCATCATTTTGGACATTTTTCTTTTGATTTTGTTAGGCTGTTGCTCGATCGTAAATTCGACCCTGAACTACAATCAACGATTGCTTATCTACGCCGAGAAGGTTCCAGCAAAACGATGCCATGATTGAGCGCACGAGAAACTAGGATGGGTTGACCATCTGCGAGAGGCAGACATTCAGGAGCATGAGACACAGGTTGTCATAAGCCCCTGCACCCTGCGGGGTGCAGGGGGCTTATGACAAACTATGTCTCTTGCAGGAAGCTAATGTCTGCGCTCGTCATAACGGGGGAGGTATCGAGGGGGTCTGTCTGGGAGTATAAGATTTTTTTTTTTTTTTTAAAGGGATGGACTTTGGATGGCTGTGTATTGCAGCCCTCTTGTGCCAAAGCATGATGACATCGTGTGACATCTTGATGCACTTTTGGTTTGTAGACATCTGCGTGTTGGTCTGTGATTTTGAACCTTACGGCTCTATACTATGAGAGCCGTAAAGATTAAGTTCACAAACCAACGCACAGATGTAATTTTTAGGCACTTCTTGGCTCCGTGCAGAATGTTTGAGAGAGCTGAAGCACACACACACATACACACACACACACACACACACACACACACACACACACACACACACACACACACACACACACACAGAGAGAGAGAGAGAGAGAGAGAGAGAGAGCGCTGAGAGAGAGTTACTTCAGAGGTACCATCCTTTGCATGTCAAGCAAGCGCCACCTACGTGTTCTTTGGACCGCAAGAGGAAGTAACTCTTGAGCCACTTACTTTCCCTCTGAGAGTTATCGCTAATTAGTGTCATAAGCAGGTCAAGACATGGCCAGGCAGGGAGTCGCCTTATGCATCATTCATACACTCTCTCCTCCCCACCCCTACCCCACACCCTCCTCCCCCGACTTTGCAGTGAGAACAAGGGTGGGATGGGAAGGACCAAGTAACATTGGCTATCTCTCTCGACCCGCCACTCACGATCGTCTACCAGTCTACGTAGTGTAACACTGGTTGCCTGCCTCCATTTGCTACGCACGATCTTGCGATCGTGCGTAGCAAATGGAAGCAGGCAACCAGTGTTGGACTACATAGACTAACATATACTGCACTCTCAGACACTCGCAGCCTTGAGGTGAGAATACGATTTCCTATTTAGGAGTTGTCCCGAAAGCTACACTGCAGTCTAGAACTAGAAGATATAGATTGACCATTATAGTTCAAGAGTGGGGCGATGCACTTGCTGAGGCTCGTGTTAACATGTCTTTAGTCCGCGGGCTGATTATATGTGAAAAAAAAAAAAAACCGGCTGAACTGCTTGGATAACATGTTGCTGCATACATACAAAAATACTTAAAAGATTGATGAAAACCTAAGCGTGCAGCAGACGCTTTGAAAATAGTTAACACATTCGAGACGTGCTTCACTCGGATATGCGGCTGAATGCCGCGTATCCGAAACGCCGCGTATCCGAATAGATCAGGTCTTGAAGGATTCAATGAGCTAACTGCATTAACAAAATTAGTATTATATACGTGAACGTGAAGATTTGACGGATATCACAATGCCATATTTAAAACCTGCTTTTAATAACTATGCCATACATTTGCATAAGTTTGGTTTAAATTGCATCAACACATATACAAAATGGAGAAGTGTCTTAATAAATTTCGCTCCTTTGACACCTACACCAGTTAAATGAATAAATTCATTTGGACACCAGATGTATGCACAATAGTTACTTTTAGTGCACCGTTTTATGTTTCTGTCATGGAAACTGTCAGCGGTGTTTAATTAATTATATGTGAGTATTAAAACAATGACGTTAGATTTTATTACAGTAGTGGAATATCGTTTGTATATATTAGCGATGTGCGTTTCAGTCATGCCAAATATTCACATCGCAAAACACACACACACAACACACACCGACACACACACACACACACACACACATACTCGTTCACGATTTTGCAAGAGTCATAGATTATCATGAGCCCGCACAACAGCGGGGGCTCATGAGAATCTATGACTCTTGCTTTGCAAATGTGTGGCGTCTTAGCAGTACTTCATGGCGGAGAGAGAGAGAGACTCCCGAGAGAGCGCTATTGTCCCTTCCATTGTTTCCCCAGGTTTAGAGTTAACCTGAAAAAGGTCACAGGTCAGCTTAACCCGGCCAGACCAGTACGTGACGTCGTGAGGATGGGGAAATGGGTGAGGAGGGCAGTCCAGTAAAGCACGCTGGTCATAACTTGTGTACAAACACCGCGCTCATCTTTAGCGACAGACATTTGGGTTTCGGGAGGGTGGGGGGGGGGGTGAAAATGGTCGTTGGAAAAGCGAGGCAGCTGTGCTAACGTCATTGTGATCGCGCTAATCTGACATAAGAGGAGTGGCACATGCGATATGGAAAACAGATAATTAACGCAGCGGTCAAGTCTCTCTCTCTCTCTCTCTCTCTCTCTCTCTGTCTCTCTCTCTCTCTCTCTCTCTCTCTCTCTCTCTCTCTCTCTCTCTCTCTCTCTCTCTCTCGTCAAGAGAGGGGGTGGGGTGGGTCTTTTAACATAAACCAGATATGCACAAACTATGAGAGTCAAAATGTATGTCGACTTTAGCCAGTGGCCCATATTTTAAGACCAGTCTTTGCACTACACTGGATTACTTTTTGCGTGTGTTGTTATTCTAGGCAAAGTTCTAGGAGAGAAACTTATAGTGTTTCTTTTTGAATTATATCGCTATTTCTGCACTCCATATTCACGTGCTTCGTCTTTTTTTTTTTTTTTTTTTTTTTTTTTCTAAAACTGCCTGCAAGTTGTCTCCCCCATACGAAAAAAGCAAATGGACTCGTCCTCCTAACGGCTGTGAAGCCTCCACTCCAGATTGCGGATTGTGGGGGCGGTTGGCGAAAAAAATCAACGCCAGTGTTTCGTCTCAGGAACACGCGCGTAATGGTGCATTGCCTTTAGTAAGTCTCAGAATGCCTTGAGAGTGATGTAGCTATGTGGTTCTTGCAGGTAAAGCGAGTTGCTTTGTTGTTGAGACACTGACTTTCAGCCACGTGCTCTTAAGTCCAAAAGGCATAGATTCTCAGGAGCATCTGCGACGGAAGTAGCAGAGGCTTTTGAGAATGTATGCCTCTTGTGTCAAGAGAGGTCTATTCCTTACGTCTGTCGAGGTGGTGATTGGGAATTGCGGTGCAGGTTGCGGTGTGGGGGCGGCGGTAAAAAAGTAACGGTCATACGACGCTATCTTTAGATACCAGCTCGCTCCCTCTCCTCTCTCTTACCACGTGCACGTGCAGAGAGAGAGGAGAGAGAGAGAGAGAGATGTACCGCCCTGTGAAAGCAAGAGACAACAAGTCCATTTTTGCGAAAAGCGAGATTTTCTTGGTATAATTATTACAATGAAAAACTTGCTTTTCACAAATACGGACTTGCTGCCTTTTGCATTCAAAGCACGCGTTATTCATGTAGCGCATATCAGCTTTCAAACATGAAATTATTTATGAGGAGTCCACGCAGTCAGGGATATCATAACAGCTAAAATAATGTGATGTGTGTCTACTGTCCTACATATTTGAAAATATAAAACTGTCGCATCGTCTGACAGTCAAGGTTATTGCAGAAAGGGCCAGTACAACATCCGAACAATGGAAACTGGTTTCACGAAAAATGCCAAACACGTTAGCGAAGCATTTGTGTGCGAAAATATTATGTGGCGTTTTCATTATTTCTTTCTCTGTATCCTGTCTTTTTTTTTCTTTTCTTTTTTTTTTTTTTTTTTTTTTTTTTTTTTAACTGATAAGTAGTACACGAATTATATTATATATGCCCGTGTTCGGTCACGCGTAAAGAATTTCAAATGAAGAAAACAGCCTTATGAGTCATAAATTTTTATGTTAACCCTTTTCATACTGATACACCCATTGCATGAAATAAACTTGACTGATAGTTCAAGGTTGGTGCCAGAATAGCTTGGCGCCTCAGGCGCCAAGCTATTCTGGCTCCACCCCTGAACTAAAATAGTTGATCTATCTCCTAACCTCTAATGTAGCCTTCATAGGACCAAAACAAATTTTTACAAAATTAGCGTCAGGATGTAATGAACCAAACATCAGAGTTAATTATTCGGTGCAAATGTATAATTTATACCCCCCCCCCCCCCCCCCCATATTTACATATTTTTTTATCTTGAAATATTTTTACGTGCACCAGCTGTAATTTTTTTTTAATGTTACTCGTGATTGTTGTACTGAATTCTTCTGTCTTACTGTCTTACTTACTTACTTACGCCTGTCTACCCGGGTATAGGCCGTCGACGAGAGACCTCCAGCAACTCCTGTCCTGTGCGGCTTTTCCTTCGATTCTACTCCAGGTGGTTCCCAGTCTCTTGATGTCTGCTTGGAGGTCTCGACGCCAGGAGTTTCTCGGCCTACCTCTTTTCCTCTTTCCCTGGGGGTTACATGGTCTTGACGTTCCATGTGCCCATGGTTGTGTCCCTGGATAGAGAGAGGCGGCTCGGTTCTGTGGCTTGCGAAGACTTCCGGCTTTCACCACAGGACGTCATAAGTCTTGTAGTAGAAGAACCTTCCTCCTCCAGGAAAGGAATTACTGTTAGTCTTTTCGTCGGCGTTTTTGTAGCTATTTGTAGCTACCCCCCCCCCCCCCGCCCAACCCCCTTACTAGGAGGACCAGGGGTTTTCTGTCGGGGTCACCTTCCCTTAGACCATGTTGGTTCACGACACCTTATTTCATTCGGTACACCCCTCTCACGAGGGACCCCCTATCCACCACCCAGGGGACGCGCCTCAACGCCATATGGTCCCAGCGCGAGGGAATTCTTCTGTCGCCGCGGGAAAACTCTCTGGTTCGTCGCCATGTTGTCACCGTTATAGGGAACAGTGCCGGTAGCACACTGGTTTCCTCCCTCGACTCGCTGCCGCTAATCAGCGGCAGCAAGTCGAGGGAGGAAATTGGTGTGCATTTTGCACTGGTTGCTGGAATCAGTGGTGTAGAAAAGAGGGGGGGGGGGGGGGGTTGCAAAGAAAATGTAGGGGGCGGGCCAAAGTATACCCAGTAAGCAAAGCTCCTCGGACCCACGACGGCCGCAGTGGGGCCGCGCACGGCTGTAGGCCCGTTGACGTTTTGCTGCTCCCCCCCCCCCCCCCCCCGGATAATTTTAGTTATTTTTTTTTTATTTTTGGGAGACGAAAACAACCTTTTTAGAGGAAGAAAATCACTCAGATTTTGATTTTTACGTTTGTTTTATTCGAGGCTGGAAGACTGTCGCTTACCTCCTCCTCCCCCCCCCCCCCCACCACACACACACACACACACACACACACACACACACACACACACACACACACACACACACACACACACACACACATCTCCCTGCGCTGCTGACGAACAAGAAGTTAAATCTCTCTCTCTCTCTCTCTCTCTCTCTCTCTCTCTCTCTCTCTCTCTCTCTCTCTCTCTCTCTCTCTCTCTCTCTCTTTTTTTTTTTTAGGTCAGTGCGGCGAGCAAACCGGGAAGTGTTGCACCTGTCATACCTGTTGCATTTTTACCTGTCCCCCCATGTGTCACCTGAGGCACCATTAAAACACCTGCTATCTGCAAGAGCCATTGATTCGTATAATGCAGATGCAGTGGTTCATGCAGGCTGCTGCCCCCTGCAGACCCAAACCAGAGCGATTTATATCTGTGATTATTGTTATATGTAAGCGAGGGAGCATGTTGTATGTGCTTGTAACTGTCTCTCTCTCTCTCACTTGTGATGCATGGGTTTTGCGTGTTTCGTAACAGGGGAAACGACTCCTCGTTGAAGAAGCACGCACGCAGGCGCGCGCGACAACACACACGCACACAAACACACACACACACACACGCACACACGCACACACACACGCACACACACACACAGGGGGAGGGAAAATGTATACTCCACAATCCAAAAAGCAACCATATTTTTTTCTTTAAAAAAAAAAATCTCATGAATTCTTGACAAATCTGTGCCGCTTGTTTGCAGACTTGCGGCGCCATTTTAACTCATTCAGCCTTAAGGCCCTGCAACAGGAGATGGCTCGATCATTATAATTCAAGGGGTAGTGCCAGATTAGCTTGGCGCCATCAGGCGCCAAGCTATTCTGGCACTACCCCTTGAATTATCATGGTCGAGCCATCTCCTGCAAATGGTACATAGTCTGCAAGTGACACCTCCGACATCTGAGAAATGCGTGCTCGGGTTAAAGGTTTCACATCAAAAGGTATTAGCGCGAAACATTCACCTGACATGCAACTGACAGGTGTCCATCAGAAAAGCTGTTTTAATTGATACTAAATCAGCCCCAGTGACAACCTGAACGGCGGTAGTCAAAGTTGTGATTTGTTTTCCCCCTCCCTTGAAGTATAACGAAAAAGTAAAGTTATGCTTCGCGTGTCCCCCAGTTACACTAGAGCCCTGTCCTCCGGCCGTAAGTCGGGTCAGTCCCGTAACCCAGTCCACACTGGTTGCCTCCCTCCATTCGCTAACGCTGGCAAGCGCGTGGAGGGAGGCAGCCAGTGTGGACTGGTGGAATGACTGACCGCCTTTCGCGAGAATTCTCTGGTGTTCTTCCGGTCGTTACACTCACTACCTTGCCTTCGTGTTCCCATTTTCTTACCTGCCTTTAAACCTTATCATTTTCTGATGCACCCATTGCGTGAAACGCATTCGACTGATAGTTCTAGGGTGTTGCCAGAATAGTTTAGCGCCTGACTGAGGCGCCAAGCAATTCTGGCACCAGCCTTGAACTAAAACAGTTGATCTACCTCCTAATCTGTAATGTAGCCTTCATAGAACAATAAGCACATTTTACAAAATCAGACTCGGATGTAATGGGTGAAGAAGGGTCATTCCCATAAGTCACCACTGGTTGGTTGGTCAGTTCGGGTTTAACGTCCACAGCACCGAGGTGATCATGGACGGCCCTGACAGGCGGGTTATGGGGGACAGGGAAATCTATTGCCTATGGAGTACGACCTGAACACTGATCAACTCAGGCGCACTCCAACTGTGCCACTTTGATTTACCAGGACCTTTCAACGGACATGCTATTGAACAAATCCGTTTTCCCCCCCTGGATTGTGAGTCCAGCTACCGGGGCCGGGACGGGATTCGAACCCACGACCCGGCGATTCCCTTCGCTCTCCTGCTCCGACGTTTAACCGCCTGAGCTATTTCGGACTCTCAAGTCACCGCTGTCAGTGTCATGGTCCGTGGACGTCCGTGGACGTTTCCTAAAGCCTGCGCGGTGGAGCTTTTTGGTGGAGTGCAGTGTGCGCAGTACTGGCCCCACCCTTTAAACCCTTGGTTCATCTGCCATGGCCTAGCAAGCTGGGACGATGGCATCGAGGTCCTCGGGTCGTAGGTTTTATATCAGACTGTCCTTGTCCTAGTCTCTGGCTCAAAAGCCTTCCCCGGAGACACGGGGGCTTTGATGTCAGGGGTTTCCTCCCTTAGCCTTTCCGCAGCCAAGCGGCCAGGCCTGCAAGGCAGCAGGCGACTCGTGGAGGGCGGGGTCGTCTATGTCCCGTGCAGATGTGAACATCTGCCCACTGCCCACCGCTGTCAAGTGAGCCGTATATAGCAGAATCCAGCACGCCCATTTTATCCGTTTTACGCAAATCCATTTTTTTAATTTTATTTTTTATGTTTGGTTGAGAAAAGCGAGATTTCCGTTTTATGCAATACCATACAGTTCACTTTATTGTCCATAAATGTATGCAATGAAAATCTCGCCCATTTTATCCATTTTGTATTTAGTGGTTCCATTTTTTAAGAAAAGCGAGATTTTCATTGTTATGCAATGAAAAACGCGCTTTTCTCAGAAATGGATGATATATACTGGCTTTTACCTTATAATGGTAGAATATGAATGTGCCTCGTGCTATGCAAGCTCGTGTTCAGTTAAGAATTTCGTGCTGATAATTGCTGGGGAGGTGTTGGCGGGGGGAGAGAGAGAGAGAGAGAGAGAGAGAGAATGAATCAGTAAAACGTTAGTTTATAACGGTTAACTCATTCAGCCCCGACACACCACATCAAGACATGGATCGAGCCGCCCATAGGCGCCAAGCTATTCTGGCACCACCCTTGAACTATCATGCTGGATCTGTCTCCAGAATTGTCATACAGTCTTTCAGAGGGCAACTCAAAATTTGGGGATTTCAGTCCTGGGGCAGAATGTGTTAAGGCATTGACATGGTCGTCGACACAGCCAAAGAGAGACACAGACACAGACAGACAGCTTAAATTATTTTCCCCCCTAATGCGAAAGAATAGATGTGCGGAGCTTTTCCAGCCAGTCATGTCTCTTGCTACATAAGACAAAACACAACTCGGCAACGGAATAAAGAGAGAGAAAAAAAAATGGCCGTGATTACCATGGTAATGATACCTGCAGCCCTATCCCGCCCCAGTCAGTCACCTGCCAGGGTCACTAACTAACCACCATGCGAATTCCGCCTCACGGCCGCAATTATCGGCCGACACCTCTCTCCAAACACCGTCCGATTGGTAACGTGCCCAGTGGCCAGTTGGCCCCACCCTTCCCTCCACATCACACACACACCCCTGCACGGGCGGACTACTCGCGCGCGTGACCCTGCACGTGATACGCACGCGCTGGGCGGGGCCACTGTCATAATGTACACAGATGATTAATGAAAAGTAGATCGCCCACACGTGTCCGTTGGCCAGAGGCATAGAGTCTCATGGGCCCTGCATCCGCAGGGGCTCATGAGAATCTATGTCCCTTGCATTGGACAGTATCATCTTTTGCTTGACATTAATTTGTCTCAGTATCAGATCGTACTATTCGCCACTGTCGTACACTTTACCCGGACTAACACTCTCAGCAGGAGCCCGTCTTGGCCAACGTTCTTAATCTTATGTTGCCCCTGTGGCTGCATGGGGCTTACGCGAATCTATGCCTTTTGCAGGTCGAGAGATTTGATCGAAGAACCGCACTGCAAATTTGTATAGGATTTTTTTTCTTCTCCTCCAAATCTCGTTACTGAAGTTTCAGTTTTTACAGGACAGTTCTCCACAGTCTGCATTGCAGAGATAAATCTTCATGGGTAACTGAAAACAACGAGGCTTTATGAGGATCTCTCTTCCTTGTTAGCTGAGGTCACCTCTGCATGCAATGCTGAAGCAGATAGAAAACCAAGCAACACAAATTGGTCCTATTTGTCATATTCCTGTCTTGTCATGTTACATTTGTTTTGTGCAATTTATTGTTTTATATTACAATAAACATTATTTTTAGTTACATTGCTATGTTTAATATCACAGGTTACATTAATTTTATGGAGAGTAATGTAGTTCTTTTTCAGTTAACGTTAATTTCTTAATAAAACAATACGGAAGTAGTCGAGGTATGATTAATCCGTACTTTAATTATTAAAATTATTAATTCTTAACCTCCCAGAACTAAATGACTTCCATTCTGTAGAATGAAAGCCATTTCGTTCTGGGAGATTCAACGTTAAAGTACAGGATGGAAGTAGGTCAGGGGCAGGTAAGATTAATTATCCGCGTATAGTATTTTATTTAAAAATTATACAAAAATTCAAGACTGATGGAGGGGTGTTAAGCTAACTGACCGAGGCCATGTAACATATGAGGGCACTCAGTCATGGCGGCGGGTACACAATGAACACGTAGTCTACGTGACGTAGTATCCTGTCTGTTACACAGCACTCTAAACCTGCAACGCGTGCACTAGTAAGCCATGTGGGTCTGACAGTCAACAACAGGTGATGGATGGACCGGGACATTTCAAGGGTGGTGCCTGAATAACCTTAGGACGTAAATCGACCATGTTAGGTCAAGACAGGTGCCCGGGTAGCTTGGCGCCAAGCTATTCTGGCACCACCCTTGACCTACTATGATCGGTTTGTCATGTATGAAAGTTCACAGTGGACAACTTTCTCATGAGAATTTCGATCGTTTTTTTTTCCTTTTTCATGGCGCCCGAAAAAAAAGCCATATTTAATTTAGCTGGTATAGGGCTTTTAGTACACGTCAGTTTCTCGACGTGATGTTAGTAAAGGAAAAAGAGTTTCCAGCTCAAAAGACACGCATGACGAATGTGTTTTGGGTATAGAGTTTCAGAGAGGTAGATGTGTGCACACACGTAACAATAAAAACGCTAGCTGAAATTGGTCTTCGGCTGTGCCAGCTCTCTCTCACTCTCTCAGTCTCTCTCTCTCTCTCACTCTCTGAAAAAAAGGAACTTTCGCAAATTACCTACGACGACCCGTTTTGACCTCCACCCCTCCCGGCGAACACCCCCCACCCCTTGGCTTCCTCCCCCTCCTTTTTAACCATTGAACAAACAGCCAGCCGTCATGACAGTGTTGCCGAGAGGCTGCTCTATTTGTTCATTGTGCATCCTCTTGCAGAATATGACCCATACTGCACGCGCGCCCGTGAATTAACGGCTCACGCCTACAAAGAACACTCCGTGATTGAGCTCGAGATTCGTGCTAACCCCCTTCCCCCCCCCCCCCCCCCACCGCCACCACCACCACCACCCTCCATTCGTCTGTACTCATCCACCCCCATCCCCTCTTCCGCTCAAAGTAAAAGCGGCGAGCTAGGATAGCCCACTCGTAAGTAGCCCGGAGGCGGAGCCTGGGTAATGAATAATTAACGATGCTGTGAGCCACTTGATTGGCTGTCAGGCGGCACGATTTATTGGATCGGCCCGTCTCTTTGGACTTTCTCATCCGGCCCCATCCGTTAGCAAGAGGCATAGATCCTCACGAGCCCCTGCTTTGGCAGGGGCTCGTGAGGGTCTATGCCTCTTGCTGGAATAAGCCTCTCATAGCTACATCCTTTGAGGAGACGGTTCCTTTCGATATAGCGACTGCGCTTTTCATTCATAACTTTTCGGCTGTTCCTGCACGGTCCGTGATGCTCGCGCGAGGTTCTACTGAAAGAGAGTGAGAGAGGGGTGCTAGAGAGTGCTATGGTTAGAGATGGGACCTGAGATAGGTAGCCAAACACGCTGAGATAGGTAGACACAGAGAGATAGGCGTTGTGCGAGAGAGATAGGTGTAGAGAGAGGAACATAGGTGTGGAAAGGCGCCGAGTAGAGAGGTGGAGCAAGAAAGCGTGAAGTTCTTAACTTGTGCTGGAGAGAAAAAGTTGGCGACAGACCGGATGTGGTGATGAAAGTTGAGCAAGACAACTGCACAACAGTTATCACTGTCAGGCGCAACTCAACTGCAGAAAACAGCACCACCCACCCCCCGCCCCCAACACTCCCCAGACCGTTCCATCTCCGTCGCAGTTTTGCGAGAAGTGCGCACGATGCGCAAGTCTGTGTACGGCCGGTGACACCTGGACAAGTTGTGCACCTACACTTGAGGGAAAAGTTGTCACCGTTCGTGCGTGGACTGTGATTGTGATGTGACGTGACCATGGGCTGAAAAGGGAAAGTCGCCTGCAAGTGAAATGGTTCAACGTCCTTAGGAATTGGATTTCGATTCTAACTTGGACAGGACTTAGGTTTCGTCGTTCCTAATTTGGACAAGACGTGGGGTTCAGAAACAGGTTTGGGTTGGAATTTCCTGCAAATGATGTGTCATTACATCATTGGTTAGTCAGAACAAGAAAATCCTACACAGACAGGAGGTAGACGCAACGTCCTCCGCCCTCCACCATGTGACGGTCCGTTTGAACGCGACTTTTGTGTTACTTAGATTGTTCTGGACGGTACAGAAGTAAGTGACTTGATTCCCTTGATAGGGTATTGAATTAATTCGCAGTATCGGTGCCCGCACCTTTCAAGCGTCTAAGTGTCCAAGAGTTTTCTAGTTTGAATCTATGCGGAGTTTTAAAAAAAAATGCATCCAGTTATTGTTACACAAAAGCACAGTGTGTATATTTGCGAGAAAGGAAACCTAACTGAGACTGACGGAAGTGTGGAAAACTGTTGAGATTTCATTAACGACTGTCGGTAGCGTGTTTGGTCGAGATGATTCCTACAGGAATCACCGCGACCAAACGCGCTACCAACACTGAGCCCAAGTTGCAAAATGGTGATTATGGTAGATAACAAAGTACGTAAGATAAAGACCATTATGGTGCGATAAACTACAGCGGAAGAATGACTGAGTAGGCGGCAAGTGTAATAAATAAATGAACGCTGGTCTGTGATTTTGGACCTTATGGCTATTTAATCCACATCATACTGAGGCTAAAAGCTTCAAATTTGTACACTGCCATAATTTTATGCAAGTTACATTATAGTACTTACAGATTAGGATACAGACTAATGGCTTTAGTTCAAGGGTGGTGACAGAATAGCTTGGCGCCTAAAGGCACCAAGCTATTCTGGCACTACCCTTGAGTTTATTTAGTCAAACGTATGTCACACACTACAGAGATAATACCTGCATTTCATGTCTCACCAACTAAGGTACTTGCACGGTTTTCTTTTCCTGGGTGCTTTTCCACCGGCATTAGTGATCATGCATAACAAATAAGAGTCTTTTTAAACAATGTAATAATACATGTTAACCCTTATCATTCTGAATACACCAGTGTGTGAAATAAGTTTGACTAGAATATTTCAAGGGTAGTGCCAGAATAGCTTGGCGCCTCTAGGCGCCAAGCTATTCTGGCACCGCCCTTGAACTAAAGCCATTGGTCTACATCCTTATCTGTCAGTGCTGTAATGTAGCTTGCACACGGCAGTGTACAGATTTGAAGCTTTTAGCCTCAGTATGATAGGGGTTAAACAATGTAATAATACCTTTTAAAATAAAGTTCATTCACGAATGTGGAATAGTCAGTGATTTCGGACCTTACGGCTCAAAGCCGTAAGGTCCAAAATCACAGACCAGCACGCGGCGATGATTCAGAAGAAAATTTGCCCCCGGCTGAAACGAGTCAAATTTCACAGCTTGATTTATGTAACAGTAATTGCAGACCCAAGTGATCATTTTCTCGCTGGGTTTGCTTTTAACAATTGCTCGCTCATATTTCTGTGGGGGCTTGCAAGAATCTATTTGTATTGGCTGAAAGATGAGGTACATTACTTATTACCAATCATCACGCCATGGCGCAATCTGAAATGTTACATGTAAACCATCAAAAGGAGTGTCGTAACCTCGTGCATTTTTCTCCAGCTTTCACATTTGAAATATTGGACTGTTTACAGCGGGATGTTGGACTAAACATGTTTATTTTCTTTGAATTTCTGCATTTTTAAAAAGGCTTATTTAGGCTAGATCCCGTCAAATATCATACATGAAATATTTCTGAAACACAAAGCAACTTAGAGAACACGTTTGAACGCGATTTTCTTTTTTCATTTTACAAAGTTCTAACATAAATTTATATTCCTAAGTCTTGTTCATCTTTATATCACAGGTATGCACAGATTCTATTCCTTGGCCATCGAAAACGGCTGCTACCAACATTCTAGTCAGTTCTACAGAGTTGGAAAAGCAAATAAACCGTGTATTGTAATCCACCAATTAACCCTTATCATTCGGAATACACCAGTGTTTAAAATACGTTTGACTAAAATAGTTTAAGGGTAGGGCCAGAATAGCTTGGCGCCTTTAATGTACTATAATACTATAATGTAGCTTGCATATGGCCGTGTACAAATGTGACGCCTTTAGCCTCAGTATGATATGGGTTAACTGTTGTCTTGACACAGATTCTAAGAAAAATCACACTAACCTTTTTTTTTTTTTTTGATGTCTGAAATTCCCTAGACCCTAATTATTTTGTCGGTGACAAAGGATAGACTAGTGAGCCGGCGACGCTTTGTCCATCACAAAAGAACAACCGGCATCCGATTTTCAACGACCTACATTAACTCATTGTGTCCCAGGTACGAAATGCCCACATTTTGGAGTTGTCATCTGAGGAGTGCATTACCATTTGGGAGACAGCTCGACCGTGATAGTTCAAGGGTCGTGCCGGAATAGCGGCTTGGTGCATGTAGGGCGCCTATTCTGGCACCACCCTTGAACTATCATGGTCGAGCCATACCTTGCTGTGGTGTGTCGGGACTTAATGAGTTAATTGTGTGCGCTGGTCTGCGATTTTGGACCTTACGGCTCTTGAGAGCCGTAAGGTCCAAAATCACAGGCCGGCGCTCTTTCACAGCCCTTCAGGTTAAAATCCTCAGACCAGATATTCTTGACTACGATGCAGTTTGTTTACGAAAGAAATAAGAAGTTTTTGTGTTGTTGTTTTTAAGGTTATATTTTAAAATACCCATTACACAAATATATGGCTGGGCACAATGGACATTGTTAAGGTGAATCAGAAAATCTGCTTGTCGCTAATTTTGTAACGTCTCAATGAAATATTTGTCTACACGCCCACGTTTTCTAAACGCCTACGTTTTCAAGCGTAAACTTTCAAAGCAAAAATTAGTCCATCTTTGTTTGAGGAACAACACTGCGAAAGAGGGGTATGTATCCTCTATTCAGCGTCTGCAGAAACTCATGAGGATATATGCCTGTTGCAGGAGAAAGGGCCTGGACATACACTGTTGTGTAAGATGCAGGTGGCATAGTTGCAGAAGAGTGTTGTAGCACCAGGCAATGCCGAAACTTCCTTGTACTTTACTCGTCGAGTGTTTAACTTTAAATGATGACGTCAGCTCTAACGGTTTGTCCGATAAAGTTGTGAATTTTAACATTGATACACTCCACGTAGACATAATTATTACGTAATATACACATATCCAATTTAAGCCCACCACCAGCGAGGCTGCATTGTATAATTTGCGAGCAGGGCTTCGCGGTCTATGGATTAACTATTGAGTTTTTACAAATCTTAACGCACAGCGATGAGTAAAATAATCAGTCTACTGTAACAACACAGAGGTAGTCACAGATTCACTTGGCGCCCGCAGGCGCCAAGTGAATCTATGACTACCTCTGGGCTATTACTACACTTGGCCGGTCGATGTCCACTCAGTTGATGTTGAATTTGATAGCGGTACGTAACAACGGTCAAGCCGCGTGTGGAATGTTTGCGACTTGCCATGGCGGGAAGTTTTTCACGCCAGAACCGAGCCCATCATTAGCATATTCGCCGCGCTGGGCCCCCATTGGCCCGCGTGACTAGTGACGTCGTACATTCTCGCCGCCTGATTGGCCAGCGAGGTGTGTGAGCTCTGGGATTGGTCGGTGCGTCGTGTGTGCATACCGTCAATGGTGTAATGACCTGCCACTAATTGTTCCCTGTGTTATGGACGCTATAGCTGACGGGTCACTAACCAGCTGTCCATGGGAGGCAAGAGTCGGAGGCGTTGTATACATTAACGCCTGTAGGTGATGGATTAATGCCATTCTGTCTGTAAAATCAGGAGGAGTAACACGCTCGTGGGCTCCGTGCATGTTTATACTTATGTTAGTTTGGATCTATAGGGTGTCTGCATTTACATTGAGGTGAGCTTTGTGTTTAAAGTACTGTCACAGTTAATCATTTAACTACAGTTAAAATCTGCAACTATCTTTTCTCTTGTTAACCCTTTGCGTGTCGGTAGCGGTTTTTGTCGCGATGATTACTACCCGAATCATCGCGACAGAAAACCGCTACAGACACGCAAAGGGTTAATTTCTACAAAAACGAAAGTAAGTACTTTGTTTCACACAAAAATTATCTTAAAATGCTGCATTTGTTTCCTGCGGATAGTCGAACATAATGAAGAGTGGAGCGATTCTCAGGAGCACAGTTTGAAATCAACGTCTGCTTATCAAAACGAGACTCAGCGAGTAACGGCGTGATTCAGCGAGAATGCGAGACAGTTGTGTGCAAGGGAGAGTCCACGGTTTTATGGAGCTAATGTGACGAACACAATTCAGGCCAACGTCCCAGAACTTCTCTCGGCTTACTGGAACGTCCACATTTCCCAAGATAATGTTTTCGTGTAGTGCTGCACAAAGGGCGACACTGTAATTTCTTGTGTTTGTGTTAACCACGAAAACATTTTGATAGAACGAAGATGCTGGATTGAAGCAACAGAACTGTGAGTAGTCACCCAAAATAAATCCTGCTCCATACCTTAAGGCGCGGTGGACTCGGTGATATTGTGGGGACTTCTCGTGTCCAGGCCAAAGAGGGAGATAGTGGTTTGCGAAGGAGGGGGTGTCCGGAGTATGCTCTCCTCCCCCCGCCCTGACCCCGCACACATCATGGTTCTGGCTGCTACTCCCCCCTCCCCCGTCACCACGGCGCGACCGATGCAACCCCACCACGAACCCGACAACGAACTGACGGATCTCGGTCATCAACACTCGCATCACGGCTTCCTCCGCCCCTACCATCACTACCACAACTACTACCACCATAGTTTGTCTCATCATCATCATCAACAACAGCACGACAATGGTGTAGGGGAGCACGTACCTCACTACTACAATCACTACCTTCATCACCATCACCAACGACCGCCTCACAATATGGGAGGGTGTCAGGAGCCGGCCCCAGCCCATTCCCAGCCGTCCAGACTTGGTGAGTTGACATCCCGACTACAAAACGCAAATTCGTTTACCCTGGACAAACACGGGCATAGCAAAAAGTATAGCCGTATTTCCAAAATGATAGAAGTGTCGCTGCACAACTATGTACGGCGCCAAGCTAATCTGGCACTACCCTTGAATTATCATGGCCGATCCATCTCCTGCTGTAAAACGTTGGGGCTAAATGGTTTGAGTATAGCCAGAGAGATCTGCCAACAGTTTCTGGTATAGCAAAGATAAGCGATAGAAAATTGACAGTAAGTACAGAATTCATTGCAAACGCGCGCAGGCACAGTGCTGATAAGTATGCCGTATAGCATTAGACGCGAACATTCGCCAATACGATTTTTAGATATTTGCGAATGCAATCTTATTTTCTGTTTCCTTAAATTTCAAGGAAGCAGAAAAATCACAGCACCTTTCGTGAAATATATCCGTTTGTCTCTCTCTCTCTCTCTCTCTCTCTCTCTCTCTCTCTCTCTCTCTCTCTCTCTCTCTCTCTCTCTCTCTCTCTCTCTCTCTCTCTTCCCCCCTCCCTCCTCCCGCCCCTCCCCCTCCCTCCCCCCCCCCCTTGCCGCCAGACGCCACATTTTTTTTTTTCTGTTCAGTTTGTTTTCGTTCTGCGGTGTCCGTGTGTTCATGACCTTGTGGTACATTTGAGTGTTTGTGTTTGTGGCAAATGTTCCTAAATCGTGGGTGACTATTTTTGCTGTCTGTGCGATTAACCGATTTCAATTTTACTGAAAATGTTTCACTCCATGCGGAATAGATATCATAATTATGTAAATGTTGCTGATCTGTGATTTTGGACCTTACGGCGACAGCCGTAAGGTCCAAAATCACAGAACAGTATCGTTATCTTCATCGTACGTTTCATTCCTCAAACCTACTGATCCAGCCTAAGATAAAAATCGTTCAGCCCAACCCAGAGAAACTTGCAAGGGTGCCAGCCACTAAGCAAGATGCTCCACTATAGCAGAGCACCTTGCTTAGTGGCTAGCGCAGGACTAAGCTCACTCATGTCACTGGACCCTGGGGTCCTTAACTCCGTCTCCAGCCGTTCCCAGGCCGCGAACAGAACGACGACACTGAAATGACGTCATTAAGACGGGGGGGGGGGGGGGTTGATGACGTAAGGCGGTTCACGCCCTGTCTCCCGAGGGGACGTCACTCTGGGTTGAGTGGTCCACTTGAGATTCAAGGGCTAGGATTACCTCCTCTTGTCCTGTTTGTTGTCCGACTTTCTCAGTATTCTCTCTTCATCTCATTCTCTCTCTCTCTCTCTCTCCCCCTCCCTACCCGTCAGTACTCTGTCTTCTTCTCCCATCTTTTTGTTGAATTTCGAACTGAGCTGAACTAAATTCTTTGAATTTCGGATTTATACGTTTTGTTTTGTTTCGTTTCGTTTTTGTTCTTTGTTGTTGCACATGTCGACGCAATGTAGCTATTTAACCCTTATCATTCGGAATACACCAGTGTGTGAAATAAGTGACTAAAATAGTTCAAGGGTAGTGCCAGAATAGCTTGGGGCCTAAAGCCATTGGTCTATATCCTTATTTGTAAGAGTACTATAATGTAGCTTGCGTGTGACAGTGTACAAATTCGAAGCTTTTAGCCTCTGTATGATATGGGTTAACTGCAAAAGACATAGGTTTTCATGAGCGAATGCATTCCGAGAGGGCTGTTTCTATAATTGTGTGCTTGGTTTACCCATTTGTTACACATCACTCGGCAGTTAAGACATTTCTTCCTCGTGTTTTAAAGCCGTTTAATGTTGCCATTTTCCTATGACGATCTCAAAAACAGGTGATCAAATAAGCGGCTACGATTCTGAGCTGTTTCTAATCGCAGGTTACAGTGCAGCATCCAGACATCAAACACTAGACACATCTTAATAGATCCGTATCACCCGTCTTTCAACTAACTCCATATATTTGCAAGAGGCATTGATTCTCATGAGACCCTGCATATGCAGGGTCTCATGAGAATATATGCCTCTTGCCTGCGTTTAATGATCCCATTTATATCTTTGCAACTGACATGGAAAAAAATATCAGTTTGGCCGTAGAGTGAAAGCAAGTCACTAAACACCCATCATTAATCTAATCACAGTTTCTGACGTACCACCACTGCAGGTATTTCTTGCCAACGCGATCCCACTGCGTATATGTGTAAGAGGGACACTAGCTGTCACTTTCTTGCTAACGAGAAAACCGCTGGTCTCTCGTTAGCAAGAAATACCGTAAACCGTAGACTTAATCGCGTGTAAATCACTGCTTTGTTAACGAGACCGAAACATTTAACAAAGTCATACGCGTAACTCGGAAGAACAGGTTCGGTTTGTGGAATAGTTGAAACCGATGTTTGCTTAGAGAGACATAGAGAAATTCAGTTAATGTTTCTGTTGCTAGCAACAGACATACAATCTCTTGTAAATCTGTTGTTGTTTTTTTGTTTGTTGTTATTTGGATTTTTTGGGGGGTTTTTTGCACATAGAAGGAAATCTGTCTACACATAGCGATTTTTGGGGTAGTACTTCGGATTTCGATGCAGATTTTGGTCGGCAAGAGACTTAGATGCACATGTGAATCTATGTCTCTTGCAGAGGATAGGACCTCTAGAGCCCCCTAGCGGTCATCAAGGGTTTTAGCGCCACCCTCCAGTGTAAGGTGCATGGTAAAACCCGTCTTCTCGCCTCTACAAGCGCACTTTTCAAAACTCTTGACACGTTGCGCGCGACAGGCAAACAACAAGCGGTCCCCACCCCAGCCACCCTGAGTAACACCCCCTTATTACCCATCCACCCGAGTACTCCGTTCCCCTGCCCCTACCCCTCTACTTGATTGCAGTAATTGATACCAATCAGTCACGCAGCCTTGATCACTAGGCGCCATTACTAATAGGTTACAGCTACAAGTCGGTGTAAACTGTCCCAATAGTAGGAGCTGAAATTTATAAGGGGCAGCTATACTAGCCTTTACGCGTAATAACTAATAAATAAACAAATAAATAAAAAGTGTGACCATTTTTGTAATCTTTCTTTCAAAATGAAGTTTGTGAGCAAACCCAATTTTATTCTATAATCCACTTCAGCTGTAAGTGTGAACCATTGTAGTCTCTCGGACCCCGTGGAACTACAAAAAGTTGAATAAATAAAATAAAATAAAACTACTGTATTGTGACGCATTGTATACATATGTCCGTCATTTCCGAGAGTGATGCCCCTTGTCCAGCTATGACGATCGAAACACGCAAGAATGACGTATTAGCGCAGAGCAGCGAGCGGTCAATCTGACAGCCTGGGAAACGATGTTGTTACATGTTCTCTTCAGTCATGTTCAGTGACTACAGCTAATCATCTCTCTCTCTCTCTCCCTCCCCCCCCCCCCCTCCCCTTTTTTGCGCTAACTGTAAGAGTGGGAAGAGGGGGGGGGGGGGCGCAACCATGATAGTTAGCTTGGTGCTTGGGATCAGTTTGAGTAATTTTTTTTTTTTTTTTTTGGTTGTTGTTTCCGTTTACATTTTCACAGCACTATATATTTGTTATGAAAATTCATAGTTTACAAGAACCATACACCATATTTTTATGATTCAGTAGTTTGGAGGACTTTTTTGAACTTCTGGAATGTCATTGAATATCAGTCTTCTTAAAACTGATAGGGGTTTTCAATTTTAAAATAAAGAGTCAGTCATTGAGTTTTTTTTTTTTTTTCCCACATGGCTAGTTTGTATACTAAACCATTTTAGTTTCCTGCGAGAAACGTCTACTCGCTTTTGCGTTTGTACGACGTGCAATATTTGCTAGTTTTACGTTGCGTGCAAAGCAATGCGAATTTTTGTAGTTGTTGTTTGTTCGGAAAGTAAAATTAAACACACACACAAACAAAAAAAAAAAAAAAAAACCGCGGAAATTCGACTTTATAGGTTTGCAATAACATAACGAAATAAAATCATAAATATGATTTATGCTGACAGTAATAAAAAAAATAATCAAGAGAAGATAACATGCAATTTCTGCCTCCGTCCTGTAATACTCCACCATGCCATCGCAGCATGACTAGAAGTATGTCGTAATCTACGTATCAGACATTGTCACAGCAGTCTACTCTGTGTCCTAGTCAGCTTTGTGTATATCTGCAAGAGGCATAGATTCTCATGAGCCCCTGCATCCGCAGGGGCTCATGAGAATTTATGCCTCTTTTTGGAATCTGGTGTTGTTTACCTCTGCAATTATCCGCGCTCAGCAGGACGACGAATTTTCTAGATGATAGTTTGAAAATGTGAACAGAGTCCTGTGTTACTTGTTAGTGGAGCCGCGCAGCTGGGGTCAAGGGTCACACCATCACCTTTGACCTTTCGCGCCGCCGTTTGACAAAAGGTCAGGTGGCCAAGTGACCGCTTAATTGGAACTTTAACTTCTAGACCTCTCGTACCCCATTCCCCTCCCCCCTCCCCCTCCCCCCCCCTCCCCTCTCTACTAATACCACCCCGACCCTGGCTCAAATTTCATACACGCTTATATCAGACAGTCCCTCATCGTTCTCTCTCTCTCTCTCTTTTTTTTTTTTTTTTTTCAGTCAGGGCACCGTCTCATTTTTCTCTGGACAAAATTCGGCTAGACAGAAAAAAAAAAAAAGACTCGCAACAATGCATTGCCGGCGGAAGTGTGCTAGTGTGTGATTTTGGACCTAAGCTGTAAGGTCCAAAATCACGTACCAGCACGCAGTGTACAAACATCTCGCGTTATTATTTTTATTTTGAAAAAAACTTTTTTTAGATTTCTGGAATTTTTTATTTTATTTTTAAGGCTTGCTCTCCCATGGTGCCGGAAATATTGAAAACACTGGACTACATGATCAGGATTTTAGAAGAAACATTATTAAATTAATGCCTTACCTTTTCTCTCTCTCTCTCTCTCTCTCTCTCTCTCTCTCTCTCTCTCTCTCTCTCTCTCTCTCTCTCTCTCTCTCTCTGTCTCTGTTCATGTGGGGACGGGTGTCTCTCGACTCAACAACACAAATCTGATATTATAGCGATGTGCGGTAACCGTGCGTAATATTTTCTACGTCACAATAAAATTACCAAAGCAACTGCGTCATGTCATGATCAGCCTGTATGTCTGTCTGCTCGTACGTCAGTCCGTGTGTCAGCCGGTCTGGTCGTCAAACAAACTGACATCGAGTTCTCGGACATCGGTCCCATTGTTTTGCTTTTCTGTATGTGACTCTTGTACAGTGTCAACGGTGCTTTTCAGTCACCAAACAACTGCAAGAGGCATAGATCCTCATGAGCCCCTGCACTTGCAGGGGCTCATGAGGATCTATGCCTATTGCTAGTAATTGTCGGCTCTATTTTTAGCTATTTGTCATTCCGAGACAGTCGGGTTAAGAGACCAAGCAGCAAAACTTTATTTAAAAAAAAAAAAAAAAAAGTTTCCAAATAGCTAAATGATTTCAAATGAATTAAACTTTCTGACTGAAATAATTGATTGGGACGTATTTGCGGCAAGAGGCATACATTCTGATGAGCCCCTGCCAGGGCAGGGGCTCATGAGAATCTATGCCTCTTCCAGATTGAAGGCGCTCAGTTAGAAACTTTCGACAATCCGTTGTTTTATGTGCGCCATCAAAGAAACTTCTTGACTCGTGATGGGTGACAGACGACAACCGCCATTAAGTGCAAACCCTGACGGGATTGTGTATAATTAAAGGGAAATTACTGCCCCATTAAACATGTCGGGCTGTCAAGGGCCTTGTGTTTTATGTGGCTGTAAGAAAAATGAAGGTCTCACGGCAGAAACCATTAAGTTCATTTTGCTGCACCATTCATTATGTTTTGCACCGGCGTATACATTTTCCTTCCAAACGTTCATATAATATATGCCTGTCACTCATAAACTGTGAGATTAATGATGATAATATTAACTAGAATAATAATAATATAAATAATAATAATATTATTATTATTATTTACTGTTTAATAATAATAATTTATTGTTCAATAATAATAATAATAAAATGCATATTTCCATCATAATAATAATCATAATCACAAAAATAAATATTTTGGAACGCATTATCACCATAGTCATGAAGTCAAAGTGTTTGAATACAGTAGCACAAATACATAACATATATCCACTGTAAATTTGACAACATATCTAATAATAATAATAATAATTTACATTTATATAGCGCTTAACCTATCTCAAAGATCAGGTCAGACACAGAATATTCACTCTCAACATGGCCGCTGGTACTTGACACAGTGTTTTTGACCTGTTTGCCTCCATGTTATGTTCCTGCATCTAGTCCTTAATTTCACACAAACTGGGGCACGTATTCCAACGATGCAACGAACACTATAGACACTACTGGTGTATTTTTTCCACAACCATTACGAAGGTTTCCTTATTGATAGAACTGATTAACCCTTTGGCTGTCGGAAGCCGGCTACCGACAGCCAAAGGGTTAACACATCAAACTCAATCCTTTGACTGTCGATACCGCTTTTTTCTCTTTCTTTTGTTGTTGTTGTTGTTGCGATGATTCCTGTAGGAATCATCGCGACAAAAACCGCTATCGACATCCAAAGGGTTAATTGGAGAGAGAGAGAGAGAGAGAGAGAGAATTGATTAATTAAGCGCAAACAACATGTAGCATGTAAATACAAAACAAAAGATATACGACAATCTTCTTACTGGTTCCACACCGTCTCCACAACAAACTACATGTATTGTGAGATTGCTGTTTTTAGCAGTAACGTGTTTTTTTTTCCTCGCAATTGTAATTATGCTTGGGGTTCTACCAAAAAAAAAAAAAAAAAAAAAAAAAAAATGAAGACAAAGATGTCTGCCACTGCCTTTTCTCACGGAGTTCTGCGTTTTTGGTTGGAAATGGAAACCGAGACTAGACGGTGCGTTCTTTTGAAAAGTGTGTGATACCAATAGCGATGCATACCAGTTTTCTTTTCACCTCTGCAAAAGTTCTGGAACTTTTGAGAATAGGGGGAGGGGGGGGGGGGAGGGGGGGAAGCGGTTAGTTGTTACAAGAAGTATAGATTCTCAGTCGCAGGGTATCATGAGAATCTATGTTCTTGCAGACAAGCTGGCCTCAGTGGGGGAGGGAGGGGCTGACAGAAGTAATAATGGGGAGGGTGTCAGAATTGCGCGCAGAAACTGAGAAATGCCAAGTGGCGATGCATGCCGCGTGTATTGGCCGCGAGCCGGCTTTCGGCAGGTAAGGGCAGGTAACCAGGTGTTGGTGATGCGATTATCGGCCCTGATGGGAATCACCTGCCTGCCTCCCATCCGCAACACTTGTACGATCATTCTGACGTCACAGTGCAGTCAGGCGAGGAACTGCCGTCCGCGGAGATCGCTCAGGCGTGAAATGGCTCCATCGGGAACAGGTGACAGTCTTGGAAGATCTGGGAGCGGTTACTGTTTTTGACTGAAGCCCCGCTAACACTCTCTGTGTGAGGAAGAAAAGGAGGTGAAATTGATAGATGCCAGCTGAAAGCATAGATTCTCACGACACTTTGCACTCTGCAGGGACCCATGAAGGTCTATATCTTCAGATTGTTAAGGGTTTAGGTTTGGATTTCAGACACGTCATTAATGGAATTAAGGTTTGGCTCAGCAAGAGGAGCAGATCCTCATGGGCCCCTGCATTGCAGGGGCTCATGAAGATTGTGCCTCTTGCAAATGGTCTTGTCTTGCTGGGGCTCATAAGAATCAGTGCTTTTTGGAGGACGAAAGGGTCTTGACCGTTCAGACGTTACCGTCTGCAACAGGTTGTAAAAAACTCTGGACCGGAATAATCCAAGTCGACGTGTCTCCCTATGCTCTGTCTGCCTCATAGAGCGTATACAACAACAACAAAAAAACTATGTATACGCTCTATGGTCTGCCTCAGGTGGGTGGGGGTGGGGTGGGGGCTTTGGGAGAAGAACGGGTGGGGTGGGGGGTAGGGAGGGCTTGGTTTTGATAGGAACGAAGATGGGGGTTGAGTGAGTCTGTAAGTTTAGTAGATTAGCAATCCAGACCAAAAAGGTACTTCTTAGTAGATTAGCAGTCACAGTTGATGACTGTCTACACGTGTCGTCAACACGTGACTTCAATTCCCAACGGACAGTCTGCGTTTCATCCTGATACACTATTGCTTGAAATAAATTTGACTATGATTGTTCAGAGGTGTTGCCAGAATAGCTGAGCGCCTCCCCCGTGAGTTCAGTTGATATCAGGCGCCAAGCTATTCTGGCACCATCCTTGAATTAAAATGGTTGATTTATCTTGTAATCTGTATGTAGTGTAGCCTACATAGGACAATAAGCATTTATATATATATATATATATATATATATATAATATATATATATATATATATATATATATATATATATATATATATATATATATATATATATAAATAAAGTCAGCTTCAGGATGTAATGGGTTAGTTCCCAAAAAGCGGACCCAATATACATTTAAAACGTCACCTCCAGCGGTTTCAGTCGAACTCCCATCAGTCCTGTAGTGGCACCGATTGCAAGTAGGCTTCCAAATCGCCGACAAACTCACGATGCGGTCCGCGGTGTGCAAACTGACCCTAACTATAAGAGGACAGTGACCCAGATTCTGCGTGTTGCTGTCAGCGGTAATTATCGATGATGGCTGTGATAATCATCAGTGGTGGTGTCGTCTAAAGACCCTCATGTCAGCCTCGCTTACTGCCCCTTCCACTTTCAAAGTAAATTGGTAAAATAGATCCGCACAGTGGAATCGTCAACGTCTTAAGTTGACGGAAATGGTGGAATGTCCTGGCTCAAGGGTAGTGCCAGATTAGCTTGGCGCCTGGAAAGGCGCCAAGCTAATCAGGCACTACCCTTGAAACCAGCAGTTGAGGCTGGAAGTCAAGCAGCAGTCTGTTCACATGTTACCAGAATCACCACACCCTAGTAACCATTAAATGTTTCGTTGAGTTACACTGTGCGGTACGTGTAACAGTTTTGTACTGATGTTGTCGCTTTTACTTGGTTACAGTTTTGAGTTGTATAGAAGGGCGGGCAGGAGAGGGGGTGGGAAGAGTGGCGGGGGGGGGGGGGGGGGGGGGGGTGGGGGGTAGGGTAGAGGCTTGGTCTACTATTGTCTTTTCATTAATGCATTTTAGTGCGTAATAGACTAATACACCAAGTGACCTGTGACCTTGAATGACCAGTCTGCCACGTTCTCTTGCCGCGTCTGCATTTTCGGTGGTTGCTGTGTCTTTCTTTCTGCCGGATAACCCAGTATGTAAAGGTCCTCTTGGGCCCCAAGACGTTTTGCTACTCAGTTCAATTATGTGCCACTGTGTCACTGTGTCATCCGGCGTATAACAAGAACACTGTATTTATATTTGCTAGTAGGAAGGGACATGTAGACTTTATCAGCAGATGTCAGTTCGATTCAGTCAGTACGTTCTGTTCGAAAGTGACATAGATTCTCATTATCTCGTGAGAACTTAAGTTTTTGCTGACATGGATCGGCTGCAGACTTTCCTCAAATTGAGGTGTGTTTTTTTCTTTTGGTATTGTTTTGTTTTGTGTTTGTCTGTTCTTGTTGTTTTTGTTTGTTTGGTTGGGTTTTTTTGTTTTTGTTTTTTGTTTTTTTGGGGGGGTGCACATTTGATGACACAGAAAGACAGGTATGGGGGAGTGGGGGAGGGGGGGGGTAGGATAAAGGTTGATGGGGGAGGATTGGTGGTGGTGGTATATTTTATCATCCACAAAAACCCAACAACATTGCAATGCAGCTTCACTGTCTGTCACTCTCTGTCTGTCTGTCTGGTATACTTTATCATCCACAAAGCCACAACAGAAATATATTACAATGTAACTACTCTCTCTATATATATCTCTCTCTTTTTGTGTGTGTTTATGCACGTGTGATGTGTGCGTGTTTGTGTGTTCGTGTGTATGTGCGTGTTTGTGTGTTCGTGTGTAACTTCCGGCCTAAGTACATGTGCACTTTGCTTTCAGTTATAAAACCGCGTTAGTAGCCCAATGAGAAAAAAATCAGACGTTCTGTAAGGTTAATGATCTTTCTCCTTCCAATGTCGCAAAGCTTGCCACGCAAACGTTCTTTTAACCCATTGGCTGTCGGTAGCGTTTTTTGTCGCGATGATTCCTACAGAAATCATCGCGACGAAATCCGTTACCGACAGCCACAGGGTTAACCTTGTCCCCAAAGAAAACCCTCACCATTGAATTACATTACGGTGTGCATTTCAATGATCATACTGACTGTACCACCTGCGTGTATGAAACCGAGCCTGGGCCCTATCTCGTTATTGCCTGCTGCCTCCACTCAGTTTTCCTACGCGTTAATTTGACGACGTTGTCTGGGAAACTGTGCTCCCCTGCAGTCCACCGTCCAATCCAGTTTATAGTGCAAGACGCATAGATGCTCATGAGCGGCCCCTGCAGGGATAGGGGCTCATGAGAATCTACGCCTCTCGCTGACCCAACATCGTTCCCATGTGTTCCTCACGAGAAGGTACTAGTTGCGAGGCTGTCGCCGAGTCCAGTTTGGAAACTGCTGTGCTAAGCAAGGTGAAATTCTGCAATCAAACTAGCGCTCAGTATAGCAACAGGCTTTCAAACTCCAGCTTCCAACCCAGCAGCGTCGTCATCATTAATTTTGAAAAGCTGGATAAGTGCGCCTGGGAGACAGTTCGCGTTAACCGGTATACCGGTTTTTAGACGGAGAATTACCGTGATAAGGAAAAGTAACAGTCGGTACTGAGACGATACCGATTGGAAAAGAGAAATGCAGAAATAAGTATTCTGAAAATTCTTGAATAAAACCGGAATTTACAGTGAACTGATTTTGACGACTGGCCGGCATGGCGCTGTTTTGGCCAGGTGCTGCTATGAAGAACATACCGGTTGTCAAAAGGCATAGCGTTAACAATGCATAGTTGCATACATGCATGCTAAAAACGACTCTCATGTTCGCCCACCAACGGTGTGTGTTGGGCTAGTGCTTGATTAGATTGAAGCTTTTCGTGCACTACATGTAAACTAGCACAGCCGATCAACTCATGCAGTTGACTCGGACGGTGTTACGATATCAATGAGCGTTCCTTTGTGAAGACTGAGAGCGAGAGATTTTCAACCAGACCCTAGACCGGCTCGAGAGGCAGAGTTTCTCAAAAGACCCTGCGGCTGCAGGGGCTCATGAGAATCTCTGCCTTATGCTCTCGAAACTCAACTTTATTTACATTCTCAAATTGAGGGATTATTCTTATCTGGAGTAAGTCTCAAACTGTTTATCAAACGCCAGCTGTGTCTTCCGACTTCGCGAAAGTAGGCCACGCTCTAGCCCACTCAACCCCCACACCCCTTCCTCCCCCACCCCACCCCCTACCCTGCCATTTCATTCACAGGCGGGTGAGGGGTCACAGATACTCGTCTCCCATTGGCTACCGCCGTGATAAGGTTTTCCAAATATGGCCTTACAGTCTGCTCTACCTTCCCTGGCCACCGCGCGAGGGCGCGCGCGGCTGGGGCCCCGTCGAGGTTATGCCAAGCGATAAAACCAATTTCACAGTACAAAAAGCTTGGAGGAAAAATCGTTAAAAAAGAGGTAACAGTAATAACTCGATGTGTGAGTTCTTTTCTTGTCAGCATGTGTTGCTGTGACTGACAGACGAAAGCGCTTACAACGTTGTCTTTGTTTCCACGCCAACACGTCTCCTCTTTCTGAGAAAATAAAAAAGCCCAACTCATGTAAGCAAGAGGAATAGATTCTTATGAGCCCCCGGAGTGCAGGGGCTCATGAGAATCTATCCCTCTTGCAGATTGAAAAGGTTGAGTGACGGACTATTTTGCATGTTTTAAATAGGCAGCTTGCTTTCATTTCGTGCGCAAAATAAAAAGGTGATCTTCGGTCGAAATAGGGAGTAAGGGTGTGTGTGTGTGTGTGGGGGGGGGGGGGGGGCTACCTATGGGATTGACTTTCCTTGCTTACAACCTGTCCTTGATAGAAAAAAAAGGGGCGCAACATAGCAACAGAGAGGCGCAACACAAACAACAGAAGCTCGCAACACAACAAACGGTACGCATCTTTCAACCGTTTACTTTAATTTTACTTCGGGGTGCTAGGAATGATAATAAGTTAAAAGTCAGACTGTGCGTGAATGCATGTATTATGGTCTTGTATGTCACGATTTTTTTTTTTTTTACGTCAAGGTTGTGGAGCACAGCGAATGGCTATTTTTGACAATTATTGATTTATTTAAGCAACAAGGAAGAAAACCCATGATCCATAAGTGACCTTTTTAACCTGTGGAACAGGCGACTTCCGTGGTTGGAGGCAAGCCACGTGAGCATGGAACCGGTTTCTTTCACTGCCATGCACTGGTGCGTTTATCTTTTGTTTGCGTCAACAAAAAGAATTGTTAGAGCACCACCACCCCCACCCTCCTCTTTGTGAGATGATGCAGAAATCTAGATAAACTGACCCCAAGTGCAATGCTAGAGCACACTATTATCTGCAAGAGGCATGCCTCTTGCTGTTGGGTCTCTGTAGCACAGATCTTTGTCTTTTTGTTAGTCTGTGTGAAAATTGTCGAATGGAAACCTCACAATCGGTGATCGTATAAATGGTTCTTTTGTGTCCATGTGCATTTACGTCTGTGATCCCAAGGTATCGGGCGTTCAGTCTATAATTCTCCGTTTCTACCAATGACGTCCTCTATAAGAAGTTACTTTTCCGTTCTCCAGTTTTTCGCCATGTTTATTACAAAGCTGAACGTGACCGACCAAAAACCGACATGTTTCCATGCTGCCTCGCTGCGGTTTGACTACAACTTTAACGACGATTACGAGGATGGTGATTATTATAACGACGACGTCAACAACGACTACCACTGCGATGCACATCGAGTGCCTAATAACGTCTTTGAATTGGTACCGTCGTACCAAAGCGGTTGCCGCGCACGGAGGGCGTTTCTTCCACAGTCTTTCTACCTCGCGTCTTCTTTCATTCATGGGCTGTCTCAATGGAGACTCGACGACCCGCCGCGGGGTGAGACGGAGGGGTGGGGCGAGAGGGACGTGGAGGGGGGAGGGGGGTGGTACACCAGCTGACTTCAGCCACATGGCACCAATTTTGCGGGGGCGGGAGTCGGGGGAGGCTGAGAATATATCGTTATACACTAGCCAAGGTTGTTACTCTTTTTTTTCTTCCTTTTTTTTTTTTTTTTTTTTTTTTTTTTTTTTGAGCAGATGTTATGGAGGTAAATTGAACCTACTGCCCCAGCTAGCAAGAGGCATAGATTCTCATGAGCCCCTGCAGATGCAGACGCTCATGAGAATCTATGCTTCTTGCACACCGTATGCCGCTTGCACTTAGAAAAAGGAGGATGAGAGTTCGTTTCGGTGATGCGACATCTTTGCCTTGAGCGCACTGGATGTGCTTCTAAATAGCCTGGTAACAGGAAGAGAGGTGCGTGTGCGCGCGAGCGCGTGCCTGTCTGTGCGCGCTGCTGTTCAGTGCGTCTGTCTGTGTGTACACAAGTGCGCATTGTGTCTCTTTGTGTGTAAATGACTGTGTTTCTTGTACACCACCATAGCTTATATTTCAGTGTCGGTTTGTTTGTCCGTCTGTTACAAGACGATGCGTTTGTCTGCGAGTCTATCTGCCACACGAGCAGTCAGCCTGTGTTTTCATGTTGGTTAAACGCGCCCCCCACCCACCCACCCCCACCCCACCCCACCCCACCCCACCCCCAATTCCACAGTGTGTTTATCTGAATATCAGTTGGTGTGTGTCTCACTACCTGTACGACACCAAAGATATATTTTTCATCGTGTTTGTGTGTGTATCCGCTTATAATTCTGTACCTTGTCTGTCTCAGCCCCGCCAGTCATCAGTGTGTTGGCCGTGTGTTTGTGTGTGTGCCAGCCACTATACCGTGTGTTTGTGTCTATGTTCACAGATCTGCCCACGACCCATGGCGTCCCCCCTCTCACCCCCGGAACCACACAGAAGATGTCGCAGGTTCTACAGGAAAGCTTCAGATCCTTCGAGAAAGAACAACAGAGACTCAACATTCCCAAAGGTAAATAAGAACGTTGAACTCACATCCAAGGCGCCCCGCATCAATAGCTGCGGAAGTGTCATAGCGTTGCAACGCTATACGACACTTTCGCAGCTATTGATGCGGGGCGAGTACTAAGAGTTGATTTTTAGACTTCTGGCCCAACACACAACTGACACTGAAACACGAAAAATGAAAACACGATATAGTCACTGTATGCAAGGACTTTACAGTTTTTTCCCCCACCAAACATAAAAATTACGATTGCAGAGTGCCCACAGGGGCTCATGAGGATCTATGCCTCTTACTGACATCTCTTTGAATCCATGTTTTTTTTGGTTTTTTTTTTGTCTGGAATTAGCGAAGCTGAGACACTGAACGGGTTTAAAAATCAAAGTGCGTGTTTCATAACATACAGTTCTGTACCGCTTGAAATCAACGTTTCCCCCACTTGTGTGCGTGTGGAAAAGGACTTCCCAAGTGTACGTGATGGATGACCGCACATACACGTATGCTCTAGAGAACACTTAACGGATAAATTGTCATTGGTGAGTGAGTAGAGAGGCGGGGTGGGAACGTTGAACTAATAAAAAAATATGATCGCACCAATAACCGACCTGGGACCAGAGTCACTCAACCGCGAAGCGTACAGTGAATAGTTGAATCCATGCCCTGCTCACCATAGCGCATCAGCCTGTTTTCATAGACTCGTCTCCAGCAAAGCGAGATGAGGTCCGCAGGAGCCCCCCGCTGGCTATTAATGCATTATTAATGCCTTGTTAATTACGACTCACGCGAACAAAATCCAAGTTTTTTAATAACTTAAAAATCGGCACGTAATGTTAAAAATCCGCACTCACTAATATTCCAGTATTTGTTAAAGTATGTTTGCAGGGATTGTTTTCTCTCGTTATGTGCCGACAATCTACCGCAAAACGGAATATCATATTTTGTGGTAACTTTAAAAAAAAAATCACTCATATTGATTGACAGTGAAACAGAAGCCTTCTGTCTGTCAAAACAGCCATCAATAAAACGTCTACGTGCAAAGGGGTATAGATCCTCATCTGCCCCCGCAACTGCGGGGGCTCATGAGGATACTTATAGGCCTACCTCTTGTTTTTCTAATTTTACAAAATGCTCCTCAGCCACAGCAGATCGATTTCATCCCAAATTATGACACTAAATCGTGGTATAAATGTTTTATCATCATAACCGTCATCTGCTCAAAATGCAATCATCTCAATACGGCCGAAACAAATAGTAAATTTGCCAGCCAGTAGCCACAGAGCGGCGCTGGTCATCAAAAGATGAATTGAGAAACCTCCAAAACGCTAGGCTAATTTCGCAAAATGATTTGCAAATCACAGATTGAACCTAATGTGTCCTGCTTCACCGAAGGGCTGTGGATGGAAAGCCGTTGGCAAGAGGAATAGATCCTCATGAGCCCCCCGCCACATGCGGTGGCTCATGAGGATCTATTCCTCTTTAATTTTGTATCCTTCGCAAGAAGTGCTTTGTTAATCGCAGAAAGTAGCACCACAATAACAGAGAGAGGGATACAAGTGATATCTAATGTCATATACCGTGAAATAAAACTCATATTCTCCCCCTCCCCTGGCGACCGCAATGTGTGGCGCATGCGCGGTCGGTCTCTACCCGTCAGTCACCCGCGCCCCTGGAGACTGTGGGCGAATGTCTGGTGGATAGGCAGGTAGCTTGGTGTAATACTGGTAATTTGTCAATCCCGCATGGAAACGCGAAACCGCTTCACCTTGGCGCGGAGGTGCGCGGCAGTTGTGAAAACACCTGATGCCATTAGATTATCAAAATCACCACCCTGCCTGGCATTGCCCCCCTCCCCCCCCCCCTTTCCCCTTCCTACCTAACATCTCCCACACTGCGTATTTTATAATGAGAGGGGATGGGGGGGGATGCAGAGTGGAGAGAGAGAGAGAGAGAGAGAAAGTTAAACGTGTAGGGCTTAACGTCTCAGTTTTGTCCATCACATCTTGACTTCAAAGACGGGGCACCAAATAGAGTCTTAACAAATTGTGACACCAGCTGGATTCGAACCGCCACCTTTCGGGTGAGAGTTGAACGCTCTACCGCCGAGCCATTCATCTCCCCTAGAGAGAGAGAGAAAGAGGGGGGGGGGGGGGGGGGGCGTCTTGCAACTTGTGCCACTGATCACTTCTGATCAAGTTGTGTCGTTTTTTTTATTTCTCATAAGATTGGAACCATAAATTAATTCGTCAGATGCAATAAGATTGCAATACATTAACGTGCTCCAGTGTTTATCCATTCGCTGATTTAAAAAAGAACAAAAAAAAAAAACATTAATGCAAACAGCTTACTCTTTGACACTGTGCCAGTCCTGAATGTCCCCTCCCCCCCCCCCCCCTAAACTTATTTATGTAACCTTGTTGAATGTCCTTTCCTTAACCCTTTCCATCCTGATACACTATTGCTTGAAATAAATTCCACAATGATAGAACGTTCAAGGGTGGTGCCTCAGGCGCCAAGCTATTCTGGCACCACCCTTGAACTAAAAGTGGTTGATCTATCTCCTAATCTATAATGTAGTCTTCATAGGACAATACGCAACTTTTAAAAAAGTCATCCTCAGGATGTAATGGGTTAATAGAGTTTCCATGGACATATGTTTGAATGTCGTTCCTTTGTGGTATTGCAGACCCAGCCCAGTGGAGCCCACTTCACGTGCAGCAGTGGCTGGCCTGGGCCTCAGCCGAGCTCTCTCTGCACGGCATTGACGTCACGCAGTGGGTGGTCAAGGGCACACAACTGTGCAAGATGGAGCGGGAAGAGTTCATCGCCCGTTGTCCGCCCTTTGTTGGGGACATTCTGTGGGAGCACCTTGACATCATGAAGAAAGGTGAGGGTCAATTATGGAGTCATTTTTGTAGAATTGTCATCAGTTCTTACAACACACACTAATTCACAGACAAACTCAAATATTCCTAAATTTCTGGCCAGTAAAATTTGTTTTGTCCTGACCGTGTAACCTTGACTTTTAAATGTAACTTTTAAACATTGGTTGTTTTGTTTTTTGTGTTGTTTTTTTTTTTTTGGTTGTTGGTACTTAACGTTTTGTAATTATTTTTTGTCAAATTAGCTTTTTGTTAAGCGCCTAGAGCTCTGCTTTCTGAGGTTAAGCACTATACAAGTACTCATTATTATTATTACTGTTGGGTTTTTTTGTGTGTGTCCACAGAGGTGGTAGCAGCACGGTCCTTGCTGTGCTACAGTGAGCCCATGTGCGTTCCAGAGCTGGTCGACTATCAACAAGGTTACTCCAGTCCTGAGTCCACCCTCCCGCCTACACCCAATGGTCCAGCCTTCCTAGAGGGGGGTATGTACATTTAGTTGTTGATGGTTTGTACAATGTACCTCACCTAACCCATTTCACTCAAAGGCCACATTTCCCAAATTTGTTTATCATATTTTATCTTCAAATTTGGAGGTGCCACCTAATGACTACGTACCAGTTGCAGGAGATGGATCGACCATTATAATTCAAGGGTAGTGCCAGATTAGCTTGGCTAATCTGGCACTTTCGATCCATCTCCTGCTGCAGTGCATTGGGGTTAAATGGGTTAATGCCTTGACAACCTTTCACAACCCACTTTACTACGAGAGATAATATCATTTATTTGAATTAACCCCTTCACTGCCAGTTGATGCAGACTGTGTTTCTGAAATCTTTTGTTAACCCATTCAGCCCTGATGCACTACAGCAGGAGATGGGTCGACCATGATAATTCAAGGGCAGTGCCAGATTAGCTTGGCACCAGCAGGCGCCAAGCTAATCTGGCACTGCCCTTGAATTATCATGGTCTACCCATCTCTTGCAACGGGTGCATAGTAATAATAATAATAATACCGTTATTATATAGGCGCTTTTTCTCAATTTTTGGGGAAATCGACTCAAAGCGCCGCGCCTGAAACCCAACACACACACACACGAAACAGACACGGATTTACGCCATTTAAGACAAACACAGTACAAACACAGTACAAGACAAACGAAGGGCCAGTCAGCTACTGAAGTTACAGAGATTTTTGATCGCTTGTATTTGAAATTTTGTAAAGTGGCCTGAGACCGGTACCAAAGTGTGGGGGGTGGGGGGGGGGGTGGAAGAACCGGAGTACCCGGAGAAAGAACCCCCGACGGTCCGCCCGAATTAACGGTGACACTTACCAGAGGAGAAAAGTCCAACGCCGGAACCCGGTATCGAACCTCGCACCTTTGGCATTGGTGGCAGGCGCCTTAACCGCTGCGCCACGGACCGCCTCCAAACTTTGGGAAATACGGCCGTCGGGCTGAATGAGTTAATCCAATGCCAAAGAGCTCCTGTCATCCATCGAACATGGATGCAAAGTGGTGTCAGCAAGAGGCACAGATCCTCTAGCGGTTGGTGCATGCAAATCTGTGTCCCTTGCAGATGGATCATGTTCAGTGTTTCTCATCAGTGAAGGAGTCAGCCTCTGTTTTCCGAATGATATATGTCCAGTATACTTTTGCCCCCCCCCAAAAAAAAAAAAGGAATGCAGCATACATTTCACTAAATTGATTGGCGATATAGTTTGCAGTTTATAAATTGAAATAAAGTCCACTGGAATAAATTGTCACCACTGAAACGTACATAATAAATTCAAGTGTCGTGCACACCATGTATAATGTACTTCAACTGTCCATAGGCGTTTTATCATGGGCTGTGTCATTGTCAGTGCTAAAACGACATTAAGTTATATGCATTAATTCTCAATGATAAATTGCACTGTTTACAAAGACAATCTTTTTGTGAAATTGGCAGACAACATCTGGCTATTCTTTTAGTAATGAAATTTTAATACAAATCTGCACATGAAGCGAATTTCTGTGTTCAAGGAAATTACAAGCACGTGTCAAATTATTTTATTCATGGTATGTGATGCATATTTGTAGACATCATTCCGCTTTGGAAGCGAAATTGTGGTCGTCTTGTGTGCAAAACACTGTTTCTGCCGAAGTAACAATATTTTACAAGCCATATACCACTGTGAAAAAAAATGCTAAAATTGAAGTCTAACGCATTTGCCCCCATAATGCGGGGGCTCATGAGGATCTATGCCTCTTGCTGAGACAGTAAGCAACATTGTGTACGTGTGTGTATTGTTTAAATTTACAAGTTAGACTATGGGTTCCCTTTGAGACAAATTCGTAATATGATGACTACCCCCACAGCATCTTACCGGATGTACAAGGCACGTCAGTAGGTGCTCTTGAGAATCTGTGCCTTATCTCAGCAAGAAACATCCTCACTATATACTTTTCCCATCCTCAGAAGCGCGAGGCTTTCTGTGTTCAGTCAAAGCCTTCATTGTAGAGTCATAATTTTGTTTTCGTCATTGTAGAGTGGAGACGTTCATTTTCTCATGACGAGTGTCCACTGTGTGTAGAGCGACCTCGTCTGATGTAGGCACCTGTCAGGCATTGACCCACATTCACGGGACCGTAACGGTTGACATGACTAAGTTTAGCCTCCTCCCCACTCCCCCCCCCCCCCTCCCCCCTTCTGCCTCTCGCAAACAACATACTGCAGTGTAAAGTCTAGAAATATTATTTATACCAGGGGCGATGTCATGGTGTTTCCAGTGATAGATGCTGAGGTTTGAGGCAGGCGGAAAAATCTTAGAAACCCCCCCCCCCCCCCCCCCCCCCCCCCCCCCGACAAAACAGATTATGCATGTATGTAGACTGTCCAGTAAGCACAAGGTCCTTGTGCCGACATCGGCCGCAGTTGGCCGTACATCCACTTGTCAACAGTCGAGGCTTACTGCATCAAAATAAGGTGAATGTACAGGAAGAAAATTTATTTACCCCGAAGCAAATTTTTTTGTTCTTCTGGAAGATGAATGTTGGTCAAACTTGGCTGGCCCCTTCTTAGAATAATAAGTTTTAGTTTTTATTTGTCATCAACACCACCCTCCCATCCGCTCTGTCTACACATTATAACCTATGACATTACATTAGTCTGCTGGTTGTTTGTTTGTCAGGTTATTTGTCCAGAGTTTTTGCGTGTTGCTGGTTATGAATTATAACAGTTTAAGCTTGAGAAATACTTTTTTGCACGATCAACTTGCATATCAAATTCTATCCAGTGGAATGGAAGAAGCTGATGCCTATTTACAAGTGAATCAATTAATTTACATCGCGAAAAACGTATTCCTTGACTGTAGCTTGTGGGTTGTGTTGTATCTTTCAGAGCAAAGGGTTTTAGTACATAGCATTGTAAGTGATTGTGGTCCTTGTGTGTGGGCAGGAATGTGTTTTATCTTTCGATCATAGTCCTGTGTTACCTCCAGTAAACCAGATTTCTGTTACTTACACTCACCAAGAAACCAATTTTTATTTTTAATTACCAAACACTCATCAGTAAGCAAAATTTCCCATTACCCATTACAATTAACCCATATCATACTGAGGCTGAAAGCTTCACATGCGCTGAACAACTGTACCGAATTCTTTGCTATATTTTTAACATGTCACTTACCCAGTGTGTCGTTCCCTGTTCATGGAAGACCTCTTGTATTGTCCCCGTGCCAAACAAGCAAACTGTATCTGTGATGAATGATTTAAGACCAGTTGCTCTTACCTCGTGTGTCATGAAGGTTTTTGAGAGGGCTGTTCTTTCACATTTTAAAATACAGGTTGCAGATTTTATGGACCCCTTTCAGTTTGCTTACAGAAGGCAAAGAGGTGTTGATGATGCCATTTTGCATGTTGTAAACAACATCTACTCTCATTTAGAGAACCCAGGAGCCTCCATTCGACTGATGTTCTATGATTTTTCGTCTGCTTTTAACACCATTCAGCCGCACATACTCGCCTCCAAACTAGTTCACATGAACATAAATGCCTCTACCATTCTTTGGGTTTTAGACTATCTCACTAACCGGCCACAGTACGTCAGAATTAGTTTGGATCTAATCTCAGATGTACTTTTTACCAACACCGGTGCACCACAGGGGACTGTCCTGTCGCCTTTTTTGTTTTCTTTGTACACAGCAGACTGTAGAGCTACTCATGACGACTGTGTCATGGACAAATACGCTGACGACACGGCACTGACAGGTCTGATTACAGATGAGGACGACAGACACTATCGACAAGAGATCGATGACTTTGTAGAGTGGTGCGATAGAAACTACCTTGAATTACATGTTGGCAAGACAAAAGAGATGGTCATAGATTTCAGGAATAACAAACAGCATCCCGGTCCTGTTGTTATCAAAGGAACAGAAGTGGAGCGTGTAGAGTCCTACAAGTATTTAGGTGTTCTTTTTGACAACGCGCTCAACTGGAAACAAAACACAGATGCTATTGTGAAAAAAACGCATACCCGTCTTTACTGTTTGAGAAAGCTCAGATCATTTCATGTAAGTACTCAGCTTTTACAGATGTTTTACTGCTCCAGTATTGTTAGCATTTTAACTTTTGGACTGACGTGCTGGGGGAGAAATTTATGTAACAGAGACCAAGATCGTCTTAACAAAGTAATCCGGAAAGGGGGTGGGGTGATTGGTAGGGCACATGATTGATTGATTGTACATTGCTTAACGTCCCGACAGCAACAAGGCTTTCTCAGGACGTGCCTGCACTGCTTGTGAAAAAAACAAAACAAAAAACTAAACAGAACATTGAATGTATGTCGCCAGCCGGTCAAATACATTAAATAAACCTAACACATGGGGCCCAAATAAAGCTAAGACCATTTAGCAACACACATCCAATATCAAGAGCTACAGGCAGTGCAGACAGTAGGGAGAGTTTTAAAAAGGCAAATACGGGTGAATGGACAAAGGGTAGACAGAAACACATGCCCCAGAATAGAGAGAAAAACCCACCCTGTGGGGCTGACCAGGGTGACCCTGGGAACTAAAAAATACCTAACCCCACCCAAGTCCCCCAGAGCAGACCCGGGTGGGGGTTGGTAAGGCACAGGATAATTTGGACACACTGTACAACAGACGGATTACAAACAAATTGGCAGACATTCTTGACGACAAAACACATCCACTTAGATATGAATTTGACAGCAGACGTATCGAACGAAGTGGCAGACTCCGAGTACCCAAAAGTCGTACATCACGTTATGCCAACTCTTTTGTCCCTCAGGCTGTTACCCTTTTCAACAGTAATATCAGTAGATAGTGTCGGTCAACATTCTTCCGTCCTTAGTACTAGCCCTCTCAGTATTATTACTAGTATTATTACTATTGTTATTCAAAGGTAACAATATGTCTGTTACAGTTCATTTCTTTAATTGAGTGTTTTCTTTAATTGAGTGTGATGGTCACACGTTTTTTTTTTTTTTTTTTTTTTTTTTTTAATGAGTGATTGATGAGGCCATGTGTTGTATGGGCAGACAGTGAATTTCCCCGTGAGGGATTAATAAAGTATTATTGTATTGTATTGTATTGTATTGTACTCTGCCATATGCAAGCTACATTATAGAACTTACAGATAAGGATATAGACCAATGGCTTTAGTTCAAGGGTGGTGCCAGAATAACCTGGTGCCTAGAGGCGTCAAGCTATTCTGGCACCACCCTTGAACTATTTCAGTCAAACTTATTCCTAATGATGTGGGTTAATCAGTAAACAAAATGTCTGCAGCCCTACACTCAGGAAACCAGTTGCAGGAAACTTTTCCAAATGCCAGCCACTGCCAACCTACTGTCTCATTGCATTGCAGCGAGATTTTTGCATGGGACTTGAAATAGCTCAAAACGAAGCTGTTGTGGCTATGATGGGCAGGTACTGGGTGTTGAAAATTACCCGCAGTTCGAGTACCGAATTTCTAATACCAAACATTCATCAATAAACCAAAGACTCGCTATTAGCGAGTCCTCTGTTTATTGACGAGTGTTTATTAGCCACATTTCTATTACCAAACACTTAAAAGTATATCAGTCTATTTTCTCTTTCCTACCAGGTCCCTTCCACCACATGCATGACTCACTGCAGGCACTACCCGACAACGGCGTGGACAGCATCGTCAACACCACCAACTCTGCCAATAACAGCAGCAACACCAGTTCTGGTGGTGCTAACGCCGGTGGTGGCGGCGGTGGTGGTGGCAGCGGGGGCTACAACGATGACAACGGCGAGTACCAGAGCTTGGAGCACAGCTGCTACTATGAGACAAGCCACCCCGATTTCTACCCAGTACAGGAGCCAAAGTTTCACCCTAACCTGCAGCCAGCACACAAAAATATGTGCATGGGTAAGTTGAATGACAACCACCAAAGTTTTAGTGCCCTCAGAACTGTGAAAGATGAGGTCAGCAAGAGGCATAGATCCTCATGAGCCCCTGCAATTGCGGGTGCTCCTGAGGGTCTCTGCCGCTTGCAGATGGGTAGCATGTCATCAGACTAACATTAGACCGGTACAACAACATTGCAAGCTATTCTGTTCAGTCTTTAGAGATGCAGGCTGGAGCTCATAGTCATATTCAGCTTTTTTTATGCGTGCTGAGATATTGACAAGAACAAACTGAGCTGCACTGAACTGAACTGTTCTTCATTTTTACATTATACCTGAAACATTTTTCAAACTAAAACGAAGACAGCTTTATTGGCCTCTCAAAAGTTCATTCAGGTTTTAAAAGAATCATTTAAGCGTTTATTGCATACTTGTCAAATAAAGTTCTCATGCCATAGATTTAAGACACTGCCATGAGGAACAGTGTATCCTCCCACTGTTGTAAATACACCAGCCAGCCAATAAATAAAGATCTCCAATATGCCATCTTCAAAAGTTGTCAAAAACTGGATGGCAGCTTTTAAGTTTTCTTCAAGAGCTGTCAGAGAGAAATGCATGTCAGCTTTTAAGTTTAGTTTTCTTTTCTTTTCAAGAGCACTTCAAAAGAAATGGATGCAAACTTTTAAGTTGACTGCAGGGTCAATTATGGCGGTGAAAAAAAAAATCTAAGAGTCTTCTCCAAGAGTTCTAGTGTTGACGCATAAATTGTGTTTTTTGAGACTTCATACTTCTCTTAGGTGGCAAAAACTGTGTGCCCATGACCTTTAAAATCTTTGGGGGGGGGGGGGGGGGGGGGGGGTAACATCATCAATAGAAAGATCTGCACCAGTGTGAACTATGCTGCCAACTCCCGCTATTAAAGAGGCCGCCCTGCGAAACACTTGATATCACAGAAACTAAAAAACACACCGCTATATTTTTCCAATCATTCCTCTGATTATAAGAGTCATTCATGGGAATAGGAACTGGTTGCTAGGCAGCGGGAGCATTTCTGTACTCACTGACAGGAGAGCGGTGTGAGCAAGGGCAGATAATAAGCTGATACCAAGCGCAGAGTAAAGCCAGACCTGGCGTAAAAACAAACAGACAAAGAAAGCTCAGAGGAAGCGTATTTTTCTTTTTGTTGGTTCCACAGCCAGGCAGAACCATCTGCAAGAGGCATGGATTCTCATGTCCCCCTGCAGGTGCAGGGGCTCATGAGAATCTATGCCTCTTGCTGATAAATTTGGACCTTATTTATATCCCGCCTGATTTTAAGCTGGGAAAATTTGTTGAAGTTTAGCATGTGACTGTTTTCGGTGGCTGTTCTACCCAGTTGTGCTCCACCTTTTCTCCTCTTTTGTCGATTGTTCTTTTGACAACCTGTTGTATGATTTTGACAGCACACCCAGTACACCCCAACACACCCACATGTCTGCATTTGGTGCATATGCACATCTCTAGTCATGTTACCCTCTGAAAGACCTCTGGCCCTTACAATCATCATTGTGCTTTCTTTTTTCATGCAAATTTCCAGTGAACTGGATGAGCTCAAGTAAAACTGCTAAATTGTTAAGAAATGTGAAGAAGTTCACCGAATCCAAAATTATGACCAACGTTAGTTCAGGTATAGTGCTTAATTAATGCCTTTCCAACATATTCTGGCAGTACTCTTAAACTGCTACAGCTGATCCATCTCTGCTGTAGAGTGAAATTGTGAAACATATCATTATAATTATGTTGTTGTTAAAAAAAAGGGTTTGTAAGAGAACATTCATTCTCATGTCAACAGGTCAGTATGTCAGTGAGTCGGCTAACCAAGACAACTTCTACGAGCCACCCCACTCATACCAGACAGTCCCAAACATAAAGTCAGAGTTGCCATGGTCACCTCAGGAATACGGTGGGGACACAATGGGCGATGGTCCGTGGTCCGCATCTGACTTGCGGGGCAGTATGGCATTGGGGACAGGGTTTCGATCCATTCACTCTGCATCACCAGATGGCAGCACTGGCGACCATGGCGGCAAACCCATGATACAGGCGGCAACGCTGGCCGGATATTCTGGTGAGTAGTGATCACTTATGTATTTATCATTTTTATGTCATAGTTGCACAGGGCAGGAGGACTTTTCATAACCACGTACCCACCTTTTGTGTGCCACAGTTCTGGAGACACATCGACCATGATAGTTCAAGGGTGGTGTTGGCACCAAGCTATTCTGACACGACCCTTGAACTATCATGCTCAATTTACATCCTGTTGCATTACTACTTGACAGGGCTTTATAGGTTAACTCATTCTGCCTGTGACACACCACAGAAAGATATGGCTCGACCATGATAGTTCAAGGGTAGTGGCAGAATAGCTTGGCACCTATAGGCGCCAAGCTATTCTGCCACCATCCTTGAACTATCATGGTCGATCTGTCTCCTGAATTGTAATGCAGTCCTCGGAGGATAACTTCAAATTGTGGGTATTTCGAACCTCAGGCAAAATGAGTTAACCCTGTTGTACATACATCCACCGCTACTGTAAACACTACTGGTGACTGCATGCACAAGGAGGTTTGCCTACAATTCCTCAAAATGGGAACTATTTCTGTCCAAAGTGGTCCAAAACTAGTCAGAAAGTTTTTTTTATAGAGAGACAAGCAGACAATGTTTTATTCACCACGGAACGTTAGGCTTGTTAAGTCAGGTACACATTTAATCCTCAGCTGCTACAAAAACCTGCAAAAAAATCCTCCTTCAGTCAGTGACTGTTACATTTTGCAGTTAATAACACAAGTTGAGGAAGTGTAGATCTAAATAAATCACTGCAGTCTGCAGGCTTCATTAGCATCTCTGCTGCATTAAAATACATGGCGTGTCCTTCTGCAATGGGGGTCTTTAGGAGTTGATTCTATTACCAGTTAGTGTCTGTTACAGACTGCCATGCTGGACAGATTTTCATGTTCCACTGCATGTCAGCTGTCATCTTTGGGACACGTTGCGTCCCTAATTTATGATGAAAAGTGAACCATTTATCACAAAGCGTACAATAACACAAGTCTGCCATGACAGAATAAAAACGCAGTCATCATTCTGATATGATTACATGACTATACAAGTGACGTTCACATCAACATCTTAAAGTTATGTCTAGGCAAGTAAATCCACACAATGAAAATGCACCCATGCTTATCTTTTTGCACAAATAACATGCATCTTAAATATATCTTTGCAGACAAATTGCAAAATTAACATGCAGCTACATTTATGTCTTCACACAAAACTGCAAATTTTCTCTTTACACACATCCAAAACAATTATAACATGCACTTAATGTATCTCTTTACACAAATCTGCAATATAAACATGCATATGTAGCTGTCATGCCGCTTCTGAACGGTCATGAACTGCTTGTAACTTTATGCATAGCCATCTTGCAAATTTTCTAAACATTTTCAAGATGAGTATATATAAATATATGCATTAAGTGACATGCGTACTCTGTCAGTTCAACAATGTGGTATGAGTGATGGTTTTATAATATTAACCTGGAAACAAACAAACATTGTTTTACTGTTACACATGAAAAGCTAAGCAGTTATTTACACCCCAGAAATGCAAGCAAGGTACAAACAGAAGAAGAAAAAAAAAATGTGTCGTGTAACAGGGTGGCAAGATTGATAGCACGTGTAAGCCAGTGCGCAAAGACCATCGGCCATTGAGAATGCAGAAGACACTAAGTCCATTTTTGTGAACAGCAAGATTTTCATTGTAATACAATGAAAATCTCGCTTCTCACAAGAATGGACTTACTGTGTTTGGATTCACAGACCAGAGGTGAGCTTGAAGTGCACAGACAGTTTACGGTACAAGGTGTGAAAGTTTAAAAGTTCAAAACAGGATGTGAATCAAGAAACTTGACAAGTCAACTAATCGTATGTGTTTTAAACTCATGGCAGAGTAAACACTGTCTTCAAGATTTAAGAAATACTGTACCTTGCCTACTTAGACAAAATGTTTCATTCAACTCACGACACTGCAATTTGTTGACATGTGTCTTACAGCAGACAGCACCTATTTTGCAAGAAAAAGTAATCTTAAAATAAGTTGCTTTCTCAAAAGAAACCTTTAGGGGCAAAACTACCCCTGCTCATTAACTCATTCTACCCCAGACACACCACAGCAAGATATTGATCGACCATGATAGTTCAAGGGTGATGCCAGAATAGCTTGGCGCCTAAGGGCGCCAAGCTATTCTGGCATCACCCTTGAACTATTATGGTCGATCTGTGTCCTGCACTGCAAAGCAGTCTTCTGAGGACAACGGCAACACTTGGGGATTTCGGTGTTGGGGTAGAATGAGTTAAAGACGATTTAGCTGATCTTTCACTCTTAACCCCACGGCCGCATTTCCAAACTTTTGGAGGCGTTGTCCAACAACTATGTACCAGTTGTAGAAGATGGATTGATCATGATAATTCAAGGGTAGTGCCAGATGAGCTTGGCGCCTGAAGGCGCCATGCTCATCTGGCACTACCCTTGAATTATTATGATCAATCCTTCTCCTGCTGCAGGGTCCCGGGGCTAAATGGGTTATTCTCCCAGAACTAAATGACCTCCATTCTATAGAATGGAAGTCATTTAGTTCTGGGAGTTTAAGAATTAATGACAGGTGATTTCCCATGAGTGGTCATTTATAACAGGTCCTGTTGTGTTGCTGATGTTCCTCACTTTAAAAAAAAAAAATTAATATTTCCATTGAAATTAATTTAATTCAACTGCATCAAGATCCCACTACTTTTGTTTGGGTGTGCATGTACACTTTTATGGACACGGCATTGTATCTGCCCGAGCTTGAAATTTGTTTGTCATTCCGCAGGGTCATCATGACTTGTCAAACTATTTCATCTGATAAGAGATGTGACTTTGCATTTCATTGGTTTTCGGATCGCATCTGACATTAGTCCTTTCGGGAAAAACAAATTCATTATTGCAAATCATGCGAGAAACTAAAATTGTCAAGTATAACATAATATGACAAGTTAATCTTCTTCGTAATCTTAGAAAAGACTACTTGCAGCGTGTCTGTCATTCCTTGTTTTTTAATTTTTTTTTAATTGCACATATCATCTGCGGACACCATTTATTATACCTGTGTCCATGACAGATCTAGGCTGTCCACTGAGATGAAGCTGGATTTTGTGGTTGTTTTTGCTGTCGAGCCGCGCGGTGTAACTTGTGACAAGGAAGTGTTTTCTGAAATCTTAATCTTAATGCTGCCATTCATAAATCGCGGCACATGTACAAGGCAGCAGTGTAGCGTGTGGGACCACTTTGTGTCAGACTGGTTTTTCTTAACCTGCCCAGCCTCCCTCCCCCACCCCAACCCCACCCCCACCCCCACCCTCTCCATACACACCTTCTCATATGCAGCCACAGCCACTGGTACTGTTTACAGTACTAGTCAAGTGGCAGCTAGGACAATGGGGTTAACTGTTAATCCACATCATACTGATGCTAAAAGCTTAAGATTTGTACACTGCCATATGCAAGCTACAAGGATAAGGATATAGACCAATGGCTTTAGTTCAACGGAGGTGCCAGAATAGCTTGGTGCCTAGAGGTGCCAAGCTATTTTGGCACTACCCTTTAACTATTTTAGTCAAACTTATTTTACACACTGGTTATTCCGAATGATAAAGGGCTAGTTCAGATGCACTTAGCGACAGACTTGATCCGGCCATCTGCAAGAGGCATAGATCCTCATGAGCCCCTGCTATTGCAGGTGCTCTTGAGGATCTATGCTTCTTGCTAAGAGCTGCAGGGACTTATGAATCTCTCTGCCTCTAGGGGATCCCCATGGTCATGCTTTTCGTCAGGTAGGATGCGTCACTGTCAGCCTTTTACTGTGGTGGCCATTTACTTGCTGAAATGGATGTCTTAGTATTTGTGTCAAGGTCGTTGACATTTTTCTTGTCCGATGTGTCAAGTTCACAGGGGGGGGGGGGGGGGGGGGGGGGAGTGGGGGGGGGGGGAAGCAAGGACAGAAGAAATTTATTAGGACTAAATCACACCTGGAAGCTTAAATTAACTCCTGTTGTGCATTAATTTTATTGTTTTGTTCGCTAGTGTTGGCATAAATCAAGTTATTTTTAGAACAGTTCCTACACAAATAGTTTTGGCGCAGTGTGTGGGTGTGCAGACTCTCACGCGTCTGGCTGCGTGGTCACCAAACTTAACTCCACAAAAAGCCGCATATCCGAATGCAACATGTCTTGTATATATTACAAAAATTCTGCATATAGCTTGCATTCTTTCGTTAACGCTTCACACACCCTACTGTGCAAATTCAAGAAATTCAGTGTGACTTTGCGTGATTGTATTTTTAGGATATTTCAATGTTTCCCGGTAGTGTATTTCTCTGTCTTCCACTAATGTGTCACTGTTGTTAACGCATTTTACCCCAAGACAGCATTTTCCAGATTTGTAGAGGTGTCACTGAAGACCTATGTACCACTTGCAGGAGGTGGATGGACCATGATAATGCAAGGGTAGTGCCAGATCATCTGGCACTACCCTCATTATCATGGTCCATCCATCTCCTGTTGTGCGTTGGGGCTAAATGTGTTAACCCTTTTGTGATTGCAGCTGTTAGTGCTGTTTACAATGCCGGTGGTTTAACTGGTGGGTAAGGGGGTTAAACTGACTTCCGTTAATGTATTCACCTGACCTTCACTAATGTATTCCAGCGCAGTCTGTTAACGTGTTCAAATGGTTTGTGTTTTACAGGAAGTGGTCCTATCCAGTTATGGCAGTTCTTACTGGAGCAGCTGACGGATAAATCATGCCAACACTTTATCAGCTGGACAGGCGACGGCTGGGAGTTCAAACTGTCTGACCCTGATGAGGTCGCACGCCGATGGGGCATCCGCAAAAACAAGCCAAAGATGAACTACGAGAAACTGTCACGCGGGCTGAGGTACTACTACGACAAGAACATCATCCACAAAACAGCTGGCAAACGCTATGTGTATCGCTTCGTTTGCGACCTCAACAGTCTGCTGGGGTTCACGCCCGAGGAACTCTTCAAAGCCTGCGACGTTAAGCCACAGAAGGACAAGGAGGATGAGTGAGGGGTGCAGCTTGTCTCAGTGTCCCGCCTTTCAAGGGTGTGGCTACCCCACGCTGCACCCACTTTTCTTTTCTTTGGCCGAAGGGATGGCTGAGGATGAATTGGTGGTCCATCCAGCTACCACTGTCTTCCCCCCAGGTCAGTGGCCAACAGACAGACTGATTGTCAGCACAAATCATGACCTTGTGTATATGGCCTTGACCTTCAAATGGCTTTGACGTTGATGCCTTGACCTTGACACAAGAAGCGCATAATGAGATGTGGAACAATAAATGGCAAAGCATTGCGTCACAGATCAGTATTGGATCAGAACGCTTGTCACACTGATTGGAACTGTCGTGTCATTTGTGACAAGACGTCACGACGACTGAGCAGCGGAGAATGGTACCGGAATTTGTTCACACTTTCCGTTGTCCTTGACTGACTTTGCCTTAAACTTCGCTTGGAACTCAAACTGCCCTTCACTTTCACGGTTGCTTTTGTAAAAGTGAACAAACCACTAAATCAAGAGCAGCAATATTAACACTTTGTTAACAGTAGCAGGTCAGGAGATGGGGAACCCCCTGCGTCTGCAAAAGGCATTGATTTTCATGAGGCCCTGCATTCTGCAGGGGCTCGTGAGAATCTATGCCTCTTGCAGACGGCAGAGTGTGTTACTCTTGTTAGCAATGGAGTGTCCGTCCGAGCTTTGTACAGTTCAGAACTTGGTTGGTTTGATGACCTTTGATTGCATTTCAGTGACCTTGGCATGGTCAGGGGTGAATGTCAAGCATTGGTATGAAGGTTACGAGATCAGGTCGCATTGTGGTTTGACTCTGAGAAAGAGTGAGAACAGTTGTTCTGCTGAAATGGGATAGACCATTTTTGGTTCCGAGTCCTGGGTTAGAAATGCAAAAAGTCCTCTTGCATTTTCACATTTTTATGGTGATTGATTTTGGATTTGACAGACTGTGCGCGAAAGGATTGTTGTTGTTTATTTTATCAGAAGTGAGCTGCATTCATTCATTTTATTTGAAAATGCATCTACTTTGGCAGTGGCCTTGACCCAAAGAGGTCTTTGGAATGGCACTGGTGGTTTGCGGCCTTGTTCCTTTTTTGACAAAGAGTTGGGTCTTTTTTTTTTTTTTAACCCTTTCAACGCCAACACCCTACAGCAGGAGATTGATTGCCCATGATAATTCAAGGAAGGCAACAAGCTAATCTGGCACTACCCTTGAATTATCATGGTCAATCCACCTCCTGCAAGTGGTACATAGTCGTTAAGTAACACTTCCCAAATTTGGGAAATACGCCCATGGCGCCAAAAGGGTTAAGGGACTTGTTATAGTATATCCTAACATTGAAAGTCTGTACAGATTTATATTTTTATTGCATAGTGGCTGAGCTCACATTTTGCTAAATGTAAAATGAAAGCGACATACACTGTTTGGTCATGTGTTATTCCTGTTCAAAATAAATATATGATATATTAAGTATATTCTCTACGAGTATATTATACATATTATCTTTTGTAAAGTGAAATTTTGTGTGATCTTCAACTGATGTACAGTTTGTATTGTATTTTGTTACATGTACGTATTTAGTATCGTGTGCTTGTGCATTTTGTTACTTTAACCACCTTGTGCCCGCATGCACTAGCTCTGTTAAACATTTGGCTGTCGACATCATTTTTATTGTCGCGAGTATTCCTGCAGGAATCATCGTGACAAAAACTGCTGTTGACAGCCAAAAGGGTATACAGTATCAGCATCTGCATGCACAACAATCCTGCGCAAGCCACTTAGCAAGGTGCTCCGCTATAGCGGAGCACCTTGGTAAGTGGCTTGCGCAGGGTACAAGTAACGTGTGATTGTGTGTGGTGTGACATAACATGATCAGCAATGTTTGTCGTCAGAATTTAGTGAGCTAGGCTCTAGTTATAAAGCATTTTTTGGCTTTTCGATCATGTATTTTTAGGCTGAATTGTTGCTCAGTTTATAGTACAGAGATAGATTTATAATTGCTTTTATGTTATTTCTATGTGTATGGATTATACCAAGAGTTAAGGTAGCAGCTTACTTTTTTTTTTTTAAAAAAGAAGAAATCAAACATGTTCATTTAACACAACATATTCCCCATAATATGGTACACAGTCATACTAGATCTTCGTGTTACACACTTTGCTTCGGCTCTTGCCATTTTAACATACATTTTTGTGCTGGTCTGTGAATTTAGACCTTGCTGTAAGGTCCCAATCACATATCTGCGTTAGTAGATTTGTTGGTTTGTTTGTTTTTAGGGCTGTAGATTTTTGTTGTTCCACAGTCAAAGTATAGCTTCACTGCCAGTTTTGCTTGTTATTTTATCCACATGTATCACAGCGCATATAATGCTACTATTGACGCCGTTCGCTACTTCCTGGCTAGCAATAGGTCCTCGGGCTGATGAGGGGCGTCACTGGCCCGATTTCCGCGGGCCAGTGACGGCCAACATCCCGCCAAATGTCCTTTGCTTGTTGGATAGCTTGTTTTGCGGCTGAATCTGCTCTATAACTAGTCAACCCACCATTGTGTTCGCAAGTTTCAACTCACCTTTTTACAGCAACTCTCAGTTGTCTTTACATTTTCATTTTGGATTTTGCGTTGGTGTATTTCTCATTTTTGTTACTTTATTGAGATTTTAACTGTTAAGGGTGAACTTCAGAAAAAAATCTCAGACAGTTTATTCAAGAGTGAACATTTAAAATTAATTTGAAATAGATCACATATATACTGGCAGATGTCCCAATGTTTTTTGTCTTTTGTTTATGGCATGGGTGATTTTTTTTTTTTTTTTTCACTTTCCCAGGCGAGCAATTGTGTGTCAGTAAATGAAACTTACATTTACCAGCCATTATTACTTTTTAGACAACTTTCCACTGAAAACTCTGGAAAATAAAATGATTAAATTATAAATAATTGTCACAAGTACATTGTTTTTTTTTTACAGAGCAGACCACAGCACTGTCAGTTGAATCACATCATGCTGTTTTTTAAGTTTTATTTTTTAACCTAATATTACTTTGAACTTTTCATTTCTAAACACTAGAAGTGCTGAGAATTATCCCACCTTAATCATTCCTTACTGAGAAAAATTGGAAAGAAAACTAAAAGGAGAAAAATATTCATTTTTTGTAAATATTCTACAAATAGTCAGTCTGGAGTTCTTTTCTAAACAGACTGAGCACTAATTGTGTGTGTGTGTGTGTGTGTGTGTGTGTGTGTGTGTGTGTGTGTGTGTGTGTGCACAAATGAGAAAAACATAAAGCAGTAAAAAATAATAACATGGATCAATTTTTCAAAGCCTTTTTTCATTTGTATATTTTAAAACATTTTGTATGTGTGCTTATGGATGTATTTCAGCAAGTTTTGTTGCTATGTTATATGTGTGCTGGTTTGAGATTTTGGACCTTACAGCTGAAAGCCATAAGGTTCAAAATCACATACCACCACACACTGAGACAGAGATTCAGTACAAGTGCTTACTAGGGTTCCACATGTGTTCATAAGTATTTTTGTTTGGGACCTGTATACACTGCAGACTAAGTTCAGTCACCCTGTCTTGATAAATTTAGCCACGTACATACATAGGGCCAGAGTGAGGTATAGCTCAATTATTGCCTGCTTGGTGCAAGTGTACTTTGCTTTCTTGCTTAGTGCGTGTGTACTGTATTCATAATCCCTCAGATATTACATATATTTAGTACAGAATGATTAGCTCACAAAAACCCATTAGTATTCTGAGGATGAAGTTCATTCTGTTTTTAATGATTTAAAACACTCTCATTGTACCAGTCTCTGCCTTCAACAAATCTTTTTCACGTAACCAAAAGATCAACAGTTCAGGCATACATTGTTTTGTGATTCAATGTGCAAGAATGAAAGGCAATTTTTTTCTCTCATATAATTATATTCACACCTGCCTTCAATACAGAGTCACCCCACCCGGGTCTGCCCTGGGGGACTTGGGTGGGGTTAGGTATTTTTTAGTTCCCAGGGTCACCCTGGTCAGCCCCACAGGGTGGGGTTTTCTCTCTATTCTGGGGCATGTGTTTCTGTCTACCCGAGGTCCATTCACCTATATTTGCCTTTTTTAAACTCTCCCTACTGTCTGCACTGCCTGTAGCTCTTGATATTGGATGTGTGTTGCTAAATGGTCTTAGCTTTATTTAGGCCCCATGTGTTAGGTTTATTTAATGTGTTTGACCGGCTGGCGACATACATTCAATGTTCTGTTTAGTTGGTTGTTTTTTTTCACAAGCAGTGCAGGCACGTCCTGAGAAAGCCTTGTTGCTGTCGGGACGTTACGCAATGTACAATCAATCATTCAACAAAGTTATTGACATCTTAGTGAAAAATGTGACCTTTTTCTTTCAAAATTTAGCACAGATTATTGAAATCTTTGAGAGAATGTGAAAATATATCATAAGTTCTGCTAACACTGAATTTTACTAACTGAAGCTATGCTGCTCATTTGTCTATAATCACTGCCTGCCTTTGCATTGTGCAAAAATGTGTCTTCTCTGCCTTAAAACACAGATTCTTTCATCCGTATTGTACCAGTTTGGATTGACTGTGACATTCAAGGGTAGTGCCAGATGAGCTTTGCACCTGAGGTGCCAAGCTTATCTGGCACTACCCTTGAACTATCATGGGTACCGTTCTATAGCGCATTGCAGCTTAATGAGTTGTAAGACACCCAACTGATATAAGACTAACACGCTTTTTTTGTAAAAATATTAATCATTATAATATTCGTTACAAAGACAGACTTTAATTGTCATCGTGAACGTATTGCAGAGTTGAAACCTCCGTCACATTACAAATTTGCGTCTGTGCCTTCCAAGTAACAGTTGCTATTTGTATATATAGACACATCTTCTATACATGTACAAACTGTGTGAGTTTGTCATTTTTGTATGGTCATTATACATTCTTTTCTATGTATTTTTTATGTACTTGATTTGGAAAACAATCAGTGTGGTGTTAAATAAAAACATGTTACTGTTGGATTTTTATTTTCCACAGCTTTTGTTTACATTGTTTTCAATCATGTTTTAAATTAAATACATGAAATCAAATCATTTTTACGACCCTACAAAAATGGAATTTTTATGTGTCTGCTGTTCTGTGATTTCTGACCTGTCAGGTTAAAGCTGTAAGGTACAAAATCACAGTTCAGCACTCATATTAGATATAACAAAGGCATTTGTCATCACCCAGCTTTGATAGTTTCCTCGTCGGAATATTTCAATGTTTGTGACGGTTACCTCCAGCGGCTGATTTTGTAAGAAAAATAGCTTCTTGTCCTATGAAGGCTACATTGCAGATTAGGACATAGATCAACCATTTTAGTTCAAGGGTGGTGCCAGAATAGCTTGGCGCCTGAGGTGCCAAGCTATTCTGGCACCACCCTTGAACTATCATAGATTTATTTCAAGAAATGGATGTATCAGAATGAAAAGTGTTAAGTAACAACCGAAACCACACAGATAACGTTAAGTATGTCTCTGCACAAATGATTATTATGCTAGACAGTATACAATTAACAACAAAAAATTTATATATTTTGTTAGAGTAGTTTTCTTAACTTGTTCATGATTCTGACTAATCCCAGCTTTTTCTTACTCGCAGACATCAATTTGTGCCAGTTTGTTATTTTGGACCTTACGGCCTTGTCAGCCCTAAGGTCCAAAATCACAGACCAGCACACAAGAAGTGTTGATGTCCGAATAATGGTTGAAAGCACGCTGTTTTTCTGTTTGATATTTCCGTCACATGCCTGTAGTGTTTGTTTCCATGTCACTTGTGGCCATTTTTGTTTGGATTTGATTCTCCTGTCAACTGTTTGTGTTTTTTTTTATTAAGAATTTGCAGATCTCTAGCTACAATGTTGATGGAATAAAATCAGTTGAAATTTGAATTCTTTGACCTAGTTTTACATGCGTGTGTGTGCGAGGAGAGAGCGAAGCAAAAGGTTGTTTGGGGAAGACAGAGAAACAGGCTTTACATGCATGCAGGAAAGTAATCACTGACAAGTGTGATTACCTCCCTTGAGGCGCAAAAACCTGTACCACAGTGCGCGGAGAGCACACCCACCTAAAAACATAAAAAATCTGTCGCAGAGAAACATGTCACCTGCATGAAGGGAAGTAATCACTAACAAATGAGTCATTACTCCCCTTGATGCGAAAAAAAAACCCTGTACACTACTGAGAGCACACCCGCCTAACTCTTTCCCTACGTATCACTTCCGGTTTAGTGCTAGCCCAAACAAACCCTTAGCCATCGAAGCACTTACGTTATAGCGTTGTGCTCGATGCCGTCTATAGACGAGTCACTAGTATTCTAGCGTCGTGTTTGTACAAAAATCGCCTGAAGCACAGCTAATAATAATAATAATTACGGTATTTATAATGCGCTTATCTTATAATAATTATAACTCTAAGCGCGCACTCACAACTCGCGCATGCATGCGCACGCTTTAGACAACGACTCACGTACCACAAATAGTGAAATACATTACGACAGCCTGCTTAGGGTGGGGAGTGTGGTGGTATAGTGCTAGAACTGTTGAAAGAGGTGAGTTTTGAGGGCGGACTGGAAGGAGGAGAGAGAGAGTGTTTCTGACGGAGAGAGAGTGGGAGAGTGTTCCAGGTGGATGAACAATGAACAATGAACCTTTATTTTCCAACGGTAGAAGTTATTGGTAACAGGACCAGTTTTCAAACTTGCCGTTAAACTTGAACCGTATACTGAGAAGGAGTGGGGGCCGAAAGTGCTGAGTTCGGTGCAGGGGATGTGGAGGCGGAGCGGAGAGGAGTGTAGGGGTGAAGTAAGTTTAAGAGATAGGCGGGAGCGGAGTTGTTCAGGGATTTGTAGCAGAGAGACATTGGATGCGTTGGGGGGTGGGAAGCCAGTGAAGGAGTTTGAGCAGGGGAGTGATGTGGTCGGATTTTTTCTTTCTGAGGACGAGGCGGGCAGCATTGTTCTGGACGCGCTGGACAGTGAAAGTCGTGGAGTGAGGGAGGCCGGAAAGGAGAGAGTTGCAGTAGTCGATGCGAGATAGGATGAGAGAGACAGCAAGTTCGGTGGCAGCTTCGGTAGTGAGGTATTTTCTGATCTGACTGATGCGGCGGAGGTGAAAGTAGCATGCCTGGGCCGTGGCGGAGACGAAGCTGGTCATGGAAAGAGAGGAATCGAGGATCATAGTAACGCCGAGGTTTTTGGCCGAGTCAGAGAGGGAGATAGGGGTGCTGTCGAGTTGAAGGTGGAGGGAGGGAGGGAGCTGGGAAAGTTTCTGGCGAGTGCCTACCAGCATGGCTTCCATTTTGTCGTCATTCAGTTTAAGCTTGTTTGCTGTCATCCTGAGTTTTTCACGTCTTCGTAGCAGTCAGCCGTGCGAGTCAGTAGTGACTGAGTGTTGTCGAGTTTGTCTTTGTCTAGTAGTTGTCTAGGACATGCCGAAATTCCTTAACCCAGTGTGGGATTTTCAGTGGGGCGACCATCCCCAACCTAGCGCGTCCCCGGGTGGCGGATAGGGGAACGGCCTTCAGATATGGAGGTTAGCTGCGCAAGCAGTCGCGGACCAAATGGCGATGAGCTTACCAGGACGGGGCGGGGTAGCAGGTGGCACTGTACCTCCACTGAAATTCCCCATGTGTCCAACGACGGGTTTATCATGCGATCAAGAGCCGCATAAAGCTCTAGCCACCCTGTGTTCCCAGGGAAGGTCGTATACCAGGAGCTAAGGGTGAGGTAACCCCGACAGAAACCTCGAATGCTGAAGACGGAGGACCCAGGCCGCACGGCGCATTCTGATAAACCATGGATCCACGCAAACCCGCAATCATGACTATACGGCCAACTACCATTGACGATAATGGCGCTCGCCCACTGAGGACCATCCAGGGTGGAGCAGCGTCGGGTCCCATGCCTCTAAGGGACCCAGCCTCAGCTACTGGAGGTCCCTCCCGCCCGTCTTGTCGTGCCAGGGGACGCGGGAGGAGAGCTACTGGCACCACCACAACCAGGAAGAGTGTGGCCGTCGCCAACTCCACTGCAGACCAAACTCTACGGCAGTCGAGAAGACCTGGAGAAAACGACGTCATTCATCGCCGGTGCTGGACTGCGAACGAAAAGAAGAAGAAGAAGTCTAGTAGTTGTGAGTCGTCAGCGTAGAGGTGGTGGTGTATGTGGTGAGACTGGATGATGTTGGACAGGGGAGAGGTGTAGGAGTGTGAAAAGGACCGGGCCCAGGACGGACCCTTGTGGAACTCCGCAGGAGAGCGTGACTGAGTTGGAGGAGACGCCGTCGATGGTGAACGACTGCTGTCTGTCGGAGAGGTAGGAGAGAAACCAGGAGTGAGCAGAGTCAGTGATGCCAAAGGAGTGGTGAAGGCGGTGGAGGAGGATAGAGTGGTCTATAGTGTCGAAGGCGGCAGAGAGATCGAGTAGCGTAAGAAGGGAGATGTTGCCCGAGTCGGTGGAGAGAAGCAGGTCGTTTAAGATATGTGCTGTGATGTTTGCGATAGGCAGACTGGAAGGGATTGAGGAGGTTGTTGTCGGCGATGTGGAGGTTGAGCTGGTTGAGAACGACCTTCTCAAGAAGCTTGGACAGGAAAGAGAGATTGGAGACTGGGCGATAGTTTTTGAGTTCGTTTGGATCGAGGTTGTGTTTTTTGAGGAGAGGACGGACGATGGCGGACTTGAAGATATGATCAGGGACGGAGCCGTTCTCTAGAGATGTGTTCATGTGATGATGTCGGTAATGAATGGCCCCGCAGAAGGTTTTGGAAGGCCGTCCCGGTAGAGAGAAGCTGGGAGAGGGTCTAGTTCGCAGGTTTTGAGAGGCATGGACTTTATGGTCTTGAGGACCTTCGTCCTGAGTGAGACGGGCCGGAAGGACGAGAGGGGGTGCCGGAAAAAGGGGTGTCGGGAGGGCAAGGCGGAGAAGGCAGAGTGTCGAGTGTGTTGCGCAGAGTTTGGATTTTGTCGAAAAAAAATAGGTGGTAAAAGCGGACGGGAGTTCTTCTTTGCTGTGTGTGTTGGGGAGAGGAGAGTCTTTAGAAATGCCCTAGGAGTGTGATCGTGGTAGGGCGTAGAGGGTTTTGGAAGAAGTGGATTCCAGGATTTTGTTTTGAAGGTGTTTACGTTTGGAGTCGGAGATCATTCTGCAGACTTTGGATCTAGTTCTTCGGAAGATCTGTCTGTGAATGGTGAGGTCAGATGAGCGCCAGCGGCGTCACTCCGCTTGTCGGCGCTCGCGCTTGGCCTCAGGATGTCGGTACTGAGTCCGGTGAGCCATGAGGAGGGGGGTCGGTTGGGTCAGTATGGAGCAGGTGGTGACAGGTGCATGGGTGTCTAGAAGTTTTCGAAGGGAGGAGTCGAAATGGGATGCAAGATTAGGAGAGGAGGCGGGGTCCAGGAGAAGATCGACAGCTTCGTCGAAGACTGATGCTCTCTCGGTTGACAGATTTTAGCCGTTTGCGACGAAAGACAAGGAGCTTGGCGGGTTTTTGTTCGGGGGAGGTAGCCTGGTTGAGGGCAACGAGAATTGCGAGGTGGTCAGAGGGAAGCACATAGGAGGTGTCAGAGTCGAGAAAGAGTTGATCGGAGGTGCGGGCGATGATCCAGTCGAGAGTGTGGCCGAGTCGGTGGGTGGGTTTGGTGATGTGTTGTGTAAGATTGTGGTTTGAAAGTGATGTGCAAAGTCGTTTTGGTCTAAGCTATCGGTCTAAGGGAAGCAACCACTATAATATGTTTCACCAACCATTTTAAATTTATCTGAAAGTGAATGCCCTTGTCGGATGGCGTCGGAACAAGGCCAAAGTAGCCAACATGCCTTGGATCGTCTCACGGATCTTTATTAAAGGTCCGTGGATCGTCTCCTCTTCGATCCTCATGAGCGCGGTTTCAACAGTGATTTTTAGCTCGTAACATTGTGATTCAAGAAGAGCCAGTTCTCTTGTGTGATTTCTTTGCTTGTGGAATACATTTTCCTGCCGCGTTGGTGAGAACAGACGTCATTTTCCCTGAGAAGTACCCAACGGAGAAAGAAACACGCTTAGAAAAGACGGGTACAACACAATTTATTAATATTTCGGGTAAATACCCATTGTCAAAATAGACAAACAAGCAAACAGATTAGCCGCTACTTATCTTCATTGGCAGAAGGAATGTGGCAACCCACATTCAGAGTTGCCACATTCCTTCTGCCAATGAAGATAAGTAGCGGCTAATCTCTCTGTTTGTTTGTCTATTTTGACAAAGGGTATTTACCCGAAATATTAATAAATTGTGTTGTACCCGTCTTTTCTAAGCGTGTTTCTTTCTCCGTTGGGTACTTCTTTGCATATTACACGCTTGGCAGTCACCTTTTTGGTCTGGATTGTCCTTTTCCCTGCTATGTCCGCAGGGAACTGACTCGCTGAAAATGTTACGTAGAGAGAAAGAGCTAAAGCATACAAAAAATGTCAGCCTTCTAAGTATGTAAATTTGTTCGTTGACACACCAGTAATATGCTACATCCTTTTCACACCAAAATGCACGTGAACTGCCTTGAAACACAGAAATAAATTTATATTTATAATCAATCTTCAAAACCCCCAGACATTAGGTTAGGTGAGCACATTGTTGTATGCATAGAGACAATCTAACTGCATTTAAAAAATAAACATAGCTATTACCGCCTTAAACAGTCGACATAAAATCCATCCCACTTTCCCAGGCACCACCACCAATCCCCATATATACTGATCAACAAAAGACACGCGAAAATTCGAGTGTATGTTGTATTTGTATGACAAATCCACGAAAATACAAGTTACACTATTTTTCGGATAGCCAGTGTGCGAGCAACATGTAAGCATGCAGTCACCGTACAGTAGTAACCGTTACCCTCCCTGTGCACGAGGCACCGTATTGGTTAGGACGCACGGCAAATGCTTTCCACGCACGTGCATACACTGCAGAGTGACCTTGGGTCATGAACTGCGTTCAGCAATGCAAGGCAATAAAAATTCAGCAGTGTTATGCCTTCCGCTGTCACTTTTACCATTGCCACATCAACCATGCCAAGACTTAGTGCGCCCCAACGAGAACGAGCTCTTGGGCGTTTGGAAGCCAGAGAAGATCAACAGGCTGTGGCAGTGGCCTTTAGGTGTCACATTTCGACCATTTACAAGCTGCAGCAAACCTGTCATGCCAAGGGGTCTTCTGCTGACGCTCCCCAAAGCCGACAGACGACCACGTGTGACAACTCCACGGCAAGACCGCCACATTTTCAAGGCTCAGGTATGAATTCGCTTTCAGCATATGGCCGGCCGAAGAAACAGCAAGAGAAGTTATCCGCAACCACTAGGCACCCATCAGTGGCCAGACAGTACGACGACGGCTAGAGGAGCATAATCTGCACAACCGCCGTCCAGCCCGTAGACCTGTTCTTACTGACCGTCATTGCCATGCACGCCTACAGTGGTTACAGGCTCATGTCGACTGGACCTGGCGACAGTGGCAGAAGGTCCTGTTCACGGATGAGAGCCGCTACTGCATCAGCCATGCAGATGGACGCTTAAGAGTGTGGCGGAGAAGGGGTGAACGCTATGCTGATGGCTGTGTGCTGGAGAACAATGTCTGGGGCGGGCCAAGCGCGATGATTTGGGGTGAAAGTACCCTGAACAAGACAGTAGGACCTGTTTTTCTGTGGACTCGTACCAGGTCGCGGAAATGGCATCGCAGCTCAGCGCTACATTGACCAATATGTCCTGCCATTTTCTCAGGGACGCAGAACTTCATCTTGCAGTAAGATAATGCGCATACACACACTGCACGTATCACCGAGCACTTCTTGCAGCAGCACAACATTCCGGGTCATGCTCTCAGCTCAGACCTCTATCCCATCGAACATCTCTGAGACCAACTGCAAAAGATGGTCAACGCTGTATGCCCCAGACCAAGGACAGCCGCAGAACTGGAGAATACCATTGTCCAGGCCTGGAACAACATCCCCAGGGCAGCTGTCAATCGCCTAATGCACTCTATGCGCCAACGCTGCCAAGCCGGCATCATGGCCAATGGAGGTCACACAACATATTGACTTTGTGCTGTGCCATGCTTGCTCCAAATACAGAATAAAATTCCACACTGATTACGCTGGTGTCCATAATTTCATTTCTAAAATGTCGTTAACATCCGTTGCATGGTTTGTCCAAAATCAACTTTCAAATGTTGGATTAAATGTGATTTGAAGGGGTTACTTTGTGTATCTTTTGTTGATCAGTATATATAAATAAATAAAACGAACACACCCTCAACGTACAATACTGAGAAAAGGTATGTTTTGACATTTTATTTCCCAGTGCACTGTGGAACAACATTTGCAAAAAATAGTTTCATCTAAAGTCCTCACTTTTATCTACTGAGAGAATGTTGCCATAACAACAGTGATAAATATGTGCTGGTATGCTATGTTGGACCTTACGGCCTGAAGCCGTAAGGTCCAAAATTACAGACCAGCACACACATGTACTTGTGCAGATGAACCAATGGTCACGCAGATGACGAAACGACGTCAAAACGCTCAATTATGCATCAAAGAGAGTGAATAACGAGCTGTACACTTAGAAAACTACAACAAACGTTACATGGAAATCTGAAGCAAATGTTGACTGCGTTTTGACAAAAACAGTGGATTAAAAGCCCAGACAAACAAGCGATATCGCATGTTTGTCCGGGCTTTCAATCCCCAGCTTTCTCGAAACACGTGACATTCTTTATCAACTTCTGATTTCTGGAAAAAGTCTATTTTATGAGTTAACAGGTTAATATATTATAACTTTATTTGTATCATACACAGCACATCACAAACTGCACCAAGAATCAGCGGATCAATAAGAACAATTTTATGAGCTAAAATATAGAAGATCTTTATCATATGTAACAACACACAGGGCTGAACTCAACTCACTTTGCATGATTTAAGTTGCACATAAATTTAAATAGATAAGAATTACACTGTACAAGTATTACAGAGTGACGATTGGTGAACCAGTACAGAACAAACAGCATCATAGCACCATGTCAAAAACAAGCTATGACATGCATGTATCCACCAAGATGGTTCAAGGGTGGTGCCAAAATAGCTTGAATCACAAACAAGCTAGGAAATCCTTCAGAGTGATGGCCAGTGACTTTACAACCACACAACTCTAAAGCTGTAAGGTTGAAAACCACAAGTCAACACAATTTTAATTCCTTCCTTAGACTGTGACCTGCACACAGGCAGATGTGAAGTGATGCATCTGAAATAACTGGGAGACTTTTGCCCAGTTTGTGGGCATCACAGTACATGATTGTGTTAACAGTTGCACAGATTCCACAGTGCCCAAGTTTTCTTCCAGGATACGCATTATATGCACATATTTTCCGTGAGTCATCATCAAGTTCCCCACAATGAAAACTATGATATCCTATTACGCTAGAAACCGGTATAAATTCTCTCCTATCATAATATCAATGCGGTGATTTACTTAGCACGAAAGACATTACACACACAGCACGCAATGTGTTTGAATTTTTTTTAAAATATGTGATGGTCTGTGATTTTGGACCTTATGGCTGCTAGCCGTAAGGTCCAAAATCCCAGAGCAGCACATAAACATGAAAAGAAGACGGAAAGTGAGAAAACAGTGGTACCCACTAAAGTCCTGGTTTCTGAAATTAACCCCAGTGCGAGTGCAGCCACCAGTACTGTAAACAGTACTGATGGCTGCAAAAGTAACAGTAACGCATAACAAATTCCAAACAGTGCACAGGACAAATAGAACGTCAAAATCCTTTTCCTAAAGAAATTCACAAAGACTTAATATACTGCTGTTAAAAAATCACAAGCCATAAACTCATAATATCAACGTCATTACCTCTACCATATCACACCTACTGCACACCAAAACTCACTGAAGAGATAAACACAGATTTCGTAAAACAAGGGGTCGTAGAAAAACTGGGACACACAAAGAGAAAAACAAAAATGGGAGACAACAGGGACTGATACAAAAGGACGCAACAACAGGAACTCCCCAAACACAAGGGCACGTGAAGTATGACGCATAATAGGAAGTCACTAAAAATAGAGGCACATAAAAATGGCACATTAGAGGCTCTAAAAAATAAAAAAATATTTTTAAAAATATGAGGACAATATAGATTCACAAAAGGGGCATGTAAGAATTAAGGACATCACAGAAAAGAGGGACATGTATCTGAAATTGTGTGCTAGTCTATGAAGCTGGACCTTATGGCCTTGACCCATGTCAGAAAATCATGGACCAACACAGAAAAATATGGGATACAGTGAAACAACAAAGATGTTCCTTTGTGAAGTGCAGAACTTGTGGAGACTTGCTGTGTGCTGATCTGTCATTGTGGACCTTGAGGCACAGCACCACAAGTCCAAAATCACAGACCAGCGCACATTAGATGAATGAAACAAGGAAAATTGAAATGGACAAAACAGATAAAGATCATGTATCAATACATAGCAACATAGTACAGATTAGACACAAGAAAATTGGCAAAATAAGTACAGAGACATGAGACTACCTTACAGAAGAGGAAAAAGACACAGCAAGATTAAAACAGAGAGAAAATTAGATACACAAAACAGTGGTACTCTGATTAGGTACACAAATACAGGACATATCTGAAAAAAAAAAAACACTGAAATTTGATACCACAATACCTGTAGTTGGCTCACATGGAAAATCATACATACAAGGGTACAAATATCTGAATAAAGGGTACGCGACATCTGTATAGAGGGTACAGATATCTGTATAAAGGGTTTGGATAGCTGTATAAAATAAAATGTACTCTGTGAGATGGATACAGACTCGGCAAGGCAGAATACATGCATTGTGCACTCACTTTCTACAGAAAGACTATGGACTAAACAACATACAAATCGGTAAAAACATAAAGTGAAAATACTTCAATAGCTTGCAAATCACACCATTTTGCTGAAATAAACAAATTTCATGATGGAAGCAACATAGTTTGTGTCATAGATTGTAAATGAAGTATACCATCTCCCTGTGCATGCTGCTAACGGTACTGTTTACAGTACCGTTTGCTGCACGCACAAGGGGGGAACATAAATGACAGAAAATAAGTATGTGTACATAAGTACACAGTGCTAGATACTGTATCAAAACGCAAGCCATTTTGATGGTTGATAAACTGGTTGATAACTTGAGCTCGTCCATTCAGGACAATTCACCGCAAAATGACGCAAGGAGGTAGGCAGCCGACAAATAAAACGAAAGATGAGTGAATAAGTGATTGTAACGCACGGTAAAAGCGACACCCCAGTATACTTAAGATCTTAGTGCTGATGTGTGCTTGAGTCAGCCTGTGCAAAGCTTTGTGCGGGCCCACTCAGGCCTACGTCAGCATGAGGATGTTTTGCTCTGCTCACTGTGACACACTACACAACATTGCACGCTTTTGTAACACGTCAGGTCAGAACAGTGGGATTATAGGAAGACTGAGGTGTACTCACACTGTGCTTGTGTTGATTTTACGAAGAGGAAAAACCTCATTTCTTTCTGCATGCATATAATCTGCACCCCTCACCCAACCACCATCCCTTATCTCTTATTACTGGCCACAATATTCTCGCACCATTGAAGTTTCTAACCCTTTGGCTGTCAGTAGCGGTCGTTTGTTGCGATGATTCCTGCAGGAATTATTGTGACAAAAACCGCTACCGACAGCCAAAAGGTTAAAAGGTAAAGTTAGCAGCTAAGTACACAATCCAGTAAGAAAAAGGTCAGCCAACATCAGCCATGGTTGGCTCACACACAACTGTGCACGGACCAACAGTTGATATCCACAAAATACCATTTCAAACATTGGAAAAGCACTCACTCTCTCTCTTTCTGAGATCTCAGTCATATGTCTCTCTGCCTCTCAATAAACACATACACCCTGGCAAATGCACCAACAAACACAAACACAGAACACATCTGTCTGACTGCTAGCTGTTAAATCACCCATAATCCAACCTGCTTTCTGATTCCAAATTTGCATACATGACTTGCATATTGAAGCTTATGAATACAAACACGTAAAGATGCACAAAACTGATTTTTGTGATAGTTAACCAAAACTTTGAGCATTATTAAAGGCTTAAAACCATACAAACTTTAAAAAAAAATACTTGTGCATTAAATAAAAATTGAAGTTTGTGTGCTGTGCAAATTGACGTGGCACAAAAATGTGAAATAAATGAGTAAAAATTAAGTCAAAACAGAACGGAATCTGCTCTTTGCCTGAATGATTTAACTCATTGAGCCCTACGCAAGTATTTCCCAAATTTTGGAGGCGTCATCTAATGACTATGCACCAGTTGCAGGAGATGGATCGACCATGATAATTCAAGGATAGTGCCAGAATAGCTTGGCGCCTGTTGGCGCCAAGCTATTCTGGCACTACCCTTGAATTATCATGGTCGACCCATCTCCTGCTGCAGTGCGTCAGGGCTGAATGGGTTAACTGATAATTTCGCTGGTTAATGATTCTTGGTGTTTCAACTGCCAAATGTTCCTTGTTTTCAGAAAATGTGAAGTAGTTTGTAGTGACGGGAAAAGAGACAGGAATGGGCAGACACCTCCATTCAAAATGTGCAAGAGAAGGAAAAGGGAAAGAACTCTTTCATACAGGATGTGCTGGTCTTTAATTTTGGACCTTACGGCCTTTAGGCCGTAAGGTCTAAAATCATAGACCAGCACACCAAGTGATAATTATGTGATCACATTTGCAGCAAAAAAGCATTTTTGCGTGACGCGACGACACAGCAACATTGACAAATAATACCAAACAACAAACAACTGGCAGTGCTCAGTCACTAGGGGCAAATCCCAGTCTCAACTATGGCACTAAATATGAACAACTCTAACAGCAAAACAATAGTCCATTTTAACCCCTTTGTGCAAGCACACTGGCTCAAATGGCAACATAACAGAACAATTTGATATAGCAAAACAGCATTACCATATTCTTACAGCAAACAATACTTTTAAGTCAAATGGCAAAACAAGAGCAGAAAAAAATATTCTGAGTCCAATGGCAAAGCAATCGACAAAAACATGATCAAGGGAGTTAATCTGTGTAAAAATAAACAGCGGGCACTTGGAGGTGAAGCTTGGCGAACAATTAAAAGCTGGCATTTCCTCTTACTTGAGCATCTCGAGTGAATCGTGACATAAATTTCACATGCATTATACTTTCAACAGATTGCGTTGTGTACACAGCACGAAAATTGAACAAACCACATGTACCGCAACATAAGCACCATATTGAAATTACTGTCTTGTAGGTATACAACTCGTTTAACCAGTTTGTGGGCATCGCAGTACACGTGTTAACCCATGAAAGCTTCAAATTTGTAAACTGCCATAATATGCAAGGTACATTATAGTACTTACAGGTAAGGATATAGACCAATGGCTTTAGTTCAAGGGTGGTGCCAGAATAGCTTGAAGCCTCGAGGCGCCAAGTTATTCTGGAACTACCCTTGAACTATTTTAGTGAAACTTATTTCACACTCTGGTGTATTCCGAATGATAAGGGTTAACCGCCACAACGGTCTTGCCGAGTTTTACATTTGTGTTACGCATGCAAAGGCAGGTCATGTCAACTTTTAGTCACAGATGAAATAGCACTGGTCTTTGATTTTGAACCCTACGGCTTCAGCCATAAGGTTCAAAATCACAGACCAGCACAAGTATGGTTTTATCTGAGCAAGCATTTTGTGCGAAGCCCACGTGAAAGCAATAAGCACTGATCATGATGTGATTGCGGAGAAACACAACTGTTGACATTTCATGGGAAAATAAGCAAAAAAACAAGTGCCTACATGCTAAGTTGTGATTCTGCACGTTACAGCCTCTGGCCGTAAGGTCCATAATCACAGACTAGCTGACACATTATAAGTTACTACCTTTCTAAGAAAACGCACAAATCCAGGGTAACCTTCAAGTACGAACAGCATATACTAAAATTTACGTGACCAGACGAAACAGTAGCAAAAGAGATTTACCCCGGTATGACAAGTGACGACACTAAATACTCCAAACATCCAAATACACGAATATAGATTTGTCAAAAGGCAGGTGTAAACAACAAAACGATGTAAAACAGTACGCACACACATATATTCTTTGGTAAACAATATCTAGACACCACATTGCAAATTAATTTAACAACAAACACAATACATTATCGATTCTGTAAGAAAGTTGACGAGGCTCTTGGCTCGACACTTAATCCTAGTGCGGCCATACAGTTGATGACATCCACTGGTGATCTGACCATACGATGTCCGCTTTTACTCTGCAGTGCGCTGAAAAGTGTTCCTGATGGTGCAAGTATGAAACATCGTCACAGCGACATGCAGCCAAGTAGCTAGCAAAAGCCATTAAACATCTACCAAAGCCAACAAACGCAAACACCAAGTTAATGACAAACAAACAACAAACATCAGTAAACAACAGCAAAACAATAAATCATAATATTTCACACCAGAGGGCAGCACATGCGCTCAACATGCGGAATGGGTCAAGGCATCATGCAAATGTGTGCAGGTCTGTGATTTTGGACCCTACAGCCGTAGACCATAAGGTCCAAAATCACAGACCAGCACACAGGCTTTGGACTGTGATATTGCAATGATTTAGGGGGAACAGGTGGGGGAGGGGGCGGATGAGATGAAGGAATGCGGAATCTGACACTGAGACAATCTGCATAATGTACGAGTACAAACACAACAAAACACCTAGAAAAAATACTGTTTATCTAACACTGCATTTTACAGAAGTGTTGCAATACTGCCTTCCGTTTATAAGTTAAGATACTGTATGTACAACCACACGAGCTATTTACAAACGTATCATTAAATTACGGTCAACTTTCTCTGCTGCAACTACAAAACGATGACAAAATTCTTTCTGTCTTGCATGAGTTGGACAATTGCATGCAAAAGTAATCCACAGATGACGTTTGTTCATTTTTATAAAACTTAACCCATTCAGCCCCGACGCACTACAGCAGGAGATGGATCGACCATGACAATTCAAGGGTAGCGCCAGGTGAGCTTGATGCCTTCAGGCGCCAAGCTGATCTGGCACTACCCTTGAATTATCATGGTTGGTCCATCTCCTGCAACTGTTTCAGAGGCGTTAAGTGCCACCTTCAATGCCACCATAGGGTTAAATGGGTTAACATCCCCACAGCAACAAAGACTTACTGTGCTGCATGTGAAAAAAACAAAACTAACAGAACACTGAATGTATGTCCCCAGCTGGTCAAACCAGTATTCATGACATGAAACGAAAAGCATAATAGTTTCTGGGCTTAAATTTAAGCATAAAAAAAAGAGAAAAAAACTCAGTATGTAAGTGTCGAGGGGCAAAACGTCTGTAGAACATATGAAGAGGTTTACAGCATACTTTTTCAGGCGGAGAGGCAGGCTGCAGTTTGAATAGTCCACTGCTACATCTGCAAGAAGTATAGATTTTCATGAGTCCCCACAAGGTTGCATCGGGCCATTGAGAATCTATTCTTCCCAGCATATATTTATCACAGAGAAAGATGGTCTGTGTTTAACCAAAGATAGGACGAGCGAGGGAAAAAACATGTAATGTTTAACATCACCACACTAATTTTGTTCAAAAAAGAGTTTGTGTCGCTGATGCTACACAGCCCATTAAATGAGCTTGTTCTTTCTTTTTTCCCCCCAAGAGAAATAATAGCCTCACAAATCAATAAAATATTGCCTGGTCCCCAGTGGACCCCTAAAAGCGGACAACTCTTACTCTCCCATCCTACAGATATTTGGTCCCCCCCTACACAAGTTGCTTCCCTTCTCAAAGCCACCAGAAAAAATCTGGCCTGCCAAACCAAAACAAACTCAAACAAAAAAGGGTTCCAATACTACAGATTTGTAATGGAAGAGCTACGGAAAAAAACTGGTGACTAGTCTCACACTATAAATTGCATGTGCAGTGAACTGTATTTATCTGCAAGAGGTGTAGATCCTCATGAGCCCCCGCAACCTGCAGGGGCTCATGAGGATCTATACCTCTTGCTGAATTCATATCACCTACATCCCTCCTGATTGGGGATCATAGGGCATTCAAGCTAGGCTTCTACAAGACAATCAAGTCTTGACACTTGATTTCAGCTAGTAACCTCATGAGCTACAAAAAGTTGATGTCTGTTCTAAACAGACCTAAAATTTCAGCAAACACTAAAGCCGCCCAAAACCAGCAACTCGAAAAAAAGCAGACCAGAAGCAAAAATAAAATAAAATGAGAGCAAATATTCTTCAGTGAAAATTTCAAATCTATTCCCTGCAGCCATAACTATAAAATCACGGGTATTGTTATTATGCTGCAGGCTCAATTTATTCATAATTTCTTATTAAAATATTGCACAAACGGACTAAGCAAGTTATGGGAAAAAAGGTTTCCAGACAGGCTGCATCCAGATACTTGGCACAACACCACATATCAGATGCAGCACGACTGGAATGTGTTAACAATGTCAACTGATCGTTTCAATACACAAACAGAACTGTTGTTATTATCAAAAATCCATTCCTGTAACGTATCCACGAGATCTGAAAATTCTGACAAACATATTTTACTATGTACAGAGATGCTACATACGCACATTATAAAAGAAGCGTGCGTTATAAATATAAGCCTTTCACTGTTTAGCAACACAACGAAAAAAAGTAAGTATTATAGTTTTACTGTACAACAACAAAATCAAAAGAATGCTAAAGGCTAACAGTAAAAAACAAAAACAAACTATATAACTCGTTCAGTGACATCTGCACCTGACGCGGACTGTTTGTGCAGTCTTCGTTAATTCAACATGTCCCAGAGGCATCAGCAAGAGGCATAGATCCTCATGAGCCCCCGCAAGTGCGAAGGCTCATGAGGATCTATACCTCTTGCTGTTGGGTGGTGTTCAATTTTTCTCGGCACTGAAAGGGTTAACAACCAAACACACTTACACAACAGTCAATGTAACATGATTTATTCTCCAGGGCGTACACCTGCACACACGCTCCCACACAAACACACTTCTGCACTGACATGTTGACTGAAAATACTGTCTCTGAAGTACCTACTGCCCAAAGTACCCGTTACAATCGTTGTAAGGTGGGGGGCTGACAACCAGTATGCCTCATTTCAAAGCTTTCAAAAATAGCTTACTGCTCTACTGCTCTCATGAAAAGTCTTCGTACAGTAGAACCTGTTTTCAACAACCACCTTCTTTTGCCCCCCAAAAAAACGTGGTCTGAAAAGACTTGAGAAAAGAAAAGTCTTGAAGGACAAAAAGTGTCACCTGTCATTAAAGACCATCAGGTGGCTACAGCCACCTGATGGTCTTTAATGACAGGTGATCTGCCATATGGGTGGTTGTTCAAAACAGGTTCTGTTGCTAAAGTATATGTACACATACACACAAACAAAATGTCCTCAGGGCTACATCATTTGTTGTATTGTTGTTTAGTTTATTGTAAAAGTGGTGTGTTCGGGCATTTTGCTTTGTTTGTTATGTGCATATGTCGTATTTTTATTTTTGTGTACTGATTGTAAAGCGCTTAGAGCTTTTGAGTAAGATTAAGCGCTATATAAATACTCATTATTATTATTATTATTTGTCAGTCCATGCACTGCAGTGCATGGGCTGACAACTGACATAACCCTGAGGACATTTTCGCTTCTGTCTGTACATTGGAACTTTCAAAACAACAGAGTTTTAACTCATTCCAGATGTACCTCATCCGGATACGCTGCATTAAGTCATGTATCTGAATGAAGCACATCTCAAATATGTGAAAGCATCTGCGCTGACTACACGCACTGTAAAAAGTAAAACGTGTCCCCCCTGACTACAACCACAAAACATTACATATCAGTGTAATACAGCTAAAAGAGAAGGATCTGCAAATGAACCCAAGTGATCGGAAAGTGCAGATTAATTCTTAAACTCCCAGAACTAAATGACTTCCATTATACAGAATGGAAGTCATTTAGTTCTGGAAGTTTGAGAGTTAAAAGAAAACTGACCTGCCAGTTGCAATTTAGCAGACGATTAGCACAAGATTCACAAATTGTAGACATAAATTGCCAACATAATCGTAGACTGACTACAAAAGACACAAATAACTGACAGAAAACCAAAGATACATTGCTCGCAGATAAAATCTGCCAACATAAATTTACAACAGAGCAAAAGATGTGTAATGGACGACAGAAAACAAAGACACATGACTTGCCGACAAAATAAAGACGTGAATTGCCAACGGAAAGAAGCCTAAGGTGGCAGCAGTGATATGCAAATTTCTACATTGCGAGTCTACAAACACACCACACGTACAGATTGCACTGAGAATTAACTGCCCCTAGACTCCACCCTCATCAAGAGTGACCACTCTTGCCCCCCCAGGACCACAGGACACACAGTTGCCTCCCTGTCAGTGTAACTCTCAGCGCTCGCACAAAATCGAACGGTTAGATTTTCAATAAATAAAATGATGTTCCCTTTTTGTGGCATGTGAGCAAATTTGTTTTACAATCAAATAATTAAGTACCTCTTTGACTGGCATTAAAACAATATAATAGTCATATCCACCTACAAGATGCACAGATTTTCATGAGCCCCTGCAGTCGCAGGGGCTCATGAGAATCTTTGTATCTTGTGAGTAAGAATCCACATAAACTGACTCATGAGAAGGTATGCCTCGGGCCAGCCAAAACTGGCTCCGGCAGTTTCTCAGATTTCAAGCTGTGAAAATGTTTTAAGCAAATGCCAGACAAATGGAGAATTTGAATTTACCGAACTATGTGTGTTCATGAGGTCCTGGGGTCAATTCTCTCTGGAGGCGGAATCCCCTGTGTTTCTGTGATTCCTGCTCCCTGGCTTGTGCATGACAGCGCAAGCCCTGTAATTGCATTACACAGATGTACACACAAAGTGTCAGTATAAATATGGATGCTAGCGCGTCACAGTTTTCATCACGACACAGATGATGCGCGATTCTGATCCGTCTGCCTGCTGAGCGATCCGTCTCTTGATGCTGGGTGACGGCCAGATCCCCGTGACAACGAACTCTCGCGTGACGTGTCTCCATCCCGCGCCCTTGACCTTGACTTGCGACCTCTCTTAAAGAGCTTCTTGAGACTACCCCCCAGTGACCTTGACTTCTTCAGGTTCGGTGTCCCTGGTTCTTGTGGACGAACCAGGTCAAGGTCATCTGAAATAGACAAAAAGATTTTCTCGTTATAAATTTCATTATTAACATAATGAGACCCCAGACATCTGTCAACAGACACACCTGTTGCTGGCTGTACAAAATGCATTTTTCTTTAAAAGGTATTTTTTCGAAAAATACTTACCGATGACATGACCTTATGGGAGATGTCTACTTACGCAATTCTAGCCTAAGAGCTCGTTGTGTTACCACACAACCCGGGAGGCACTCGGGGAACCCCGAGGGGGCCGAGAGTTATCTCCCGATACTTCCCATCTGGGACAGAATACCCATAGTCCTTCAGTCAGGATACTTAGCTTACCAGCGGCAAGCGGGGCAGGTGGGAGGGTCGTCCGAGTCATGTCATCGGTAAGTATTTTTCGAAAAAATACCTTTTAAAGAAAAATGCATTTGTTTCTTCAAAAACATTACCGATGACATGACCTTATGGGAGAATGGCGAAAAGGAGGAGGGTGCCGCGCTCTAGCACACCTAAGGCCCCAAGGGCCGTCCTCCCAACCGCAAACTCCCGACAACTCTAGGTAGGTATAAGCGACGGCGCTGAAGCGCCAGGAGGGAGGAGAGCCCCCCCGGGATGTCCCTCACCAGAGCGAGTAACCTCGCTAGGCTGACAGAACTCTGCGATCGAGAGCACCTGCGCGCCAGCCCTCCAATAGCCACGAAGAGGGCAGCCCAGTTCCTGGCGGCTGTGGCGTTCGTGGCCCTGCACGTAGCTAATTGGACGTAATTAGCCTCTAAGCTCCCTGAGGGAGGGATCCTGGAATTCGAATCGTATGGCAGAGCGTAGACAGGGAGATCGACTGCCCTGTAGCTTCAGAGCTGCCGGGCACGGCCCGGAAGCGTGCGCGTCCGCCCGTACGGCTATGTCGTCGTAGGTATACGTGAGGCAGGCTCAGGCTATCCTGCCTAGTCTTCCGGGGATAAGTCAACCAGCTGGGGTCAGCAGGGTCGGTGGGGGAGAGGTGACGGACGCTGACCAAGAGCACAATGCCTCGCCAACTTCCTCGTAGAGGCATCAAGTTGGGGAAGCGGGCCATAGCGAGACTTCGACTGCTGCCCATGCGAAGACTCCAGCGTTGAGGGTCTGTCGCAACCGCCAAGGCTCAGGGGTAGGCGCTCCAGCAAGGCGGAACAGAGACCATCGCGGCGGCATGAGGACCTAATAGAAAGCGGGAAGCAGTAGCGGGGGGTCCGCGGCGAGAGAGAGGTTCAGGACCGGTACCAGGGAAAGGGGTGACCCACAGGACGAGAGGAGGATCCTTCCCAGGCCAGGTCAGAGCGTTGGCATCACGTCCAGGAGGGCTATACCCCACGAAGGCGCGGGGAAAGCCAGAGATCCCACCTTGCGGCGGACAGGTCCCCTAGGCCATCTCGCCAGCGCGCCGATCCTCCGAAGGTATCCTGGTGCCTTCGGAGTGAAGCAACTGGTTCCATCGGGGAAAAGGCTGGCTCAGACCTCCCACGAGCAGACCTCCTAGTCCGTGTCAGATCCAAGCCGTTCACGCTCTTGTCCGCGAGGTCCGGAGGCTAGGCTGGACCTCGAGAAGAACCACGGAAGTATGGGGCGTAGCTACGGCAGCCGGGCTGCGAGACGACCGACGGAGAGTAGAGCCGACCTCCGAGCAGGGGCTAGGCCCTTCCACCGCGAGCATCGCCGCAGCAGTACCACCTGTCCGAACTCCGGCGTACCCCTGTGCGCCCAATGGGGATACTTACTTACTTACGCCCATCATCCCCCCTGGGGCATAGGCCGCCGACAAGGTCCCTCCAGCCGTCTCTGTCCTGGGCGAGTCTCTCCAGCTGTCCCCAGGTGTGGCCCATTTCCTTGGCATCTGTCTCCAGGTCACGTCGCCAGGTGTTTTGTGGCCGACCTCTCTTCCTTTTCCCTGTGGGTTCCATCTTAGAGCTTGCTTTGTGGTGTTGGTTGCTGGCTTGCGTAGTGTGTGACCTATCCATCTCCAGCGGCGTTGTTGAAGCTCCACTTCTGCAGGCTTCTGCTTTGTCCGCTGCCACAATTCCTCGTTGCTGATTTTGTCCGGCCAGCGTATCCCGAGGAGCCTTCCCAGACTGTTGTGGATGAACGTCCGCATTTCATGGTGGCCGACACTGTGGTCCTCCAGGTCTCTGCTCCCTAGAGGAGTACTGGTGTCCCAATGGGGATGTCGAGTAGGTTAGGCACCAGTATAAGCGACACCAAGGTCCTAGAAGCCTCCTCCGGTCTGCTCCCCCAAAGTGAAGGCCAGGAACTCCGAAGAACCTGGGTCAGCCGAGTCGTCAGCACAGGGGGTCCTTCCGCGGCCAGACGACCTGCCAGGGGCCAGGAGCCGTCCACTGGAGAACGAAGAGCAGGGTAAGGCGCTCCCCGATCCCACGCAGTTTAGGGCGTTACGGACGAGAGAGGTCATCTAGTCCAAGAAGAGTCAAGAGCGGATCCACCGCCGGTAGGGGCAGGCAACTCCTGAGAACCGGCCCTGCCGAGGGAAGCCAACAGCTGACCACTCCAAGGAGGGCGAAGCAAGAAGCTCCGGGAACCGAGAGAAGAAGCGCAGGGAAGTCGAAACGCCTGTCACGAAGTGCGGCAGCCGCGGCCAACTCCGAGCTGTATCCGAGAGGGCACCAGTGGAGACAGCAGCCGAAGCTCTCGCAGACCTGTTTACCCCCCCTTGTGAAGTCAGAACCCGTCCAACTGACTAAGTGTAAATTGGATCTCACGTGTAAAGGTCACAAGCTAGTGAGTAGGCAGATCTCCAAAGGTGTATATATTGTAAAACTGTGTAGAAACGTGCACATGGAAGTGTAACCCAAGCAAATATGCGTACTTTAAGCCCCAAGAGTAGGTAAACAGGTCTGTGCTAGGCGAAGTAACGACCGCGTCCTCCCCGAGGATCCACCGGAGGGGGTCGAGCATCCAGAAGTGGAGAGACTGCAGCCAGGCGCCCTAGGACGGAGCACGAAGAAGGGGAAAGGGCTGAGTGAGGGGGAGAGGAAAGGGACGAACGGCAGCCGGACGCGAAGGGGTCGACGAGCGAGATGGGACAGGATCCCTGGAGCGACGTGAAGAACGGCAACTCCTAAGCACGCCCGCAGTGGAGAGATAGCGGAGTGTAGACGTTGAGTGTAGGAAGAGTGACTCCAACGATGGCAAACCGTAGCGGACGAGCATCCCAATCGAGCGGAGCGGTCCCTCCTCGCGTGTATGAGTTCGAGAGAGGAGATCCGATGTTAAATGCCATGAGGATTCCAATCGTGACGTGACAGTGTACGCGAGCGTGAATGTCTCCATGGACCGAGCTCTATGGCGAGGTGGGCTCGCTGCCGGCGAGAAGACTCCGCGAAGGAGCCATCGGGCTGTCTGGGAGATGAGTGGGGATCGGCATCGGATCAAGGATGGATTGGCGCACGTCCCTCGGCACCGAGCTCCGTGCCGGTGCTGGTTTCCTGTCTGTCATCAGGTCTGTTCTTGGTGCGATCCCTCCTGGGAACGACCGCATCGATCAACCCACTCCGCGTACTGGAACGTTGCGACCGGCGTGGTGATCTCTCCACAAGATCGTCAAGGACTCGAGCGGTAAGCACGGAGACTGGAACCTCGGTCCAGCCAGCTGGTCACCAAGGACTCTGTAACCACTAGCAGCCGGCTCAGGGTGATCCCCGACGAGCAGCGCTGTCCTGATGGAGCCCGCTCCAGGGAGCGAGGGCGGTGCCAGCATACCCGCTCCGAGCGCGAAACCTGCGCTACGTCGTCGGCCGCCTGGACGGCTTCCCCGCTGACCTTGAGCGGTGTGTGGGTTCCATACTGTGCGCCCAGCGGATTCCATTTGTGCCAAGACGATGCATGCGTGCGAGAATGTCTCCGTAAACCGAGCTCTATGGCGATGTGGCTCGCTGTCGGCTAGGAGACTCCGCGTAGGAGCCAGGGCTTTCTAGGAGACGAGTGGGGATCGGAATTGGATCAAGGACGGATGGCGCACGTCCCTCGGTCATGGAGCTCCGTGCCGGTGCTGGTTTTCTGTCTGTCACAAGGTCTGTTCTTGGTGCGTTCCCTCCTGGGAACGACCGCATCGATCAACCCACTCTACACGCTAACCTGACGCGTCTGGCCTGGTAATCTCTCCGTCATCTCGTCGGGACTCGATTGATCGCAGTACTGGGAACAGCAGCCGGTCTACCAGTAGGTCTGGAACCAGTCACAGGTGCCGTGCGAACTCGCCAAGTAGCGCCCAGCGTCGTTCAGGTCATGCGGAGCAAACGTCACACCAACGTTCGGAGGTACATCCGGCACCTGGTCGACCTTGTGTGAGTCCGACGGTCACAGGAATCCTCCATGTAGTGTGCAGGTCGTCCAGAGGCCACTGCAACATATACAAGCCGAAGGCACGCGGGCGTGGGCCTGAGGGACCCTGCCCTGGTAAGGTTAACCTTCGCAACAAATCATGCACAACAACTCAAACGTGTCATGACAAGTATAGGTCCGAAGCAAGCGGCATGCACAGTAACCTTTGTCGGGGCAGTGCCCTCCGCTGAACACCTGCGCTGTACTATAGCGACAGGCCTCCAGGTGCAGCGTTGATCGTAGTTTTATGTTGCCTAACAGGCCATTAATCTCCTGTCGACCGTAATTTGTAATCACATGCACAAGCCTTAGTCAAGGAGGAATTTAACCAAAGAGCATATATTAAGTGTTCAGGAGACATAGGGCTGTCTTAGCACTCTGTTACCGTCAGGTAGGTTCGGGTTGGGCTGAGGTCACCGGCGCCGGCCCTTAGCTGCCTTGGAGACGGGCTCCACCCGTCCGAAAGCAATGTCCATTTCGTAGCTCTGTTCCTGTAACTTGCGGAACGAGCGCATGCATAAATGTGAGCAGCACCTGTGGCGGCAAGCCAAACTTTTTTTTTTTTTTTTTTACAGCCACAAAAAGGTCATCTTGGACCTTAAAAAACGGCAGCAAGGCGTGGCGACCAGTGGCCCTGCGCTCAAGTAGGCAAACGCCTGACATCCAAGAACAGAAACATGTGATGCCAAGTATAAAAGTGCACAAGAATGTTCACCCACCAGCCAAATCGTGTACCTAATAAGCCCCCGAGTAAGGTAACAGGGCTGCATTACGCAAAACAGGCATACGTGACCGACACAGAACCGAAGTAAGCGTCGGCTCTCGCCACACTCACCAACGCAATGCGTCAAGGAAAGGCTGGAGCATAACACATTCCCCGAACCCCACAAGGTACAAAAAGAGTAGGTAAGGAACAAGTGAGTAGGTAAGCGCCCGAATAAAGTTAGACTTAACTGTCACCGATCTTTCCCACCACTCCCATTCCATTAGAGGTTTTAACCGCGAGGAAAAGGTGCTCTGCATCGCTAGACGCCATCTTGGAAAACGAAGCTGACCACCTGTGGATCTGAGCCGTTTAAGAATGACCGTTCCAGCTAAAAACGTCTCATTCCTTTCCTCACGCGTAAATGCCCTCTTTTGAGAAAGGGAGATTTTGACCCTGTTAAATAATAATGCCACACCAACACGGAAGGAGATAGGGAACGGGCGCGAGGCCCGCCAAGTAAAAGTCAAGAATCTTGGCGCAAAGCAACCGCGCCGAAGAAGACCGCCTTCGAGCCTGCTCAACCAGTGCCCAGCGCGGGGACCGGCCGAGGGCCAACCCAACTACCTTACCTTTTCCCGGAACGGGACCGGGGAAGGGGGGAGAAAATCTCAACCAAGGCACGCGCGGCGAAGTCACAGCGAAGCAGACAGCACAGACCAGGCCGGAAACAAGCAGCCAACGGGCAGCTGCCAACGAAAAGGGGACACCAGAGCCACGCGAGGCACAGGGAGGACGGACGAAGAAGAATTCAAGCGAAGAACCCAGGCCGTCGACGACCGGCGACCCGGTCGAAAATCCCAAGTCCGTAGGCTAGAGCAAACACGTCTGAATAGCGTAAGCCTAAGTAGACTGACTGAAGGACTATGGGTATTCTGTCCCAGATGGGAAGTATCGGGAGATAACTCTCGGCCCCCTCGGGGTTCCCCGAGTGCCTCCCGGGTTGTGTGGTAACACAACGAGCTCTTAGGCTAAAATTGCGTAAGTAGACATCTCCCATAAGGTCATGTCATCGGTAATGTTTTTGAAGAAACAAACAGTGATTCAGGTTCGTAGGAAACAGTTAACCCTTAACATTCGGAATACAACAGTGTGTGAAATAAGTTTGACTAAAATAGTTCAAGGGTAGTGCCAGAATAGCTTGAATAACTATTCTGGCACCACCCTTGAACTAAAGCCATTGGTATATATCCTTATCTGTATGTACTAAAATGTAGCTTGCATATGGCAGTGTACAAATTTCAAGCTTTTAGCCTCAGTACGAGATGGGTTAATATTGTCCTAAAATCTTTTCATTATCATTTTTCAGATGCAAGGGAACAAATGGCACATATGAAGATAATGTAATTGTCTTTAAAAAATAAAAAAAAAATAAAACAAGTATTGAAATCACAGGGGGCAGAGGGGGAATACAAAATCATTGACAATTATGAAGTCAATTAACACATTTGAGGTGCAGCATCAGGTTACGCGGCTTAAAGCCATGTATCCATATGCAACAAACCTCGATTGAGATAAAGCAAATAAAAACATCTTCAATTTATTCACACCAAATAATGACCAGCTGCTGGAAATTGCTCAGCCATGATAGTTCAGCCATGATCATCAAGTGTAGTGCCAGATTGTCTTGGTGCCTGTAGGATCAAGCTAATTTGCCACCAACCTTGAACTATAATGACCAATTTGTCCCTGGCTGTGGTGTCTTCAGACGCAAAGTAAATCCCATGAAAGAGAGAAACACAGTCACATTTTTGGTCTGTGTCATGGTAAATGCTTTACAAGAAAATTACTACATGACAGAAAAAAAAAAGAAAAAATATGAAGATACGCTGGATCCAGGAACAGATCTTGTTCGTCTTTAAACACAAAGATGTAATAACAGGAACAACCACCAACCTACTACTGTGGAGAAAAAAATATTGGGATGGAAGAGAAAAAAAACACCAACACACTGAATCCATTTCTATCAATAAACCTAAAAACACAAAGAAAAATACATCTACATTCACGACAGCAAGAACAATCTAAAAAGTCAGAAAAAAATTACCTTGACATCACTACTGTCAACCAAAAAGTCGCTGCTTCTTAACCCTTATCATTCAAAATAGACCAGTGTGTGAAATAAGTTTGACTAAAATAGTTCAAGGGTGGTGCCAGAATAGCTTGGCGCCTCTAGGCGCCAAGCTATTCTGGCACCACCCTAGAACTAAAGCCATTGGTCTATATCCTTATCTGTAAGTACTGTAATGTAGCTTGCATATGGCAGTGTACAAATTTGACGCTTTTAGCCTCAGTATGATGTGGGTTAATGAGCCGCGTCATACAAACCTGATTCAAAAACTGCTGTAAAAGATGGTAATTTTTCAGATACTTTTAACTCATTCAGCCCGACGCACTACAGAAGGAGATGGGTCGACCGTGATAATTCAAGGGCAGTGCCAGATTAGCTTGGCGCCTGTTTGGCGCCAAGCTAATCTGGCACTGCCCTTGAATTATCATGGTCGACCCATCTCCTGCAACTGGTGCATAGTCATAAGATGATGCTTCCAAAATTTGGGAAATACGTGCGCCGGGTGGAGTGAGTTAAACTGCTGTCAGCGATCTTTTCATTAGGCCCTTGGCTGTCGGTAGCGGTTTCAGTCGCAATGATTCCTACAAGAATCATCGCGACTAAAATAATAATAATAATAATAATTAATAATAATTACGGTATTTATAATGCGCTTATCTTATAATAATTATAACTCTAAGCGCGCACTCACAACTCGCGCACGCATGCGCACGCTTTAGACGACTCACGTACAACAAATGGTGAAATGAATTGCGACAGTCATCTTTTGTGGGGAGTGCTACCGACAGCCGAAGGGTTAACCTCATTAACCAACTTGTGCATGCTGCTACTGGCACAGGGGCTGCATGCACAAAGGGGTTAAAATGCAACAGTGTAAGCTGAATCCATCTGTCCAAACACAGCAAATGGAGTGCTTGTGAAATCTGATCAGTAGAAAGGCAGTAAGTGAAACGCTGTGAGTTGAACCAAATCAGTAGAAAAACACTGACTGAAACGCTGTCAATGGTGAATTGTGTCAATTTCGTGAATCAACTACTATGGTGCAGAACTCTACAGAGCAAGTGCAGGAAATTTAACCCTTTGGCTGTCGGTTGCGGTTTTTGCCCTGATGATTCTTGCAGGAATCATCAGGACAAGAACTGCTACTGACACCCAAAGGGTTAAAGTTATTTCATGACAGCCAAATTAGAAACAGCAGTACAAGACCGATAATGGCCTGAAGAAAGTTTGCTCACTAAGGCTGAGCTATAACAGGAAGAATGTGCAACAGCCGCATGGATGGACAGCCATACTGCTACAACCAAACAACAATCACAAGCATCTTGTATCCACAACACCAAATGTAAGAAATAGCCTTTGGGCCGACATCAGCCACAGTTGGCCCGCGCATGCATGTGCGTAGGCTGACCGTGGCCGTCGTTGGCTCTGATGACATTTTGCATATTGGGAAGGAAACGGAAGCCTCTACGTCAGAAACCACACAAAACAACCGCACTACGCCAGAAGCACACAACATCTGAGCTACATCACAGCACACGCGGATTTGAACCTTTGGACTTCGGGCCGTATGCTGGCTCGGGAGGTCGGAGGTATGCCCCCTCTCTCATACTCGATGAAGATCGATCCGCAGAGTAGGAACGCTTTTTGCGACCAAATCGTTTCCAGAAACTGAACTTCTTTTTCTCTGAAAATGTTACACACAGAGCGTGTTTGAGACTAGTGACCAAGCTTGCCATGCAAAAGGCAGCGAGAAAGATAAAGAGAGAGTGTGTCAGTGTGTGTGTGTGTTTTTAAATGCTCACCATGTGTGCGTGTAGTAGGTGAGAGTGTGTGTGTTTCCCTGTGTTCAGAAGAAGAAAAAAAAAATCATGCAACTTAACATTCCGTTTAAAGCTCATACCTTATGCGGGATATTATTGGAAAATAAACAAATAAATAAATAAATAATGAATAAATAAGTAAATAAATAAATAAGTACATAAGCCCACACACAATTAATTTCTGTTTCATTAGAATACCGTGTCAGCGAAGCTGCGTGTTACACATGAATCTGAAGCATGCACGCCTTTGATTTAGCAATAGTTCAATCTCATCAGTCAACTCAATGCTGCAGCAAAGCCTGTTTGTAGTGACCATCCTTGTGAGAAGTCACCCGTCATTAAAGAGCATCATTTAGTTGGCTGTAGCCACTTAAATTAGTGGTCTTCGCTTGCTGCGGACCGCGACACCTGGCACTCCACCATTTACAAGGCAGCCGTCTCCTTTGAGGACTCTCGCAGATCTAGCCTTAAGGACAAGCGGCTCAGGAGAAAAACAGATGCCGGAACTCATAACCCTGGCCAGACCTCCCCCTGCAGCCAATGCGGTTGAACCTGCCTGTCCCGGATTGGCCTCCGCAGCCACGAGCATGCCTGCAGACGTCGTGGGCAACCCCCATAGAATCTTCGATTGTGAAGTGAGAGCCACTTAAATGATGGTCTTTAATGACAGGTGACACTTCTTGTCTTAACCCATTTAGCCCCGACTCACTACAGCAGGAGATGGATCAACCATGATAATTCAAGGGTAGTGCCAGATTAGCTTGGCGCCTGATGTCGCCAAGCTAATCTGGCACTACCCTTGAATTATCATGGTCGATCCGTCTCTTGCAGCTGGTGCATAAATGTTAGGCGACGCCTCTAAAAGTTGGGAAACGCAGCCTTGGGTTAAATGCGTGAAGACTTCTCTTGAGCAAACACCCGTCTTTTAAGACCATATTTTTAAAAAACGTTCTACCGTTGTGCAAAAGAGATAACTCCAATCTGACCATTTCCAAAAGAGCTTAAAGAGTTCAATCACTGTGTGACGCCTCCTGTAATGGTACCTGGAGGAGATAAATCACAAATTCCGACCACAAATCACATCTCGACCTAACTTCTCCATGTCTTACATCACAGAGGGACCTGGCACAAACCTGGTTCGGGTGTCAATCCGCGCGCTGTGTGTTTGTCCGGTGAAGTCTGTGATGACAATGCGCTGTCCGGTGACTCTTCCGTCGGTGAACTCTCAATCGTCTGGAAAAGTCAACGGGGGTGGGCAAGTTATACATAGCTGGTGTCACCCCATCTTCCTACAGAGATACTGAAAATATGCCAACACTGGTACCTACAAATAATGACATCTTTAATAATACTCCTGACAAAAGTAAACTCTTATCCCAGAAGTAAATGAACTCCACTGACATTGTTCCGAATGGAGGTCATTTAGTTCCGCAAGTTTAAGAGTTAATACCTACTCTATGTTTTAACATAAAATAATTACACAATATAAATACAGCAGTACCTGTTTTGAACGACCAGCCTTTTGAGGGATCACCTGTCAGTAAAGACCATCATTTAGGTGGCTGCAGCCACCTAAATGATAGTCTTTAATGACAGGTGGCACGTTTTGCCTTTGAAGACTTCTCTCGAGAGTGCACCTGTCTTTAAAGACCAATTTTTTCCCCCTTGCCAAATTGGTTGCTAAAAACAGATTCAACTGTACCCAATATCAATCGCAATGTAAAACAACATCAAGTCTGACATCAACATCTTTACGGTACAAGTGAGTTACACGTACACTCAAGTTGATCCGCGAAAAGTAAAGAACAAACTGCTGCGAAGAACCCATTCAAATATGTACGGCAGCGACATGGGACAAATCAATTAACAAAGTTATAAACAACGCCAGCACACTGTTCTTAATACTGTACCAGCAGAATACCTCTCTGTACTGTAAAGAATTTAAAATGCTATGTGGCATGCATCACTTGATGTGAACGCTAACGTCACTGATGTACACTGAGCGAGTGTGTAACCCCTTTAGCTCCAATGCTCTACCGCACGAGATGGACTGACCATGATAATTCAAGGGTAGTGCCAGATTAGCTTGGTGCCTGAAGGCGCCAAGTTAATCTGGCACTACCCTTGAATTACCATGGTCAATCCATCGCCTGCACCTGGAACATACTTGTTAGATAACACCTCAAAAATTTAAGAAATGCGGCTGTGGGGTTTGAATGGGTTACGTTCAAAATGTGCAAAAAAATAGAAGCTTTTTAACAATACACCTGATCAGCAACTAACCTTTGTGAACCTAGCTGAAGTGACCGATTACTGAACACAGTGGAACCTCTCTTGAGCGACCATCTTTTATGCAAGAAAAATGTTTCGTCCTAAAAGACAGATGCTCTCTCAAAAGAAGAGCTTCAAACGGCAAGTGTCACCCTATCACTGAAGACCATCATTTAGGTGGATACAGCCACTTAAAATAATGGTCTTCAATGGCAGGTGAACTGTCATAAAGGTTGTTACTCAAAACAGGTTCTGTGATATCTGACAGTAAATGCGCGTTGGTCATAACGTTCAAAATCACGGACCAGCACACAGATTTACAGGCCTAAACCATTTCACCCCAAGATCGCATTTCCCAAATTGTGGAGGTGCTAGTTAAGAACTACGTACCTGATGCAGGAGATGGATGGACCATGATTATTCAAGGGTAGTGCCAGATGAGCTTAGCGCCTGCAGGCGCCAAGCTCATCTGGCACTATGCTTGAATTATCATGGTCCATCCATCTCCTGCTGTTGGGATTTGGGGCTGAATGGGTTAAAACAGCAATGAACCCTTTGGCTGTCAGTAGCGGTTGTCCTGCAGGAATCATCGGGTCAAATACCACTAGTGACAGCCACAAGGTTGGAATCTGTTTTTAAACGTAAAAAAAATCAATACAAAGCAAAATAGTACACTAAGCAATAAATTGTGAGCACAAAAAGCTGTATATGAAAAACTAAAAAAAAAAACTAAAAAAAAAAAAAAAAAAAAAAAAAAAACCACCTCTATGTGAGCAATCTAAATAACAACTGCGTGTATGCTGGTCTGTGATTTTGCTCCAATGTACAGTTTGCTTAAAATACAAAACCACAGATCAACACAAAAATAAAGCTGCCTTAATGACAAACGCAAATAAACTTGAAGAAAACTTTAAAAAAAGAAACAAGCATGCACGTCTATACAATTCAACAGTTCAAAAGAGTTGATCAACTAAACTGAACAGATCAATAGTAGGCAATACAAACTTGGAAATAAGGAACATGAAGAAAAAAGTCAACAACAAAAAAGAAGCAAATGCTTCTACCTCAAAGCCTGCTGTAATGTACAGGAGCCACTCTGAGCTGCATGCATAAACCTCGAAAACACATTAATGACTAAAACTGACAATATCGCTTGACAGAAAAGATGCGTAACTATGCGTCTTTTCTGCTGAACAGTATCGTCAGTAGAGTTAAAAACGGGTAATAATCTTGACGACTTGGGGAGGCGTCTCAACTGCCAACTTTCAGAAATGGATTGACAAAGATTGTTCAAGGGATAGCTACATATCTTCTGCAGCATCAAGCTATTCATGCACTATCCATGAAAAAAAAAGATCCAATTCATTTCTTATTGTGGTGTCTTCAGGTAGACTGCATCCATGCACGCAAACTAAATTTATATTTAAAAAAAATTAACAAAAAGATCAAGGATTAGCTAAAAAACATTCTGCAGCGTCAAGCTAATCATGCACTATCCGTAAAAAAATGTCTGATTCATTTCTTATTGTGGTGTCTTCAGGTAGACTGTGCCCATGCTTGCAAACTGAATTTATATATATTTTTTAAATTAACCAAAAGAATGGCAGCAAGTGAAACATACAACAGAACCTGTTTTGAGTGACCACCCTTCAAGAGATCGATCACCTGTCACCTAAATGATGGTCTTTAATGACAGGTGACACTTTTTGCCCTTCAAGACTTCTACTGAGAGAGCACCTGTCTTGAAGACCCCTTTATTTCTCACAAAAAGGTTGTTCAAAACAGGTTCAACAGTGTGGTAGATCGGGAGCGACTTGGAATGGGGCAGATGGTTGTAGTAGGAGATAGCTGGAGTTCTTGTGGTGGTGGGTGGGTGGGTGGGGTGGGGGTTGTAGTATGGAATCAGCAGCAATTTAGAATCACTGCGCATGCACTAGGTTAGAGGGACCCTACAGAAAAACTTTGTTCACATCGGCCTCACGAGACTCGATGCACCAAGCAGCTCGCTCCATTTACTTCTTGCAATTTCCTCATTTTGAGATTGGTACACTGAAGAACGTCGTCTTGCATTCAAAGGATGAAAACTCTATTTTTGGCTCACACAATTTTCATGAATTGTGTGCTGGTCTGTGATTTTGGACCTTACGGCCAAAGGCCGTAAGGTCTAAAATCACAGACCAGCCCACACATAAATTCATCGAAACAGACCTGACATGTGAACAAAGCGTTCCCATTACTCGGTCCCTGTACCTTAATAACAGGCAATACAGGCTCCTGATTTGCAGCAAAAAGGAAAAAGAAAAAAAATTTCCAACAAATGTACAGATATACAACAGTCAGTGTACATGTATATATGCATAAAAGATATGATACAATGCCATGAACACTGTGCAGCGCTAAAAAGCGAAGTAGATTGTATTGGATACGTATCGTGTACTACGTAACAGATGCAATAAAATGTACTGCACGCTGTGTTATAAGCAAAGTAGACCGGATTGATAACAAGCTGGATATATTTCTGCAATGAATTTTGCAAAAGGCATAGATCCTCATAAACTCCCGCTATTGCGAGGGCTCATGAGGATCTATGTCTCCTGCTCTCCCCATTTACGTCTATGTTGTTAATATGGATGGGGTCAGTACGCATTCATTCTCCGATAGCATACTGAAATAAGAAATAATATACGCGGACCATGCCTGGCAGAAGAAAGTTACTAACTTTTGTACACAAATATAGATACATGTAAATATAAAAAGAAATGGAACTAAAAGCATGATTTGCATATAAATATACACTATATAATTCCTTTTAACCCACTTAGCCCCAATGCACCACAGCAGATGGATCAACAATAATAATTCAAGAGTAGCGCCAGATTAGCTTGGCGCCATCAGGCGCCAAGCTAATCTGGCACTACCCTTGACTTATCAAGGTCGATCCATCTTCTGCAACTGGTACATCGTCGACAGGTGACACTTCTGAAATTTGGGAAATGCAGCAGGTTAGATGGTTTAACCAGCTTGTGCCTACACCAACCGTTACTATGAACGATACTGGTGGTTGCATACACAAAGGGGTTAATGCTCGAAGAGGGTTACATTGCCATCACCAGCTGGAGTACATTTGCACTAGTAAAGTGGGTCTCCATCGTGAAAGACACCGAAGCCAGTATGCTATGCACGCTGCAGCTATGATCACTGGCCTGAGGCATGAAGGTCATCTCCAAGGTGTCATCCTTGACCTATGCGACCTTTATAGCTTTGGGTTGATGGAAAGGTCACATCCTGGCAAATTTCAGTAATGAAAGTTGATGTCACTGGGAGGTTTGCATCCTTGCGAGACTTTCCTGGGCAAGATGTCTTCATTACACCGTTGTTCAGGATGTATATTCATTATCATAATTTCCCTCACCCTCGAGTAGCTGCCCGTTCATTCATAGACAACCACATCTACGATTTCAGCCAACAAATTTAAATAGTTTTAAACAAGTGGCAGGGGTCGCCCTCGTGTTTTCAGTTCTGCATGTGTGTATGCGCAGCAACAGCAAAAATGTGTATGACATGAAAAAAAAGTGGTCTATTGTCTTCTTTTCCTCCAAAGGTTCTTCTCTTCCATATGGTAAAAAAAAGCCTGGCAACATGACTTTCATTGTCACGACGGCTGTCGATTCACTTCCAGGCTCAGTCACTATAGTGACTTTGCTGAAAAGCGGCAGCTGACCTTTGACTGGCCCCAGACGCAAAAAAGGGGTCGACTTAACTCATTCAGCCCGACGCAAGTATTTCCCAAATTTTGGAGGCGTCATCTAACGACTATGCACCTGTTGCAGGAGATGGATCGACCATGATAATTTAAGGGTAGTGCCGGATTAGCTTGGCGCCGACAGGCGCCAAGCTAATCTGGCACTACCCTTGAATTATCATGGTCGACCCATCTCCTGCTGTAGTGCGTCAGGGCTGAATGGGTTAAAAGATGCATGCATGTATGTAGATACATCACAAAAATGTGCAAGGCTTCCCCAGTTGCACCATTTACACACACATACAAAAGTAATCGTGACACCTGATGTTGGTATTGTGAAATAGAGTGTGACAGAGAGAGCCATCGGTAGAGCTAGGCTGGAACAATATTAATCATGAAGATATAAATAAGACTAATGTCTGCTAGCAAGAGGCATCAATTCTCATGAGGCCCTGCAACTGCAGGGACTCATGAGAATCTATGCCTCTTGCAGATGGCAGTATCTGGCTGACTCACAGACGCGGAGCAAAGCGAATCGACAAAGAAAAGAAGAAAACCACACGATCAACTAACACATATAACGCGTGCCTTTATTATATAATAACAGTATCACACACTGTGCTACATAACGAGGCTAAAAACCACCAAAAATAATATCACATTATATAAGCTGGACTGTGTCTTAAGGCTGTATGGCCTAGAGCCACAAGGTAAAAAGAATAATAATAATAAATCGCATATATCAAAACAAATGATCGTGCATCAGAAAGGTTCACTATTGCACATAGCATATCACTAATATGGTAACATATGTAATCACCAAAGGCGTTGAAAAAGAAAAAAATAGCAGAACCTGTTTCGAGCAACCACCTTTTCAACGGAACATCACTCAGATGGCCACTGCTGCCTAAATGATGGTCTTTAATTCTCCGCCTACTAAGTAACTTTTCTGAATGTTGTCCTTTGCCACTAAGTAATTTTTGGGAGAGTTCATTTCTGGATCTTGCACACATGCAAATTAACCCATTACATCATGAGGCTGAGTTGTGTTCATTTGTTCACTGTCCTAAGAAGGCTACATTAGAGATTAGGCTATAGTCTAAGATCAACCACGTTTAATTCAAGGGTGGTGCCAGAATAATTTGGCGCCAGAGACCCTTGAACTATCATAATCAAATGTATTCCTTGCAAGTGTAACAGGATGAAAGGGTTAACAGCTTGAAATGACACATTCAGCGAAAACAGTCACGCAAACGCACTAAAAGCAGACCTTGACTGGGCGAATCTCGCCGTCGACAGTGTTCTAGGGGAACTAATCTCTCGGCGGCAGAAGTTGCCAACGGTATGCAAAGAGTGATCTCTCTTAACCCTTTTCATCCCCATACGCCCAGTGCTTGAAATAAATTTGACTGTGATAGTTTAAGGGTGGTGCCAGAATAGCTTGGCGCCTCAGGCGCCAAGCTATTCTGGCGCCACCCTTGAACTAAAATGCTTGATCTATCTCCTAATCTGTAATGTAGCCTTCATAGGGCAGTAAGCAAATTTGTTAAAAATCAGACTCAGGATGTAATGGGTTAAGGGTGGTCGTTCAAAACAGGGTCTGCGGAACCAAAAACAAAAGTGTTGCAGACGTCAGATGGATGTCAACTGCATACCAATGCGTATTCTAAGTAATTAAGTCATAAGGCCTATAGAAAAAAATAAAAAAGGAAAAAAGGAAAAACTTCACATCAACAAATCACAAAAAGACAGTCCCATGGACAAAAATCCATGCAGTCAATTGTTTGTGATAATGTCAATATAAGACCACTAGCATGCTGACTGAATCATTTTCTCTGCTGGATTTCAACTTGTGGGTAATATCATAGGTTTAATACAATGCTGGGCTTTTGTTATAAACAGCAAACAACATTGGAATGTATAAAACAAATGATAGCTGCTATAAGTACTGCTGATAATAAAATCTGATACATGTACAATGATAAAAACAGATGTCAAGATTGAAACAGATTCACATACAAGCAATAAAACAAAGGTTATCACATTAACATGTATCTAGACAACAGGGGTCCCAATGCTCAAATGGAAAAATCCGATAATTTGGATGGGAGAGGGGGGAGGGGGGGGGGGAGTGGGGGTGGAGGGGGGGAGAGGGGGAGTGGGGGTGGAGGGGGGGGGGGGGGAGGGGGCTAGATGGGGGAAGGGGGTAAGCATGTATAAGCATGGCATGTATAACTTGCACAAAAGGTTTAGTCAAGCAATTTCCGTCATACGCTCTTGCGACCTTCAGCAGTCAAAGTATATAAAAAATAACGCGTCTTTTTTTCTTTTTGCTCTTTTTGCGTAGACGGTATTATCCTCATGAAAATTCAATCTCATTTTTTTTTCTCCTGAAATTTGCGAATACCCTGAGAATTGGGACCTCTGAGACAATCACTAAAATAAACCTAACAAAAATTAATGTACTTTCGGAAATGTGAAAATATGAAAAAACGAATGCTTCTGCTTAAAATAAATCAGCTAAGTACGCATGAACAACACTCTGGTAAAACAACTGCTACCTTTCTATCAGAACATTAATTACTCGCAGGTTTCTCATCACCTGAATTAAAGACTTGTCACAACATTGTGTCCAAGACTCATGCAGACATGCTGTCACATTGAATATGTCCATATGAATCACAACATTGTGCTGGTCAATCCATCTGGACCTTACGGCATGAGGAACAGACTCTCATGTGCAAGAGGCATAGATCCTCATGAGCCATAGCAGATGCGGGGGCTCATGAAGATCTATGCCTTTCGCTGGCCTCAATCAGATCATTATGCTTGAGATAAGCACACATTTTTAGATTAGTCAATGTTAGTTTTCAAATTGGCATCTCACAGAAACATTCACATGCTGGGTTTACTTAATGAGCACTGACACAGGAGAATTTTCAAGTCATTTCAAGGGAAGTCATTCTAGTTCTACAAAGGGAGATCAAAATTACAAAGGGAGATCACAACATAGGCACAACAGCTGCTGTCTCGCGAGATCCATTTAACTCAGCTGCCGCGAGATGGCCTTATCTGCCTTCTCGGCGTAAAACCCTAATAACTAAATGAGTCACCTGCTAACTAACTGAGTGAGTCTGCAGTTAGCATCAATGTCATTTTTACCATATTCCAGAACGGTGTCAAACAACTGTGACATTTACACGTTTGGTTTTTACAATATACAAGTATGATTGATGGGTTTATTGTTGGACGCTGTGCTTTACAAATCATACAAAGGTTCTACAGTGACATAGGTGTGATACATTTAGCGGTAGTATATTATGCTTATCGAAGTGTTAAATTCGACTTAACCCATATCATACTGAGGCTAAAAGCTTTAAATTTGTACAATGCCATACGCAAGCTACATTAGTACTTACGGATAAGGATACAGACCAATGGCTTTCATTCAAGGGTGGTGCCAGAATAGCTTGGCGCCTAGGGGAGCCAAGCTATTCTGGCACTACCCATGAACTATTTTAGTCAAACTTAGCTCACACACTGGTGTATTCCGAATGATAAGGGTTAATTAAGAGAACTGTGTTTATTCCCAAGAGATCAGGCAGATGTTTTGCTTGCAAACGTTAAATTCCAGTGAAAAACACGGACGGTATAAGTCCCAAAGAAATTTGAAACTAATCACTACACTGGTCGTCTCCTTCGATTCGCTACCACCAGTAATCACATGTAATCTCTGAAAAAATATTTATGATTGTGTGTCATGACAGTCATAAAAAGAAAAACGTCTTCTTCATATTTTATGCTTTCAGAAGGTTTAGTCCTAACTGGGGAATGGAGCTGAATTTTCTAAGCAAAAGGCACAGATTCTCATGGCCCCTGCAGCTGCAGGGGCCAAGAGAATCTATGCCTTATGCTGGTGGTTTGGCTCCAGTGACTTCTAAATTTGTTGCTTTGTCGTAATAACATTGTCACCAAATGCACTTGGCACTACACAAACACGGAATCAACACTGAACTCAACACTGAAAGGGAAATGATATTCGACGTCCATCAAAGTAATGTTTCTTGTGATGGGTGCAGGTAACGACCTTTAGGTGACCTTACCCTTTTGACCCCCGTGATAATGAGTGTGCTAGTTTTGGTGGGGGTGCGCGGGCGCCGAGATCGGTCCATCAGCTCCCGGATAGCAGTGTCTGCCACCGACTCCACACCATTTATTATCGTCACGTCTGGAAGAGACAGCAGGCGCAGTGCCGGGGGGTCAGGCAAGGTCATGGTTACGGATAGCGGACGTCACACACAAACATACATATACACAGCTAAAACACATACAACCATTCAGCTACACTAAGGGTTACATGTCAACCATCAGGCAAAAAGTGAGTTGACGAAGATGGGGTCAAATGTCAACATACACACACAAACTATCCGACTGCCTTTATTGCAGAGTGAACAATGTAAGTGAGAGTGTGCTGTCTAGAAATACCTTACCACTACTCAACTAATGTTCAGACTACTGTGTGTAAAATGCATATAGGGTGGGATGGGGCGCGACACCAGAATCGTGAACCACACAAAATCTTCACAAATAGTCAAGTTGGGATTTTAATCCCTTGACTGCTATTAGCAGTCAAGGGGTTAAAACCCAACTTGACTATTTGTGAAGATTCTGTATGGTTCACCGTTTAACTATAGTACTGCTATGCAAACCCCCCCCCCCCCCCCCCCCCCCCCCCCCCCCCGCATAACTGATAACTGCATGTCTTTTCTGCCGAATGGTATCATCCACTGCAGTCAAGGATTTTTATGCTTTGACACTGATGTACCGTTGTAAGGATGGTAGAGGAAACAGGAAAGTGTTGGATGGGGTTGGGGTGGGAATCTGGCAAGTTCAGACACAAACAAAGACTGGGCAGTGTATGTTCCATACCAGCATACAACATTCAAGATGCCTGAGCAAACAGTATAACTGGATTAGTAGATAACCATGACATTCATTTTTTTTAACCCTTTGCATGTTGGTAGCAATTGTTGTCATGATGATTCCTGTAGGAATTATCATGACCAAAATAGCTACCAAAATGCAAAAAGGTCAAACACTCAAGGAGAGGAAATTGCACACGCATAAATCTAAGCAAAGGTAAATGGAATGATCATCCATCTGCCAGACATCCACTCTTACAAAAACAGAGCACTCCGTAGTCTGTACAGCATTTGCAAGTAATATACAGGCGAGACACACAACCGGAGTATGGCCTGGAATGGGGAAGGAATGGGGGTGGGGGGGGGGGGGGGGGGGGGGGAGGACTGGAAAACAACAATGCAAGGCGATCAGAATCATTCCACGTGCTGCGTACTTACGGGAATCTGGCGACCTTGATACAACCCTGTAGTGTCACAAGGTCAGGGGTCAAGTTGAAAGGTCATGGGCACAAACAACTCAAACAAGACTCGGGGACATGGTGAACATACTATAAGTGCAATGTTATGGAAGGGTCAGGTTGTGGTGGGGTGGGGATAGTAGGTAGGGTCAATTGTGCGGACTTTTCTGAGATTTTTGAGAAACAGTGCAATGTGTCCGAGGTACCATACTTATAGCACAATAGTCATAAAAAAAAGTTCAGCTTCAACACCTTGGGTTACTGTCTGAGGATGGAAGGTGGAGGGCCGTATCAAACTGGTTGTCTCCCTCGATTCGCTACCCTTGGTACAGCGGTAGTGAAATCAAAAGAGACAACCAGGATGGGGGCAGTATGTGTGTGAGGATGGAAAACAAGTATGGCTCACGTGTATGACCAATCCACATAATAAGTGTGACCTTGACCTTTCCAACAGGTCACTGAAATGAGCAAGTGTTCCAAGTGTCTAAACGTAAGCAAAGGGTTGGCTCTTGTACAAGCAAAATTAAAATTTTCTTAAAATGTTTGCATTTTTCACAAATTTGTTGACCCTCTGCGACCCTTGACCTCTGAGGGGGGTTGACTAAATTGGTATGCATAGAAAGGTGTTAACATCAACTACCTTCATGCCAAATTTTATTGAAAGGTTTGCAAAAGCTTTGATAAAAACTACAACTGGCATTTTTCGCACACTTGCTGACCCGAGGCCCTTGACCTTTCGAAGGGTCAGTCAAATTAGTATCCTTAGAAAGGTCTTGTCATCAGACGTCTTTGTACCAAGTTTGGGTTTGAAGTTGAAAATTGTATTTGAGGAGAAAAAATGTGTGTCAAAATATGGCTAATTTTGACCCCTTTCTGGACACCATGTGAACTTGACCTTTGAGAGAGGTCACTGAAATTAGTATGCTTAGAAAGGTTTTACCACAAAGTACCCATGGGCCAAGTTTGATGTCTGAGGCTTGAATAGTCTCCGAGAAAATTCCTACGTTAAAGTTTACCACGGGCAACGCTGGATGGCCTGTTACAGTCTCAATTTTGCTATGGCATGTGAGCCCCCCAAAATAGGCTGTGTGATAGAATATTCATTAAGAAGCATTGCGTTAACCCCATTGTACATGCAGCCACTCACAGTGAAAGGTGTGTGATTGTACTATGAACAGTACCAGTGGCTGCATGCACAAGGGGGTTAAAGTCAAATGCACTTGGGTCATGGCTGCCAGCACTGGAAAAGGTCAAATGTGACGCCACAATGACAGAATTATTTCTAAAATTCACTGACTGTTTTGTCATGCAAGTAAAAAATTTCAGAATATGTGCTTGTGTGTTTACCCGCTTAGTCCTGATGACCCACGACAGGAGATGGATCAACCATGATAATTCAAGGGTAGTGCAGATTAGCTTGGAAGCCTGACGGCGCCAAGCTAATCTGGCACTACCCTTAAATTATCCTGGTCGATAAATCTCCTGCAACTGGTACACAATGGTCAGGTGACACCTCCAAGATTTGGGAAATATGGCCACGGGGTTAAATGGGTTAACTCATTCGTGACCAGCCGCATCCGGATGCACGGCTTATGCCGCGCATCCAGATGCGGCTGGCCGCGAATAAGTTAACCCTGACTGCTACTGATGACGATGCACAGCAGAAAAGACATGTAGCTACCGGTGTCTTCTAGCTACGCGTGTCTTCTGTTGAGCAGTACTGTCAGCAACAGTCAAGGGGTTGATGTTTAAATGCACAGGTAGCCAACTCACCTGAGTTGGGGTCAGACAGTCGGTCGGATCCATCCGTCTCCGCCAGGTGTTTCTCGATGTAGTTGGGCGCCGCTGGAAGGTAACAGCACAATGTTCAGTTCCCAATGACCATCAATTTCCCGCCCGTCAAATAAATAAGCCATTCACTGAAGGGTTGATTTATCTGATAGAAGGAAGACTGACAATGTATCCGTCCATGAGTGAATCAATCCATAAGTAAACTAATCTGTGATTTATCTGATGGAAGGAAGACTGACAATGTGTCCGTCGATGAGTGAATCAATCCATAAGTAAACTAATCTGTGATTTATCTGATGGAAGGAAGACTGACAATGTGTCCGTCCATGAGTGAATCAATCCATAAGTAAACTAATCTGTGATTTATCTGATGGAAGGAAGACTGACAATGTGTCCGTCCATGAGTGAATCAATCCATTACTTACTTTACTTACGCCTGTCACCCCTACCCGGGTATAGGCCATCGACGAGAGACCTCCAGCAACTCCTGTCCTGTGCTTCTCCTTCGATTCTACTCCAGGTGGTTCCCAGTCTCTTGATGTCTGCTTGGAGGTCTCGACGCCAGGAGTTTCTCGGCCTACCTCTTTTCCTCTTTCCCTGGGGGTTCCATGACAATGCCTGCCTAGTGATACTGGAAGCTGGCTTTCTCAGACTGTGACCGATCCATCCCCATCTTCTTCGCCCAATTTCATTCTCTGCTGTTATCTGCTCTGTTCTCTCCCAGAGTCTGACGTTGCTGATCTTCTCTGGCCAGTGGATTTTCAAAATTCTTCTAAGGCAACTGTTCATGAAGGTCTGTACTCTGTTGACTGTGGTTTTTGTCAATCTCCATGTCTCTGCTCCATATAGGAGAACTGCTTTTACATTGGAGTTGAATATCCGGACTTTGGTGTGTTGTGACAGCTCTCTGGAACTCCACACTTTTTTCAACTGGAGAAAGGCTGCTCTGGCTTTACCGATTCGTGCTCTGACATCTGCATCAGTGCCGCCTTTTTTGTCTATGATGCTCCCGAGATAGGTGAAGGACTCCACCTCCTCCAACGGGGTGCCAGCAAGCAAGACTGGTTCTTCCCTGGTTGCGTTCAGCCTCATTGTCTTTGTTTTCTGTTTGTGAATGGTGAGGCCCACTTGGGACGAGATGTCAGCAAGCCTCGTGGTCTTGTCCTGCATTTGTTGATGAGTGTGGGACAGTAATGCCAAGTCGTCTGCAAAATCGAGGTCGTCAAGCTGTGTCCACAGTGTCCACTGTATTCCACTTCGTCTGTGCTCTGTGGTCCTCTTCATGACCCAGTCTATGGCCAGTAGGAAGAGGAACGGAGACAGCAGACACCCCTGCCTGACACCAGTTCTGACCTGGAGCTCTCTGGTGAACTGCCCTTCGTGGATCACGCGACATGTCATGCCATCATAGCTACTCTTGATCAGGCGGACGAGCTTTGTGGGTACACCGTAATGTCGTAGGAGTTTCCACAGAGTCTCTCGGTCCATGCTGTCAAATGCTTTCTCATAATCCACAAAGTTGACGTACAGCGGGGAGCTCCACTCCAGAGACTGTTCCACGATGATGCGGAGAGTGGCGATCTGGTCTGTACATGATCGGTTCTTCCTGAATCCTGCTTGCTGGTCTCTCAGCTGGGGGTCAACAGAGCTCTTCATTCTCTCTAGGATGATCCTGTTGAAGACCTTTCCTGGTACTGACAGCAAGGTGATTCCTCTGTAGTTGGAACACTTGCTGAGGTCGCCTTTCTTGGGAAGCTTGATTAGGTACCCCTCCTTCCAGTCAGCTGGCATCACCTCCTCTTCCCAGATCTTTCCAAACAGTGGGTACAGCATCTCAACTGTTGTCTCTAGGTCTGCTTTCAGAGACTCCGCTGGGATGCCATCTGGCCCTGCTGCTTTGCCATTCTTCAAAAATGCCACTGCTTTTCTGATCTCTTCCCGGCTGGGTCTGTCACAGCTGATGGGTAGGTCAGTCTCTGCCGGCTGGATGTCGGGGGGGTCGGGTGGGCTAGGTCTGTTCAGTAACTCTTCAAAATACTCGGCCCATCTGTCGAGTTGGTCTGCTCTGTCTGCAATAGGCTTGCCTTCTTTGTCTTTTACTGGTCTTTCTGTATGGCCATACTTACCCGACAATCTTCTGGTAATGTCGTAGAGCTGTTTCATGTTGCCGCTGCCTGCTGCCTTTTCTGCCTCTGCTCCCAGGCTGTCTGTGTAGGCCCTCTTGTCTGCCCTGATACTCCTCTTCACCTCGCGGTTGGCTTCCGAGTATTCCTCCTGTGCCCTTACTTTGGCTGCTCTCGTGCGACTGTTGTTGACCGCTGCTTTCTTCTGCTTCCTCGCTTCTATCTTCTTCAAGGTCTGTGCCGACAGCCAGTCCTTGTGGTGGTGTTTCCTGAGCCCTACAGTGTCTTTGCAGGTTGAGTTCAGCGCCTCTCTAACTGCCTTCCATTGCTGCTCTGTGGTGACCGCCTCCTCTTCATTTACTAGCTCCTGTAGCGCTTGAAACCGGTTGGACAGCACCAGTTTGAACTCTTCTCTAACTCCAGTTTCTCTCAGGAGGCCTACATTATAGCGCTGTCTTCTTCTTGTCTCTGTGCGGCTTTTCTTTAGCTTGAGCTTCATTCTTAAGGTAAGCAGATGGTGGTCTGAGGCGACATCTGCTCCCCTCCTCACTCGAACATCTTGAAGGGATCTTCTAAATTTCTTGCTAATGCAGATATGGTCTATTTGGTTCTCTGTTGTATGGTCAGGTGAGACCCAAGTTGCTTTGTGTATTCTTCTGTGTGGGAAGATGCTGCCTCCAATGACAAGTCGGTTTAGAGCACAAAAGTCTACAAACCTCTCCCCGTTCTCACTCATCTCCGAGCCTAGTCCCTGTCTCCCCATCACCTCTTCGTATCCGGTGTTGTCCTCCCCTATTTTGGCATTAAAATCGCCCATGACGATGGTGATGTCTCGCTCCGCACATTTGTCCACGGCACTCTGGAGTCGGTCGTAGAACTCTTGTTTCTCTTCCTCGTCACTGTCATTGGTGGGCGCATAACACTGGATGACGTTCAGCTTGAGCTTTTTCTTGGTTCTAAAGGCTGCTGTTATAATTCTTGGCCCAAGAGGTTCCCAGCCCATCAGCGCTCTCTGTGCCACTGGTGACAGCATGAGTGCTACTCCTTCTGTATGGGGGGCATTCTCCTCTTCATGACCTGAATACAGAATCATCTCCCCACTTAACAGCCTTTTCTGGCCAGACTGCGTCCATCTGGCTTCACTGATGCCTAGCAGGGAAAGGTTGTACTTTTGCATTTCCGCTGCTATCTGGGCGGCCTTGCCGCTCTGGTACATGGTCTTGACGTTCCATGTGCCCATGGTTGTATCCCTGGATAGAGAGAGGCGGCTCGGTCCTGTGGCTTCCGAAGACTTCCGGCTTTCACCACAGGACGTCATAAGTCTTCTAGTAGAAGAACCTTCCTCCTCCAGGAAAGGAATTACTGTTAGTCTTTTCGTCGGCGTTTTTGTAGCTATTTCCTTTTTTGCAGGGTGGGGAAGCTACCCCCACGCCCAACCCCCTTACTAGGAGGACCAGGGGTTTTCTGTCGGGGTCACCTTCCCTTAGACCATGTTGGTTCACGGCACCTTATTTCATTCGGTGCACCCCTCTCACGAGGGACCACCTATCCACCACCCAGGGGACGCGCCTCAGCGCCGTATGGTCCCAGCGCGAGGGAATCAATCCATAAGTAAACTAATCTGTGATTTATCTGATGGAAGGAAGACTAACAATGTGTCCGTCCATGAGTGAATCAATCCATAAGTAAACTAATCTGTGATTTATCTGATGGAAGGAAGACTGACAATGTGTCCGTCCATGAGTGAATCAATCCATAAGTAAACTAATCTGTCCTTAACCCTCTTAAAACCCCAAGGCCCCATTTCCCAAATTTTGGAGTTGTCACCTGACAACTATGTACCAGTTGCAGGAGTTGGATGGAGCATGATAATTCAAGGGTAGTGCCAGATTAGCTTGGCGCCTGAAGGCGCCAAGCTAATCTGGCACTACCCTTAAATTATCACAGTCCATCCATCTCCTGCGGTAGGGTCTTGGGGCTAAATGAGTTAAATAAGAAAAGAAACGGGGAAAAAATAAAACCAGAATCAGACTTCCATCCTTACCAGTGCTCGTCTGACATTTAACACCTAATTACTCAGACAAATGCAAAAATAAAGTGCTGTTTTACTGAGGCAAATGGACTATAGGATGATCATTATAGAGTTGTAGCTGATTAGTTTAGCACTTCAAGGTGCCAAGCTAATCAGGCACAACCTTTGAACTATCCAGTTATGTATCAAACTGTCCTCTTACTACAGAAACCAAGCAACTCAGGCACTACCCTTAAACTACAACAGCAAATCACATGATGAAACGGTCCACTCACTGTTGTATCCAACATCCTGCCGTCCGTATTGCGGCTTTTGGGTGGTGGTGGTGGTTGTGGTTACCCGCGTGCCACCGGGCGTCACAACCTGGGAGATCTCGATACGTCGCCGTGGAGACAGCTGACTGACACTGGGCGACATGGAGTTGAGAAGAAGGTCAGCCTCCACTGGATCCATGAAAAGGAACTGTGGGAAAGAGCAACAGGTAGTTTTTATACAGTGCAGTTTTGAAGAATATTTGTGAGGAAATGTGCATACACCTAACGGATCAAATGTATGCCTCTGGCAAGTCGATTGGACAAATTTCAACCCTTTGGCTGTCGGCAGCAGATTTAGTTGCCATGATTCCCGAAGGAATCACTGTGACAAAATCCACTACCGACAGCTAAAGGGATAACTGAGGCTGAAAGCTTCAAATTTGTACTCTGCCATATGCAAGCTACATTATAGTACAATACAATACAACTTTATTGTCTGTTCGAGTCAAGGCACAACAGAAATTTGCCTTTCGGCTCGTCATGAAACAACAATATAAGACATTAACAAACGCTACAAGAACATATCATGAAAAATTATCATTGCAGCAATCTATCACAAGCAATCTGTCACAAGATGGGAGGTAATGTTAAGTAGATCATACTTATCGCGGCGTTATAAACGAGAGTTCAAAATCGAGACAGCAGTTGGAATAAAAGACTTCTTAAAAACCTTCTTTTTGGCAAGTGGCATGTTGAAACGTCTGCCTGATGGTAGCATTTGAAACTGATCAGATAGTGGGTGACGAGGATCATTGACAATGCTAGCAGCTATCCTTCGGACAGCTCTATGGTACAGATCATCTACTGGGTACTGTCCTAGGCCAATGATCTTCTCAGCTGTTCCGACGATACGTGATAGTCTGCCCCTGTTTTTTATACTGAGGTTGCCATACCAAGCAGTGATGTTAAAAGCCAGTATGCTTTCGATCAGGCTTCTATAAACGGACTGTAAAACCCTGGAACTGACATCAAAACTTCTCAGTTTCCTAAGAAGGTACAGACGCTGGTTTGCTTTTTTCACAATCAGATCAGTGTTTCCAGTGAAGGACAGCCCACTATCCACGACTGTGCCAAGGTATTTAAATTCAGTGACCACCTCGACAGGTTGATTATTAATTGTGACAGGTACAAAAATGTCATCAACTTTCCTACTTATAGATAAGGATATAGACCAATGGCTTTAGTTCAAGAGTGGTGCCAGAACAGCTTGGCGCCTAGAGGCGCCAAGCGATTCTGGCACCACCCTTGAACTATTTTAGTCAAACTTATTTCACACACTGGTGTACTCTGAATATGGATTAACACTCTGAGCCGTAAGACCTAACTGCCTATATTTGGAAGCTGTCTTTTTAATTCTGCAATGCTGTTCAATACATTTCATGATGGATCTAGGGTGGTGCTGGAACAGCTTGGCCTCCTAGTCATTAATTAACCCATTTAGCCACAGCACATTACAGCAGGAGATGGATCGACCATGACAATTCAACAGTAGTGCCAGACTAGCTTGGCGCCATCAGGCGCCAAGCTAATCTGGCACTACCCTTAAATTATCATGGTCAATCCATCTCCTGCAACTGGTACAGTTATGACATCTCCAAAATTTGGGAAAGGCGGCTGTGGGGATAAATGGGTTAAAACAAAGTATTTTAGATCCGTTTCATAAATATCACATGACATCCTTGTGATCACACCATAACAGCCGTATCTTTGATTCTCCAACTCAAAGATTAGCCAGAATGCTGGGGTCCCCACCCCCCACCCCCACCTCCCCACCCCTCCCCTCCCCACCCCACCCCTCCCCCGGCCGTCTTTAACCCTGATCATTCGGAATACACCAGTGTGTGAAATAAGTTTGACTAAAATAGTTCAAGGGTAGTGCCAGAATCGCCTCTAGGCGCCAAGCTATTCTGGCACCACCCTTGAACAAAAGCCCTTGGTCTATATTCTTATCTGTAAGTACTGTGGAAGCTTGCATATGGCATGTACAAATTTGAAGCTTTTAGCCTCAGTATGATATGGGTTAACAAACAAACAAGAAAGCGGTGCTTTACTTAGGCAGCGCAAGAAAAAGAAAGGTCTGGATTAAGAAAAACGAATGCCACAGGTAAAGAATGTTTTATTTGTAACCTCCATAGGACATATGACTGAACAAGTCAATGGGGCATAATTTCATACCTCAGCGGTGAGCGTTCCAGTTGTATAATCAAAACTGCCGGGTTGAGCTTGGAGCCGCAAAATCTGTCGACTGCTTGGTGTTCGCTTCAGGTCTTCAATGTAAATCACACTTTCACCGACATACTCCTCAACTAGACAGGGGGGAAAAAAACAAATGAACAGATGTAAAACACTAACCTGTTCTGCTTGATTTTCACAAAAGCATGCAAACAAATGCACACACACACACACGTACCAACTCAGACTGTGTTAATGTAACAGTATTTTGATATATTCATTCACAGACCCAGACTTCAAAAGTCCCAACATCGACAAACTAGAAGTGGCCAACTTGAAGATTTTAAAAGACACAGACTTCAAATGTCAGAACATAGACAAACCAAAAGCGGCTGATTTGAAGGCTTGCCTCCATTTGATACAATGAGCGCTGAGGACAAAATTTTTCAGACGTCGTCTGCTAAAGACCGCATACCCAACAATGCAGGAGACAAACAGAGCAACATCATTCAAGGGTGGTGTCAGAATAGCTTGGTGCCTTAAAGGCGCCAAGCTATTCTGGCACCATCCTTGAAAAACATGGTCAATTCATCTCATGTTATAGTGCATCAGGTCTGAAAAGATTACATACATAATAAATTTTGCTAAATACATGCATATAAAGTGAAAATAAATGTCATTCATGGGCCCAATATTATTTATGTGTACCGACCTCCATCGGGGCGAGACTTGTCGTACACTTCAAACTTCACTTCTCGTGTCTGTTTGGTGATGTCCCTGGTGAGTGAAAAACAAAGAAAAATGTCATCAGTGTACATTGTAATACTATAAATATAAAAACATACTTGCATACAATTAAATGAGTGCTATTGGCACCAGCCTTGAATTATCATGGTCAATCCATCTCCTGCCACCGGTATACGGTCTTTATGTGACACCTCCAAAATGCAGCCTTGGTGTTAAATGGGTTAACCCTTATCTTTCGGAATACACCAGTGTGTGAAATAAGTGTGACTAAGATAGTTCAAGTGTAGTGCCAGAATAGCTTGGCGCCTCTAGGCGCCAAGCTATTCTGGCACCGCCCTTGAACTAAAGCCATTGGTCTATATCCTTATCTGTAAGTACTATAATCATTTTAATGTAGCTTGCATATGGCAGTGTACAAATTTGAAGCTTTTAGCCTTAGTGTGATATGGGTTAATACACAGATTTTGCATTTTGATTTATGATCACATTCACAGACAGATACGTCTGCAAGAGAAATAGACTTTCACGAGTCCCTACAACCAGGCAGGATCATGATATTCTCTGCCTCATGTTACCAGAACTAAATTCAATTGGTAAATTGTTCAACCGACAATGCCAAGCATTGCTATTTTAACCCACAAATCCTGAGGCTGATTTTTTAAAAAATCATTTGCTAACTGTCCTATGAAGGCTACACTGCAGATTAAATAAAAATAATAATGAGTACTTGGATAGCGCCTAACCTCAGATTAGAGCTCTAGACGCTTAACAAAAACTAATTGTACAAAAATAACTAATTACAAAAATGCAATTTACAAAATGTACTAAAACAAAATACAACGCACTTTGTAAACAAGCTATAAAGTCACCATTCAAAAGTGTCTTAAGAGAAAGATCAACCATATTAGTTCAAGGGTGGTGCCAGAATAGCTTGGCGCCTGAGTTGCCAAGCTACTCTGGCACCACCCTTAAACTACCGCTATCATAGCTAAATCAATTTCAAGCAGTTGTGTATCAGGATGAAAAGGGTGAATGCTTCTGCCACTTTTTCTCATTGTCTGCTATTTCTGATTCAGGGCTAACCTCTATTACACGTTCATTTAAAAAAAATATATATTATTCACTGTTACCGATATCATGTGTGCACATTATTTGCATTGCTTTTGTTTGTTTTTTTCTCAGTTTATTTCCTCATATTTCGATTTATTGTGTTTCTCTTGCTCTTTGCTGTTAATATTTATTTTCTAACAGAACAGTTTGTAAGAGAGGCGTTTTGCCTAAAACTTTATCCTGTAAACAAAATGTTTCATCATCATCATTATCATCATTTGTCGCTCTAATGGTCCCATACTGAGGACAATCACAATCTTTAATCAATGTGATATTCTACACTCACAGCAAGAAATGTTCGTCCCAGAAAGGGTTGGCCGTGTTTCTAACAACGCTGGATGCATAGCTCTGCACTGGTTCATCCGTTGACACGTAACACACAGCACTCACTGTACCTGCACACCAGAGTTGTCAATTAAATCAGTGGATTCTACTTCCTCTAACATAATCAGTAAATACAAGGAATCAATAACAAAATGATGTTGGGAATGATACAATGTGCAGATAAAAAGCTTGTGAATAAGCAACTTAATAAGTTGCCTCAGTTGTTAACTGTTAAAGCCCTGACACGCTATGACAGGATGTGGACTGACCATGATAGTTCAAGGGTGGTGTCGGAACAGCTTAGCACCTGTAGGCACCAAGCTATTCTGACACCATCCTTGAACTATCATGCTCCATCTGTGTCTAGAACTGTGATGTATACATTGAAAGATAACTAAAATAATGTGAATTTCACCCTCAGGATGTAATGAGTTGTAATTAACTTAGAGAAACAGTCTGTGCTCTGTATTTTCAGTCACTTACCTAACAAAGACCAACTCATCATGATGTGAAAAATAGGTGTCTATACATGAACCAGAGAACAACAGAGCAAGCTACGAGTAAGACCTACCTCCAACTGCAGAAGTCAAAGCATTGCCCTTAATGACCTTGACCAGGAGACGACGGTCGCCAACCATGCGTGGGGGTTTGGGGGGCCCTCCGGGGGATGGGGCTGTGAACTGCAACAACAAGACACACGAGTTAGATTAGTCATCCAGTCCATGTCACCCAATGGCACGCTGAATCACCTTAACCTCAGTGCCTTCTGTTCCGCATTCTGTCCTCCATCGCTCTTGTCCAGTATCAGATGTAATCATCACCCCACCCCCCCCCCTCCCCCCCACCCCCCACCCGCCCCCAACCCATGCATGAAGCCATCGGAACTGTTTATAATACAGGCAGCTGCATGCACAAGGGGTTTACAGCACCAAGCTAACAAAGAACTCTTGAACAACCAACCTGTTTCAACCTGACTTCATGGGGGACAGTGAGAAAAATAAAATAACGAAAAATGGTCCATGGACTATAATTATGCTCCATAATTCATGGCCAGCAAGAGACATAAATTCTCATGAGCCCCTGCGTATGCAGGGGCTCATGAGAATTTATGCCTCTTGCAGGTGAAACGGGCTGGTTGAAGAGCTGTTCTGCCTGAACCAAAAAGGTGAAATTCATCTTTCTGGGATTTTAAAAATGCATTTTTCTTTAAAAGGTATTTTTTCGAAAAATACTTACCGATGACATGACCTTATGGAAGTGTCTACTACTTACTCAATTCTAGCCTAAGAGCTCGTTGTGTTACCACACAACCCGGGAGGCACTCGGGGAACCCGGAGGGGGCCCGAGAGTTGTCTCCCGATACTGCCCGTCCGGAACCGAGTACCCATAATTCCTCAGTCATGATACTTAGCTCACCAGTGGCAAGCGGGGCAGGTGGGAGGGTCGTCTGAGTCATGTCATCGGTAAATATTTTTCGAAAAAATACCTTTTAAAGAAAAATGCATTTGTTTCATCAAAAACATTACCGATGACATGACCTTATGGAAGAATTGCGAAGAGGAGGGTGCCGCGCTCTAGCACACCTTAGGGCCCCAAGGGCCGCCCTCCCCACCGCAAAACTCCCGACGACCCTAGGTAGGTGTACACCTACGGCGCTGATGCGCCAGGAGGGAGATGTGCCCCACCAGAGCGAGTAGCCTCGCTGGGCTGCCATAACTCTGCGATAGAGGCGGGCGAAGTAAACCTGCCCGCCAGCACCCAGCAGCCACGATGTGTAAGACAGCCCAGTTCCTGACGACTGGGAAGTTCGTGGCCATGCACGTACCTTGAATGGACGTACTTAGCTTCTACGCTCCCTGAGGGGAGGGATCCTGGAATTTGGATCGTATGACTGAGGAAGATCGTCTGGCCTGAAGCGTCAGTGCTGCCGGGCACCGCCAAGAGGCGAGCGCGTCCGCTCCGGACGGCTATGTTGTCATAGGTATACGTGAGGCTTGCTCAGGGCTTTGCTGCCTGGTTTCCTGGGGAAGAGAGACCCCTCAGCGGCGGCAAGGTGAACCTGTGGCGTGAGCCAGGAGCCAAGGTCCAGGCAAGGCAGGGTCCGGGAAGAGCTGTACGGAACTGTTCCCTCGAACTGTATGCAGACAGGGTGAGTCGCAGCTCATGTAGTTCGTTAACCGGGCCACTGTGGTCACCACCCTCCAGTACCGAAGGGTCATGTCCTCGACGGCACACCCTGATCTCCGAAGCCAGGGGAGAAGTCTGCCAGCTGGGGTCAGCAGGGTCGGTGGGGGTGAGGCAACGAACGCCGTCCAAAGCACAGTGCCTTGCCGACTTTATTTGTAGAGGCGTCACGTTGAGGGATGCGAGCCATAGCGAAGCTTCCACTGCTGACCACGCGAAGACTCTAGTGTTGAGGGTCTGCCGCAACCTCCAAGGCGAAGGAGTAGGCTCTCCAGCAAGGCGGAACAGCAACCGTCGCGGCTGCACAAGCATCTTGTAGAATGCGGGAAGCAGTAGCGGGGGGTCCAGGCAAGCTGCGGCGATCAGTGGTCCAGGAACGGTTCCAAGGGACGGGGTGACCAACAGGACGAGCGGTGAATCCTTCCCACGGATTGGCCAGAGCATCGAGCGCCTCAGCCAGGGGGGCTGGAATCAGGTAGGCGATGGGTAAGCCTGTGATCCCACCTCGTGGTGAACAGGACAACTAAGCCGTCTCGCCAGCGCGCCAATCCTCCAAAGGTGTCCTGGTGTACTCCGTGTGTAGCAACTGGTTCCACCGGGGGAAATGTCGACCCAGACACCTCGTCGGCCAGGGCAGTGAGACGCACGGAAGGGTATAGTGGTTCTCGCACCGACGCAACGGGGGTAGAGGAGCACGCACCGGTTGGGAGATCGCAAGCCACCCTGATCCTGGATGTACGCCTCCGCTGACCCTTGCCGGATAGGACGAGCAGCTCCTGGAGACCGAGTCCTTCCTCCCACGAGATGTCCTCCTAGCTTGCGTCCGAACAAATCCGTAAACGCTCTTGCCCGCAAAGCCCGTAGGTCAGGGAGCCGGAGATCGAGAAGAACTGCGGAAGTAGGAAGCGTAGCTGAAGCAGCCGAGCCTAGAGATGATTGAAGAGGGGGGAGGGGGGTAGCTCCGACTTCCTTGTAGAGGCTAGGCAAACCAACCGCGAGCACAGCCGGAAAAGGACAACCTGTCCGAAGTCCGGAGTTCCCCAGGTGCGCCGAAGGAGGTTGTCGAGTTGGTTAGACGTCAGGGAGACGGGGCTGCACCTTGGTTCCACAGTGTCCAGGTGGTGGTTGAGGACCCCAGGAGCGTCCAACGGCTGGAAGCTCCAGAAGCAGTGATGACTCCTTCGCGTGTGAACCGAGGAACTCTGTGGAGGCCGAGCGCACGGGTACCTGGCGACAAGGGTCGGCAGATCCGGAAGAACTCGAACTCCTAGATCTGGAGGCCGGACCTAGGACCACCTGCTAGGACCGCATCCTAAGGCTGGCCTGGGGTCAGAGAATGCGTCTCGCGAAGCCAAGTCGTAGAAGCATCGTCCAGTCTGCTCCCTGCGCTGAAGTCCTGGTCCTCCGAAGAAACCTGGTGCAGCAGAGTCGTCAGCACAGGGGGGTCTTCTGCGGTAGGTAGACCTGCAGGGGGCCAGAGGTCCTCGAACAGAGAACGAAGGCCAGGGTCAGGGGCTCCCCAATCCCATGTAGCGTAGGGCGTCACGGCCGAGCGAGGTCACTAGTCCAACCGCAGTGCCAAGAGCGGATCCACAGCAGGCTGGGGCAGACGAACTCCTGTGAAATCCCGAGAGCCAATCCTGACGAGGGCAAGCAGAATGGCCGGAACTCCATGCGGGGAGAAGCAATGAAGACCCGAGAGAAGAAGCGCTGGGTAGTCGTGACGCCGGTCACGAAGTCCGGAAGCCACGGCCGAACTCCTAGCTGTCTCCCAGCTTCCACCAGTGAAGATTCCTCTCCCGAGGGGGGGGGGGGGGAGGGGACGGCATGCCGTCTACCGCAGGAAGCGTAGAGTCGATGCGCAGGGCACTTCGATCAGGGCAAGGAAGGAGTCCAATGCGACTAGCGGTCGGCTTGCGTGTGGGTCCTGAACGCTCGAAGTCCCAGGACGCGTGCTAAGGTCTCCGCGAGCCGAGCTCTGTATCGAGGTGGGTTCGCTGCCAGCGAGGTGACTCCGCGTAGGATCCAGCGGGCTTCCGTGAAGACGAGTGGGGATCGGAAGTGGACAAGGGACGGCGTGCAGCCCGTCTTACGAACCGAGCTCTGTAGGGCGGTGGGTTCTCTACCTGAAACCAGGCTTTGTCCAGGCAAGTTCCCTCCTGGGAACGGCCGCATCGATTAGCCCACTCCGCGCCATAGTCTGTTGCGTCCGGCGTGGCGATCTATCCAAGGTCGTCGAAGACTTGAGCGGTCGGAGTACACGCCTTTACCACAGCTGACACTTAGTTCGCTTCAGGCTGCCAGAGAGATAAGGCGCGGCGAGGTCACATTCCACTGTCGCTCGCTCATTCTATTTATATCGCTCTTGCAACTGAGCAGTATACAGCGTGTCCGGCGCTCTGCGCTATAACAACTACCTACACGTTTGTATTCATAACACATCTCAGCCTAAAGTGACTGTTGTGAAAGCAACATCGTTCAAAAGATGAAGATTTCACCTACACACTGATACCAAACATGACAACATTACGACTTACACTTGTGTAGCAGATAATGGTGAAAATAAAGAGAACGAGAATTTGTTGATGTATGATGCCGGTGTTTGTTGTGAAATTGACAAAGTTCCCACAGCTATAACAGGAAGACGTAACTTTTCCCAATGAAACACACTTGCACGCATAAGGGTCAGCATGCCTACAGTAAGTATCACTTACCAGATTTTCGCTACGCGCTGGGGGATGGAAGCAGGAGGGTGGTTAATGAGGTCACTGACAAGTGTCGACAGACAAGTACCAGGCGCCTGCCTTAGTACACTCCCGGCCGAATCGGGGAAAGTGAGGGCTTAGTTACACGGATACTATTGAGGAGATAGTCACGTTTCTTTCTCGGGAAATAGTGTAACACTAACAGTGAACCGTGTACATGTACTTTTGATTTAACTTTTGATCATGATGGAGTCTGATGAAACGCATACAGTCTGTGTACACACAGGTGTGTTCCATGCACTGCGACTAAATGCATTGTGCAGAATATGTGGCGGGAGATCACAAAAGAAACACAGTGATAAAAAGTCATATCTTTGTATCAAATATGAACACTTAATCCACAAGTGTTATGGAATTAATATCCAGGAAGACAAAGACCTGATGCACTCCAAAACACTGTGTAGTAGTTGCTATAGTCGGATGAAACGGATAGACTCTGAAACACGTGTGTCTGCGGAGACAACGCGAAATGCGGCGTCTGATATTGCCTCATCACAACACATTTGGACCATGTTCGATCCAAATACGAGTGTTGAAGAATGTGTCGCGTGCGTTCATTTCATGCAGCTAGGTAAAGGAGGACGACCAGCGAAGGGTGCACATGGGAAGAAACGACCGTTTCGATCTGTGGAATGTCACAGTGACACTCATAACACTGACACTAATAACAGCACTAATGAAGGTGATAGTGGTATACAAGTTTTCATTCCCGCGATGTCTACTCCCCGTAAAACGCCATGCAAAGTCGATGCTCAAACGTCGCCGTTACAAAGAGTGTGGACCCCATCTCCACCAGCCAAGCGGACGCATGAAATAGCCATTTCACCCATTGAAAAAACGGGTGTCGATATAGCCACATCTCCACATATCAAACGACCCAGCCTTCGACCTGTCCAGGAACTGCAGATGCCATTGACAAAGGAGGAAGAAAAATATCAGACGGCACTAAACCGCACAATGCTTAATGAATCAGCTGATGCCACAATCCGTTGCAAGACTGGAGGACAGCCTTTGTATTTTATGCACATACCAAAACCAAGAAAACCAACAACAGGGGCATCATCAGCCGTAATACGAAGAAGGTCTAAGGTATTAGCCCATTCTAGAGCAAATATGTCTGGCGGATCAGAAGTGGATGAAGCTGAACAAATAACTGACGAGTTAAGACGAGAAAGAAATGAAAAAATGACTGCAATATTAGACAGAGCAGGCCATAGGCGATCCGTGTATGTCTGTAGAAAACAGGGTATTGCTCTGAGAACCAATCTAGGATTAAGCTGGTCCAAGTACAGAACATACAAACGCTTCATGAGAAGTATTGGTGTCAAACTTGAAAGTGAAAGAAAGGAAAGACAGACCCAGAAAGAAGCGCTCTGTGGCACAGTGACCATTGAACAAAAGAATCTGACTTTTGAAAACAAAGTAACAAACAAGAAAGAAAGCCAGAAAACGCCTGTCGCCTACATAGAGGATCTCACACATTTTGTTCCTGAACTGCTTGACAAGTTTGAAGCTGCAAATCTTCTTGAATGGCATGAACAAATACCAAATGATGAAATTTGGATAAAACTAGGAGGAGATCATGGCGGTAACAGTTATAAAACAATGCTTCAAGTTGCTAATCTCCAAAACCCTAACTCTAAACACAATACGTTTTTGGTGTGTATGGCTAACTGTAAAGACAGTCATGAAAATCTTCAAACAATTTTGCAGCCGTTTAAAGAGCAGGTGTCACTTCTCCAAACCATGAAATGGAAAGAAAAACAGATACGTGTATTTCTGTTTGGCGATTACGATTTTCTCGTCAAACTCTTTGGTGCTTTTGTCTAGTGTGTCAGCAAATGTGCTGAACCGCAAGGTATATTTAAAAACACTGTTGAATACTGTGACCTGTGATGGACTAATCGGATTTTAGTACACGGAGGGCATTAGCAGTCTGTGGAATACCGGGACTACGGGCGAGAAATGCCAGAACGCGACCTGTCAGTGACCTCATTAACCACCCTCCTGCTTCCGTCCCCCAGCGCGTAGCGAAAATCCGGTAAGTGATACTTACTGTAGGCATGCTGACCCTTATGCGTGCAAGTGTGTTTCGTTGGGAAAAGTTACGTCTTCGTGTTATGGCTGTGGGAACTTTGTCAATTTCACAACAAACACCGACATCATACATCAACAAATTCTCGTTCTCTTTATTTTCACCATAATCTGCTACACAAGTGTAAGTCGTAATGTTGTCATGTTTGGTATCGGTATGTAGGTAAGAATTTCAACTTTTGAACGATGCTACTTTCACAACAGTCACTTTAGGCTGAGATGTGTTATGAATACAAACGTGTAGGTAGTTGTTATAGCGCAGAGCTCCGGACACGCTGTATACAGCTCAGTTGCAAGTGCGATATAAATAGAATGAGCAAGCGAGAGGGTAATTTGACCTCGCTGCGCCTTATCTCTCTGGCCGCCTGAAGCGAACTAAGTGCTACGCGCAAGCACTGGCTGGTAAAGCCGTGAGTACCGGGAAGACGGCAAGGGCGTCGGCGGGTCTGGAACTCACAGGAGCCGGGCGCTCACGTCGGCGAAGTTCCAAGTTGCGGCCAGATCAGTGTAGGTGGAGCAGGCGCCGCAAGCGAGGTCGGAGGCACCTCTGGAGACAGAGCTTGTAGGTATGGATGGAGACTGGAAACTCTGCCTCGCTGGGCGGTCACCAACCGGCCCTGTAACCACCCGCCGCCAGCTCAGCGTCCTTTAGCTAGCAGCGTTGTCCTGGTGGGGTCCTTCCAGGAAGCCTGCGCGGTGCCAGCATACCTGCTCCGAGCGCGAGATCCTGCGCTACGTCGTCGGCCGCCTGGACGGCTTTTAATCCGACCTTGAGCGGTGTGTGGGTTCCGTACTGTGCGCCCAGCGGATTCCGTTTTGTGCCGAGACGATGCCTGCGTGCGAGAATGTCTTCGCGAACCGGGCTCTGTATCGAGGTGGGTTCGCTGCCAGCGAGGTGACTCCACGTAGGAGCCAGCGGGCTTCCGTGGAGACGATGTATGTGTGCGAGAATGTCTCCGCGAACCAGGCTCTGTATCGAGGTGGGTTCGCTGCCAGCGAGGTGACTCCACGTAGGAGCCAGCGGGCTTCCATGGAGACGAGCGGGAATCGGCAGTGGACGATGGACAGCGCGAAGCACGTCTCTCCGAACCAGGCTCTGTAGCGAGGTGGGTTCTCTGCCTGTCACAAGGCTATGTCCAAGCGCATTCCCTCCTGGGAACGGTCACAACGATCTACCCACTCCGCACACTATACCGACGCGTCCGGCATGGTGATCTCTCAGTCATCTCGTCGGAAACTCAAGCGGTCGGAGTACCGGGAACAGCAGCCGGTATTCAGCAGGTCTGGAACCAGTGACAGGTGCCGGGCGCTCTCGTCGAAAGAAGCTCCAAAGTTGCGACCAGCGCCGTTCAGGTCATGTGGAGCAGACGTCACACGAACGTACGGAGGTACGTCCGGCACATGGTAGACAGACCTTGTGTGAGTCCGACGGTCACTGGAATCCTCCACGTCGTGTGCAGGTCATCCAGAGGCCACTGCAACATACCAAAACCGAAGGCACGCGGGCGTGGGCCTGAGGGACCCTGCCCTGGTAAGGCTAACCTTCGCAACACAAAGTCACAACAGCGAGGAACAAACCTGTCAGCAAGCGCCTGGGCCTGCAATACATCCCCGCAAGCCAGAGAGTGCAGCCATATGGGCCCCGGCAAAGCCAAGGCAAGCACCCTACCTTTGCAACCCACCATCTGCGAAGAAGAGGAGTCACGGCTAACCTCTCTGTTTGTCCATCCTGCCAAGGCAAATCCCCAACCATCACCAAGTGTTGTACCTGTCTTCCCAGCGAATTCCTTCGTGCGCTGGGTACATCCTTGCCTACACACGCGTGGCAGTCACCCTTGGTCTGGAAGGCCATAGCCCGCCACGCTAAGGTGAGCATACAACACATCATGCACAACAAAACTCAAGCATAGGCCTGAAGCAAGCGGCAGGCACAGTAACCTTATCAATAAAGGCAGCAAGGCGTGGCCACAAGAGGCCCCGCCCTCAAGTGAGCAAATGCCTGATGCCCAAGAACTCAAACACGTGATGCCAAGAAAAGGCCCAAAACAAGCGTCTGGCACATCAACATTACCAAGTAATGGAGACAGGGGGCGAACACGCTAAGGGTAATACACGACGCATAATCAGGCCTGTTTACTCCTATGACACTACGGTGTACCCACAAAGCTCGTCCGCCTGATCAAGAGCAGCTACGATGGCATGACATGTCGTATGATCCACGAAGGGCAGTTCACCAGGGAGCTCCAGGTCAGAACTGGTGTCAGGCAGGGGTGTCTGCTGTCTCCGTTCCTCTTCCTACTGGCCATAGACTGGGTCATGAAGATGACCACGGAGCACAGACGAAGTGGAATACAGTGGACACTGTGGACACAGCTTGACGACCTCGATTTTGCAGACGACTTGGCATTACTGTCCCACACTCATCAACAAATGCAGGACAAGACCACGAGGCTTGCTGACATCTCGTCCCAAGTGGGCCTCACCATTCACAAACAGAAAACAAAGACAATGAGGCTGAACACAACCAGGGAAGAACCAGTCTTGCTTGCTGGCACCCCGTTGGAGGAGGTGGAGTCCTTCACCTATCTCGGGAGCATCATAGACAAAAAAGGCGGCACTGATGCAGATGTCAGAGCACGAATCGGTAAAGCCAGAGCAGCCTTTCTCCAGTTAAAAAAAGTGTGGAGTTCCAGAGAGCTGTCACAACACACCAAAGTCCGGATTTTCAACTCCAATGTAAAAGCAGTTCTCCTATATGGAGCAGAGACTTGGAGATTGACAAAAACCACAGTCAACAGAGTACAGACCTTCATGAACAGTTGCCTTAGAAGAATTTTGAAAATCCACTGGCCAGAGAAGATCAGCAACGTCAGACTCTGGACAGAGCAGATAACAGCAGACAATGAAATTGGGCGAAGAAGATGGGGATGGATCGGTCACAGCCTGAGAAAGCCAGCTTCCAGTATCACTAGGCAGGCATCGTCATGGAACCCCCAGGGAAAGAGGAAAAGAGGTAGGCCGAGAAACTCCTGGCGTCGAGACCTCCAAGCAGACATCAAGAGACTGGGAACCACCTGGAGTAGAATCGAAGGAGAAGCACAGGACAGGAGTTGCTAGGGGTGACAGGCGTAAGTAAGTAAGTAAGTAATCAGGCCTGTTTAGCCCTTTTGTGCAGTCAGTGTCCTTCCAACTGACTAATATAAACTTTGCACCTCACATGTGTATCCAAAATATAAAAGTGCACATGTATGTTTACCCCCCAGCCAAATTGTGTACCTAAACACGCCAAACGTGCATGGTAAACAGGTCTGCATAATGCACAACAAAAACAAGCATTACATGACCGACTCAGTACCGAAGTAAGCGTCTGCTCTCACCACATCCACCAACGTAATGGCGTCAAGGAATGGGCTGGAGCACAACACATTCCCCGAACCACACAAGGTACAAGTGAGTAGGTAAGGTACAAGTGAGTAGGTAAGCGCCAGAAATTAGGATCGACTTAACTTTCGCCGATCTTTCACACCACTCCCATTCCATTAAAGGTTTAGCCGTGAGGCACAACGTGCCCTGCATCGCTAGACGCCATCTTGGAAAAAGAATCTGACAACCTGTGGACCTGCGCCGTTTAAGAATGATCGTTTCAGATCTTAACGTCTTATTTCTTTTCCCTCAAGCGGAAATGCCTTCTTTTTAAACAGCGGAACTTTTTTTTTTTTTTTTTAAATAACGCTGCTATCCACGGAAGGAGGGAGATTTTGACCCTAAATAACGCCACACCAACAACCAAAGGAGAGTGGGGACGGGCGCGAGGCCCGCCAAGGTAAAAGTCAAGAATTTCAGCGAACCAGCAACAGCGCAGATGAAGACTGCCTCCGTGCCCGCTCAACCAGTGCCCAGCCCGGGAACCGGCCGAGGGCCAACCCAGCTACCTTACCTTCCGCCGGAGTGAGAATGGGGGGAGAAAGTGCAAACACCCAAGGAATGACCGGCAAGGTCCCTGCGACGCTCATCGCGTAGCCCAGGCACCCAAGCAGCCGAAGAGGGCAGCCGCCAACGCAGAGGGGATGACAGAGCCACGCAGTGGCACAGGCAGGGCCGGCGAAGTCGAAGCCCAGAGAAGAAACCAAGTCCGGAAGACCGGCGAACTGGTCGAAATCCAAGTCCGTAGGCTAGAGCAACACGTCTGCACAGCGTGAGCCTAAGTAGACTGACTGAGGAATTATGGGTACTCGGTTCCGGACGGGCAGTATCGGGAGACAACTCTCGGCCCCCTCGGGTGCCTCCCGGGTTGTGTGGTAACACAACGAGCTCTTAGGCTAGAATTGAGTAAGTAGTAGACACTTCCATAAGGTCATGTCATCGGTAATGTTTTTGATGAAACAAAGGCTGGATCAGTCTCCCGACTGAAGACTAAAACTGTAAGTGAATAATATTTTTTACAGTGAGTTCCTTTGCTACGGGGAAAATAAGGGTGTGTGAAAAATGGCATGTGGACAGGCTAGCTAAATGCAAGACTGCAACATGAACAGAGTAATAAAGCACAAATATCTCCAGGCAAGAGATATAAATTCTCATGTGCCCCTGCATCCTGCAGGGGTTCCTGAGAATCTATGTATCTTGCACACAGAATTGGGCCGACTGAAACGAGAAATGCACGTCCTACTCACAGCACTCTGGTACTGAGACGGCGAAATGGGCTCGAAAAGCGCCTCGTTCCCATGGCTACCAGCGGCAGGTTTCTGTTGGAACTGTGGCGGAGATGGCGCTTGCGTCTTGGGCTGACTCTGACTCACAAATTGCTGTTGTTGCTGTAACAGGATACAACTACGTCAACATCAAAGTCAGCATAACCGCCACAGGGCATGCGTGCACGTTAAAACAAAAGTCAAAAGATTTGGCAAGTTTTCAGTTACCGTTTACCCACAATAGCACCTTGACTGCCACTGATAATACTGCTCAGCAGAAAAGACGCGTTTATGCATATTTTCTGCCAAGCGATAGCAGTCATAGCAGTCAAGGGGTTAAAACTATGAATGAATATTACACAGTACAATAAATTGCTAGCAGAAAAAGGGTTAGTTTAGGCACACTGAGGAGGAGGAAAAAAAGGCTAAGTCAAATGATTAATTCTTTTGAGACATGCCGCATCCGGATTCGCGGCATAAAGCCGCGAATCCGGATGCAGCATGTCTCGAAAGATTGATTGATTGATTGTACATTGCTTAACGTCCCGACAGCAACAAGGCTTTCTCAGGACGTGCCTGCACTGCTTGTGAAAAAAAAAACTAAACAGAACATTGAATGTATGTCGCCAGCCGGTCAAATACATTAACCCTCTTCTGCATAGAGCGCCCGCCAGCGCCTGCTGAAAACACACAGTGTTTGTGCATAGAACGCCCGGTAACGCCCGCTGAACCACGTGTATACTGTGGAGGCTGCCATGTTTACCATGGTAATAGAAATCTCGCGAGACCACAAGCCTCATTTTCGAGATTCTTTCCACTTCCTGTCAAAGCACGCCATGTGCATTTTGGACGTTTCCTTACAGAGCAACAAATTTTTGAAGTTTCAAGTGTGAATCGATGGCCTCGAACTGTGGTGATCATTGGTGGGGGAGAGCAGTGACTATGAAGATTTTGAGGGATTTACAGAGCAAGGCTTGGTGAAAGTGGATAGAAGAGGGGAAGAATCTGACTTAGATTTGGAATGGGATGACTTAGGGATCGTTTTTGTTTAGTCAACATAATCGTCTGAGGATGAAGCTTGTGATCATCAGCAACTGAGATTCAGAGTACGTAAAACAGCAGTTCAGTCAACTTTAGATTTTCCCCCTTTATTTCCTTACACATTTTACAGCTCCACAAATGTTTATTTTATATCTTTATTGATTTAACACTTTAGAAAAAATAATTGCTCTTTCTCAAGACTTGTCTAAATATTTTTAAACATTTTTTTTTAAATGTCACCCATTCAAAATTACGGAGTTGATTCCCTTTGGTGATATTTTCAAGAGCCGCCTGGCATATGCACTTGCATGCAGAAGAGGGTTAAATAACCCTAACACATGGGGCCTAAATAAAGCTAAGACCATTTAGCAATACACATCCAATATCAAGAGCTACAGGCAGTGCAGACAGTAGGGAGAGTTTTAAAAAGGCAAATACAGGTGAATGGACCTCGGGTAGACAGAAACACATGCCCCAGAATAGAGAGAAAAACTCACCCTGTGGGGCTGACCAGGGTGACCCTGGGAACTAAAAAGTACCTAACCCCACCCAAGTCCCCCAGGGCAGACCCGGGTGGGGCATCTCGAAAGAGTTAAAAGGATGACAACTGATATACCCCAACCATTTCCCAGCACTCGTACATTTCCAGCTCAAGCATGTTTTTACAAATGTCCGCAGCAGTGTGCAGTGACCGGGTGGTTCATTTAGACAGACAAAGATGTTCATCTACACAGAGAATGGTTTGTCAAGAGGATTCAAAGTTTAGACGGTTACTGTGAGATTTATCTTTAGTCGAGGAAATAATAATAATAATAATAATAATAATACTGTTTATTGCCATTTGCCTTAAGAACATAAAGCACAGGAATGTGTGTTGGTGTCGTTACAATTACAAACATCACAGTCAACAATAAAAATAATTAATACTCTATCACACAAATCCAATGCTCTACACACACTGTCAAAACTTTAAAACTAAACAACTAATCTCACAAAGCAATACGTACCCATTCACACACCCACGCTCATCTCCCACACAGCCCACATGCCTATTAATTTAAGAAGTCTAAATTAATTAAAGGTATATCGTTTAAAATGAAAACAGAATATCATAGAGTAAATATGTCGCTAATTTAGTGATCACAGTCGGGTGTAAAACTAGTTAGTTAATATAGTTAAAATATAGTTAATATAATAGTTCACACTGACGTGAGACCTGGGAAACAAAGGACAGGAATGCTTGGGTCTCGACATCTACACAGCAGAAACTGTTTTGAGTGACCACCATAATGAGAGTTTACCTGTCACTAAAGACCATCACTCAGGTGGATGTCGGCACAGTGCCCAAGTGATGGTCTTTAACCTTTTTATCCCCGATGCACAGCAGGAGACAGATCGACCATGATAATTCAAGGGTAGTGCCAGATTAGCTTGGCGCCTGATGGCGCCAAGCTAATCTGGCACTAACCTTGAATTATCATGGTCGACCCATCTCCTTCAACGGGTACACAATCGTCAGGTAACATCTCCATGCGGCCTTGGAGTTACATGGGTTAGTGACATGATACATTTTGCACTTTGCGACTGCTCTTGAGCACCTGTCTTTAAGACCACTCTTTTTTTTCTGGCAAAATAAGGTGGCCACGCAAAACAAGTTCTACTGTAAAATGTAAAACTAAAAACAAACAGGAGACACTATTAGTATTACTGGCTAGAAGAAACAAATGGGGAAGAGCTACCTGTGAGATGGGGGGTTGATGGCGGACGGGCTGTACGGAGATGCTCTGAAGGGGTTCTGTTTTCTGCACACTCACGCTGTGTACGGGCTGCGGGCGGCTCTGGGGCGGCACTTGCTGCACTACCGGTGCCCCCTGGTGGGACGAGGCGGGCTGCTGGATGGACGAGGCAAGCTGCGTCATCTGGTTTTGCAGGTTCTGAGCCGTAAAACGCTGAACGTCAGTCGCACGTGAGCGAAGAGGTAGGTGGTCATATAGTTAGAAGAGGCCACAGGTACCAATTGGGCGGGCGAACACGTAGGCAGACAGTTAGGAGAGGCCACAGGTACCAAATGGACGGGCGAACAGGCCGAAAGACAGGTCAACAGGCAGACGGGCAGCCCCACAGCCAAACAGATAGGCAGACACGCCAACAGACCGGTGTACAGGCAGACAGACAGGCCAGCAGACAGGCCAATAGATGGGTGGACAGGCAGGGAGACACGTCGTCACATGGCAGATGAATAGTCAGGAAGATGGACACAGGAGTAGACGATAGGCAAGAGCACAGACAAGGAAAGAGGGAATAAAAATGCAAAAAGTTAAGACGGGCAAAGCAGCGACAAATATGACAAGAAAAACTGTGTTCCTTAAAGATACATGGGTGACGGAATTAAATTTTTTAAATGACAAGAAGTGATCCACAGTCAAACATACTATGCCCCATAATCCATAGTCAGCAAAACACATAAATCCTCACGCGTTCATGAGAATTTATGCCTCTTGCAGATGGAACAGACTGACTGAAGGGCTGTTCAGTCTTCAGTTTTGAAAAAGCTGAATCAGTCTCAAAGACTGAAGACTGTCACCCATAAAGATAAAAATTCTCAGAAAAAGGCAGAAATTATTTCTGTATAGCCACTGAGACTTTACAAATCATTTGAGCACATAATAAACTTGAGCATAGAAGAGCATAGAAAAGCTTAGAAAATATGAATATTGTCACCAAACTTAAAACATTCATATAAAGACAGAAAGGAAAGATTCCCTTGTATGTATCAGGACAGCACCTGATGATAAAACTGCAAGGTATGAAGGTCAAGGAAACAATGAACAGGTTGGTTGCACAATGATCAGTATAGAAAATACAGGTAATTTGTGTGCTGGTCTGCAATGTTGGACCTTACGGCAGCAGGCCATGTGGAACAAAATCACAGACTAACAGACATTTCACTCCGTAGGCAGCAGTCATCACAAATTACAAAATGCACAATTCTGCATCTCACATACGTACCAAGTCACTCAGGCTGCAAACATCACCCATACTGTGAGAGGCATAGATTCTGAAGTGCCCCAATAATTGCTGGCAAACATTAACCCTTTGGCTGTTGGTAGCGTTTTTTTGTCGCGATGATTTCTGTAGGAATCATCGCAACAAAATCCACTACCGACAGCCAAAGGGTTAGTGCCAATGTCCCCCTGAATGGAGGACGAGTTGGGTGCTTGACGGAAAGACACTTCCCTCTACTTGTTGGCGGCCTCCAGTTCCCTTTGGCAAGGTTCACCAACTGTCCACATCCAAACTGTCTCTAAATGTGTTAACCTGTGATTCTGAACCTTAGGGCTCTAGACCGTAAGGTACAAAACCATAGACCAGCTGCAGGCCATCATGCACCCCCCCCCCCTCCTCCCACACACTTTACCCTTTTACAAATTCCCCTTTTAGTTTTAGCTTTGAAAATCCACTTTGAGTTTTACTGTACATTGTTTGCTTTTATATCAGCAGGGAAGGAGTGGGGTGGAGTGGGGTGGGCAAGATAGAGGGGGTGAGGTAAAACAATGTCTAAATACAGCCAGAAAAATTATGGCTGATATTAACCCATATCATACTGAGGCTAAAAGCTTCAAACTGGTACACTGCCATATGCAAGCTACATTATAGCACTTAGAGATAAGGACCAGATATAGACCAACGGCTTTAGTTCAAGGGTGGCGCCAGAATAGCTTGGCGCCTCTAGGCGCCAAGCTATTCTGGCACCACCCTTTAACTATTTTAGTCAAACGTATTTCACACACTGGTGTATTCTGAATGATAAGGTTTAAAGAAAACAGCCTGTGCTCAAGACACAGAAAAAGGGGAACAGCAAACCAAGTAAGTCTGGATAAAAAGGCATAACATGTCTGGGGAAAAGGGCATTTCAAGGACAAGCAAAGAAATACTGAATTCATTGCTTGTGTGCTGGTCTGTGATTGTGAACCTAACAGCTGCAGGCTGTATGATCTAAAATTACAGACCAAAACACATTTTCCACAGCATAGGAAAGGAAAGATATACATGTGTCAAGAAATTCTGTCTGATGGAAAAGGGATTCACAAGAAATGGGAAAATCTTTACAAGGACCTGACTACAAGAGACCAAAAGACAACGTCTGTGATTTTGGACCTTATGCCATGAGGCCATAAGGTCCAAAATCACAGGCTTGCATATGCATGTACAACAACCAGGAAATACATATTGTGCATAACTGCTTGTATACAAAGGAACACAGCAAACATGATTATATATATGGCCCAAAACATCACTAATGTGATTACACAACTAAAACATCACTCATATATAACACAGCAAAAACATTCAGTGATTCACTTCCCGACAAAGCACTAGAAGAACCCTAGAAGAAATACCATATGCAGTGGACTGATAACAAGGCTATGGCTTTACTTTCTAATCTGCTTCCTTCACCAGGAAACATATGTGTACTATTAATCACGTAATGTGACCTGCAAAATCACAGTTAACCCAGATAAGAAAAGTTACTTTACAATATTCCCTATTCTAATTGACCATATGTCTCTTTTTCAGCACTCCAAACGTACGAGTGACTGTTCAATTTTATTTCAATTCAACTCTTAACCTCCCAAAACTAAATGACTTCCATTCTATAGAATGGAAGTCATTTAGTTCTGGAAGTTTAAGGGTTAAATTGTTAATCTATAGATGTTTGAAAATCAGCATCAGGTAAAAACTGAAGGTGGCTCAACAAAAACAGTGGACTAAGTCATAAACTCCCAGAACTAAATGACTTCCATTCAATAGGAGTTTGTCTGTCCAGGCTTTTTCGCCAAGAAAAAACATAGTATCTGACCTTCTGATTTACTGAACAGTTCTATCAACTGTCAAATCCCATTTCAAACTCGATGTGCCGTGAATGCTAAGCAAATTTAATTGGCTCTTACAAAAGCCATGGATTCATCCCTTAGCTTAAAAGGTGAAAATGCGAAGGAACGAAATAGTCAAGGGACGATTTTTTTTCTTTTTCCTCCACCCCCCCAAAAGCCATACCTCAAAATATCTGAATCTAACACTACAAACATTAAAAGGGTACTTAATAGACATTAGCAAGAAATAATATCTTACATTGCATCTGCCCTTTTGAAGACAATGTATGTTTATTTTTGTGAACAGCAAGATTTTCATTGTGATACAACAATCTTGCTTGCCTTCCCAAGGTAGGTATGTTGAAGATATGAGGCCTATGGCACCTCCTGGAATACTCAATAACTTAGTGCTGAGTGTTCTTATTTTCGTAAAGTGCAGAACTGAAGGGTTTAGAGGGGATGTGCAATACTTCACCACGGGTGACAGCGTACAAAACTGAAAAATGACTGAAACGGACCAGGGACTAACAATGCCCCATGATCCATGGCCAGCAAGAGACATAAATTCTCATGAGCCCCTGCATCCGCAGGGGCTCATGAGAATTAATGCCTCTCGCAGGTGAAACAAGCTGGCTGAAGGACTTTTCTGTCTGAACAAAAAAGCTGAAATTCCGTTTTCTGGGACTCTGAAAAAGCTGAATCAGTCTCCAGACTAAAGACTGTCACCCATGCTTCATTATCTCTAGATCTCTGAAAAGGAAGGGTCAAGCTGTCCATTTACCGCACCCCTCTGAAACTAAGACTGTGCAAACTATGAACTGCAACAAACAAAAATGTTTCAAAGATTGTTTCATGATTTACAACACCTCTCGTCCGCGCCTTACCTGATTCAGCAACTGGATGTCCTTGGCATTCATTCCCCACCCAGCATCCGAAGCTCGAACTCTGATCTCTCCAGGCCGCACACTCTTCTCCTCCTCTGGCTCGTGACCTGGGACACTGGAGAGGTCGCCAGGCATGAGCAGATGAGTTATAGTGTAGGTGGTGGTGGCCAGTGAGAGGGCGTTGCGCACGTTCTGTTCCACCACACCAAGGTCAACCAAGGTGGACGGGTCCTGGGACACAACAGTGACACATCCAGACCTAAGTCAAAGTTTGCACAATGCACAAATTTGGAGACTACACTACAAAAGGAGTCACTCTTCACATCCTGAGGATGAAGTTTATTAGAAATCCATTGAGATCTGTCACAGTGGTGGAGACAGATTTGCCATGATAGTTCAAGAGTGGTGTTGGAATAGCTTGGTGCCTATAGGTGCCAAGCTATTCCGACACCACCCTTGAATCCAAATCCTGTCCTAGAATGTCAGGGCTTTTTGCGCTAAAGACCAATATTTAGGTGGCTAAAACCACCTACATGATGGTCTTTACTGATACTGATAGGTCCCCACACTGATGCTTCGCAAACGAGAATCATGTGGAAAACTGACCTTGCATGATGACCCAGAAGTCAAAGCGAAGCCTTTTGTTTGTTTAAGCAGTACCCCACTGTGCAAAGGCCATCGGGCCGCTGTTGGCCTTTTGCGCATTGTGACACGTGCACAGAATTATTAAGACTAAATGTGCTTACTACAGGTTTAGTTTTTCTGCATCTGGCATTCGTTTTCCTGCACCGCCTATGGCCTAGTGACCTGTGAACGACCTGTGACATATATATTTACAACACCACAGGGGAACTCTGAATCATTCTGGTCAATTGTTGAGTGGGAGGTATGATGTAACAACTGGGCTCATACAGACCTTCAAGAAAAAAATTGAGGGCCTTTTAGGGCCGGTTTCAAGAAATTAGGGCCTTTTAGGGCCTGTCTTAACATCTAAAAATAAAAACAAAATAGGGCTATCATGACACACTAAAAAGTAAAATACAGAATAAAATAAAATTTACCAAATGGTGTCCATAGACATTTCTTCTCCAATACAAATCCTTATCCAGCAAGTACTTAATCACTTTCTCAGTTTCTGGTATGTCTCAAGTAAATTGTCCTAGTCATTACAAAAGCATAAATTTCTTACACTGGCTGGAGTAAACAAATTGATTTTGCAGCACAGTCAAGGTACATGGCAATCTGAAACTTCTCAATCACAAGACAAAGAAGAAAAAGCATGTCTGCTTTGTCCTTGGTCTACTAGTAAACACTTTTTCAGGTTGAGGGGAGAGAACAGTGCACTGAATCAGCATACACTCGAACTATACACTATTTAATACACTAACAATACAGTCAAAGTAACTATTGGAACACACACTTCCCCATGTCTCTGACGAATGTTGTTTAAAGATTGATTGATTGTACATTGCTTAACGTCCCGACAGCAACAAGGCTTTCTCAGGACGTGCCTGCACTGCTTGTGAAAAAAAAAAACTAAACAGAACATTGAATGTATGTCGCCAGCCGGTCAAATACATTAAATAAACCTAACACATGGGGCCTAAATAAAGCCAAGACCATTTAGCAACACACATCCAATATCAAGAGCTACAGGCAGTGCAGACAGTAGGGAGAGTTTTAAAAAGGCAAATACAGGTGAATGGACAAAGGGTAGACAGAAACACATGCCCCAGAATAGAGAGAAAAACCCACCCTGTGTTGTTTAAAGAAAACTAAAACAAAAGAATATGAAGAAAAGACCGGCAACACCCTTGACCCGACTAAACTTTGAGATTGATCGGCAATGGGTTTGACTTTCGCAAACGATTTTCCTTTCTGATTGTTTTCTCCCAATTTTTTTTCTTTTTTTTCTCTCAGGCTTTTACATTTTTAGGGCCTTTTAGGGCCTCCAGCCACCTTGTTTTCATTTTTAGGGCCTTTTAGGGGCCCCTAATTTTTGTTTTAAAATGTTAGGGCCTTTTAGGGCCTTTCATGGCCCTGTGCGAACCCTGATTAGAAGGTCATGTGATTTACAGTTTCACAGACCCTATCCGTAGAAAGCGTCTGCAGGAAGACTATCACAAGGCTGTTCGCTCAAAACAGGTTCTGCTACAGAAATCAGGTGACAGATCAACAATGACAGTTAAGGGTAATGCACGATCAACGCAGTAACACAGAAACCATCACAAACAAGCACATGACAGTACCTGGTAAGGGTTGGTGGACTTGACAGTGACGTGAATGTCCGGCCGACCCTCAAAGTTAGTTCGTATCTTGACATCGTTCTTGTCGACGAACGCCCTCAGGCGCATCTACACACAAGCACAAGTGACATTATGCCTATAATATAGCGTAAAACCACAAACATGATATGCATGACATTTGTTGAGTAATGACTCAACAACATGTCTCACGGAGTGTGCCATGTAGGAAACATATGTACATCTTATTACTTGTTCAGGGTTACCACACCAATGCGAAAGTCTGAAATGACTGAAAACAGTGAAAACAGTCCATGGGCTAACTACACCCTGTAACCAGCAAGAGACATAAATTCTCATGAGCCCCTGCGGATGCAGGGGCTCATGAGAATTTATGCCTCTTGCAGATGGAACAGGCTGGCTGGAGGGCTGCTCTGTCTGCAGCAAAAAGCTGAAATTCAGCTCTCTGGGATTTTGAAAAAGCTGAATCAGTCTCCTTAGCTGAAGACCGCCACCCACGCCAATGAATGTTTCATTGATCATTCTGACTGGAAGAGTAATAAATACCACACCATGATTCAGCAGGTTTGTCCATGTTCATGCATACCTGCGTGCGTGTCTGCTTGCGCGCGTGAATGTGTGCATGCAAGCACGCATGCATATGTGTGCATTCAGCTTTCATGCGTGGGTGTACATGTGTGTACTCACCGTTCCTTTGAGTTTCATGACGTGCGCGATACAGTTGGTGAGACGCACCCCCTCCCCCGTCTGCTGGCTGGCAAACAGCGTCAGTAATAAGTCCTGTGACTCCAAGTGGGCATGAATCAACTGCAAAATAAATATGGTCACAATACAAAGTCAAAGAAATTACAGTCGACTTCTCTAATATTATGTTGGATAACATGAACAAAAACTGGATACAGGAAACTGAAGCAACTTTAATAACAGAAATACTAACCCATTAAGACAGGATGTAGATAAACCATGATAGTTCAAGGGTGGTGTCAGAACAGCTTGGCGCCTGTAGGTGCCAAGCTATTCAGACACCGCCCTTGAACTATCATGGTTGATCTGTCTCAGAACTGTGATGTGGACCTCAAACGATATTTACAAAAATGATAATTTCATCCTCACGATGTAATGAGATAGTACAGGTCACTATACAGGCACTTTACCCAATTCTGCGAATCAGCTCCACGAACTGAACCCAACAAGCACACTCACATGAAACACACACAACAAATGTTTCAGTAGCTTCTATCTCTTGTTGCATGAAACTTATACCTCTAATTCACAACTTAGAGGTGATCATGCCATATCATACTTTCCTGTCACAATCTCAGAATCAAAGACCATCTTTTGCAAAAACAAACAAACAACCAAACAAATATACTTGAATAAAAATATCAGAGAATGAAAAGGTCTTTGTATGTTGTCAATAAAAAATAAAAAATAAATTTTTAATTATAAACTTAAGTAAATTCAGCACCTCGATAATGTGATCACAAATAACGTGATCTGACTTTATTTCTGAGTGCACTTTAATTTCACACATTTCCCCCTCAACCTCAACGTACATGCCAGTGACTTGAACAGACGTCTCTGAAACCACTGCAAAATCACTACTAGTTTAAATTTGTCTGACTGTGGCACATCTGCGGTAGAATCGAGCATCCAGACCCAAAAGGTGACTGCCAAAAGTGTAAAATGCAGAGAAGAACCCAAACGGAGAAAGAAACACGCTTAGAAAAGACAGTTACAACACAATTTATTAATATTTTTCAAAATGGACAAACAAACAAGCATAGAGATCAGTCGCAGCTTATCCTGTCAGGAGAATCGAGGCCAGCAAGAGGCACTGATCCTCATGAGCCCCTGCTTTGCGGGGGCTCATGAGGATCTATGCCTCTTGCACTTGGTTGTTGTCTGTTTCAGCTCATCGCCGAAGGGGTTAACACACTGTTTTGATTGCGTCCCTTTGACATGCATCAGAAAACAACGGCGCAGTGACGACAGCTGAACAGACAATCAAACTGCATAGTGCAGCCGGCAAATGTCTCCCATAAACACCCAAAGGCTGAACGTCTGCCTAGGAAAATAACTTGTTATTGATGAGAAGCATCCAACAGTATTGTTTATGCTACTGGTGGGTTCATGCACAAGGGAGTTAAAGGAGATGAGGGAAGTCCTTGGACAACCTGGAGGAGATCAAGTTAGGCCTTTGGGGCGCCACCTGGGGGCCAACTGGAAGTTACAGGGGACGGTCTACACTCCACCCGGAGTACAACTACAGCATATGAAATGCAAGGGGATGCACATTTGTTCCCCTCATCCAAAGTTTGTCATAAGGGGAGAAAGTTTATACTGATTTATGTTTGAGACCTCAAAAAAAAAGTCTTATTACATCCAAGCTAATTATAAAGCAAAGTTTACTCTGGGTTTAACCTCTTCAATGCTGAGAAAAAGTGAACAAAATCAAACTGCAAGAGACATAGATCTTCATGAGCCCCCACACTTACAGGGGCTCATGATGATCTATGCCTCTTGGTGACAACACTTTTTATCCATGTTCTGCGGCTGGATGGGGCTCTTTGGCGTTGAAATAGCAAAGACGTTGGAAACATAATTTGCCTACACTGGCAATAAATGGATCAAGTCAAGCCTTGCACAGCACGATACAAGATGTGCGCTAGGGTGATTTTCATGGCTGCTTGCATAAGAGAATGATATTATTCTAACAGAACTCGCTGGGTGGTTGGTGCTTGTAATGATTAATGTCTAAATACCCAAATCTAAAGTTTCACCACTTGTTTAGCTTACCAGAAGAGCAGGTTGGACATTTATATGCTGTTTCCATGGTAACTGTACATATTTTAAACAGGAAACAGGCTCATTCCAAACCTTCAGGCATGGTTTGAGGCAAATGTGCCACTGATCATTTCCAAAACAAACGCTGGATGCAGACCAGCAAGAGGCACAGATTCTCATGAGCCTCCACAGCCTGCAGGGACCCATGAGGATATGCAGGAGACACAGATCCTCAGGAATTCAGGATCAGGAATTTATTTAACGTCTTTCCACACATTGGTGATATTAGACAAAAACAAAAAAAATAAATTAAAAAAAAAAACACAGATCCTCGTTAACCCCTGCATCCCATGTCTCTTGCACACGCAATAACGTTAACCCATAAAGCCCTGACATCCTATGACAGGATGTGGATTGGATATGATATTTCAAGGGTGGTGTCCGAATAGCTTGGCGCCTGTAGGCGCCAACCTATTCTGACACCACCCTTGAAATATCATGGTCGTTCTGTCTCCAGAACTGTGAGGCAAACCTCAGAGGATATCTCCACAATTTGATAATTTCGTCATCAGGGCTGAATGAGTTAAAACTGTGTAACTCATGGACAAAGGCAGTCCGCCCCATGACCAGTGTCCAACACAACACATAAAAATATACCAGCCTGGTTACAGTACATTTCATGTCTGAGGTTTATGACAATGGTAATCAATAGCACAATCAGTGTATGCATGGTCACAGCCACCTCAATACAAGTATAAATTATTTACGATCATTTGACAAGTGACCCTTTAATCGGGCTTCATGCCAGCATACAAGTTTACTATAATACTAATTGTAAGCTGTAGCACCACTAAACTTGATGGTGTTGTAAATGACAAGTACAGGCCATTATCGTTTTTTCAGAACCATATGCTATCACTAAATAATGGCAGACACCCTCATGTACAGCATAAGTAATTGGGGTTTAACACTGAGCAGGCGACTGAGGCCATCTCACTTTGAAGCTGACATAAATCAGCTCAGACAGTATTGTCAGACTGAGGAAAATAAAATAATTTATGTAAAGTGAGTGATGGCCACAGTATACTAATTACTATACGCACAACGCACGCACTGTAATTGAGCGAAGACTGCAGTAAAAGCAGACTGCACATATTGTGCTTGCATTGGTCACTTTTTCCTGTGTTGAATCAGCAAAGACTGCAGTATACGCAGATTGCAAGCACTGTCCTTGCATTGGTCACTTTTTCCTGTGTTGAATCAGCAAAGACTGCAGTATACACAGATTGCAAGCACTGTCCTTGCATTGGTCACTTTTTCCTGTGTTGAATCAGCAAAGACTGTGCAGTATATGCAGATTGCAAGCACTGTCCTTGCATTGGTCACTTTTTCCTGTGTTGAATCAGCAAAGACTGTGCAGTATACGCAGATTGCAAGCACTGTCCTTGCATTGGTCACTTTTTCCTGTGTTGAATCAGCAAAGACTGCAGTATACGCAGATTGCAAGCACTGTCCTTGCATTGGTCACTTTTTTCTGTGTTGAATCAGCAAAGAATGCAGTATACGCATTGTCTTGGCATTGATAACTTTTTCTATGTCGAATTTGCAGAGAATGCAGTATATGCAGATCGCAGGCATTGCTAACTTTTTCTGTGTTGGTTGGTAATCGGTCACATTTTCTGTGTTGAATCAGCAAAAGTCTGCAGTATAAGCAGATTGTTGGCTTTGTCCTTGAATCGATTGCCTGATCACTGCCTCCCACTGGTCCTCCCCTGCCTAGCCTACTTTTGATTTAGAGACAGTCTCTATTCAGAATAACCTCTATCAACCTTTTCACTGCCAGAAAAATATATGAACACGTCCCAACTGCAAGAGGCATAGATCCTCATGAGCCCCCGCAGTTGCGGGGGCTCATGAGGGTCTATGCCTCTTGCCAACGCCGCTTTGTATCCACGTTTTATAGGATGACTGATTTCCTTTGGTGTAATATTAACGAAGAAGTCAGAAACCCAATTAGCATCCACTGGCAGTGTAGGGATAACAACAACAACAACAAAAAAAAAACATTGAGTTCTAAACTAAATTTCTAAAATCTGAGAGTGTTTGTTTTTCTCAGATCACAGTTCACGAAACAGACTGAACACTGTAGTTCAAGGGTGGTGCAAGAATAGCTTGGCGCCTAGAGGCGCCAAGCTATTCTGGCACCACCCTTGAACTATTATGGTTGATCCCTATTTTGATGTACATAATACAGTCAGGAGTCGATGGATCAATGAATCAATTTAGCGAATGGTTTACTTGCCAGGGCATTCTCGATGGCGGTGCGACTTGAAATGTCGATAATTCTTGGCGGAAAACTGCCAGGCTGTATCCCCTCAAAACGATTCTGAACCGGACCCTGAAACCACACAAACAAATCAAGAATTAGTGTTCAAGATATAGTGTTCATCATCTTTCCGTCTTAGAAGAAGTCATGCATGACACATGACACCCTTTAACCCATATCATACTGAGGCTAAAAGGTTCAAATTTGTACACTGCCATTTGCAAGCTACATTATAGTACTTACATAAGGATACAGACCAATGGCTTTAGTTCAAGGGTGGTGCCAGAATAGCTTGGCACCTAGCTGGCACTACCCTTGAACTGAATGATAAGGGCTAAACAAAAGACATTAAGTTATTAAGACCATTTTAGTGAAAAGCAAGATTGTCATTGTATTGCATTGAAAATCTTGCTTTTCTCAAAAATAGATTTACTATCTTTTCTCTTCAGAAGGCAGACATTCTCCTGCCAAGCACAGAGGTGCAGAAAGGCAGTGAACTAGGTCGCATAATCTGTAAGCAATCCAGACCAAAAAGGTGACTGCCATGTGTGTAAAATGCAGCGAAGAACCCAACAGAGAAAGAAACACGCTCAGAAAAGACACGTCTTTTTACACACTTTTGTTCTTCTTCTTTAATTTTACGTCACATCCTTCAATTGCCACATTCCTTCTGCGATAATGAAGATAAGTAGAGACTGATCTCTATATTTGTTTGACTATTTTGAAAGGGGTATTCACCTGAAATATTAATAAATTGTGTCGCAACTGTCTTTTCTATTTCTTTCTTCGTTTGGGTTCTTCTCTGCATAATTTGTAAGGCCCGCCGGGTATGTTTTGCTGAAGCAGATCATACAAGCTAGGGATCACCTCTGGGTAGACCTCCCAAAGGTGGGGCAGGCCACAGATTTTCCCACAACACACGCACCAGCCATGACAGTTCAAGGGTAGCACCAAATTACAGGGTTTATTTTTCTAAAAATAGGCTGTTGGCCAATTGCCCACTCAGTCAAAATTCAATGGGCCAATTCAATGAGCAGTGGGTCAATCATTCATCGCTAAGGTGATCCAACAAGGAGACAATCCTTCTTTCAAAGTGAAACATTTTCTGAGAATTAGCTTGGCTTATATAACGATGGTTCTCACTGGTAAAATAGTTTAATGAGTGAACCAATTGCAGGCTAGAATCTATGTTGAGTAGCTTGATGACCCCTGACACATTCCTACAGCGATCACAGCAAATGGCATCGATCGAATTGTCAGGGTACCTTTTTGAGTTTCAGTCTAAGCCAGCTGTGGTTGGCTGGTTTGTTTCAAACATCGATTATAGAGTTGTGCAAAAAATAAACACACGGCTGGTGCGCGTGCACGTAAAAACAATGCGCCTGATGCAAAGCAATGGGCCAACATGAGACTCAATGCGTCAATTGGCATGGGGCGCGTTCCAAAAATGAACCTTGAAATTACCTTGGTGATTTTCCAGGCACCAAGCTAATCTGGCATTACCCCTAAACAACCATGGCCAATTCATCTGCCAGCTGTGGTAACTTGATAAGCTGATTAACCCATTTAGCACCAACACTGCAACAGGAGATAGATCAACCATGATAATTCAAGAGTAGTGCCTGATTAGCTTGGCACCATCACGTGCCAAGCTAATCTGGCACTATCTTTGAATTACCATGATCAATCTGTCTCCTGCAACCAGTACATAGTTGTTAGATGACAACTACAAAATTTGGAAAATGCAGCCTTGGTGATAAATGGGTTAAGAGTCAATGCATATTTCACAATGTAAACAGATAAAATAATAAACCTCCACAGGTGTCCTAAATACCAAGCACCTGGTTAATCTGTTTATACCTGTTGTTCTTCCCCCTGTTTTGACATTCCCCTATTCCCCACATCTGACATTCACCCAAATAGTACTGAGAAGGAAGTGGACTTACCCCCTGCACATCTAAATCTGTTACCCCATTTCCCAGTTGCCTTCAGGGAAAATGTCAGCATTCCTAACACTGGGGGCACACACACATACTCTACACACACACATAGACCACATACAACATTCTGCAAGCAAGTGTGCAAACATGCACACACACACACACACACACACACGCACACACACACACACCAGGGTTCGCGCGATGCTTTTTCAAAACCAGTCCCCCTTCCATCTCTCCAGTTTCTTTTCCAGTTCAGATCAAAACCGTTCCTCAGGAAATGTTTTCTGGTAGACAAATGTTTTTTTTTTTCACCGACAGAGTTCTAACTGGTCCAGCCAAAATAAAACCAGTCCCTGGGATCGGCAGCTTCAAAGATTTCCGGTATTCTCTGTTCACAAACGGTAAAATACCGGTAATTACCGGTTATCGCGAACCCTGACACACAGACACACACACAACATTTTGCAAGCGTGTGCGCGAACATGCACAGATGCACACAGCCTGACCCATGTGCAAGTGTACTCTTTTATTGTAAAAACTTAGTGGATGATACTTTAAGTGTGAGCCATCAGAGTCTTCAAATTAGCCGCTTCTGTTGCGTACAATGTAATTCCTGCAGGAATCATCGCAACAAAAACCGCCACCAACAGCCAAAGGGTTAACCCTTTCTGATGTCTGTATCGTTTTTTTTTTGTGAAGGTTGTGGCTCCAAATCAGTCACCGTGACAAGTTTTACTGACAAAAAGTTTTACTGACACTGACAGCCAGAGGGTTAACATTCCTTCTAAAAAATAAAAAGAAAACCAGGAGATGAAACAGCCATGACAGTTCAAGGGTAGTGCAAGATTAGCTTGGCGCCTTAGAAGGCGCCAAGCTAATCAGGCACTACCCTTGAACTATCGTGGCCGCTCCGTCTCCTACAGTTCTTAGAGGCTCACTGACCCACTCATTATGTATAGCCCTCAACCTAATGCACGTTTATCATCATCATCAACCAGTATAGAATGAAAAGCCTGAATGCGCGAGTGAGATTAGACCGCACAGACTAGTATGCTAACTACCGGTATACAGTTAAGTAACTGTACAATCGGAGGATCGCCCAACTGACTATGATTCGCTAGAGGTGATGCTGCCCACCTGTGCTGGAGACGGGAGGGGTCGAGAGGAGGGCGATTGGGAAGGCATGAGCAGTCTAGGAGGCAGGTAAAGCACTGGTAAGAGCCTGAACAGGTGTGGTTAATAGCAAATCGCCCGCCCGGCCTGACAACCTGAAACGCTCCACAAATCGATTGCAGAACTGAATCGTGCGCGTAGCTTAAACTGTAAGACTGTGTCCAGCCACTCACGACCTGGTTACCCTAAGAACCTGGAAGTAAATGGCGAGTGCAAGAGGCATAGATCCTCATGAGCCCCCGCGACGCGGGGGCTCATGAGGATCTATGCCTCTTGCAGCTTGGGTTGTGTGTGATGCCTGCACAAGGAACCGTCTGCAGACTGCACTAGGTTTGTAAATCACGCGCACCCCACACACGGCAAGAACAGAAAACAGCTGCATTGTTTTTGAATTTTATGAACACCTTCAGTCTCGCCAGCCGACTCTAAATGGCAACGTGTACGTCTCTGGACTTTGGAGCCACAACAAAGTCAAAGCCAAGTACTGTTAAACCCATCACCTACGAAACACAGGTACTTGCTGCCAGCAAAAGTTGTAGAACCACATGAGCCCACCAAATTACCAGGAACACGGGTACTAGCCAGAAAGAAGCGAAGAACCCCACGAGACGCACAGCAGATGCGGGGGCTCATGAGGTTCTGTGCCTCTTGCCGCTGTGTGGTGTTTGCATTTTCCTGGCAGTGAAGTGGTTAACCGTCTAGCAAACACAGGTCAGCTTGATTACAGTGCAGACATCCCGTGAGAGAACTGAATTCTTTTGCAGTTGACAGAGCATTTCTTTCTCAAAGTGATTTCTGCAAGAACCAACTTAACTTCACCAAACAAACAAACAAACCTGCTTTCCACGGCCAAAAGGTTAAAGCTTCAGTCACACGAGCAGACAGATGGATAAACAAATATAGTGGCAGACAGAAATACAGACAGACAGAAATACGAACGCATGAACAAATGAAACAGACAGATCAGACGATCAGAATAACATTCCACAGAAACAAGCTTGCGGATCTAGTACTGTATTAACCCTTTTAGCCCTGGATCCCGACAGCAGGAGATGGCTTGACCATGATGATTCAAATGTAGTGCCAGATTAGTTTGTTGCCTGAAGGCGCCAAGCTAATCTGGCTCTACCCTTGAATTATCATGGTCAAGCCATCTCCTGCGACTGGTACATAGTCGTTAGGCAACACCTCCAAAATTTGAGAAATGGCACCTTGGGGCTAAAAGGGTTAACTTAAGTCAGTGACTAAAAACAAGTTTGTGGATCTAGTACTATACATAGTAAGTAGTCACTGACATGAAGAAAAATATGGGCTGATGGACTTGACGGAGACTTGAATCACCTCCACTGTCAGCTAAAGAGTTGACAGAAAGATGAGCAGACACACATACAGATACGAGTAACTGAGATGGGTAGATATATATACAAACACAGAGTGGAAAACACATTGACTAGAAAACAAACAGGCTGTTCGCTGAAGCAGTACGCACAACTTCTGCTTTCAAATTTTAAATATTTTTAACCCCTTCACTGCTGAGAATAAAAGTAAGCATGATCCAACTGCAAGAGACACAGATCCTCATCTATGCCTATTGCTGAAACCAACTTGCATCCATGATGTTTCTTGGACGGTGCTGGCTTTTGGCCGTTGAATGAACCAAGATTTCAGAAACAAGAATGTATGTCAGGGAAGGAGTTAAACCTGTATGAATTCCCCAATTTTCGTGGTATCTGTTATGGCTGTGTACCAGCAGTTAAGAGACCGATCAACCCTGACAGTTGAAAGTAGTGCTTCCCTGCCTCTGAGCTAATCTGGCAATACCTTTAAACTATCATGGTTGATCTATTTCCCACTATGGTGTTCCAAATCCAAGAGAGAATTAACTAACCTTTTGTCTGTCGGCAGCGGCTTTTGTCGATATGATTCGGACAGGAATCATTGCGACAAAATCCGCTACCGACAGCCAAAGGGTTAATTAACTCACCTGAGAAGTGCTGAATCCGGACGCGTATCCTGAAGCGTCACGGCTTGAATGGGTTAAAGCCATTCTCCCCCATGTCTTTCAACACTTGACTTAGTTACCGTACAGTCAGTGGTTATTTTAATCGTTTTTATCAATGTAGGCCACCAGTCGAGTTATACACTGAATCATGTGATCAATGATTCACGACGTGCTCCAGTAAAAGAAATCGGATGCTGTGCACACACTGTCTCCATGGCAACATTCCCAACACGAACTTCACCTTCTGTGTAAAACGCTGAGAAAAGATGTTGTTCAGTGAACTCTTGTTCTTTTGTTTTGTGCGCAAGTGCCCTTTTCACTTTCATAAAAGGACGTGAAACGATTCAATGAATTTTTTATGTTGCAATAACTTGTCCAAGATGTAAGCATGTTGCAGCCCTGCGCGAGTGTGACAGTTCAAGGGTAGAACAGTAGCTGATTAGCTTGGCGCCTGGGGGCGGGTGTGCGAGTGCCCTTTTCACTTTCATAAAAAGACGTTAAACGATTCAATGAATTTTTTATGTTGTAATAACTTGTCCAAGACGTAAGCATGTTGCAGCCCTGCGTGTGACAGTTCAAGGGTAGAACAGTAGCTGATTAGCTTGGCGCCTGGGGGTGGGTGGGAAGGGGGAGATTTACACTTAAACCAGTTAGCCCCAACACCCTACATCAGGAGTTGGATCGATCATGATAATTCAAGGGTAGTGTCAGATTAGCTTGGCGCCATCAGGCGCCAAGCTAATCTGACACTACCCTTGAATTATCATGATCGATACATTTCCTACAACTGGGACATAGTTGTTAGGGGACATCTCCAAATTGGGGAAATACGGCCGCAGGGTTAGATGGGGTAAGCACTACAATCAACTTTTCACAACTCAAATTGAAACTATGGAAGCAGTAAGCGAAGGTCTTTGGACCCACGACGGCCGCAATGGGCCCACTGCGGCCATCGTAGCCCCGATGACGTTTTGCTACCGGGGTACTAGACGTGCACCTAGTGAATGTGATACATTTATGTACAGGTGAAAGTTTTGGGCGACTTTTTGCAAAGAAACAGATGTCCTAAAAGACAAGTGCTCTCTCACGAGAAGTCTTGAAGGGTTAAACAGTAATTAACACACTGTCATTAATTTAAATACCATCATTTAGTGGATACAGCCACCTAAAAAATGGTATTTAAAGTACCATTATATATAACAGCACCATTTGTATTTGTTATGTCTTGTCGACACACCTAATGAACTTTAAGAGCTGTTTGGACACAGCAAAAGCACACACGTAATTGCACTTATTTATTCTGCGCAGCTGTTAGCGTGTCAATTTATTTTTAGCTGTTTCTCGTACTGAAAGCGTTGTATTTCCAAAAACGAGTGGAGTCTTTGTCAGGTTACTTGATATAAAGACGACGTGTGCTGAACTGGATTATCCTGTGTCTAAATGAACCATAACTAGACCTGTGTGTAGCGTTTTGTAATCATCTGTTACAGAAGTGTATCTTTTGATTTGATTGTACATTGCTTAACGTCCCGACAGAAACAAGGCTTTCGCAGGATGTGCCTGCACTGCTTGTGAAAAAATAAAAAATAAACAGAATATTGAATGTACGTCGCCAGCCGGTCCAATACGTTAAATAAACCTACGACATGGGGCCTAAATAATGCTAAGACCATTTAGCAACACACATCCAATATCAAGAGCTACAGGCAGCACAGACAGTAGGAGAGTTTAAAAAAGGAAAATACAGGTGAATGGACCAAGGGTAGACAGAAACATATGCCCCAGAATAGAGGAGAAAACCCACCCTGTGGGGCTGACCAGGGTGACCCTGGGAACTAAAAGGCAGTTAAGCCCACCCAAGTCCCCCAGGGCAGACCCGGGTGGGGGGAGAAGTGGATCTTTGAACAGATAAGCGGTAGTGGGCCTTCAATGACAGGTGACGTCCCATACACGCAGTGGCTCAAAACATGTTCTGCTTAACAAACTATCCTAGTGTCGATTTATTACAGACAAGAACGCACAGACAAGTTCTAAGGAAATACAAATCCGAGTAAAAGATGAAGTTACGCAATTAAATTAACTCCCAGTGGCCCAAACCAATTAAATCAGCGCTCTCTCTGCATTTTTAAAAATCTATTTAAATTGAGTTGCACAGCAACATTGTGCGTTAATTTTGAGTGTGTGTGTGTGTGGGGGGGGGGGGGGGGAAGGGGGGGAAGGGGAGTACTAGAAAAACTAGCAAGCAGTGCACACGCACGCACACACACATGAACACGCATTATATATATATACACCTCCTTCTATAAACACCAGTGCCACACTACACATCTTGACTGCTTATGCCGCAGAGTCTGACGTATCGTTATTACAAAACATCTACAGCTTTGCACACATCAATTGGACCGGCAGGCACACGGTACTGAGCGCTGCTTGTTTACTTGTGCGCGGGCAAAGCATTCTATCTGATCTTTTCCCCACCCCTCCCTCAGACTTGCCAAACGGGTTCCAGACTAAAGGTGCCAAACAGGCTAACTTCTACACTTGACCTATGCTCACCTGAGTACACACATACACACACGCGCCTCTTAAGAGTCTAGGTCTTTTAAACGCTTCTGCCGCCGATCATCCGCCTATCTCACCTGTAAGAGATCCTCATAAGCTCCTGTAATGACCCATCCACAAGAGGCGTAGATCCTCATGCGTCCCCGCCTCTTGCTGGCACTACTATTCGGACCGCTTTTGATGTTTTTGCCTCCTTGGGAGTAAATCTGTTACTTCGCATTTAGTTTTAGCAGCAATTTGTTAGTAGGCTACTGCAAGCTTAGCACACTTTGTAGGTTGTTTTCCGACGTCTGCTCTTGTTTTTAGACATAACCTTCAAGTGAATTTCTGCTGAGACTAAACGTAATGCTGCGTCTTCTTAGAGTGCCCCCCACCCACCCCACCCCCACCCACCCACCCCAACAAAAAAAAAAACTTTCTCCCTCTGAAAGTTCACGACCATAATATGATAGTACAAAGACATGTAATGTTGCGCGCCCACCCCCTCTTCCCCCCCCCCCCCTCACAACACCCTCTCTCTCTCTCTCTCTGTGCCTCTGAAAGTACTTCAACTTACAGTAACACAGTATGATTAAAATTTTTATTAAAGCTGTATGACAAAACGCAAAGATGTGCGTTCTCTCTCTCTCTCCCCCTTGGAAAGCAACGGCCGCGTGCGTTCACTCTCAGAGTCTCTCTCTCTCTCGTTCTAACTGGAAGAATACCTTTTACTGTTGCTATGGAAATCTAGAGTTCTGCCTTTCTTCTTACTCATCGCCTAAAGTAGATCACACAAGGGGACTGGGAGGGCGAGAAAAAGGGGAGGCTTCTCTCACGATGATCTAAGTGTAAGAAGAGATAGCCTGGCGAGTGGAACAGAGAGAGCCTGAGGGAGAGACACAGACGGGAGGATGGGTGGGGGTGGGGAAGGGGGAGGGAGGACAGACCGGAGGAGGATGCTGAACGCGATAGACCAAATATAATGTACCCAAATCCTATTCCCCGCTAGCACAGGAAAGATAAAAATTGAGGCCTGCAGGGCATGGTATTGGTAATGTTCAGATTGCGTTTCCCAGTACATGAAATAATATGAACTCATTCGTGAGTGCCGCATCATGCGGCACATCTCGAATGTGTTAACCATTTGGCTGTCGCTAGTGGTTTTTGTCGCAAAAAAAAAAACAAAAACAACCTGCATCTGACAACCAAACCTCAGTTCCTCTGGGCCATCAAAATGGTTCTCGTAAAGTGTACAAAAAACTGGTGCTGCTGGTCCGAGGTGTTGGACCTTGCACCCCACGAGCTGCAGTCTCCGAACTCAAGGACTGCATACACCGGTGTACATAGCCTCTAGTTACCCACGGGCAAGTTGACCTCAGCGAAATTCTGGGAAATCCCGTAATGAGAGGATGAAGGTATGAGGTGGATGTCTGGACTGAAGACAAAAAATAAAGGGAGAAGGGTGGGGTAGATGAGGGTACCAGGGTGAACGTCTATAAACCACAAATGATGGGGGAGGCTAGGCAGGTGCATGTTGCTTGGTGCAGGGGTTAATACTCTGCTACAACTAGTCGAAGTACATGCATGAAGATCTTTGATCCATTTGGCTCCCCCCCAAAAAATAAATAAATAAATAAATAAATAAATAAATAATAATAATAATAAATAAATAAAAATTTAAACAAATAAATAAATAAATAAATAAAATATAAACAAACCAAAACAAAAAACCCGACAATAAACAAACAAACACAAACAAAAAACAACAACCAACAAACCCCGAACACTAATTTGAAGAATACTAGAAGCACTGCCCAATGAAGGGAAAAGACCTCAATTCCGTTTCTGTGAAAAACAAGACTTCCGTTGTACAATGAAAATCTTGCTTTCCACAAAAACTGCACTTATCATGTTGTTTTAAGCGTTCACCTGGCAGAGACAGCCCTAGCCAACAAGAGCCATGCAGTTTCTGGTGCCTCCCCTTAGCACAATACCTGCATTATCTGCAAGATTCTGCACCGACTCTACCAAAGCCAAACCTCCACTTCTCCAAGTTCAAGCAATTGCATAGAAATTTGTATGAATGGGTCTGGCAAGAGACACAGATCCTCATGAGCCCCGGCATTCTGCTGGGGCTCATGAGGATCTATGTCTCTTGCGGAGGCTGATCGCCTGTGGGTACAGTGCGAATCCTCTCAGCATTGCGTGTGTAAACCTGATGGTAAAAACAGATTCCCACTGACGTGGTCTGGTTCTATTTCTGACGCAGGAGCCGTCAGTCTGGGTGAAACAGTGCACCTTCAGTCGATCCTCTCCAAAATATTCCTCAGGTATTGAACTACGCTTCCACAGCAATGCCCACACATCTGCAGCAGGCACAGATGTTCATGAGGACAGGAGACCTATGACACCAAATGTACCTCTTGCAGTGCTCAGCAGAAGCCACAGGTTACCGACCGTACAGACTTCTGTTGAGAAAGCCACAGTACTTTGCTGTCCTACTTTATCCCGGGCACTGCCAGTGATCATGGATTTCACGTCAGCAATCAGAAACCACAGCACACTGATCGACATTCGCGTGAAGAACACAAGCTGAATGGAACCAGAAACAGGCATAAAGAACACCCGACTAACAAGAGACATAAATCTTCATGAGCCCCCGCGACTGCGGGGGCTCATGAGGATTTATGTCTCTTGCAGCCGGTTGGCTTTCACCTTGTTCCAGCAGTTTAAGGGGTTAACGCGTAGAACCAGAGAAACATTACAGCACTAGTATCAATTGTCCTCGGTATTGCTACCGCAACGTTTTCTACAAACTGTACAGTGTTTTAACCAGACATAGTTTTACCTTGGAATCTACGTTTTGGGTCTTGGCACACTTAGATCTCTGTCTATGGGTCTTGTACAAAGTCACGTTCTAGGATTTATCATTTGTGATCACCGGGACACCCTATAGAGAGGTTAAGACCAGATTACCCCCAAAGTGCACGCAGCAAACCTTAAGTGTGAAACACCTGGAGCTGCGCGCACACGAAGGAATCCAGAGGACAGATCAATCTGACACCACCCTTAAACTATCGTGCTCATTCTGTCTCCTGTTGTAGAGTGCCCTACTGCTAGGGTACTGCTGAATGTGCTATTTAAAAATTTAAAAAAAAAAAACATAAGATGGGGTGTTGGGGGGAATGAAGTTTAACCCATTTAGCCCCAACACCCTGCAGCATGAGAGGGACTGACCATGATAATTCAAGGGTAGTGCCAGATGAGCTGGGCGCCTGAAGGCGCCCAGCTCATCTGGCACTACCCTTGAATTATCATGGTCGAGCTATCTCCTACAGCTGGTACAAAGTCACTAGATAACACCTCCAAAATTTGGGAAATGCGTCCGTAGGGTTAAATTGGTTTCACACAGTCTGTCTCCCTCAACTTGCTAGGGCTATGTCAGTATGTGTAGCGGTAGCAAAAATCAAGACAGACTACCATTGTGGGGGTATCATTGCGTGTGCTTGGTTTCTTACTAGAGTGTAGACAAGACCATGTCCGTACGAGTGCAGTATATTATGGTACATGTAATGTGTTTAACATACAGTAGAAATATGTGTGCGTTCTTACCACTGCATAGAATTATTAACTCTTTTGCTGTCAGTAGCGCTTTTTGTTGCGATGATTACTGCAGGAATCATCACAAGAAAATCAGTTGCCGACAGCCAAAGGGTTCATAAACATCATGTTCCCCTCCCTTAAGTGTGCAACTAATGGTGACTAGTACTGGTTGTAGACCAACAGACTGACCATGACAGCTCATGGGTTAGCTTAACAGCATAGATTGCTAGCAGCTGTTCAGTTCAGTCCATGCCAACCTATCACCACATAACAGTATTAACGCATTCAAGACATGCCATCCATCTTGAATGAATGAAGATATGTTTCCATACAATGATGGTGACGACAGTGACAAAAATTGTGAACATAGAAATAACAAAAATATGTGCTTCCATTATGTAAACCATGAGGCAATTAAAATGCAAATTTTTCATTGTGCCATTCATGAAAATCAAAATGGTGATACAGTACACAACGAATTTGTTAACTAATCTAAACAACAGAAATAGGGGAGCTACAATATAGTCTGCCTGTCGTGCTGCTACATGGAAACACACAACACGTTTATCTGACTGCCACTCAGCTAATTTTTTGACATGTCAACTACTGCACAGCCATCGTGTTGACATTATAAACACAGCTTTACACTGTTTTTACAAAGGATCTGCTTCCAGAGCCCACAATGGTTTACCAGATTACCCCATGCATAAGATTTATGGCAAGTAATAGAACTGCTCAGGCTTATAAAAGGAATTCTGAGTGCTAACACCGGTAACACCTTCCATGCCATTCCAGCGCAATATCATTATCATGAGAATTGTCAGAACTACAAAGCTGATCCATAGAACTGGCGAATGTGCAAATGTGGCTGCTTAGGCTAATGTTTAATATTCACCCACACTTTTCTTAAAGACACCAACATAGATCTACATGAACAACCCCAGGCTTTGGAGGCTCACACTCACAGACGAAATCTATGGGGTCATGTTGATGATGATGATCATTTGTATTTGTAGAGCACATACAATTTCTCTATCAAGCACTGAATGCTCAAACTGAGAGCTTTTGCGGGGAGAGATTCTGGCGAGAAGAGACAGCAAAGCACCAAGCTGGAGAGTAAAAGAAGAGAAAAGAAGGATAACGTTTAATCCACATAACCCCCACTGCCACATTTCCCAAATTTGGAGGTGTCACCTATAAACTGTGTACCAGTTGCATGAGATCGATCGACTGTGATAATTCAAGGGCAGTGCCTGATCAGCTTGGCGCCTGAAGGCGCCAAGCTCATCTGACACTAACCTCAAATTATCATGGTCAATCAATATCCAGCTGTAGTGCATCAGGGCTAAATGGGTCAGCAGAAAAAGCACTATGTACACAGTAACAGCATTATTATTAGAGCAGTGAAACCCGGAACCCATGAGGTCGATGTGCACCTGTCATACTCACATGAAGGGAGTCATCAGACGCTCTATCTATTTATAACTCTAACTGTGCGCTGGTCTGCGATTTTGGACCTTATGGCTCTAAGCACTAAAGACCAAACCCGCAGACCAGCATACATTCACGGCACTGGCATTCGTGCAGTCTCGGTATTCCTATTAATCAACAGCTACTGCTTACAAATGTGATTGAATACATGAATAATGCAGTATGGCTTGACTCTGCACATGACATAATTTCTAATTATATGACTTTCTACACACACACACACACACACACACACACACACACACACACACACAGACACACACACACACTTTAAGCCATACACAATTTCCATTGCCCTGAGGACTTCTAATTTAGTCTCTTTTACCCTCCAGGAGACCAATCAAACATAACCGACAGTTTAATGATTGATTGATTGATTGTACATTGCTTAACGTCCCGACAGCAACAAGGCTTTCTCAGGACGTGCCTGCACTGCTTGTGAAAAAAAAAAATAAACAGAACATTGAATGTATGTCGCCAGCCGGTCAAATACATTAAATAAACCTAACACATGGGGCCTAAATTAAGCTAAGACCATTTAGCAACACATTCAATATCAAGAGCTACAGGCAGTGCAGACAGTAGGGAGAGTTTTAAAAAGGCAAATACAGGTGAATGGACAAAGGGTAGACAGAAACACATGCCCCAGAATAGAGAGAAAAAACCCACCCTGTGGGGCTGACCAGGGTGACCCTGGGAACTAAAAAATACCTAACCCCACCCAAGTCCCCCAGGGCAGACCCGGGTGGGGGAACCGACAGTTTAAGGGTGGTGCCAGAATAGCTTGGCGCCTTGAGGCGCCAAGTTATTTTGGCACTACCCTTGAACAAACATGCTTGACCTATCAAGTATCATACAGTGTGCATATTTTGTGTCAGGAATGAAAGGCTTAGTAAGTTAGTAGTTCTAATCTGACCTACCCATCTGTTGTCTCTTCATCATCACAAATACCAGTTTTAATGGAATCTCTTGCAGTCATCTGACTTAAAAGCAATTGATTATTCTATCCCGCTTTTTTAAAAATTAACCCTTATCATTCGGAATACACCAGTGTGAAATAAGTTTGACTAAAATAGTTCAAGGGTAGTGCCAGAATAGCTTGGCGCCTCTAGGTGCCATGCTATTCTGGCACCACCCTTGAACTAAAGCCATTGGTCTATATCCTTATCTCAATATCTGTAAGTACTATAATGTAGCTTGCATACACACGTCAGTGTACAAATTTGAAGCTTTTAGCCTCAGTATCATGAGTTAAAAAATATACAATTTCAAACCTAGGAGTGACCACTTTTTCATGCATGCTTTTGACTATGCACACCTAAACACTGTACAAACACTTTTTAACAGACAATGCTGATAATATTGTGTCTGAAGAACCAAATACACTTGCCTGTTGCCAAATGAGGAGATAATTTTGTCAAGCGAAAGAAAGTGATGTTTCTAGGACTAGGAGCCCAAATGGTGAATGCAAATATATCAGACAGTGTGTGTGCACACATTCAATGACAGTTTGGAAAACATTCTGGCTCCAGATTTCACTTGGATGGTAAAAAGTCTGAATGGCTACCAGGGTCACAAAACATTTGGTCCTGTGTGTGTGTGTGTGTGTGAATGAGTCGGTGCTCCACCAAAGATTTGCATACATCTTCAAGAACTGTTGAAAATATGTGTTCATGCTTAACTGCACTCTACAGTTCAGTCAGGAGTTACAATGCCACCCCCCCCCCCTCCCCCTTGCACCCATCTCCCCCCCCCCCCCCCCATCCTCAACCCCCTAATCCTTCAGCATTTTTTTCCCATCATACAGATGCACATACAGTGTTTGCTGGGGCACAGATCTGGTGTTTCTCCAATCTTCAGTATCTGATCAAACAAAGGCTAGCAGTGCAAAAAGAAACAGCAGTAATTTGCCTGCAAACCAAAGCACAGCCACAACCCTAACACAGCAAAAACTCTGTTCTAGCTGCCTGTTATGAACTTCATCCAGTATGTAAGATGCCTAGATCATCATGAGCCCCCACAATTGCGGGGGCTCATGGTGATCTAAGCATCTTGTAGATGGCCTTCTTTAGCATCCATAAACCTCTGAGTTCATCCAAAAGAGGAGATGAGAAAGACCCCATAGCAGCTGCAGGCAACAGAGTTTGTCTGGAACCCTGCAGAGGCAGCCATTAACCCCTCAGCCAGAACCCAGCATGTGAATCCTAAATTGAGCTGCTGGCATACGCCTTGTTAACATTCTAACCCACTGTCGGAAAATACAAAGCCCCTAGAAATGTAGTCTGGTGCGCACTGAGACCCTTCTAACCTGGGCAGATTTGTTCACAAGTATTAGGTAGTTATACAACTTCAAACTAAAACCTATGTGTCGTTTGCATGGTACACCACATAGTAGCAAATACACATTTTGTAAATTAGCAAACACACATTGAACTTTCATAGAGGAAGACTACAGTTTAACTCTGAAACTCCCCGAACTAAATGACTTCCATACTATCGAATGCAAGTCATTTTGTTCTGGGAGTTTCAGAGTTAAGTGTGAATAACAGATAATGATCTGCTGACAATCAGTCAAAAAGATGCTTTGGTTATTGGAGAGGGTGGGGGGTGAGTGGGGTGTGGTTGGTGGGGGTAAGGGAGGTAGGTAACTGGCAATGTTCTCATTGAAGCATACAAGTTACATGCTGTACTTTGCCTCGTTCACTGATTGAGTTACACTCATTCAGTTCTTGCTTATCTTACATGTAAAGTGTAACAATAGTGGGTGTGGCATGAAGAGAAAGTGCCACTGCCAGTCTTAATCTTGTATGTGTCCGTAATTGTACTGAGAAACATGTGTGCATCTATGTTTGCACACAGGTGCAAGCATAGGCAAAAGTGACAGTGTAATTGGTAAATACTGACATGAGTGCACATAGGTCAATGAACCACAAGCCATGCTGTGTGTGCATGTGTGTGCACACGCACATTTGCTCAAATGTGTGTGCGTGTTCCATGCTTGAAGTGGAACAAATTAGCCTATTGTGTTGTAAGAAAACATTCCTGGTATGATTCATCAACTGACAGTGGTGCATTTCTGTTTTCTCCTGCTGAAACTGACACTATCATTTGTGTACCCAACTCTCGTAAACGCTTTGCACGCTAGTCTTGATGGCTGGCCAGGATTCCTGACATTGAGTTGCCTAGGCAATGGCAAAACACGCACACATACACTGTGCATGCAACAAGTACTGTTAATCCTAAGACACCTCTTTCCAATTCCATCAGCAAGAGGCATAGACTCTCATGAGCCCCCGCAGTCGCAGGGGCTCATGAGAATCTATGACTTGCTAATTGGAATCGGCTTCATTTATCCCTGTTTCGAGCAGGTATGCAAGTTTCAGCCTGTGCATGACCTGACTGGCACGCGCACGTGAGCTAAAAATAGACCAAGGGATGTCGGCGATCATTTTAGTTGATGGGGTAATGATGATGACGACGATGTAAATAATGGCAGATGGACAATGCACTTACCCCCAGTTTAGTCAGCTGTTCGTTCAGCGACTTAATCCATTCCTCCAGAAAGCGCGGCGAGTGGTAGTAGTGCAGATAGAACCAGTTGACCGCTGTGTTGAACCATCGGCATGTTTCGTGCTCGCTCGCGGACACACCAGCAAACACATCGGCCGTACCACTCTCGCGGACTTTCTGCAAGACCGGCTGTCTCTGCGCTGGACCAAGCGCTTTTTTCAGCGAATTGCAAGCTAGGACGAGAATACAAGCTCCGGCGCACCATCCTAGCAGCAGCAGGTCCAAGACGTAGCTATCAAAGTCTAAGTCAGTATACCAAGAGCGCGATGCTTCCGCCATCTTGCCGTACGTCTCCCCCAGTCGGTACCAAATAAGTTTCAGGGTTATATCTGCCATGGCTCAGCCAATCGCAATCCTCCAAGGGTAACAGGATCGCAGAACAGGGAGCCTCCTTGTCCATAAACCGCCGTGTTGCTTCCTTTCGGCAGGGGGGCCGCACGCGCGCCAGCGGCTTGGAGATGTTCCTCTCACAGATGCTATTTTTGATTGCCTCCCCTCTCGCACTCTACCGTGTGGGGCGCGTTCAATTTTAACAGACAAAAGTGCCACGCCCTGCAACGCAATTTCTAAAACATAGCGGCTTTTTCTTCCGGAACAAAGGTTCATATCTCAACTACTGTTTTTATTTCATTTGTTTATCAAACGGCTACAGCTGTGTCCCACAATTAATAACAACATAAGAATTAAGCCATGCACAGAACCAGTTGTCAGCTAACTGAATGCACCCTAGCTCTCAGATTATGCTGATGTCAAGATTCACAACGAGACTGGGGTTTCCACATTCTTGGAAAACCCCTTTCGGAACAAACCAACCTATTTGCGCAGCTAGCATTGTGCGTATCAGATATGCTGATTGTTGGTGAAAATATGTTTATCTAGAATGTATAAGTTAGTGCATTCTTTGCCAAGAATTTAAAACAAATAAAGCTACAGCCTCTTCTGTAGTCTGTTGTCAGTGATCAGTTTCGGTCTGTGCCGAAGTGCCATGCAGTTTCCTAGATGATCTGTTTTGGTCACAGCACTTTTATTTGGCGTGCTGTTCTTACAATATGGCGTTAAGCTATAAAGTTCAAAATCACAGACCAGCACATACATAAGAAGAACCCCAATATATTTTATTGTTTAGTAAGTTAGGTCTTTCCTACGTGCGTTTCTTTCTCCGCTAGTTTCTTCTCCGCATTTTACAACCAATTGGTAGTCACCTTTTGGGTCTGGATTCAGCACACTTTTTTGCTACTATTTTTTTTCTCCATCAAACGTTGCATTGCAGACCTACTTGTCAAAAATGCCCCTCCCCCCATTAATTAATATAAATTAAAAACAAATGATAAATAAAAAATAAAAATAAATACTGAAATAAATACATAAATGAAAATATGTTTAATCACACCACGCTATCAATAAATATTTCATTTGTTTAATCAGATGTGTGTCTGCTTTTAAATAACATGAAACTGCTGTTTTTGAAGTTGAGGGAAACTTTTATGTTCTGTTTTCTGACTTGAAACTGCAGCAATGACACAGATGTCTTGCTTGTGAATATCATGTTTCAAAGGTGTATTATATTAACGCATACACACACACACACACACACACACATGGAGACAAAAGCCTCAGAGTGGGTTACCTACCAGTTTATGTGAAAATGGGTTCCTATATTTCTATTTATTCCAGGGCTCTGGAGTTGATGCGAACGTTTAGAACTCACCTTATAACTAAGCTCTATAACTTAAAATAAAATAGACATTTTCTAGAAACAGAGCCACTAGATGGGAAAAAAAATGGGTTTCTACCAATAAAGTGGGTGCCTCTCACACAAAAACTGGCATTACAGTCAAAATGGGTGTCTTCACAACATTAGGCGTCTGTAATAAGGTCAAGTTCATGGAATACTTCTTTTTCACATTAATTTTTTTTTTCAACTTAATGTGTATGTATGCTTTAACATTTTTAACATTGTATGGTGCAAAATGTCAATAAACACTGGGCCGTAACCTTTCAATTATGATTTTTACAGAGGGAATCTTGTAAACATTGCTGCGTTTTGTCCTTCTGAAGTAAAACAGTTTATCATGGCATTTATGTGAGATTCAACATAATGTATTCTGGAAATTAAAGGACTTTTTTTTTAATGTACTCTGGAGTTTCAGACAAACAGCAACAGATCATTTTGAATATTAACCCTTATCATTCAGAATACACCAGTGTGTGCAACAAGTGTGACTGAAATAGTCCAAGGGTAGTGCCAGAATAGCTTGGCGCCTCTAGGCGCCAAGCTATTGTGGCACCACCCTTGAACTAAAGCCATTGGTCTATGTCCTCATCTGTAAGTACTGTAACGTAGCTTGCATATAATTATGGCAGTGAACAAATTTGAAGCTTTTAGCCTCAGTATGATGCAGGTCAAAAAGTGTGGAAAAATATGAAAGATAGAAAAAGACCCAGATGAAGAAACTAACACTTAACTTATTCTACCCCAGACACACCACAGCAAAATAAAGATCCACCATGATAGTTCAAGGGTGATGCCAGAATAGCTTGGCGCCTATGGGCGCAAGCTATTCTGGCATCCCCCTTGAACTATCATGGTGGATCTGTGTCCTGCACTGCAACACAGTCTTGAGAAGACGACTTCAACATTTGGGGATTCCGGTCTTGGGGTAGAATGAGTTAAAATGATAGAACAGAACACTGACATTAGTTAATTAACTGACAACATAAGAAATCACTTGAAACTTCAGCCTTTATTAATCACATCAAAGGTGCATGCATTTAAAAACACAGTAATAGTTTGTAAACACTTCAAATCAAACAAACAAGAGCAGTCAAACCTTTTTCTGGCAACTTTGTGATGAGGAAGACTAGTTCTTGCCTTCGGCACGTAAAGGGTTTCCGCGACTTATGTGCCTCTATTGATAAAATGAAGAGAGAAATATAATACCGAGTTCTAGCAAGTGCGACAATAAAGTTTAGCCGAGTTGGTATACCTCGTCCAGTGGCCTAGGTTAAACGCACCAGCGGTGCCAATGTTGCTATTTTGGCACCAGACCGGTCACTCGGATCGGTCTGGAGCACCCGATCGGTTTAGAGCGTGTGCACCTGTAATGGGCAACCCCGGAGAAAGAATCACAGGACCATCGATTGATTGCTGCAAAATAACATGAATAAAGAATAAACCCTTTTCCATATATGCAATCAGGCAATAATGCATCCATCCTTATGCTAGCACCACGAAAGATTACGCAATTTGGCAGATTTGAAAAATAGCTTTTAGTTTTATTAATCCTCAATGGAGGTGATTTTGCGACATTTGCCTCGTTTGCGGCAGAAAGCACCGTCATAGTTAAAGTTCGAGAAATGAGCGCACTGCATGTACAATGGACTTGAATCGGTGGTGTGGGGCATGACACAAGCCTCCATCATCTCAACACAAAACTGGCGTGTTAGGGGAGGTAAAAGGCGCGGCTAAAAGTTAAAACCGCAAACGAACCTTTTTTTCGACTGCCATCACAATCTTCCTTGTGAACGTACGAGACCACACTACAAGTGCAGAAGCCAACCTGCACGCGCAGTTCTGGTGCACATGACTGGTCCGAGCTACCGGTCTGGTGCAAAAATAGCAACAATGGCGCCGCTGGTGCGTTTAACCTAGGTAGAGGGCAAGGTATACCAACTCAGCTAAGGTTTACGCTTCCTATGACTTTTGAAACAATGCACAGCAGGCAAAGTGTACTTTATAGTAACAAAAAAGTTAGAGACATTTCCAAAATGATCCAGGCATACATCAGATAAAAGCAAGCTATACACACTGAAATAATAACACTCTTGTAATAAATCTTTAGGTTGACAATGGTTTTCTTATCTTATTATTGTCTTTCATCCCGATTGGTTGTACATTGCTGAACGTCCCGACTTTTTGGGGACGTGCCAGCACTGCTTGTGACAAACAAACAAAAATGAACAGAATATTGAATGTATGTCGCCAGCTGGTCTAATATGCTAAATAAACCTAAGACCATTTAGCAACACACATCCAAAATCAAGAGAGATACAAAAAACATTATTCAGACCAAAAAGGTGACTGCCAATCAGGTAAAAAATGCAAAGAAGTACCCAATGGAGAAATAAACACGCTTAGAAAGACGGTTACAACACAATTTATTAATATTTCGGGTAAATCCGCTTTGTCAAAGCCGACAAACAGAGAGATCAGTCGCTACTTATCTTCATTCGCAGAAGGAATGTGGCACATTCCTTCTGCGAATGAAGATAAGTAGCGACTGATCTCTCTGTTTGTTTGTCGGCTTTGACAAAGCGGATTTACCCGAAATATTAATAAATTGTGTTGTAAGCCACATTCCTTCTGCGAATGAAGATAAGTAGCGACTGATCTCTCTGTTTGTTTGTCGGCTTTGACAAAGCGGATTTACCCGAAATATTAATAAATTGTGTTGTAACCGTCTTTTCTAAGCGTGTTTATTTCTCCGTTGGGCACTTCTTTTCAAGAGATACAGGCAGCGCAGACAGTAGGGAGAGCTTAAAAAATAAAAATACAAGTTAATGGACCAAGGGTATACAGAAACACATGCCCCAGAATTGAGAGGAAAACCCACCCTGTGGGGCTGACCAGGGTGACCCTAGGAACTAAAAAGAAGTTAACCCCACCCAAGTCCCCCAGGGCAGACCTGGGTGGGGGCCCCCACAGTAGCACTCTTGTAATAAATCTTTATGTTGACAATGGTTTTCTTACCCCTTATTATTGTCTTTCGTCTCCAACCATTCTTCCGTTTGCAGAGTTTTAAATGTTATGCAGTATACAAAATAATACAGGTGGACCAGCCCCCATAGTAGCACTCTTGTAATAAATCTTTATGTTGACAATGGTTTTCTTACCCCTTATTATTGTCTTTCGTCCCCAACCATTCTTCCGTTTGCAGAGTTTTAAATGTTATGCAGTTGTTATGCAGTAGTATACAAAATGATCCAGGCAGACCAACCCCATAATAACACTCTTGTAATAAATCTTTACGTTGTCAATGGTTTTCTTATCTTATTATTGTCTTTTGTCCCCAGCCGGCTGTTTCGTTTTGCAAATTCAAATGTTATACAGTATACAAAATGATCCAGGCATCCATCAGTTTAAAAAAGCAGGCTATACATGCTGAAACCACCCCAATAATAACACTCTTGTAATAAATCTGTATGAAAACGAAAATGCCGCGAGTGGCGGGGAATCTCAATTCATTTCTTGTGTAACTTTTGTAACTTTTTCATTCTGTTGCGGACGTAATCCTTAATGTTTGTCCAGCACCTATGTCTAAGTGCGGGCTCTTCTGCGATTGCCTGCTGTATCTCGGCCTTTCCAGGAAGTTTGTTCATGACGAGGTGTGTCTTGAAACGAGTTTGAACAGCTTTCTCTTCAGCTTTCCCCCATGGTTTTCTTGTAAATCTAGCTTTCTTTCGAACAGGAGCTGTCACAGTACTGTCATCATCAAAACTATCTAGATTGTCATCAGGCTCTGGACGTCTTTTCTCTATCATGCTCATTGATTCCTGTATTGTCGACTTGCTACTTGCTTCATTCACAGGTGCTGTTTCCCCCCGAGACCTCTCTGCCAGTTTCTGATGTGTCTTCATTGTCAAAGTCAATCTCTTCATCATCGCCCAGCTCAGCTCTAATGCAGCTCTCAAAATCTGTCATCCCATTGTTAACTGACAGAAGAATCTTTGCCACTTTTGCCTTTTGAAGGACGTCTTGAGGTTGGCGGTAGATATGGCGATGTATCCGAATATCATGACCAAGGAAGTCTGCCAGCTGATCCTGGTCTAACTCCGAGATGGCCATTGACTGAGCCAAAGTTGCAACCTGCTTCCGTAACTGAGTAAATGTGAACATGGCTGGGTATGACACCCGTGCTTCTAGCGCATGGGCCTTCAGAACATCATGGCCTCTGTAAGGCCTCTGACCAGAAGGTGTGGCAAAGATGTACTCGGAACCAGCGAGAGCTGGCACTGATTGCCTCATTTGAAGGATTCTGTCCACAGTTGTCATTATCTTCTTCGTCAGCAAAATGGGAACACTACTATTAAACTTACCTCTGATTTCCACTCGCTGAAAATGATTCACCATTTTCTTCTCAACCTCTGTGAGACCTTTTAAGATATCTTGATTGGTGATCGATCCAATCTTAAAATTCTGGAAGTCTGACACCTTCATTCTCTGAACTTCTCCCCCTCGTTTTCGGTTGAAAAGTGAGACAGCGCAAAGAGTTGCTTTAACCACTGTTGGATAATCTTCCGAAATCATCCTTGTCTCAAGAAGCTGTTGGACCTTCCTCACATCTTCACATGATGGGATCAGCTTGGGTTTACTTACTTACTTACTTACGCCTGTCACCCCTACCCGGGTATAGGCCGTCGACGAGAGACCTCCAGCAACTCCTGTCCTGTGCTTCTCCTTCGATTCTACTCCAGGTGGTTCCCAGTCTCTTGATGTCTGCTTGGAGGTCTCGACGCCACGAGTTTCTCGGCCTACCTCTTTTCCTCTTTCCCTGGGGGTTCCATGACAATGCCTGCCTAGTGATACTGGAAGCTGGCTTTCTCAGACTGTGACCGATCCATCCCCATCTTCTTCGCCCAATTTCATTCTCTGCTGTTATCTGCTCTGTTCTCTCCCAGAGTCTGACGTTGCTGATCTTCTCTGGCCAGTGGATTTTCAAAATTCTTCTAAGGCAACTGTTCATGAAGGTCTGTACTCTGTTGACTGTGGTTTTTGTCAATCTCCAAGTCTCTGCTCCATATAAGAGAACTGCTTTTACATTGGAGTTGAAAATCCGGACTTTGGTGTGTTGTGACAGCTCTCTGGAGCTCCACACTTTTTTCAACTGGAGAAAGGCTGCTCTGGCTTTACCGATTCGTGCTCTGACATCTGCATCAGTGCCGCCTTTTTTGTCTATGATGCTCCCGAGATAGGTGAAGGACTCCACCTCCTCCAACGGGGTGCCAGCAAGCAAGACTGGTTCTTCCCTGGTTGTGTTCAGCCTCATTGTCTTTGTTTTCTGTTTGTGAATGGTGAGGCCCACTTGGGACGAGATGTCAGCAAGCCTCATGGTCTTGTCCTGCATTTGTTGATGAGTGTGGGACAGTAATGCCAAGTCGTCTGCAAAATCGAGGTCATCAAGCTGTGTCCACAGTGTCCACTGTATTCCACTTCGTCTGTGCTCTGTGGTCATCTTCATGACCCAGTCTATGGCCAGTAGGAAGAGGAACGGAGACAGCAGACACCCCTGCCTGACACCGGTTCTGACCTGGAGCTCCCTGGTGAACTGCCCTTCGTGGATCACGCGACATGTCATGCCATCGTAGCTGCTCTTGATCAGGCGGACGAGCTTTGTGGGTACACCGTAGTGTCGCAGGAGTTTCCACAGAGTCTCTCGGTCCACACTGTCAAATGCTTTCTCATAATCCACAAAGTTGACGTACAGCGGGGAGCTCCACTCCAGAGACTGTTCCACGATGATGCGGAGAGTGGCGATCTGGTCTGTACATGATCGGTTCTTCCTGAATCCTGCTTGCTGGTCTCTCAGCTGGGGGTCAACGGAGCTCTTCATTCTCTCCAGGATGATCCTGTTGAAGACCTTTCCTGGTACTGACAGCAAGGTGATTCCTCTGTAGTTGGAACACTTGCTGAGGTCGCCTTTCTTGGGAAGCTTGATTAGGTACCCCTCCTTCCAGTCAGCTGGCATCACCTCCTCTTCCCAGATCTTTCCAAACAGTGGGTACAGCATCTCCACTGTTGTCTCTAGGTCTGCTTTCAGAGACTCCGCTGGGATGCCATCTGGGCCTGCTGCTTTGGCGTTCTTCAAGAATGCCACTGCTCTTCTGATCTCTTCCCGGCTGGGTCTGTCACAGCTGATGGGTAGGTCGGTCTCTGCCGGCTGGATGTCTGGGGGGTCGGGTGGGCTAGGTCTGTTCAGTAACTCTTCAAAATACTCGGCCCATCTGTCGAGTTGGTCTGCTCTGTCTGCAATAGGCTTGCCTTCTTTGTCTTTTACTGGTCTTTCTGTTCTCTTGGCTTGACTTCGCGAACGAAGATTTTATAGGAGTTGCCCACGACGTCTGCAGGCTTGTTCGTGGCTGCGGAGGCCAATCCGAGACAGGCAGGTTCGACCGCAGTGGCTGCAGGGGAAGGTATGGCCGGGGTTCTGAGCTGCGGCATCTCTGTTTTTTCTCCTGAGCCGCTTGTCCTTAAGGCTAGCTCTGTGAGAGTCCTCAAAGGAGACAGCTGCCTTGTAAATGGTGGAGCGCCAGGTGTCACGGTCCGCAGCAAGCGAAGACCACTGGTGGTGGTCGATTTGGCAGGCACTAAGTGACTTCTTGAGACAGTCTTTGTATCTCTTCTTTGGTGCCCCTCTGTCACGGTGTCCAGTAGCAAGCTCGCCGAACAGGGTGATCTTTGGTAGGCGATGATCCTCCATCCTGGAGACATGCCCCGCCCAGCGGAGCTGTGTCCGCAGCAGCAAAGCCTCGATGCTCACAGTTTCAGCCTGTTCAAGGACCTCGACGTTGGTGACATAGTCACTCCAGTGAATGCCCAGGATGGTACGCAGGCAGCGCTGGAGGAAGCGTTCGAGGAGTCGTAGTTGGCTGCGGTAGAGGGCCCAGGACTCGGTCTTTCTGTATGGCCATACTTGCCTGACAATCTTCTGGTAATGTCGTAGAGCTGTTTCATGTTGCCGCTGCCTGCTGCCTTTTCTGCCTCTGCTGCCAGGCTGTCTGTGTAGGCCCTCTTGTCTGCCCTGATACTACTCTTCACCTCGCGGTTGGCTTCCGAGTATTCCCCCTGTGCCCTTACTTTGGCTGCTCTCGTGCGACTGTTGTTGACAGCTGCTTTCTTCTGCTTCCTCACTTCTATCTTCTTCAAGGTCTGTGCCGACAGCCAGTCCTTGTGATGGTGTTTCCTGAACCCTACAGTGTCTTTGCAGGTTGAGTTCAGCGCCTCTCTAACTGCCGTCCACTGCTGCTCTATGGTGACCGCCTCCTCTTCATTTAGCGCTTGAAACCGGTTGGACAGCACCAGTTTGAACTCTTCTCTAACTCCAGTTTCTCTCAGGAGGCCTACATTATAGCGCTGTCTTCTTGTTGTCTCTGTGCGGCTTTTCTTTAGCTTGAGCTTCATTCTTAAGGTAAGCAGATGGTGGTCGGAGGCGACATCTGCTCCCCTCCTCACTCGAACATCTTGAAGGGATCTTCTAAATTTCTTGCTAATGCAGATATGGTCTATTTGGTTCTCTGTTGTATGGTCAGGTGAGACCCAAGTTGCTTTGTGTATTCTTCTGTGTGGGAAGATGCTGCCTCCAATGACAAGTCGGTTTAGAGCACAAAAGTCTACAAACCTCTCCCCGTTCTCACTCATCTCCGAGCCTAGTCCCTGTCTCCCCATCACCTCTTCGTATCCGGTGTTGTCCTCCCCTATTTTGGCATTAAAATCGCCCATGACGATGGTGATGTCTCGCTCCGCACATTTGTCCAAGGCACTCTAGAGTCGGTCGTAGAACTCTTGTTTCTCTTCCTCGTCACTGTCATTAGTGGGCACATAACACTGGATGACGTTCAGCTTGAGCTTTTTCTTGGTTCTAAAGGCTGCTGTGATAATTCTTGGCCCAAGAGGTTCCCAGCCCATCAGAGCTCTCTGTGCCACTGGTGACAGCATGAATGCTACTCCTTCTGTATGGGGGGCATTCTCCTCTTCATGACCTGAATACAGAATCATCTCCCCACTTAACAGCCTTTTCTGGCCAGACTGCGTCCATCTGGCTTCACTGATACCTAGCAGGGAAAGGTTGTACTTTTGCATTTCCGCTGCTATCTGGGCGGCCTTGCCGCCAGCTTGGGTTTGTTCATGGTCATTTTCCCGACCGACCGGGCTGCTGTAGCGGACACACAATCATACCAGTCCCCGTTGAAGACAGAGTCAAACCGCTGCGCCTCAGAGAACTCCTGTCGCCACCTGTCATCTGAACCCTGCCCAAGCTGTTTGGATGCCTGTGACTGTTTGATCTGTTAACATTTTTTCAAAGCATGGCCTATGCGCATTGTGAGATTGCCTTTTTTGAACTTATGTGTGTCCTCATCAAAATCTGCTAGCTCTTTTACAGCCAGTACAACATGATCAAAGCTAGCTGAATTGATCACAGCATTTAAACTTGCGATTTTCATTTCTGACCTCACTCTGATAATTTTTAATAGTCTCCCTGACTCCCGCATCCTAGAGCTGATTTGTCCAGCCGTGTGTTCTTCAATGTCCCTGCGGTCAAATAATCTCTTTCCATACTCAAGAAGCAAGGGGTCAGTTCTGATGAGACGGCTTATCTCATCATCTCTCTGCCTGGCTAATACCTTATGATAGAAGGAAAATTCAACGTCTAAGGGTATTGGAAGCATTAGCTGACCACGGCGTGCCGCCTCACCTCTCTTAGCGATCTGAAACCCTCCTGGTTTCTGACAGCAACGTTTTGAGTGTACAGAGATCAGCTTTTTTTGATAGAGCCCTTTGCAATGGCTACAGGCGAGATGGTCCTTACTAGTTTTGGTGCGATACTTAGGAATCAAACATCCTGATTTGTTTTCAAGAACAGCAACGTTATGCATGTAATCACCCTCATCTTGTAGTCTGATCCATGCTTCACGTCTGTGCTTTGTCCCTTTTTTCATCAACAAAATTTTAGCAACGTCTGCCTCATCTGCATGGACATCTTGTAAGTGCGTGCTCATTTTCAAGACAAGCTTGCTACACAATTTGCATGCATGTTTCTTGTCCCATTTGTACTTTTCTTTCCCTCTCTGCGACACGTGCACACCTGTTTCTTCTGCAAGTGCTCTTTCCCCACCCCCAACATCATGTTCCTTCTGCCTATCCACATTCTCATTTTTTAGTTCCCAGGGTCACCCTGGTCAGCCCCACAGGGTGAGTTTTTCTCTCTATTCTGGGACATGTGTTTCTGTCTACCCGAGGTCCATTCACCTGTATTTGCCTTTTTATAACTCTCCCTACTGTCTGCACTGCCTGTCGCTCTTGATATTGGATGTGTGTTGCTAAATGGTCTTAGCTTTATTTAGGCCCCATGTGTTAGGTTTATTTAATGTATTTGACCGGCTGGCGACATACATTCAATGTTCTGTTTAGTTTTTTTTTTCACATGTAGTGCAGGCACGTCCTGAGAAAGCCTTGTTGCTGTCGGGACGTTAAGCAATGTACAATCAATCAATCACATTCTCATTGCCACCCCCTAATTCACCCCCTAACGCACACTGCACCTTGCTGGTACTAGCTTCACTGACACCTGCCCACCCTGAATCTGCCACTTTGATGCAATCTAACATAGTCAATACAATACTGTCTGTGTCAGAGATCCCAGCGATTGATGGCGACACACCATCTGAATCCGGTGAGCTCGAGCCAGGAACAAACTCCTCGTCATCACTGTCCTTGTATTGCGATGCGCTTGCACTCTCAGTCTCAGATCCATCCCAGGCTCCATTTGCCAACTGGAGAAAGAAAGAAAGAAAGAAAGAAAGAAAAAGAAGCTGCATTAGGACAGAAACAGCCCAATTTTGGTTTAAGAGGCCTTGCACAAGAATAAAAAGAGTAATCCGGTGTATGACCGATTTACATATTATGTGTGACCTTGGTGACGAGGGCTGGCTTCGGCAGCAGCAAAATCCACGTTTTCTGAAAATGTAAGCAGTTTTCACACATATGTCAACCCGGCATGACCCTTTGAGAGAGGTCACTCAAATTGGTATGTTTAAAAGGTCTTGCTACAAAGTATCCTTGGGCCAAGCTTGAAGAATGTGGCTTGAATAGTCTCCGAGAAAATGCCACCATTAACTCATTCTACCCCAGACAGACACACCACAGCAGGATAAAGATCCACCATGATAGTTCAAGGGTGATGCCAGAATAGCTTGGCGCCTATGAGCGCCAAGCTATTCTGGCATCACCCTTGAACTATCATGGTCGATCTGTGTCCTGCACTGCAATGCAGTCTTAATTGGAGGACAGGGGCAAAATTTAAGGATTTTGATGTTGGGGTAGAATGAGTTAAAGTTTACCATGGATGACGGACGGACGACCAGAGGCCCAGAACATAAACTCACTTTTGCTTCGCACGCGAGGCAATAAAATGAAGATGATCATAGAATCACTTACCAGTTTGTAATTGGGGGCATTCCGCTGCCGTCTATGTACCCTCCTACCAGACGCACCCTCTGTGGCAGAGGTTGGGCTATGATGCTGCAGCTGACTAATTTTGCCATGGGCCTTGGTCATGTGCCAGGAAGGGGCGTGCTTGTCTACTTCCATAGATCCCGATGGGTTTGGACATCCTGCTGCCATCCAGCGCTGGGTGTGTGCAGAAAGTGCTGTGTGTGACCAAAACGGTGTTGCTGCCAGTGCAAACATCACATGTCAAATGCAACCATGTAAACCATTGACATTTTGAATCAGATATATACATAATTACTGCAGTACCCCCAGCCCCCTAAGAACAATAACTGGTAATGGGGCGGTCCGTGGCGCAGTGGTTAAGGCGCTTGCCACCAATGCTAAAGGTACGAGGTTCGATTACGGGTTCCGGCGTCGCATTTTTCTCCTCTAGTAAGTGTCACCATTAATTCGGGCGGACCGTCGGGGGTTCTTTCTCCGGGTACTCCGGCTCTTCCTCCCCCACGACTTTGGTATCAGTTTCAGCCCACTTAATCAAATTTCAAATACAAACGATTCTGAATTTCCAAAACCTACAGTAGCTCGCTTGAGCTTGCCCTTAGCACCACGTGAATGTTCTGTGTTTATGTACAGTGTGTGAGTGAATGTGCGTGATTCACGTGAGCGTGCTTGTTGGGTTCAGTTCGCGGCGGCGCTTTGAGCCGATTTTCAATTGGGATAAAGCGCCTATTTAATGCGATTATTATTATTATTATTATTATTATTATTATTATAATACAGTAAAAAGAGACACTTCAGTTGCACAATCCGCAAAAAACTGTTTGTAGAAGTCTGTTCTTCGAATCGCGAGGCAGTTTTGCGTACGAGGATTGAAATCTGGCGCCATTTTTTTTAAAGTCATAGTGCATGCATGTGTCAAGTTACTTTTCGATCACAATCACACATGTCAGAAAAAAGCAACAAAATCGCGTGACAGATTGACCTTGCAATGGTGTTATTGAACAAATTCTTTTCATTGAAGAAGAACGCTTTTGTTAAAAATCGTGGGGTTCTATTATCCTTTACTACAGAGCAGAAGACGCTGACCGACCCACGGCGGTAGTAGACACCTCAGTTTTCTGGGCCAAATGGGTCAGTATTGGCTGACTGTGTAATTGTATCGGATTGGGAGCATCTCTCAGTTAAACAGCTGCGCTGAACAAGTACATTTGGGCGTGCTCTTAACTAAGAAATATTGCATAAAACTGTACCTCTGCAAAGGGAAAAAATGGCCGGCGGGGACGAAAGATGCTAGAAAGGGAAAGGGGAACAACTCAGTTCATCAGTGTCACTTCGCAGCTGACCAATCAGCGATCATTCAAGTTGATCTCAAGACACTCGAATCCGTGTGAACACACAGGCTCAGTGTGTCGCCAAAACACAAAATGAAGTAAATCTCGGAAAATGGGGACATTCTATTTTGATTTTTTTTCTTCTGACTTTTGAATGAAAGATAATGCAGAAACAACCCTCAGAAAAAAATGGGTGCCTGACTTGGTCACCCAGAATTTTACACACCCCTTTTCCATAAGGATGGTAAAGAAAGTCACCCATTTTAGGGGTTTCGTGTACACACACACACACACACACACACACACACACACACACACACACACACACACACAAATATGCAAAAGTGCATTTATTGACTACTGCCATAGCAGCTACAAAACCACAACCACAAAACAAAAAAACAAAAAAAATATTTTGGTACAATTAGTACAAACTAAAATGTTTCATGACACAAACAATTCTTATATGACACAAACAGTGATGCAGATTTCATTAATCTGGTGATTGAGGTGAGTTGGTAGAGAAAGCAAAAGTCCTTGGACTGTCTTCAAATGTGTGAGAGTCCATTAGCCTCGCTATGGCCATTGTACCTTTTGCTTACTGGGTACAGTAAAACCCGTTTTCAGCAACCACCTTTGTTGCAACGAGAAGTGGTCTTAACCCTTATCATTGGGAATACACTAGTGTGTGAAATAAGTTTGACTAAAATAGTTCAAGGGTAGTGCCAGAATAGCGTGGCGCCACGCTATTCTGGCACCACCCTTGAACTAAAGCCATTGGTGTATATCCTTATCTGTAAGTACTATCATGTAGCTTGCATATATGGCAGTGTACAAATTTGAAGCTTTTAGCCTCAGTATGATATGGGTAACAAGACAGGTGCTCTCTCAAGAGATGTCTTGACGGGCACAATTAACCTTCACCGAATCATGCTTTGGACTACACACAAACGATGATGTGGGTCCTACTGGACCCATATTTTCAAAGAGCAATTTAACTGGTTATCCCTGTCCCGATGGTGTGGGTCCTACAGGACCCATATTTTTAAAAGAGCGATTTAACTGGTTATCCCTGTCCAGATGATGTGGGTCATACAGGATGGATATTTTTCAAAGAGCAATATAACTGGTTATTCCTGTCCTGATGATGTGGGTCCTAGAGGACCCATACTTTTTACACTATAGTACACGTCACCGGAAGCATTCGTGTACTTTTAGTCATTATGGTGGAGAGAAAATGGTTTGAAACTTTTCTGTTTCCCCCAGACACTACAGGTGAATGTTCACCATTTCCAAGAAACTGAACTGAAGAAACTGGTCGGGGAAAGAGGGGAGGGTGGGGGGGGCCAGGGGAGGGGAGGGTGTTGGTGAGGTTTGTAAAATTTATAGTCTGCCAGCAGACTTAATTTTTGGCTTTCATGCTTAATGACCACCTCCTATTTCACGGATAATGATGAGGAAAATTTTGCAATCACAAAAACAAAACGGCAATCACGATTTTATACCCCCCCCCCCATCCCCCCCCCCCCTCCCCACAGGACTATTACAGTATTTACACACACTTTGTAAGTTTCAGACAACGCATTGAATTTGTATTGCTCAGTGTGCACACACCATTTTTTAATTACAATTACTGTATCTTCAGCAGGCATAGAGGATGCTCATGAAGCCCTTAAGACTGCAGAAGACCCATAAAGATCCATATTTTGCTAGGACAATTGATATCTCCCTTCCCCAGTTGAAGAAGGTCATCAAACTGTCATGCTTTATACAAACACACTGACAAGAAGCAGATCCCTCTTAAACCATGCCATATATGATGCAAAAGACATACATTCTCATGAGCCCCTGCAGTCGCAGGGGTTCATGACAATCTATGCCTTTTGCTGGACAGATTTTCATCTGTGTATTTCAGGTGAAAAAAATGAATACCGTTTACAGTATCGTTAGCTGTATGCACAAGAGGGATAATTTCTAGCCATTAATCAATTTAGCCCAAACACACTAGAGCATGAGATGGATCGAGCATGATAATTCAAGGGTAGTGCCAGATTAGCTTGGCGCCAAGCTAATCTGGCACTACACTTGAATTATCATGGTAGATCTATCTCATGCAACTGGTGAATAGTTGTTCAGTGATACCACTAAAATTTGGGCTAAGCAGCCATGGGGTTAAATGGATTAACCCACTTGTGCATCAAGGCTATGCTGTGAATGAGTCCCACACAAGTCACTTGGCCTTAAACAACACAATCTTTCCATCCTGTCCACCAGTAGCCAAAAGTGGCCGTGCTGGGTGAAACGCAACGGAGGAAATCACATCAGTATGGCCACGCAGCTTTTGACAGTATGTGCCTGATCTGACATCATACACATACACAACTTTGTCCTCTGACCCTGATGCCACATACGCTCCACATGGACTGAACGCCACACCACATCCATGTGCATTATTTGCGTGTCCCTCCAGGCGTAACACGTGACGCTTGGTGCGCAGGTCCCACACTTTGATGCAGTCAAGTGTGGATGATGTTGCAAACACGTTGAAGGCTTGCTCAGGTTGGGAGGTGAAGGTGGATCCTTCATTTAAAGCAACAGTATGGACAGGTTTAGTGTGGGCATCGTTGAAGGTGTGGGCAAGTCGTCCTTCATTAAGGTCAAAGATCTCGATATCGCGGTTTGACCCTGCGCACACAGTCAGGTGAGAGTGGAAAGTGTTAATGGCAGACAATGCTGTAAAGTTCTGACTCGCTGTCTCCCATTTTTTCACCAGTTTGTAGCGGCTCTTAGTCAGGTAACGACGGATATCATCTTTAGCAGGGTCCAGGTGACATTTGTAGAGACACAGAGCATTGCCAACTATCAGCAAGACAAAGCGATCCATGTAGAAAAACTGAGCACTCTTCACTTCTTTGGTGTAGGCAGTGTTCACACCATTGCCACCCTTGTCGGGTTTACAGTTGCTGCTGTAGTGTGTGAATTTGAGCAGCATCTCGGCGCTAGCACGGTCCCACAGAATGGCTGACTTGTCAGTGGAGGCAGTGATGATATATTTGCTGCTGTTGCTCCATGCCACACTGCTGACTGCACTGTCATGTCCCACATACACACTGCTGCCTTTATGGCCGTATGGGGCAGGAAAGACTAAGGTCGACATGTTGCCAAGGGAACATGCCAGGTGCTGACCAGTAGCAGAGAAAGTCAGGTCTGTCACACAGGTAGAGACAGCAGCCGTTGAAAACTTGTCCTCTATCTCCATGGGTGGGCCAGCATCCACTGGGTACTCCTGGCTTGTCAGCTTGGTGGAGAGACTTTGGCCTGCGCCAGGCCGAACTTTTAAAACCTCAGTTGATTTCGACCTGGTATTCAGCTTTGGCTGGAACATAGTCTTGCGAGGCGCCTGCGTGTAGCCCGAAGACTTGACCTTGCTTTTAAAGGTGAGGGGTTGATGCATAGGATCACTTTTCCCCCAGCTACCAACAACAGATCCTTTTTGCGATGTTTTTGATCCACCAACACCACGACCAGCTGATGTACTCTGAGGTACGAGCTCAGAGCGGAGAGGGGAGTGGTCAGTGAGTGGTTTTGTTGGCACCATTGTCAGCTCCTCTCCACATAACTTAGATGATGAACATGAACCCAACTCCACTTGGTTCACCGTCAGATTCTCAAAATTTGAGTTGACATTGCTTTCAAGACGAGTGACAGTTTCTGACGTCATCTCCCATAAAACAGTGTGCACGCCTGTCTCAAAAAGCGCCCCCATCACACACACCAGCTGATTGCCACTCAGCTGTCCAACAGCTGCATAACCCACAGCATTGAGAGTCACTTCTTGTACCTGTGGCTTGAATGAGCTGAGGAGTGGTGCCTGGAGGTTGATCACTTTGAGCAGCTGCAATGTTCGACAGTCGACCTGAAGTAAACAATGAGAAGAAACAAGTGCCAGAATGGGATTTGCACTTGACAACACATCTTTGACTGCAGAGTGTGTGTGTAGTGTGTGCGTTTCACTGAGTCTCGGTTTTCCATGACAGTAACCAGCATCACCATCAGCCTGTGTGTAAAACAGACTCAGTACTGAGTTGCTGGCCTCAATGCTTGTAAAGTCTGAATCACCACTGGCGGAGTAATCCACATCTGGTTTTCTGGACGTTGTCCCACTGCCAGTCACAATAACTGAGCCATTCTTGGTCCGCTGTCTTTGAGGTGATGGGTCACGACTTTGACGTGACTTTGACATGACCTTGCCCACATCCAGCTGGGAGAGCTGTCTGAAGTTGTTGCCGTCAGAGAGATCAAATATCTTGACTGTGCCACCGGCTGAACCGATCGCTACTTGAGGGTCTGTGGGGTTCATGCTGAGACTGATGAGAGGTGAGGGTGAGATAATGGTGGACTGGTAGATGAGTGACAGGTTTTGTATGTCCCACACTTTAAACGTCCTGTCGTCTGAGATGGTGACCAGGGTCGCCGTGTAATGCGGACAGAAATCAGCGCCTGTCACTTTGGCAGTGTGACTGGACAACTCGGCTATCACCTTGGCTTGTGACACACTGACTATCTTGACAACACAGTCCACACACACTGCGACAAGTTCAGCATCTAGACTGAAGCTGACGTAGCTTAAGTCCCCTGGTCGGGACAGGATTACCGCCCCTCTCACCTGCTCATGCCGCGCGAACTGCTGCTGACACTTCCTCACGTTCCACACAATCAAATGGTCGTCCGCCCCTGAACACAGCAACAGCGGCTCGTCGTGACTGAAGCGAAGGGCGGACACTGGTCTCTTATGGCCGACGAAGCTCAGCGGCTCTGAACTGGGGTCTGTAAGATCCCAGAGTCCCAAAGTAGTTTTCGTTAGGGGCAGCGCTAAAAGAGAGCCGCGCACGGCAGGGTCAATGCGACACTGGTTCACCTGAGTGGGCAAAGTCCGCGTGTGTACAGCACCAACAGATAGCGAAGCCATTGCACTTTCTTTCTATTCCTCTCTCACTGCATTTTTAACTGTGAAATCGCGCGTTTTTCACACGAACATACGTTTGCCGGCTTCTTATCTCTACGTTGCGAACCACGCTTTCAGGTTGTTGTCGAACAGCGCCGCGTATTTCCGCTCAGAGTAACTGTTCTTCCTGCGTTCTTGATGGCTCAGGCCACGGAACACAGTGCCGTTTCCGTACTGTACAGTCTCTTAGCCATAGTCAGTCCCAGGCATCCCCTAATATTTCAATCCCCTAAAAAACACTACTGCCCACCAGCTGCACATTTGCCATGCACAAAATAACAATAAAAACAGCACATTGACAGTCTCATTTCTTGGCTATGAACGCGATTCCTTACCAACCCCACACCCAAGCACAGCTGAAATCAGCGTGCCCCTCAAATCACTACGTCAACGGCAACGCAACATAGGCCCACAATTGTCCACTGGATAAGCTCAGGATGGTATGAATCAAAGCACCAAACACGTCTCCTCTCATCTAACCAGAAATTGCCAGCAAATTCTAACATTTAGCCCTACTACAAATTTTCAAACAAGGCAAAAATTATTTTTAAAAACACCGGTCCTCTTAAGCTTACTGCCTGAACTGGACAAATTTGACTATGTAATGTGACCTGAAAGAGGAACTTACTGCCTGAACACCATTCAATCTGCCATCAGTGCAACCCTTATACACTAGTTAAGTCAAACCCAAAGTGACACCATTGAATGTTGCTGCATCTTTAAGTTATGGCCCATTATGTGAAGTGCCTTGTTGTGGCGTTCAATATACTGTTGATGTTTTGCATCATGCATATCTGATGCCATGAAAAACAGACTAGATACGGTCAGAATGCCTCCAAAATTGGCATGTACATCAAGTAATATATCTGATCTTCAGACATGTTGCATTTGAGACACAGGCACATGAAAATTATTTTTTTCATATTTTTTCACTACCCACCCCCCTACTTTTTCTGTTTTTCCATGTTTACAAACACATGCAATACAGTCAAACTGACTTCTGGTGGGCTGGACAACTAAAACAGCTTACCATGACACTGACATTGATGAAAAATGAGCTTTCAGACCCAAGGCCATTTCCTTGTGTATCTCAGGGCAGCCAAAAAGACAATGCCCCGGCATCCTCATTGCCCTGTTGTCTGGTGCCAACAAGCAGGAAGAGACCTGTAACCAGCTGCCATGCCCTATATGCTGCTGGCAATCTTTTCCACAGGCAAAAGGGGTCATGGAACACCTGTGCAATTTAAACATTAAGTCTACTGAACTAACCCACAGACAAAAGACTATACAAAACAGCCAAAACTATGCTACGCGGGACACACCGCATACCCAAACAAGTGTCTGGAGTGCTGATTTAGGAGATAGCAGGGGAAAATGGTTATGTACAGTTCATTTTTATATAAAACACACCTGTCAGAGTCTCAAAAGACCTAAACTCATGTTGCAAATGCAGCAGGCATGTGTGTGCCAAACCTGTGAACACTCCTGTAAAAGCCTGTACTGATGGCCGCAGCTGCTGGTCCCATAACAATGCACTCAAATTCAAATGAGCTTTACGCAGAGTAAAAGTGCTTGTGTTTGGCTCAGAATAGACACCAGAGACATCCTTAATGACAATTACAGCAGAATGACACCTCAGACGCAGCCAGTGTAGCTGGATCATGCAAAATAACTCTTCTGCGTGTCACACTATTTTGGCGGATGATTTCACTCTGAGGTCAGCTGTCTAATGAAATGAACATGCTGACACTGTTTCATTGTAGTTTTGATATTAACCTTTGACCTTAAGCCCCCCACCCCCCTCCAACCCCTCCCCCCCCCCCACCCACCCACCCCACTCCACCTCACCCCACAACTTCAATAACTGAAAAGTGCCTCTTTTTTTACGCATTTATCAAATTAAACGCCCTAAACCCCACCCTTTCAAGGTCAAGGTCACAGCTCAAGGTCGAAGGTCAGACTCATGACTACTTGTAAGAACAAAAAAAAAATGAACAAACACACTAATCATAGCTCACAGTGCAGGTAAACAGGGTGTTGCAACGCAAAACATGCAAAAACGCCTATAAAACTGCAATCGCAGCGATTTTTTGGCAAAATTTGAAATTTTTCATGATTTTCTCAGTTTTCCAAATGCAAAAGTCCAAACTCAATGATATGGTTACATTAAACCAGTTTCTGATCTATGTCACATATGGCATGCGGTGCCCTGACAGGCCACGGAACACAGTGCTGTTTCCGTACTGTACAGTCTCTTAGCCATAGTCAGTCCCAGGCATCCCCTAATATTTCAATCCCCTAAAAAACACTACTGCCCACCAGCTGCACATTTGCCATGCACAAAATAACAATAAAAACAGCACATTGACAGTCTCATTTCTTGGCTATGAACGCGATTTCTTACCAACCCCACACCCAAGCACAGCTGAAATCAGCGTGCCCCTCAAATCACTACGTCAACGGCAACTCAACATAGGCCCACAATTGTCCACTGGATAAGCTCAGGATGGTATGAATCAAAGCACCAAACACGTCTCCTCTCATCTAACCAGAAATTGCCAGCAAATTCTAACATTCAGCCCTACTACAAATTTTCAAACAAGGCAAAAATTATTTTTAAAAACACCGGTCCTCTTAAGCTTACTGCCTGAACTGGACAAATTTGACTATGTAATGTGACCTCAATACATTTCGAACTACATGTTGTTACGCACCAAGCTGTGGCACGCCCCAGCCCGTGCACAAGAACCTTTTGTTTGAAACCAAATTTGCGTCTGGTTTTCCTACGGGTTGCAGAGTTGATAAACTTAGTAACTCACTCACTGCTAGCTGTAGTCAGGACAGAGTTACTCTGGTCTCTGCCGCCGACGTGGTTAATATATAATCACAACTGACGGGGCAACGGCGGGGCGGAGGGGGTGGTGGTGGTGGTGGTGGTGGTGAAGCGGTGGGAATTGCCAAAGCAACCTCAAACATATATTTTAGGGGATTTTGATTTTTTTTTTAAATTATATAAAAATTAGGGGGACGCAAGAGGTCGAAGGAGACTGAGAAGACAGGAAAAGATGGGAGGACAATATCTCAGTGGACAGGACTGAAGCTGAGAGACACACTAAGAATGGCAGAGAACAGAGAGGAATGGAGGGAGCTGGTTGCCAAGTCAGCAGTGTTGCCCCAACGGTCGGCAAGACTACGGGATATAGATAGATAGATAGTGCCTCTTGTAAACGTGGCAGTTTGCTTGCTGTTGCTGCCTCAAGGCGGACAGACATGGCATCAGTCAGGACGACAATCTGGGCATCCAATGCCTGCTTCTTTACTGAGCATGTTAACCCTTATCATTTGGAATACACCAGTGTGTGAAATAAGTTTGACTAAAATAGTTCAAGGGTAGTGCCAGAATAGCTTGGCGCCTCTAGGCGGCAAGCTATTCTGGTACCACCCTTGAACTAAAGCCATTGGTCTATATCCTTATCTGTAAATACTATAATGTAGCTTGAATATGCCAGTGTCAGAATTTGAAGCTTTTAACTTTGGTATGATATGGGTTAAGATGAATTACTGCCAGTATTAACCAGAATTGTGAACTTTTCCCTCGTGTCAGGTTGTGTTCCTGATCATTTCAACTTTCAAGCGAGCAGTTGTCATTCCTCTCCTCAAAAAGCCAATTCTTGACAAGGAATGCTTGAAAAAGTATTGTCCAATTTCCAATTTGCCTTCCCTTGCTAAACTTATGGAGAAAACTGTTTTTCACAGCTTCAAAAGCACTTGAATGACAATAGCTTGCTTGACATATACTTATATCAGTCAGCATACAGGAAAAATCATTCCACTGAAACCGCCCAGCTTCGTGTTTTCAGCAATTGACTGACATCTGCTGACCTGAGAAAAGTCCCTATTCTTTGTCTACTGGATATGATGGCCGCGTTTGACACCATTGATCACACCATTCCTTTGAGATGACTGCAGTGTTCTTTTGGCATAACTGACACTGCCTTACGATGGTTCACCTCCTATTTGATAGGCCGCTCTCAGTGCCGTGTAACTGTTGGAGGTGCCAAAGTCCAAACCACTCCCTCTGCTTTGCAGTGTGCTGCAGGATTCTGTCCTAGGGCCCAGGAGCGGATCTGGGAGGGGGGGGGGATCCTACGGGTTCCCCCCCCCCCCCCCTTGTTGTTTGATATTTTGGCGAATGTTGAAAGTCTTGACACGCGCACACGCCTTCTCCCTCCCCCCCCCCTCCCGCCCCTCGCCCAAGCTTTTAGATTTTTCAGGAATCTCATATTTATGCAGCATTAACGTGAGCTTAGGTGTCCAAACTGAGGTGAAACTGAAGAAATGTCCAGAGGCATCAGAAAAATAGTGTGAATGCTCTGATGGACAATGGTGCATGTCCACTAACACTACCTCAAGAGACTAAGTACTCAATCCGAGTGTGACTGGTGACATGCTGAGCAGTTCGTCGTGATGAAATTAGGGGATTAGCACGGTCACCTAGTGAAGTCCATCAGTCAAACGACACTCATGGCCGGTCCAGTCAACAGGTGACACCCGGGCAGTATATGCTGCATACCTTGGTGGAGAAAGCATACCTTGGCGGATTTCTCGCTTTCCAGTGACTGGTATATTGTTTCAGTGGTTGCGCCCACAATAGTAGACTTAACACATTCGAGACGTGCCGCCTCCTGATACGCGGCTTATGCCGCTTATCCGGAGGCGGCACATCTCGAATGAGTTAAACCTAGATGACTGCCTCGACTGAGGATGCAATGTTGATGGTATCGCACAGAGAGAGTTATTGTTTTCCATTATCGAGCCCCTGAGGCTGAAGGGGCACATGAACCTCTGTGGCTGGCTGAGGGACTTGGTTGCATGGCTCCAGATCAATGGTGATTGGATACTTTACCATAGCTGGTGGCTGCCACAATCTCACTGAGGGGTACAATGAGGATTGTATGACACGGCAAGAGGTATAATTGTTTTCAGGAGCCCCTGTGAGTGCAGGGGCTCATGGCACTCTATGTTTGGCTGAAGCACGCTGATGGGGTGCAGATCAGCAGCACTGAATTTGACATACTGAACATACTGGGTCCACCCACCAATTGCACAAACTTTTGTTTGATATCTTTTGTTCATACTTCAATATTGAGGGGATACAGGAGATAATATCTTTTAATCTTTAAAAAAAACAAAAAACACTACAATGTAAGCAATTCCCCCCCCCCCCCCCCCCCCCCGCCACCCGCTGCCCCCCCCCCCCCCCCACTCACACACACTTCCCCACCGAACGATAATCAAGACTTTCACTCAAATACCACAACTAAAAATGTTCACAAATAATTAGCTTTTCAATCTCGTTCGGTTACTTCTCATGTGTGAACAACTTATTTTATCGTAATGAGAAATGGAATTTCATATTTTCAGAAACAAGTTCAGCACAATATGTTTCCTCTGAGACACAAATAATTTTGTTGGTCATGTCTTTACCTGATAGCAGAATAACAGTGATATACTTCAGGCTGTTGTTACTGTCACAGTAACTTATTGTCCACCGCAGTTGTGTTTTTGTTTAATTGAACAGTCCAGGCAGAACAAAACATCAACTGTTCGGTTTTTCTTTCTTCCGTTTTAGGGTTCTCGTCTTCTGTCAATTTCAATTATATGTATAGACTGACCATGAGTGCAGCCAATGTTTACAATTGGCTTTTTAAAAAATTTACCAGCCATTCCATCACAGATCCTAATGATCTGTGGCATTACAAACACCTGGCCGTTAGCAAGCGCATAACTGGACCATAAGCCAGACAGCACAGCTGTGCTGGGTACGCGGAAACTGGCCGAGTCGCTCATTTAGGGGTAGATACAGTGTCTATGAGGACATGTAAGTTAGCCTAATGTCTTCCCTTTATCTCAAACTACACACACACACACACACACACGCACGCACACTCGCACACACGCTGACACAAACACACTTACACACACACACTCATACACACACCACGCAAAACACGCACGGTATAGGAAGAAGCAATGACATCAGAGAAACTGTCCCACCTGAACACCATTCAATCTGCCATCAGTGCAATCCTTAGACACTAGCTAAGTCAAACCCAAAGTGACACCATTGAATGTTGCTGCATCTTTATGTTATGGCCCATTATGTGAAGCGCGTTGTTGTGGCGTTCATTATGTTGTTGATGTTTTGGATCATGCATATCTGATGCCATGAAAAACAGACTAGATATGGTCAAAATGCCTCCAAAATTGGCATGTACATCAAGTAATATATCTGATTTTCAGAAATGTTGCATTTGAGACACAGGCTCATGAAAGGGTTTTCTTTTTTTCATATTTTTCCATTACCCACCCCCCTAATTTTTATGTTTTTCCACGTTTACATGCACATGCAATACAGTCAAACTGACTTCTGGTGGGCTGGACAACTGAAAAAAGTTACCATGACACTGACATTGATGAAAAATGAGCTTTCAGACCCAAGGCCATTTCCTTGTGTATCTCGGGGCAGCCAAAAAGACAAAGCCCAGGCATCCTCATTGACCCTGTTGTCTGGTGACAGCAAGCAGGAAGAGGCTTGTAACCAGCTGCCATGCCGTATATGCTGCTTGCAATCTTTTCCTCAGGCAAAAGGGGTCATGAAACAGCTCTGCAATTTAAGCATTAAGTCTACTGAGCTCACCACAGACAAAAGACTACACAAAACAGCCAAAACTATGCTACGCGGGACACACCGCATACCCAAACAAGTGTCTGGAGTGCTTATTTAGGAGGTAGCAGAGAAAAATGGTTATGTACAGTTCATTTTTATATAAAACACACTTGTCAGAGTCAGAAAAACACATCAACTCATGTTGCAAATGCAGCAGGTATGTGTGTGCCAAACCTGTGAACACTCCTGTAAAAACCTGCACTCGTGGCTGCAACTGCTAGTCCCATAACAATGCACTCAAATGAGCTTTACGCAGTGTAAAAGTGCTTGTGTTTGGGCTCAGAATAGACACCAGAGACATCCCTCATGACAATTACAGCAGAATGACACCTCAGATGCAGCCAGTGTAGCTGGATAATGCAAAATAACACTTCTGCATGTCACACTATTTTGGCAGCTTATTTCACTCTGAGGTCAGCTGTCTGATGAAATGAACATGCTGACACTGTTTCATTGTAGTTTTCATCTTAACCTTTGACCTTAAGCCCCCCACCTCCCCCCACCTCCAACCCAACCCCCCAGCCCACCCTACCCCACCCACCCCACCCCACCTCGCCCCACAACTTCAATAACTGAAAGAGTGTATTTTTTTAAACGCATTTATCAAACTGAACGCCCCAAACCCCACCCCTTTCAAGGTCAAGGTCAAAGGTCACAGCTCAAGGTCAAAGGTCAGACTCGTGACTACCTGTAAGACAAAAAATAAATGAACAAACACACTAAACATAGATCACAGTGCAGGTAAACAGGGTGTTGTGTCACAAAACGTGCAAAAACGCCTATAAAACTGCAAGCTCAGTAATTTTTTGGCAAAATTTCAAATTTTTCATGATTTTCTCAGTTTTCCAACTGCAAAAGTCCAAACTCAATGATATGGTTACATTAAACCAGTTTCCAGTCTATGTCACAAATGGCATGTGGTGCCTCTGACAGGCCACAGAAAACAGTGCCGTTTCCATAAAATAATAATTACGGTATTTATAATGCGCTTATCTTATAATAATTATAACTCTAAGCGCGCACTCACAACTTGCGCATGCATGCGCACGCTTTAGACAACGACTCACGTACCACAAATAGTGAAACACATTACGACAGTCAGCTTGGGGTGGGGGTGTGGTGATATAGTGCTAGAACTGTTGAAAGAGGTGAGTTTTGAGGGCAGACTGGAAGGAGGAGAGAGAGTGTTTCTGATGGTGGGAGAGTGTTCCAGGTGGATGGACCGTGTACAGAGAAGGAGCGGGGGCCGAAAGTGCTGAGTTTGGTGCGGGGGATGTGGAGGCGGAGAGGGTCGGAGGCGGAGCGGAGGGAGCAGGGAGGAGTGTAGGGGTGAAGTAAGTTTGAGAGATAGGCAGGAGCGTAGTTGTTCAGGGATTTGTAGCAGAGAGACAGAATCTTGTATTGGATGCGTAGGGGGATGTGAAGCCAGTGAAGGAGTTTGAGCAGGGGAGTGATGTGGTCAGATTTTTTCTTTCTGAGGATGAGGCAGGCAGCATTATTCTGGACGCGCTGGAGAGTGAAAGTGGTGGAGTGAAGGAGTCTCTTAGCCTTAGTCAGTCCCAGTCATCCCCTAATATTTCAATCCCCTAAAAAACACTACCGCCTACCAGCTGCACATTTGCCATGCACAAAATTAAAAAAAACAGCACATTGACTGACTCATTTCTTGGCTATGAACCTGATCCTTACCAACCCCACACCCAAGCACAGCTGAAATCAGCATGCCCATCAAATCACTATGTCAACAGCAACTCAACATAGACCCACATTTGTCCACTGGATATTAAGCTCAGGATGGTATGAATCAAAGCACCAAACATGTCTCCTCTTATCTAACCAGAAATTTCCAGCAAATTCCAACATTCAGCCCTACTACACATTTTCAAACAAGGCAAAAAGTTATTTTTAAAAACACCTGCCCTCTTACTGCTTGAACTGCCCAATTTGAATATGAACATGACCTGTCAAACGATCTTGGGCGAGTTGACTCTTATTTTGGCGACTTGACTCGTATCTTAGGCGACTTGACCCTTTATGTTGCCGAGTCGACTCGTACCTTGGGCGAAATGGCATATGGACGAGATAGCATCAGGGCGAGTTGACCGGCAACCGAAGGGAGAGCATTCTTCCAGATCCAAAATGGTGAATGTTCTGAAAGGAGTCTTGGTAGAATGTGACCCGGCTATGAAGCAGCTTCTCTTGCATTTAGACGAAACAAACGAGTTTGGTAGAAAGTTCGTGATTCAGGATTTGGATGACACGCATCTGTTTATCTCGGCCGACATTGTGGAGACGCTACAAGATCGGATTGACGACTTGATGGACCGACTGTCCTTTCCTCTGGCAGAAAAATAGACCAGTTGGTGAGACCACCGGCCGGCGAGTGTCATCGCTCTCATACTCATACTATATTGATATGATGTGAGTATGAGAGCGACGAGACACGTCGGCCTGTGGTCAGACTAGCCTTTGCGTGTCGGTAGTGGTTTTTGTCGTGAAGATTCCTTTAGAAATCATCGCTGCAAAAACCGCTACCTACCCTGTAGGTAGCGGTTTTTGCAGCGATGATTTCTAAAGGAATCTTCACGACAAAAACCACTACCGACACGCAAAGGCTAGTCTGACCAATAATTGTTCTTCTGTGTCAGTCTTTTCACAAGACGAGTTGCTGTCATGTAATACACAGAGATTAGAGAATCTCTGTGTAGTTCATGAAGGCATAAAAGTATGTCTCCCGCAGCCAGTGGTCTTATTTCTAGTTTTAACCCAAAATATCCTGAGGCTGAATTTTTTTAAAAATCTGCTTATTGTCCCATAAGGCTACATTACAGTTTAGGGGATAGATCAACCATTTTAGTTCAAGGGTGGTGCCAGAATAGCTTGACACGTCAGGCGCCAAGCTATTCTGGCACTACCCTTGAACTATAATAGTCCATTTTATTTCAAGCAGAATTGTATCATGATGAAAAGGGTTAAAAATGACATAACTGTTACATCTCGTGGGTTCAGATAAATTCTTCCTCATAATATCATAATTTCTTTTTCATTAAGGGAACATTTGGAGTTGCCCTACTTTAGACTGAGGATGATGGAGGCTGACACAATCTCTGAAATACGAATCTCATTACCATGGAAATGGCAACCCTTCAAGCGACACAAGCTCCCTGGATCTGAGTTTTTTGCTGATGGAGACGAGGTGCTTCGATCGACCAGGAAGCTAATTCCATTGGAAACACCCACAGATGAAGATTCAGAGGACACAGCATCTTGCAAGTGAGTAATTGTGTGCTGGTCTATGATGTTGGACCTTGCAACTCTACAGTTTTAAGGTCCACAATCACAGACCACCATTTGTAGCAAGTGCCAGATTGCCTCTTCCAGTAGAGGAACACAGATGTAAATTGACCAGCATGATGCATAGATTCTTTTGAGACCCCTCTTGCTTGCAGGGATATAATGAGAATCTGTGACTGTTAACCCTTTGCATGTTGGTAGCAATTTTGTCATGATGATTCCTACAGGAATCATCATGACAAAAACTGATACGGACATGCAACAGGTTAATGTTATAGATGGGTGGTGTATCTATTCTCCTCAGTATAGATTATAATATAGTATTTTCAGTATGGAATTTAGATTGTTTGTGCAAGAAAAGTTGCTACCTTTCTCAATACATCCATCTGAATCAATGCCCTTGCAAAATTGCACTGTAGTGAGGTCACAGCAGCTGCAGCAGAGGAGAGACCTGACAGTCAGTTATCACCTTCCTCTGTCATTGTTTGGAATGCTATTGTTAATGTGTGTTTTTTTTCTGTGAATGTTTTTGCAGGATAGATGCATTTCCCTGTGGTGTCCCTGGCTGTACACAAAACTTCTCATCTTTGCTCAGGTAAACAAAATTGCAGTGACTCGAAGTTGAACACGATCCTCTACTCCTCCATCCCTCCCCCTCTCTGTTCTTCCAAGTGTTTCATTGCTTTATGGTTTGTTTCATGTTCAACAAGTTGTTGTTTTTTCCTGAAAGTATAAGCCTTTCTGCTCTTCTTCAATCATAACTGATGTTTAACCCCCTATCATTCAGAATACACCAGTGTGTGAAATAAGTTTGACTAAAATAGTTCAAGAGTAGTGCCAGAATAGCTTGGCACCCTTGAACTAAAGCCATTGGTCTATGTAAGTACTATAATGTAGCTTGCATATATACCAGTGTACAAATTTGAAGCTTATAGCCTCAGTGTGATATGGGTTAAATCAATACATCTTCTATTCAACTACCTACTATTCTTTCCAGTAGTTCCATGGAATTTTATTTTACCTCTGTGTTGTTTGTTTCAAGCTATGAGAACCACTACAACAGTCTTCATCGCCACACATGTTGCATCTGTCACCGTACGTTCCCCTCACTGTTTCTACTTGACATTCACCTACAGGAACAGCATGACTCCCTCTTCACCGTCATGGTCACACGACAAAACATGGTCAGTATCTTTGTGAACATTTTGCCTGATATTTCTTGGCTATGAACCTGATTCCTTACAAATGTACGCACATGGGCCATTGGCCAGCAGGTCACCAGCTGTCAAAAAAGCAGGGGGGGGGGGGGGGGGGAATGGGGGGGTCTTCAGGGCTTCTGTTTTCACAACAGCTGAAAGGGTCTGTAGACCCCCAAGGCATAAATTTTAGAGGGTACACAGCCCCCCCCCCCCCCCCCCCCCCCCCATCTTGGCATAATAGAGGGGTCAGAAAATTGATTTAAGAAATCTGCATCATTTGTACGTCGTCGTTTGTTGTTTTTTTAAAATTAACTCATTTCGCTCTCACTCTTCTCTAAATGTGCTTACAAAACGTTGCCAAAAGAGACACAGTTATTTAACATGACAAACCAAACTAGACTGCAGGGGACAGAAAACTACTCATCCAAACCTCCACCCAACAAATGCAATGAACGGCAAAACAATGCTAGAATAATGTACCATTGCAACAAGAGCAGCAGAATGTGGCCGTTTGGGTACTCGCAACCCATTTCCTAGAGACGTCATAATGTGTTCACACAAGGTCTCCAAAGGCACACAGTCCTTTTACAGGACGAACCAATCTAAGCTGTAGGGGAAAGAAAACTACACATCCCACCCTTTCCCTACAACACAATCAACGGCAAAACAATGCCAGAATAATCTGTCATCAAGAACCGACCAAAACAACTGCAGTGAATGGCAAAACAGTGCTGGAATAATCTGCCATGAAGAAGAGGGAAAATAACCTATGAATGGCAAAACAGTGCCTAAATAACTGATAACAACACTAAGCGGTCTAACATCTAACAAACAACTGGACGCGAAATAGCATACACACTGGAAAATACGGATATAACAAATGACACCCAGAAACGCAGTAAACATCAACGAAAATAAACACCAACAAAAAAGTAAAGCCACAGAACCCCCAACCAGAGTAAGGGCCTGTGGTCAGTTTTGGCCCTCTGATGAGAGCAGTATATGGCCAGGTTACCAATGTGAAAACTTGCTCAAAATACACAAAGAAATGAGTACAACAAAAACCAAAGCTAGACCTGTGTCATGAAACTTTGTGTATACGGCCGATCCGGAACCAGGCATGTCTTTTGGTGTGCAGTGTTGAGCACCATTTCCTACAACTTGATACTGCTGAAAATCGAAAGTCAACGCAAAACGATGCTGTATCCCATAATAGTATGAATGGCTGACGTCGCAGCAAATAAGGCATTCAACATGCAGTGTGCACTTTGTGATAATATACTGACACCTCTCATAAACTAACAGGTACACACGCGCTGACCCTGGATTCAGTCAAATCTGAACGCAGCCGCGGCTAAGCGATACAACTCATCACTAAAAACAGAAACAACTGACACTGTTAAGGTAGGCACGGTGGCGCAAGCATAGTGCATCTCGGACGCATATGCGCTGAATTATAGTGCGTCTGCCCACCCCTTCGTAACGTTTTCAGTACGTGATTTTGAGTTTCAGTGTGTCACAGACGCACAAAGGCGGTAGCTTGGCCTTTAGGAACATGTGAAAAGAAGGGCCAGTTGCCTACAGAAACCTATGGGTCATTGACCCCTCAGCTCGACATGTTATGGGTCATTTTGGGAAATCATGTGCCAGTGGAGCAGAGCGCACTCCCAAAATAAGCCCTGTTACAGTAAGGATAAAAGGGACCATTTCACTGAATAGTACCAATCACCATCACGCATGTCATTGTAGCAGTTGTATGTCAAAGACCTTGTGCCTCGCAAAACTTTTACTATAGAAAGTGAAAGATCTCCGTAAATTATGTCTGTTCTGTGATTTTCTGTGTGCATGGTTGCTTTGGTTTTCGAGTTGTAGCCCTTGGAACATGGTGACTTGCACCTCTAGTCAAGACATCTCTCACAATCCCATGTTTGGCCTGAGGATTTCGTCTGACTCATGAATGGGATGATTTAGAGTGGAACAAACGCCTCCTTTGCTGTAGGATAGTATGTATGGTTGAAGATTAAATGCAAACATGTACTGCCTCCATTTTATTATGAGGAATGGTCATTATAGTGAAAGTTATGATGTAATGTGCAATCTATTTCAGCAACTTTATTTAGATTGGAGATGTACACTACGTTAAGCCTTTCTGTTTACCTGTGCACAATGTTTGGCTAGATATTCAGTCATGTGACTTCATTAAGTCACTGAAATCTTTCGCCAAAGTGGCTGAATTGTGTTAACAGTTGCGGACATTACATAATATCAAGGGTGTTGTGTCAGTTACAGTCCACTAGATAGACATTGGGCAGTTTGGCACCTCATCATAGCTCTCTCCCTCCACTTGACTTTTGACCTAAGACTTTACATCTGTGCCAGTTTTATGTTGAAATGTGTGCTGGTCTGTGATGTTGGACCTTATAGCGCAGAGCCACAAGACTCAAAATCATAGACCAGCACACATATAGACAACACACATTGTCATCAACCGTTTGACTACAGCAGAATCTGTTTTGATAGACTACAGCAGAACTTGTTTTGAGTTACCACTCATATGAAAGATCACCTGTCATTTAACCCAAATCATACAGAGGCTAAAAGCTTCAAATTAATGTCCACTGCCATATATGCTAGCTACATTATAGTACTTACAGATAAGGATATAGACCAATGGCTTTAGTTCAAGGGTGGTGCCAGAATAGCTTGGTGCCTAGAGGCGCCAAGCTATTCTGGCACTACCCTTGAACTATTTTAGTCAAACTTATTTCACACACTGGTATATTCCGAATGATAAGGGTTACCATGGACTATCATTTAGGTGGCTGTCGCCAACTAAATGATGGTCTATAACCCCTCCCCTGCTATTGTATGTCCATTTTTTGTTTACGAAATCATTGCTCATTCAAAGACCAAAGCCAAAACTGCCCAAGACACATGATACAATTTGGTCTCAGCAAGAAGTGTAGATGCTCATGTGCAGTTGCAAGGGTTTATGAGGATCTGTATCTCTTGCAGTTGGATCGTGTTCATTTCAATCTCGTCAGTGAAGGGTTAGTGCCAGATGACACTTTTTGCCTTTCAAGACTTCATTTGCGAGATAACCTTTTTTTCTTGCAAAGAAAGGGAATTGCTCAGAACAGGTGCTGTTGTACCAGGCGTCAAAGTGATTTGCAATAATAGTAACAGTTTTAACCCTTTGGCTGTTGGTACTGGTAGCGCTTTTTGTCACGTTGATTCCTGCAGGAATAAAAAATTGCTACCGGCAGCCAACTAGTTAACCCTTATCATTTGGAGTACACCATTGTGTGAAATACGTTTGGCTAAAATAGTTCAAGGGTAGTGCCAGAATAGCTTGGCGCCTATAGGCGCCAAGCTATTCTGGCACTACCCTTGAACTAAAGCCATTGGTCTATATCCTTATATGTAAGTACTATAATGTATCTTGCATGAGGCAGTTCACAGACTTTGAAGCTTTTAGCCTCAGTATGATATGGGTTAATTACTGCCACAAACAAAAATATCCTTGATGACTTAACCCCCTTGCACATGCAGCCATGGGTTGTCGTACCAATACTGATTGGTGCATGCACAAGGCAGTCAACAAGAACAGATTTAATTATATGTTTAATTTAATGGTTTCATTTTTCAGTATCGATGCCTAGTAGAGCAGTGCATAGAACGGTTTGCCTCGCCCACTGAACGACGTAGTCACCTGATCAAAGTGCACAAGTATCCAGCCAACTTCCGATTCCATAGAGACTCGGCGTCCGGAGCAAAGTAAGTCTGTTTCTTTTTTTCAGTTCGGAAAGGGCCTCATTTGGTTCTATTTCCTTTTAAATACTTCAGATGGTTTACATATATTCAGGATATATATGTCCCTTGTTCATGCATCCACTGATGTAAACAGTACCAGTGGCTGCACAAACAAAGGGGTTAAACTTTGTCTTTTTGTATGTTTTGTCTTACAGAAAAAAACATGCAGCAGGACAGAAGGCAAACACCATGGAAGTCGACCACTCCACCACTAATTCACAAAAGACAGCAAACTCTGAAAAGGCCGCTGCGTCACCAATCTCTCACCTTGATGTCAGACACTCCCCACCCTCTGGATCATCGAGCAACAAAGAAAATATAGTTAGTGTGGAAACAGTGGGCATGATGGAGGAGGGACAGCATGACGGAGGAGGTATGGAGGTGGAGGCGGGGGTAGGTGGGGAGAAAAGTGGTGCTTCACGACGAATCTATGTGCACAAGTAAGTAGATTGCATAACTGTACTGCTGTGGTTTTATACAGCAGAACCCGTTTTGTGTGGCTACTCCTACAACACAGCTGTTTGGCCCAGCGCTAGAAGTGGCCACTTAGTTTGTTCCAGGCGAGCCGAGATACTGGGTCACACTGGTTCTCGTGTGTTGCCTCATGGAGTCTCCCAGCTGTTAGGCTGGCTGATAAGCGGGCTTCCTGATTAGCACAGTGCAGCAGGGAAAATGACTACTTTTTTGTTTGTTTCCTCAAAACACATTACCGATGGTATTACTGATAGGAAACATTACCTAGCTAGCCTAATTTTAGCCAAAATTTGGTTGTGTCCGTATAAAGGAGTGTTGGCAGGTGAGGGGCGCTATAGTCCAGGCCGTAACCTGAGTAGCCTCCCTTTCGCCCCATCCGGGTACGAGCTCACCTGATATTCCTCAGTTTAGATCTTAGCTAGCCTGTAGATGGTTGTGTTCGTACATCACTCTTCACTATTAGTGTGTGGATGTGACCGGTCGCCTTGTGACTTACTTGAACTGTTCTTGCTTCGTTTGGGACTTGGCTGCGCGGGTTGTGCTAGCTTGGAGCTCACTTGGATTGTGTCTTGTGCTGTTTCGAACTTTGACTTGGACTTTGCGTGCCTGTGGATGGCCTTGACCGGGGTGGTGACTGTGTCCCGTGGCGCCTCAGGACGTCGCTTCGACCAGCGTGGGTTTGCTTCTCGCACCGTTATGGCCAGGTAATATCTCGGTTACTGCCCTCGACTGGCACTCAAGGGAAGGGTAGAGCGCCGGGCATCGGCATGCTCTGTGCACTTGATTGAGTTTGCTCTCACCCTCGCGTGCGTAATTATTAGTGCGCGGCCTCGGAGGCCACGCTCGATCGTTCTTCATTATGGCCTCTGTGTTGCAGTTACCAGGTTCGTACCTGCACGCGAAGTGGCGATTTTCAGTGGCCCTGTGACGAACATGCAGTCTGCCTCTCCTGTTTCAGCTGTGAGTCAACGCATCCCTGTGCTATATGCGACCCCTGGCTGGAAGAGAGATGGTCCCAGCTTTGGGGATCCTACCGCCGTAAACGTCCGACACCTACCTGAGAGTGGCCATCAGTTCCTGCTCACAGTACCACGGATGGGCCCAGTATATTTCCCATGACCGTGATGAATCGGACCAGTAGAACGACTAATGCGCAGAATACCACGGATGGGGCTATTAAGTTACCCATGACCGTGATGAATTGGACCAGTTCAACTACCACCGCGCAGAATACCACGGATGGGGCTATTAAGTCACCCATGACCGTGATGAATCGGACCAATCCTACTATTTCCGGGCAGACGACGGCACACGCTCTTATGACGATCTTGGCCCCGGATCAGACGGCAGAATGCAGACTTAACAGAAAGAAGGGTCATGCTCGATGCTTCGGGAACAGAGACATGAGGCGCACGCGACGGGATCCTGTCACTAGAGATGAATGCTCAGCTTCTCGATCGCAGGTCAGTGATGAGCGTCCACGGCCAGACAAGCTCCCTTCACGTATTCACGCCAGCTCCCGACACAGGTCAGTGATGTTGTGCCACGACCACACACCCCGATCGTGGAGACGAGATCTGTACGCAGTGTTGGAAGGAAGAAGGTGGCACGCGCGGTGCTTCGGAAAGAGAGGCACGATGCGCACACACGACGGGATCCCGTTCCTAGAGACGACGAATGCTCGGCTTCCTGATCACAGGTCAGTGACGAGCTTCCACGGGCCAGTTCAACTTCTACCGGGAAGGCGCCAGTACATGCACTTACGGCGGTCTTAGCCCCGGATCAGACGGTGGAACGCAGAAGCGGAAGGACGGTGGCACGCACAGTGCTTCGGGCAGAGAGGCACGAGGCAAACTCACGATGGGATCTCGCCTCCGTCTAGACTACCGAGCCGCCACTACCAGGCCGACGTCAGCACTCGCGCCATCGACGGTCAAAGCCCCGGACCAGACGCTCCACGGCCAGACGAACAGACGGAATGGAAGAGCGCGCGCTCACTGCGCAGAGCCACTCGTCAGGTCTCCGTTTGTTCGGCATCCTACTCACAGGTCAGTGATGAGTCTCCACGACCGGACAAACTGATTGCACGCAATAGCACCCGCGCGCTGCTCAGAGTTTGGGGCATGTGCCTGGCGCATACCGGGAACACGATTCCCTCTGGACCTACAGACATTCAGCATCCCACTCCGGTTCAGTGGCGAGTCTCCACGACTGGACAACTGCCTAAAAGGAAGAGCGCTCCCTCCCTGCACAGAGTACGGGGCGCGACACTAACGCACGCCGGGACCACGAGCTGCATCTGCTCGACGAACATTCGGCATATCACTCCCTGGTCAGTAGCGAGCACAAGCCTGGCGCATGCCGGAACCGAGAGTCCCATAGGATCTACGAGCGTTCAGCGTCACGTGCCCAGGTTGGGGAGGAGGTGGCACGACCGCGCCGTCGGCTATACAGAAGAGAGCACGCTCGCCGCACAAGGGAACCACGAGCCGATCGCGCGACGGGCCCACACGTCCCGTCTACCACAGGTGACGTAAGCAGGGCAGAAGGACCACTTGGGGTTGGACGAACCGAGCGGACCCCCGCTCTTGGGACAGGCCGCCACTACTACAGACCGTGGTCTGCGTTGTTGCAGCAGGCGCCATGAGGAGTCTGTCCTTACTCGCCGCCACTTTGGGCTCACACATGCCATAGGGACTACAGTACGGCTGTCCAAGACTACCATAATTCTACAGAAGCGTTCTGCCTCTTACCAGTACCCCCGGCGACGTAGCCTCACCCTGGACGTGCCTTCCGTGTAGATATGAAGACTTCGACACCCGGGTGTACTATGCCTTGTTCCCTGCGCACCTCGGTGGAGGCCCCTAGGAGGAGTGCGTGTGGGGGTTCTAGGCAGTGGTCATATGTTAACGCGCTTACAGTTGGCAGGTAAGTTAGCACTGTAGAGATGTGCAGTTTTCTCTTTCTGCTTCGGCAACCAACGCCAGATTCCTGCCGGCGCGACGGGGTCAGTTTGCTTGGTTTCGCTTGGCAACCTACTGATTCGGGACTTCGTTACACTCTGCGGGGCTCGGAGTCGCCCCCCGCTCGCCTCGGATTCGGACCTCCTGGCCTGCCGGGCGCCACCTACTACTCGGCCTCACTACTGCCTCAACCTCCTGATCGCTGGTACCGACTACGACAGTCGACACGCGCTCCTGCCAGTTGGGTGTCTTGTGCTTCCTCTTCGACGGCCATAGACGTTTGTTAGGGCGGAACCGGACGGAGCCTCCTGAGAACAGTATGATTCGGCGTGTCCCCAGACAACCCGTCGCCAGCCATGGCCTCCGGGGGTTGAACTGTCGCGGTTCATCGTGGTGGGCAGAACCAGACGGCCGCTTCCGGGCTCCTCGTTGACTTCGCCAACCGATTTTCCCTAGCGATAGAGGTCAGAGCCCTCTTGATGACAGCTCGATTTTCTCTTCGAATTCCCTCGACAGGCACGGTTTCTGGGTCTACGCAGGCACATCTGACTTCACGCCTCCTTGGGATGGAGTCTCGCTCAGTCTTCACGTACGGCGATCTCCGGAGTGGCGAATTCAGCGGGGATGCACTCAGCGCGATGGGTGCTTCTAGAGTAGGAGCCCTCCAGGGACCGGTGTACCGCAGCAGGCCCTCTTCCCCTTTGATGCTTCAGTATCTTCTGCTTCAGCGGCTCCTGTTTTCCCTGGATGACGTTCTGCAGATGACTGTCATCTCCTTCGCTGGGCGGCTCTCGCGACAGGAGAGTACCTCTGCGCGCCTTCACTCCTGTTGTCCCTTCGCCGTCACAAGTCTCGCCAACAGGGGAGTTCACCTGATTCCGAGATGCTATTCAGCCTCCTAGGGATCCAGCTTCGGGTTTCATTGGCGACGTCTGGACCTTCTCAACGTCTCCGACAGCACCGCAGTCTACATCCTCTTCCCGCGGGGCGGGCCGCTGTTCCTCATCCGTCCTCCTCGCCCAGTGGCCGGTGGTGCTGGATCGAGACTTCGCTTCCCAGCCGAGAATCTTCAGGGACTTCCGCAGGACATGCCAACGCCTCTCTGCTTTGCCTTCCCCGTTCATCTCCGCAGCCCGGAGCGGTCGTCGCCCAACACCTCGTGAGAAGACCTTTCGTCCCGCTGACCTACGGTGCTGTCCAAGCACCTCCTCCGGATCAAGGTTGCGACGCGGACCTGGGCCTAATGTATGTATGCTGCGGTTTATGCTGGTGGACCGCCAGCATCCTGACCTTTGACGGACCACCAACACGTTGATGTCTACAAACCGAGACCTCTTCTCCCGCGCCTTGACGTTACGCAGCAAGCCTTCGCCGCAAGAGGTTCTCCACGCGGCTGTGGTACCTTTCGATACGGTTTGGACACTCGACCGGACGCGCCTGCGACAGGAGGGACGTGTCCTGGGTGGCTGTTGGACCGTTTGACACATCCTCCTTGGGGACCGGCGGTTCCTCATCTTCCTTGGCACCGTTGCGGTTAGGGACTACTGGACCAGGGTCGCTGATGAGGACCACCCCAGATCAACCGACTCAGGTACTGGCAGCCATGCGTTGTGCCAGACCCTCACGACGTGGGAGTGTCACTGTTGGTGCCAGGAACTCCTAATCTTGGCCAACATCCCCACCGTCGTCCCCTACATCCAGGAACAGGGCGGGTCCTGCCTGCACTCGCTTGCATCCTTCTCCACCAGGCGTTCCGCTGGGGCGAGGATCGGAGCATCGCGCTTCGCACGAGACACTTCCCGGGCATCTGACGGTTGTAGCCGACTCTCCCCTGCGTTGCAGCCAGCTTCTCCACATCGGGTGGACACTCTGGCCAGACATCTTCCAGAAGACTGGGACCAATTGGGAGACTCCCATGCTCGACCTCTTCGCGACGAGGTGGAACCTCCTCTCCACACACAAGGCTCTAGCAACCGCGGCAGGCGCTGTACCAGGGACCTGGCGCGGCAAGCCCTCACCAGTAGAGGCTTTTCCAGGGCGGCGGTGGATGCTATCGCTTCGGCATGCAGACCCTCGACCAGACGAGTTCCGAGGGATGTGGCGAGTGCTGTGTGACTGGTGTGGCGACATCCTCTCCTTCCCCATGGATTGACGGTGCCCCAGCTGGCGGGGTTCTTCCTTGGCTCTTCATCACCAGCGTTGTTTGGCGCCAATCACCTTTCGGGGTTACCTCGCCGTGATCGCCGACACCTACTGGCAGGGGGGCCGGCCCGACCCTGGTAGCTGCAGACCTCGCCATTCTGATGGCCCGGAGATGGGACCTGCCATGGGTGCTTACGTGGCTCAACGCGGACCGCTTTGAACCTCTCCAGTTGGTGCGGGCACCGGACGTGACATGGAGGACATGCTTCCTGTGCATCTGCTTCCAGGGTCAGTGAGCTCCACGCACTGTCGACACGATCCTCATGCTTGCAGTTCCGGACGGACGGCTCCGTACAACGGTTACCTGACCTGCCTTCCTAGCCAAGACGGGGTCTCCTTGGGCTGCCCCACAAATGCTGCCTTTTGCCCTTACGAGTGACAGACTCTACCAGGGTGACCAGACAGCAGGATCCGGTGGGAACCTTACTTGTGTACCTGCGCTGGACCAAGCCGCTGCGCAGGAGATGCACCCGCCTATTTCTCCCTCTCTCCCTAGGTAGAATGACATCTCAGCCCAAACTATATCCACCTGGCTCCGATGCGTGATTCGCTCCGCCTGCCAAGACCTCGCCCCCGACAAGACTTAACGTCAGGGCACTTGAGGTCCGAGCCACGGGTGCAAGCCCCGCATTCGACCGCTACTACGCTGTCAAGGACTTGTGGCGGCTGTGGCATGGCGAGCTGAGACTACCTTCACCCTTATCTACCTGAGGGAACTCTCCGGCCAGCGCCAGAGCCATTCGCTGGTTGGGGACAACGCTGCGGCGCAGCACTCCCTCCCGGCGCCCTCGGCGCCGTAGGTATCTTAGCTAATATTATCGGGAGGTTGCCTAGGGAGGGCGGGTCTGAGGGCCAGTGTCTTTGATGTTAGGGGCACTATAGCGGCACCCGCCTCCTCTTCGGGATTCTCCCTATCATGATATCAGTAATACCATCGGTAATGTGTTTTGAGCAAACAATGAATTTTTCTTTAAAATTAATTTTTTCGAAAAATACTTACCGATGGTATTACTCGAAGGTCCCCCCCACCTACCCCACTTGCGCCAGTTCGCTAAGAAACTAAACTGAGGAATATCAGGTGAGCTCGTACCTGGATGGGGCGAAAGGGAGGCTACTCGGGTTATAGCCTGGACTGTGGCGCCCCGCACCTGCCAACACTCCCTTATACGGACACAACCAAATTTTGGCTAAAATTAGGCTAGCTAGGTAACGTTTTCCTATCAGTAATACCATCGGTAAGTATTTTTCCAAAAAATTCATTTTAAAGAAAAATTCATTTTTCATGACTTTCTTATTAACCATTCAAGTGTGTGATGCAAAACTTTGCTTAACAGCGAACATTCTGCCTAACACACTGACACCAAACACACTATAGTTGTGACAAACCAGTAACCAGCAGGATAAGGTGGAGATAAGGAGAAAAGAATGGATTTCACTGTCTGTGTTGAGTTTTGTCACAAAATAAATGAAGTTCCAACATCAATAACACAAATACGATACAAACTACATCAAAACAGACTTGAATGTGCTAGAAGTAACATGCCTAGATTAAGTATGACTTACCAGATCAGAGATAAGGTGAAAGGGGCCAGAGAGCGGAGGGTGGTAATGAGGTCACTGTTAGTGCCAGTATTCTCACAGGCACTTAGCAGTAGCACGGATCTGTCTATACGATGATTACACCGCTGGACTTGCTGAGTTACAATTTCAACACTGGACACAGTTCTTTGGCACTACTTTCCTTTCAGTTCTACCCCAACACCCTACAGCAGGAGATGGATCGACCATGGTAATTCAAGGGTAGTGCCAGATTTGCTTGGCGACATCAAACACAAAGCTAAATCTGGCACTACCCTTGAATTATCATGGTCAATCCATCTAGTACAACTGGTACTCAGTCGCTAGAAGACACCTCCCAAATTTGGGAAATGCATCCATGGTATTAAATGAGTTAAAGAAAACTGTTGTGTGGTAAACTAGATGATCTCACTCTTGGATAGTTTCTCAGGACGAAAACGTTTAATCTGGAAAAGTCTGCTTTGAACATGAACGGACCACAAAAGTAGCACAGAATAAGAAAATGCAATATACCTATCAGTGGTGCCCTAACGGTCGGCAAGACTATGGGATATAGATAGATAGAATAGACAGAATATACCTATGCACATCAGTCTGCTTGGCACACCAAAATGTCCTCTGACAGCAACTGCGACCAACTTTGTGACTAAAAAAAAAAGAGATTAGTTTAATTGTCTGACAGAAAGTGATAGAAATCCGATGATGTGATATAATTTTTTTTAATTTTTAAAAACACCCCTGTGCGTGTGTGTGTAACGACAGCATGACAATCACCTGCTTCTATTTACTGCTTTCTTTTCTTCAAAGGTGGCATGACTGAGTACAACACAGGTGACACTAGTGTCATGTGTTCTGTCATGAGTAATTTGAGCTTCTTCGCTTCCTTTTGTAAGCCGTATGTCCTGCTCTTTATAATGTTTATTGTTGTGTGCGTCTCTTCGCCTCCCTGCTCACCATGGAGTGCCAGTCCAAAGCCCCATTGTGCAATAAATTCTGCACAGTGGCATTCAAGTATGTGCTGTTTTGGGATTATCTTTACTGCTGGAAAGTTGGTTCTAAAGAAGATCAAGCAGTTGTCATTGCTGATTTGGATTTCTTGGATGCCAACACCTGTTATGATTGGTAGTTTATGTGAATCATCCTTGTGAACTTTGGAATACAGTTCATTTAAATTGATGCAATCTCTCACATAAACATACATTACGACTGATAATAGGTCCTATAGCTAGAAAGGGACTAAACAAAAAGTCAAGTTCATTTAGCAAGCACTCCGACGTCACAAAAGCAGAAAACGCACAAGAGAGTATGACTGTCACATATTCCCGTGACTGACTGCCTGAATGTTTTTATCCCACTAAGAATCTTGCAACAAGAATCTCTAGTTGTGATGAAACTAATGCTAATAGCAAGGAATACCATCTTGGATACCACTTGTCTTCTGGCTGTCGTCTGTCAGTGTTCTCATTAATCCCTTCTCTTCTCCCACCTCTCGGCCTGCAGTCTTGTTAACTATGTACAAAGAATGTAATATCTGACTAAGTGCTTTGCTATAGATGAACATCACAAAAAGACTTAATGAAGTACATGAAAGAAATGATAACATTGATCCGTGCTACTGCTTTGTGCCTGTGACCGAGAGTACTGGCACTAACCGTGACCTCATTATCACCCTCCGCTCTCTGGCCCCTTTCACAGTATCTCTGCTCTGGTAAGTCATACTTGCTCTAGGCATGTTACTTTTAGCACATACAAGTCCGTTTTGATGTAGTTTGTATCATATTTGTGTTATTGATGTTGGAACTTCATCTATTTTGTGAAAAAAATCAACACAGACAGTGAAATCCATTGTTTTCTCTTTATTTCCACCTTATCCTGCTGGCTACTGGTTTGTCACAACTATAGTGTGTTTGGTGTCAGTGTGTTGGGCAGAATGTCCGCTTTTAAACAAACAAAGTTTTGCATCACACACTTGAACGGTAAATAAGAAAGTCATGAAAAACAAAAGGTAGTCAGCCAGCCTGATAGCTGAGAGACTCGCTGCCTCAGCGCGAAAGCACCACCTGTGACCCAGTTTCTCAGCTCACCTGGAACAAACTAAGTGGCCGATCTGAAACAGAAACAGCCGTGACAAAAGATCACCTGTCATTAACCCATATCATTCGGAATACACCAGTGTGTGAAATAAGTTGGACTAAAATAGTTCAAGGGTAGTGCCAGGCCAAGCTATTCTGGCACCACCCTTGAACTAAAGTCATTGGTCTATATCCTTATCTGTAAGTACTATAATGTAGCTTGCATATGGCAGTGTACAAATTCCGTAGCTTTTAGCCTCAGTATACTTACTTACTTACTTATGCCTGTCACCCCTCCCAGGGTATAGGCCGTCGACGAGAGACCTCCAGCGACTCCTGTCCTGTGCTTCTCCTTTGATTTTACTCCAGGTGGTTCCCAGTCTCTTGGTGTCTGCTTGGAGGTCTCGACACCAGGTGTTTCTCGGCCTGCCTCTTTTCTTCTTTCCCTGGGGGTTGGTTGTGTCCCTGGATAGAGAGAGGCGGCTCGGTCCTGTGGCTTCCGAAGACTTCCGGCTTTCACCACAGGACGTCATAAATCTTCTGGTAGAAGAACCTTCCTCCTCCAGGAAAGAAATTGCTGTTTGTCTTTTCGTCGGCATTTTTGTAGCTATTTCCTTATTTGCAGGGTGGGGAAGCTACCCCATGCCCAACCCCCTTACTAGGAGGACCAGGGGTTTTCTGTCGGGGTCACCTTCCCTTAGACCTTGTTGGTTCACAGCACCTTATTTCATTCGGTGCACCCCTCTCGCGAGGGACCCCCTATCCACCACCCAGGGGACGCGCCTCAATGCCATATGGTCCCAGCGCGAGGTTAGCCTCAGTATGATATGGGTTAAAGACCATCACTTAGGTGGATGGAGCTATCTAAATGATGGTCTTTAATGACAGGTTACACCTTTTGCCCATCAAGACTTCTCTAGTGTTATACCGCAGAATCTGTTTTGTGTGGCTACTCCTATACAAGATCACCTGTCATTAAAGACCATTTAGGTGGCTATAGCCACCTAAATGAGGGTATTTAATGACATGTTACACATTTTTGCCCTTCAGGACTTCTCTTGAGAGAATTACATGTACATGTCTTTCAAGACCACTTTTTTTCTTGTGAAAAAAAGGTAGTTGCTCAAACAGGGTCTACTGTACATCCTGTCTTTTGTCAACTTAATCATGTTTGTGCTTATATGTCATTTGTGCTGTATGGCTTAGAGCACTTTGAGCCTAAAAGTTGGGATTCTAAAAATGGGGAGATGCCCCCTGAAGACTACATTGCAATTCAGGAGACAGATAGACCCACACTGGTTGTCTCCCTTGATTCGCTCTGCTGATCTCTGGGACAATTTGTGAGCATCTGAATGCACGTTTGTCTGCTAACCGCAATGCAGCATACTTAGACAGCTGGCAGATGAGGCCACTTTTGACTGGTTGTGGTGAGCAGACCCACAGTGGCGTTTAAACATGCAGTCAGCGATATTGTAAAGCAGTGTGAGATATTGAAATGTCTATGTGACAGAACACTGGAGCAGTTAGTTTCTTTGCCAGCAGACTATGAAAAAATAGAGCTATTTATCTACTCAATTTCTTCACAATAAATATGCACTAACAAAAGAGCACCTCCACAATCAAAAATATATTGCCATCATTTTGTATTGCAAATGATACATTTATAAGTGCTAAATATTTATTTTATAAGTGCTAAATATTTATTTTTTGTGTGAAGAAGAAGCCTACTGTGTATTTGAAAGAGACTGAACATGCAAATTATGGGATGCAAAATTCATAATATTAAACAGTGAGGGAACAGTGATCCACTTTGTTTCTTCAAAAACATTACCGATGACATGACTTTATGGAAGTGTCTACTACTTATTCAATTCTAGCCTAAGAACCCGTTGTGTTACCACACAACCCAGGAGGCACTCGGGGAACCCCCAGAGGGGCCGAGAGTTGTCTCCCGTTCCTGCCCATCCGGTTCCGAGTCATGCGGTGACTAACCAGTCATGCTACTTAGGCTCACACCGTTCAGACGTGTTTGCCCTAGCCTACGGACTTAGAAACTTTGCCTAGTTCGACCAGTTGCTTCGCCGGTCTTCCGGACGCTTGACTTCTTGTTAGACTTCTGCTTCGTCGGCCCTGCCCGTGCCCTGTGTGGGTCTGCTTGTCCCCTGTTCATTGGCTGCTGCCCTCTCCTGCGCCGTGGGTTGCTTGGGCTGCTCGGTGCGCTTGGCTGGGACGTCGCCCACGTTCGCGCTGTGGGTGTTATGGACGTTCCTTCCCCCGTTCCTGCTCCGGCGGAGAGGTAAGGTAGCGGGGTTAGCTCTCGGCCGGCTCCCGGGCTGGGTACCGGTTTGAGCAGGGACGAAGACAGTCTTCATCTTCGCTGTAACTTTTTCGCGCCAAAATCTCCCCGGGTACGTTATGCGTCCATGGCTCGCTTAGCTTGGCGGGGCCCCTCGGGCCCGTGCCCTGTCGCCATTGCGTTGGTAAATGTTGCTGTGCCAGACGCTTCTTCATGCCTGTACCTGTGGTGACATGCTTGAGTTTTGTTGTGCCTGATGTGTCGTATGCTCGCCTTAGCTTGGCGGGGTCCCACGTGTCCGCGCCCACTAGCTTTACGGGGATAGGTGTTGCAGGTCCCGATGCTTACTTACAGGCTTGTACCTCCCTGTTTGTGCCATTAGGTTGCGAAGGCTCGCCTTACCCGGGCGGGGTCCCACAGGCGTGCCTCCAGGTATGTTGTGTGTTGCAGTTGCCAGTTGATAACCTGCACACAATGTGGAGGTTTCCAATGGCCGTCGGATAACCACAGGGTCTGTCTCCCCTGCGCCGGATGCGCCTCCGACCCCGTTTGCGACACCTGCTACACCTGGCCTGAGCTGCGCTGGTCGCAGTTATGGAGTTTACAGACGCAAGCAACCGGCACCTGTGTGTGACCTGACTCCAGTCGAGGCGCCATCCCCCATGCCCAGAGCAGTGACCGCACGAGACCGTACCAACCTTGTGGAAAGGACGCTACACCAGACACGGGAGCCTAGCACTCAGAGCAGGACTGCTATCAACGCGATCGCTTCCAGGAGGGAGCCCGCCCGGACAAAGCCTACTTGTAGGCAGAGAGCCCGCCTCACTGAGCCCAGCTCGGAGAGACGCGCCACGTGCCGTCCCATGTCCGCTGTCAGTCCTTGCTCGTCTCCAATAAAGCCTGCTGACTCTTACGGGAGGTCGCTTCGCGGGCAGAGAGCCCGCCTCACTGAGCCTGGCTCGGAGAGACCTTTACCCACGCGTCCGAGGACTTCGGGAGCCACACCGGACGCGGGAGCCTAGCGCTCGGAGCAGGACTGCTATCAACCCGATCGCTTCTAGGAGGAAGCCTGCCCAGACAAAGCTTACTTGTAGGCAGAGAGCCCGCCTCACTGACCCGGGCTTGGAGAGACGCGCCACGTGCTGTCCCATGTCCGCTGCCAGTCCTCGCTCGTCTCCAAGAAGCCTGCTGACTCTTACGGGGAGTCGCTTCGCCGGCAGAGAGCCCGCCTCACTGAGCCCGGCTCGGAGAGACCTTTACCCACACGTCCGAGGCCTTCGGGCAGTTCAGAGCGCTCACGCTACTCCAGCTCTACCAGACGCTCTCACTCCCCTGTTGGCGAGCGTAGGAAGGACCACGCTTCGCGCCGTTCCAGGGACCCTGGCCCCACCGTTCTTCGGTGTCATCACGCTCGTCCTTGTCCTTCCCTCTACCGGCCTCCCGCTCGTCTCTTCCCGTCCTCCTCTGGCCGCCGGCGGTTGGATGTCGTCACCCTTAGTCCCCGTCTGCTTCACCGGACCCCCTCCCCCCGCCCGGTGGAGGACGAGCCACTGAGCCTGCTGGCCGAGGACTCCGTCTCCGCTCTTCTCGCGGGCCTTAGCCACTCGCCTTCACCTCGCTCTCCTTCTTCCGACTCCTCGGTTCCCGCAGCTGGCCTCTTCGTCACTGACGGACACCGTGCTTGCCCTGGACGAGGTTGCTCGCCGCCTCGCTTCCCGCGGTGGACTGCCCTATGTCGCCCCTGCTCAAGAGGAGATCTCCGTGTTCGTAAACTCTTTAAGACGGGTGAAGAGATTCAAGTCCCTGCCACTGCCTCTCGGCTTTGTGACCTGCGCGACGTCTTCTCAGTGCACCTCCGGTCGGGTTCCCGGGACTCCGAATTCTTCTCCGATCGTAGGTGGCCAGCCGGACTCGACATTGCCTTTCGTCAGGACTGGTACTCGGGACACTCCCAGGCGTTCTCCTGCCCCCCGATCTGAGGACTCAGCTGTGCCGCGCTCCTCTCTGCTCTTCGGTGAGACCTGGCAGACCGTGAAGGATACAAACTTGGACCGTTGGCCTCGCAAAACAGCTCCTCATCGCTTCAGGCTGCCCGCAAAGCCGTGGGTCGCGCCCTGCGGACCTCCAGTCCCGCCATGTCTTCCGCCCACGCGGGCCCCGCGTTGTCGCCCCACCTTCGGCCGCCCCTGACCTGTTAGCGCCCCTACCCCCACCTGGCCCCGTCCTGCCCGTCGCCCAGGGTGCGGGTGGGCCACATGACTTGCCCCTCTGCTGCCTGCGCCGACCGTGCCTGGGTCTCCAGTCGGTGGATGGCTCGCTCTGTGCAATGAGGAGTGGCGCTCGATGTTGCCAGACGACCCCTGGATTCTGGAGACCGTTACCGAGGGCCTTCGGATCGCCTTTCGCTCTCTGCGCCTCCGCTGCTTTGCTCCCCATTGTGGACCGAGGTGCCGCCAGACGAGCTCAAGGCCTGTGCTCTTCGCGGAGAAGTCGCCGCTCTCCTGCAGACGGCCGCCACAGAGGTCGTGCTACGCCCAGACTCATCAGCCTTCTACAGCCACCTTTTCGTGGTGCCCAAAACAGGCGGCAAGTGACGCCCTGTCATCGACCTCTCAGCGTTGAACGCGTTCCACTCTGCCCCGTCCTTCACATGGAGACTGCCCGGGCCCTCGGAGCTTCCGTACAGCCCATGGACTACGCGATCAGTCTAGATGTACTGACGCTTATCTCCATGTCCCCTTGCACCCGGCCTCCAGGAGGTATCTCCGTTTCACCTGCAATGGAGTAGTTACCAGTTCGGGCGCTGCCATTCGGTCTCATCCTCAGCCCCTGGGTTTCCACCCGCATCATGGACGCAGTAGTGGCCAAGGCGCGACAGTCGTCTTCCAGCCCGATGTCGAACTACCTCGACGACCTCCTCCTGCGCAACCAATCAGAGACCCTCCTGACATCAGACAGGGATGCACCTATACGGCTGTTGTCGCGGTTGGGGTGCCTAGTCAACGCAGGCAAGTCGAATCTCACTCCCTCGCATCGCTTCCTCCACCTCGGCGTAGAGTTCGCCGCCGACCTCAACAGGGTGTGTTTGCCAGAGCCTCGGATCCTGAAGTTAGCCGCCCTAGCCGGCCAGGTAGCCCAGCAGGACGCAGCATCCGCCAGAGTCTGGCTTCAGCTCCTTGGTTTGTTGAATGCGGCGACGGATCTACTCCCCCTCGGTCGTCTCTACGCCCGGCCGCTACAGCTGCACCTCCTGCTTCTCTGGCGTCTCTCCTCCATCGGTTGGCCGCCAGGGTACCCGTGTCTCCGTTGCTTCGCCCCCATCTCCTACTTTAGACGGACCCGTCTGGGCTCGCTTCGGGAGTCCCCCTGACCGTTCCGCCTCCTTGGCTCTCCCTGTGTGTCGATGCAAGTCTTGCTGGTTGGGGAGCCCACCTGCTACCGCGGTTCCTCACAACGTCCGGCCCCTGGCCTCCGGAGTTCACGGACAAACCCATCAACTGGTTGGAGCTGCAAGCAGTCTGACAAGCCCTCATCGCTTGGGAGGAACAACTCAGTCACCAGGAGCTGCTCGTCCTCTCCGACTACGCGACAATGGTGGCAGGGCGGGACGCGCTCACCCAACCTGTGCATGCTCCTCTACCGTCTGATGCGCTGGTGCGAGGACCGCAACATTTTCTTTCGTGCTCGACTCATCCCCGGCCACCTGAATGTGTTCGCCGACTCTCTCTCCCGGCGCGGCCGGTTGCTACACATGGAGTGGACCTTACGCTGGGACATCTTTCAGTTGATCTGCGCGCAATGGGAGACGCCAGTGGTCGGCCTGTTTGCCTCGAGGTGGAATCACCAGCTTCCCCTATTTGCCCCCCCGTTCCCAGACCCTCTGGCCTGGGCAGTCGTCGCGCTTCCATCCCGTGGGACGGTCTCATCGCGTATGCGTTCCGTCCTCATCCCCAAAGTACTCCTCAAGCTTCGAGGATGCAATGCGGTTGTCCTACTGGCCGCCCCGTTCTCTTGGAACCGGTCCTGGACCACCGACCTCCTCAGCCTCGCCACGGACCCCCCACTGCTGCTGCCCACGCACCACACGATGCTCAAGCAGCCCCGACAACCACTGTTCCACCCGTGCCCGGAGCGCCTACTCCTTCACGCTTGGCGGTTGTGCGGCAAGCCCTCGCCGCTAAAGGCTTCTCGAGTGCAGCAGTGGAAGCTATCGCTACAGCCTGCAGACTCTTGACATGACGCGTCTACTAGGGAAAATGGCGAGTACTGTGCTCCTGGTGCAACGACCAGCACCTCGCCCCACCAGCCTAACTAATCCCCAGCTCGCGGATTTCTTCCTCTGGCTCTTCGGAGACCAAGGGTTGGCCCCTATCACCATCAGGGGGTACTTGTCCATGATTGCCGGCACATCGGCCGCCCGGACCCCGGCGCCTGTAAAGACATCGCCGACCTTATGACTCACTTCGGCCTGCACCGTCCGGTGCCCCGATCGCTCATTCCTCACTGGGACCTACCCTGGGCACCGACTTGGCTGAATTCTGCCAGATTCGAACCGCTGCCTTTGGCCCGCTTTGCGGATGTGTCACGTAGGTCAGGCTTCCTGTTGGCCCTTGCCACGGCGGCCCGAGTTAGCGAGCTACACGCGCTGTCAGCGCGCCCTGCCTGCCTGCAGTTCCGAGCGGTTGGTTCCGTGCAGCTGCTTACGGACCCTGCCTTCATTGCCAAGACTAGGTCTCCTTTGACCGCGCCACAGGTGATCACCTTACGGCCGCTGAGAGGGATGAACTCCCCCCAGGAGACCAGGCAACAAGATCCTGTGGGAGCCCTACGCGTGTACCTACGCTGAACCAAAGCCGTCCGGAGTGGACGCTCACGCCTCTTCCTACCTTAAAGCCCGGCAGAACTGACATTTCAGCCCAGACGATATCTTCCTGGCTGCGCTGGGTCATACAGTCTGCCTACCAGGACCTCCCCCATGGGGAGCGAAGAGGCTATAGATACGTGCACACGAGGTACGCGCCATGGCCACGAGCGTCGCATTCGACCGGAACTGCGCTGCCAAAGACATCGTGGCTGCCGTGGACTGGCGGGCAGAATCTACCTTCACCCGCTTCTGCCTCCGGGATCTGGCAGGCCAGCGAGACAACCTCGCACTGGTGGGGGACATCACTGCGGCGCAACACTCCCTCCCGGCGCCGTAGGTTCACACCTAGCTAGGCTTGTCGGGAGTTGGCGGCAGGGAGGATGGCTCTAATTGGCCCTATGGGGGTGTTGGGCGTGGTACCCTCCTCCTTATCGCAATTCTTCCATAAAGTCATGTCATTGGTAATGTTTTTGAAGAAACGAATTCATTTTTCTCTAAAGGTATTTTTTCGAAAAATACTTACTGATGACATGACTTGGAGGACCCTCCCACCTGCCCCACTTGCCGCTGGTGAGCTAGTATCCTGACTGGTTAGTCACCGCATGACTCGGAACCGGATGGGCAGGAACGGGAGACAACTCTCGGCCCCTCTGTGGGTTCCCCGAGTGCCTCCCGGGTTGTGTGGTAACACAACAGGTTCTTAGGCTAGAATTGAGTAAGTAGTAGACACTTCCATAAAGTGATGTCATCGGTAAGTATTTTTCGAAAAAATACCTTTTAGAGAAAAATGAATTTTTCAACAACTTTATTTGATGGTTGTGGTGTATCGAGTAAAATATCATCTTCATCTTGTAATAGTCAGAATTTGGACTTATTTTCCTACCAGCCTATGTTTTTCAAAGAAGAGCGTGCAGATGAACTGTGGAACTACTAAATATGTGCTGTTCCCAGCTCCATCCTACATAATTGACGTGTAGCCCGCTCAGAGATAACTCCGCCCACTGACCCAGAGTTCGACCTTGACCCGCAGCTCCGACAAACACGCCACAGCAGAAAGCGAAAACGGCTGCATCCATGTGTGTAAAGTGCGCGCTTGTCAGACATTCCCGACGATATTTCGGAGCAATACTTGCCATACCCTATCACCCTTAGGCAGAGACAACGTGCAGATTTGTTTAGCTGTGAGCAGTACATTCAAAGCGTCCGAATTTTGTGTGCTTCATCTGGCTTTGACGTGCACGGAACAATTTTCCGCAGTCAACTGAGCGGCCAAGTGACGGAAAGCCACACTCTGTGCACCTGTCCATTGACCCAACGAAGAAGATGGTTACGGATGCTTTCTGCACATGCAAAGCAGGGTATGTATCAATTCTACATTATGCATTAAAAGTATAGACTGTGCTTGTCATAGTTTTAGCCGTTGACAGTTTGTTATACTGTGAGATGCCGTGTGCTCCATTGACGAAGGAGAGTTTGTGTTATCGTTTGTGCAAGAATTTTGATAAAGCCTGCGAATGTACTAAAACTGAGCACAATGCTGCATATGGCATGGTTTGCTTACAAACTTCCTAAGCTTGTGTGTTGCCGTTCTTTAAGTTTTAGCTGTGTTTTTTTTTTTCAGACTCGCTCATGTGCTTGCCATCCGACAGCAATGGGACAGACCCCATGAAAAAATTCCACTCCTGAGCCAGTTTCTATCATGATTCAGATTATTTCACGGAAACGTCAACAAGAAAAGGAAGCCCATCATTGCAATCTTTGATGACAACAGGTAAGTTTTACTTCAGTGTGCATATTCTGGTTGAAACTGTGTAATTTGAAGATACTGTTATTAGAATTGTATGTTCACACAATAGTGTATGTAAGCAATATACCTGTATGCATACTTGTGTACAGTTCGTGTGTGTGTGTGTGTGTTGTCCCTGTGCATTAGCACAGTGAACAGTGAGTGTGGAAAGTAAATCTGTATGCACATAATTAATTTACACACACACTCTTTCTCTCTCTCTCTCTCTCTCTCTGTCTGCATGTGCAAAAATGACTGCTGATGACATGTAGAAGCTTTATTTATAACAGCACATTTAAAAGTATGGAAAACATGTCATCCTTGAACTGTCCCAAAAGAGCACATTATGTGAGTCCTTGCAGTTGTAGGAGCTCATGAGTCATTCTTCAGCACGGATGATAAGTTAACTAAGGAGGCAGTACTCTATTCTTAATATTTAAATGAATAAGAACTAATGGTTTCAAACACCCCAGAGGTTAATTTTTATTGAGATAATTGGTAGACCATCAAAACCGATTATGTCGTCATTGTACATGACTTCTATTTGTGGGTGCGGGTGTGGCTGGCCAAGCCAATCCTGGAGCCACACCTGCGAGGGCAATGGGGGCACTGGAATTAAACTATGACATAAATATAACTAAATGTGGATATGCAGTTGTCAGAGCAGTTATTGAGATAAATGCTCAGACAACTGCATATCCACATTTAGTTATATTTATGTCTCATAGTTTAATGCTATGTAAACATGGGCCAAAGGGGCGTGAGAGGTCAGTGGGTTAAAATGATTATCTAAATTCTGCTCAAAATCCTGCAGGCATATATGGCTTGGCTGGCACACAGCTGTTCAAGTTTTTGCACATGAGCGCGAGTTGCCTCAAGCTGCACCCTGAGATGCTTCTTCTCCGCAACTAGAAGGATCAAATCTGAAACAAATGAAATCAGTACGGCAGTGTAATGACACAGTTAGAAAGCAGTCGTCAACTGTGATATAAATACAGAATGTTCGATTTTATTTATTCTATGTTACAGGTACCACTTATGGAACAGGAGCTGTTGCCTTTGACTACATCACTTGATTGTGGAATTGTCATATTAAATCAGATTGAGCAGACCAGATTATCTTGTGGTGCTGAGGAACTTTAAATGTCTTCACTGCTTTTCTGTGTGCTAGTTAGAGACTCTGCATCTGTAGCTGCACTTGTACTGTTGACAACAACAGCAAAACCTTTGTTACAAACAGTGCCTGAATTGAACAGCATTTAAAACGAGAAAGGCAAAGCTAAAAGGGGAGGACAAACTTGTTGCACAGACATGAATGACACTGTATTCTTCCTGGTCACACTTGGCATCTGCAGCTGCACTTGTACAGTGATAATATTATTAAAAATGTATTAGTTAAATGATTTTTGAAAATTCTTTTTTTAATACATAATTTTCATACTGTATGTACACCCTTTGTCAAAGTTTACATCAACAAACATGAAGTTAATTATATGTAGTAAATCACATTGTGTTTGTTGCTGTAAACTCAAAGGGTGTTGCCACCATAGGAGCTTGTTTCGTGGCATCTTACATACTTGTGTGCAGCCACGTCTTTTGCCTAAAATAAACAGATTGTTTGCATCCTAGAAACTGCTGTTGTGTTCCTGTAGTGTGTGCATGTGTAAAATGTATATTTTTGTGTACGAGAGAGTGTGCTAGTGTGTATGAAAGAGTGTGTGAAGGAACCGTGAGTATGCTTAGATATAAAGAGATTGTGAAATGCAAATCAGTGCATACCTTGGAGCAACCAGTGTTTTGCGTGAACGTTTTTGATGCAGCTCTGTCGACAGTCGCTTTTTGGGAGGTGGTCGCTGGTGTGTGTGCCTTGTCCCACTGCTGGGCAAAGCAGGGCATGCTGGCAGCGGGTCTGGAAACGCTTCTGACGGTTCGCCATTGACAAAATGCTGTAAATAAAATTAATCCATATCATACCGAGGCTAAAAGCTTCAAATTTGTACACTGCCATATGCAAGCTACATTGAGTACTTACAGATAAAGATGACTAGGGTGGTGCCAGAATAGCTTGGCGCCTAGAGGCGCCAAGCTATTCTGGCACTACCCTTGCACTATATTAGACTTATTTCACACACTGGTTGTATTCCAAATGATAAGGGTTAAGAAACATTCAACAGAGCTATCTCTCGCACTCGTACACTGTGCTTTCACCATAGTAGCTACTGAGAAACGCCGGACTTGCTGTATGAGTGATCTTACCACCTTCGGCCTTCACAACAGATATTTACATGGGCAAACTGACATTACCCGTTTCATTTTTATAATGAACAAATTCAGGAGAAATGAATATGAACTGACCTTTGTGCAAACGAAGAGATGTCAGTTTCCATCCCGGTACTTGACGTTCACTGACTGCAGGCTGCTCGACTCGTCAGCGGCAGTCTACAGACTACACAATTTGATACATCGCATGCAATTGCATGGCTACGACGGGGTTTTGGGAATGGTATGAACCTTACACAACATTCTAGACGCTCAGGATATATGAAATCGCTGTTGCAAAGACCCCCACGCACACGTTTTCGCCATTTCTTTTCTCTCTCCGTTAACTTCCTCACCAGCCTCAATGTCGGACCAACATAGCCAAATTCTCGCATCACGCGGGTGTGTCTCATTCGCGCATTTTGATTGGTTAGCGCTGACCCGTCAGTCAGGAACCGGCTACACGTCAATTCACAGACTAACGCATTGCCAGATGTTTCCTTATTCTGGATGGCTCCACAGAAAAGTTTGGAAGCATACAGAAAAGCATTTACCAGCAAGCTTTACTATGTTCTTACTGTGTTTCACCACGGCGGCCGTGTTCATGTTGCACGGAACTGCCTGGCATGGCCGGCCGACCTAAGCTGCTGACATGTTTCCCAACAAGTGGCGTGCCAGTGAACATGACTGTGTGTGTGTGTGTGTGTGTGCGAAGGAGGGGGGGGGGGGGGGCAGGTTTTATTTCATGAAAATGACTCATGGCTGTTGCCATAATGACATTTATCAGGCATGGAAATTGTCCTCAGATCCGCGTTTTTCCGCGGAAATAATTTAACATTCCTAAAAGAATATGCTCAGATTGCACATATTTTTATCGCTTGTTTTTTTTCCGGGCGGAATGCCCTGGTTCCCCCTAGTTTCAGCTGATTTTTGCTTTGGCAATTCCCATGCCTGATTTATATGTTATAAAAGTGTTGACGGACATTGTCAAAGTGGTGCCCTCTAAACACTATGGCGACAGACCCCCAGGTGCATTTTTGACCGTTGTTTTTACGTTGCCTAGATTGGAGATCATTTCCCTATCGACGGTATTTTGTTTCTGTTGTTAACTTGTATTTTTATGTACTAGCTTTAGTCAAGTAGGAACTTAACAAAAGAACATAAAATAGTGTGTTCAGGAGACATACGGCTGTCTTAGCATTCTGTTTGTGTCAGGGAGGTTCGGGTCAGGATGAGGCCACTGGCGCTAGCCATTAGATGCCTTGTTGACAGGCTTCACCCATCCCGAGTCATTGTCCATTGTGTAGCTCTGTTCTTGTAATTTGTGAAATGAGCGAGTGCGTGAATGTGAGCAGCACCTGAGCTGGCAAGACAAATTTTGCTATATAGCAACAATAAGTTATCTTGAATCTACACCAGAAGTCTATTACTGTAAGTATGCAGCATGTTGGCTGCACATGTAGTAACGTGTAACTTTAATCGATGCATGTTTGATTGCCCTAGCTTGAAGGCTTTGTAGTGATTTAAAAAACAAGTACGCAGACCTCAAAGAACAAATATCAGGCTGGCACCATTGGAAGGTTGCGTAGAAATTCCCAGCACTATGTCATCGTCTAAGGCAAGATAATGTAATCAGTAGGTATGCAACATGGCAACAAATCCGGTCATTCAAAGCTGCTTGAACTTTGAAAAATTTCAAAGACATAGACAAATGACATGTTAAATGACCTGGACCGTAACGATTCTTCTGTCTGATAATTATGAGCAGGATTTGTGTTTGTTTTGTTACATCTGTGCATGTGCAGAAAAAAAAATTCCTTTTCTCATCACACACAGCCGTTTGCATCCCCCCTCCCCCCTCACACATACACACAGACCACACAAAATCCTGAATGGTACAAGAAAAGTATTCTTTCAACATTGCATGCTTAGAACATTACAATTACGTCAACATGCCAATACATCATAAAAAGAACATTATTACGTAAAAGATTTCTGTGTATCTGGCTTGTGCGTTTCTTTTGTCAGTGGGTTTACTGGTGAGCTTGCGACACCCTGTCTTCAAACAGACACTTTGAAAATACCTGTTCAAACAAGTGTTGCCCATGACACTAGGCGCCGACTTTTTCGATGGGCGTTGCATACTTACAGTAATAGACTTATGACTACACAGATAATTGCAGTGTGACGGCTAGTTGATCCTTAGGTCAGTGCAGCAATCGAAGGAGAAAGTCGATGTGAGATCGACCATGATAGCTCAAGGTTGGTACCAGAATATTGTGGTGCCTGATGGCAATGTACTGGGTTCTGTTGCAGGAACACTGTGAATTCTGGAATGTTGTTTTACCCTTAATATCAGTCCATAATTCTTTTGTGAATAATTTCCATCCCTTTCATACGCATATTCGTTCACTGTGTGTTTAGGGTTCCTGCTAACTTTTCCTTTGGCCATGGCGTGGCCCGCGGCTTTCAGCGACCGGCTGGCAAGAAGAAAAAGAAAAACAAGGGAAGTCACTGGCATCAGAAAATGGATGACTCAAAGGAGACTACCACAGACATTGCTAATGTGGATATGACAGATATGGCAGATGCTTTGAAAGACATGTGATGTTCAAACAGAAAAATAACCCTGGGTTTGATTATTGTTGTGAGATGTCATGAACCCAACACCCCCCCCCCCTCCCCTTCCCCCCCCCCCCCCAGCTCCCCCTCTGTACATGTAGCCACTGGTACTGTTTACAGTACCAGTGGCTGCATGCACAAGGAGGCCAAACTGTCTAGATGGAACATGACAGTACTGAATCAGTGATAGTTCAGTGGTAGTGCCTGATTAGCTTGGCACTAGGTGCCAAGCTAATCTGGCATTACCCTTGAACTGTTATGGTTATATTCGGTTGTTAATGTGTCAGGCCCACCGGGTCTGCCTGGGGACTGGTGGGTAGGTATTTTAGTTCCAGGGTCACCTGGTCAGCCCACAGGGTGGTTTTTCTCTATTCGGGCATGTGTTCTGTTACCTTGTCATTCACCTGTATTGCCTTTTAAACTCTCCATGTCTGCACTGCTGTAGCTTGAATTGGATGTGTGTGCTAATGGCTGCTTATGTAGCCCTGTGTAGGTTTAATGTATTGACGGCTGGCGACATACATTCAATTTCTGTTAGTTTTTTTCCAAGCAGTGCAGGCACGTCTGAGAAGCTTGTTGCTGTCGGACGTTAAGCATGTACATCAATCAATTATGTGTCAGGGCTGATTGGATGAAGTTGGTATGATACAGATTGTGTTACTGTATTCGGGAAAGGAAGGGTGGGTGGGGTGGGGAGGGAATGGAACCTTTTCAAGTGTGTGCTGTTTGCAAGTTGTATTTTGGTTCATTTATTGTAAAATTAAATAAATTTGTTCGGTTGGAAAGCATGCGATTTTAATGACATTTTCATTAAGCGTTCTACAGTGTGTCTATGTGATCTCAGGCATGTGAATAGCTAATTTTGGGCTCACGTGCGATAGCAAATGTTAGTCTGTATTAGGCTATCCGGCGTCTGTCTTCTGAGGTAAACTTTAATGTTGGCATTTTCTGAAGACTATTCAAGACACAGACTTCAAACTCGGCCCAAGGATACATTGTGACAAGATCTTTATAAAAGTACCAATTTCAGTGACCTCTCTCACAGGTCAAAATGACAATGGTTCAAGAAATAGTTTTTATTTTTAAAGCACCATATTTTGAACAAATTGTTTTTCCTCAAATACTATTTTTTTTTTTTTTTAACTTCAAACCTAAACTTAGTACAGAGATACATGATGGTAAGACCTATCTCTGCATACTAATTTGGTTGACCCTCAGAAAGGTCAAGGGACCCTCAGAAAGGTCAAGGGTCATGAGAGGCCAGGAAATGTGTGACAATTTTGAATAGAAGTATTTTTTATCAAAGATTTTGCAAACTTTTCAATCAAATTTGGCACATAGGTATCTGATGATGAGACCCTCCTGTCTGTACTAGTTTAGTTGACCTATCACGAGAGTCGAGGGTCATAGGGTGATCCAGAAATAGGCCAAAAATAGCTGTATCTTGACAAAAACCTGATAGTAAGACTTTTTATGCATATTAATTTTGATGATCTCTTGGAAAGATCAAGGGTCATAGGGTTGACAGATGTGTGAAAAATGAATAAATTTTTAGAAAACATGGATTTTGCAGGTGCCAAAGCTAACCTTTTACTTATTTTAGATACTTGAACATTTTCATTTTGTAGAAAGGTCAAGGTCACAAAGGTCACTCATGTGGATCCATAGGGACCTGACAAGTGGTGTGCTTTGACTATATGCAAATCAGCTGCGCCACCAGGTGTGCGCCATCGTGCCCTCTTGCTCAATTCAGAATACAAGGGAGGAAACGAAAGGCACGCGCAAAATTATAACTGTGGCCGGAAGTATTCCGGACCTCTTTCTCACATCTAGAGTTCAACGTTAAACCCTGTAGTAGAGTGCCGTGAACTAGGCCACTCTGCACTGCTGTGCATCCATTAGTTTCTGCCGTGTTTAAAGTTGAAGCGAATTATTCAAAATGATATTGACAGCTGAGCAGTGTTTAAACTTAAACTCCATTAAAGTAGAGCTTTTCTGGCTGGGGGAAATGCGTACCTAAAGCAATTGTCGACGGTATGATGCACTATTGTTTTAATTTCATTTTATTTGCTAATTTACATGAACCATTGAAAAATGAGCATGAGGTATATTTCCGACCACATCTAAAATCCAACACATGGCTAAAATGATGTTTGACTGTGCAAAAAGCCTTGATACTAAACTATCAGTTTTGATCGACGGACAAGGTTGATATAGATTTGTGGCAAAATATCTACTGAGTTTGTTCAGTTTGAGGTTTTAGGCGGATGGTTGCTTCGAGGGTTAAAACTGCTCTGGAAACACAGTGCTTCGCTGCTTTGTGGGCCTTTCGTTTCCTTCCTTGTATTCTGAATTGAGCTAGAAGATGTGGTGGTGCGCACCCGGTGGCTCAGCGGATTTGCATTTAGTTAAAGCACCACTCTTCAGGCCCCTATGTGTGGATCAGTCATACACGTGAGCCATATGCCTTTCTTGTTTCCACATGCACACACACACACACACACACACAACTTAACCCATTACATTCTGACACTGATTTTAATAAAATTTTGCTTATTGTCCTATGATGACTATATTACAGATTAGGAAATAAATCAAGCATTTTAGTTCAAGGGTGGTGCCAAAATAGCTTGGCATCTCAGGTGCCTAGTTATTCTGGCACCACCCTTGAACTATTATCATTGTTAATTTATTTATGTATTACATGTAACAAGAAAAATGCACAACCCTCGGAGTGAACAGCGTCAACGTGAACTTAAGTACAAACTAATCACACAGTATGTAATATACAATAAAACATAATGAATATGGCTCCATGACATCAATACTTGAGTAAAACCTGTATGCTGGTCTGTAAATTTGGATGTATGGCCGTTTAAGCTATAATTTTCAAAATCACATATCAGCACACTTGTGATTGATTGAATATAAGTCATTTCTATCCTTGAAAGTCCCACATCGTCAGTTATATACATTGATCTCAGGAACGCCCCAGACACCACCAAGAAGTCAGAAATCCATTAAATGGCAGAACCTTCATGTGCTGCATATCTTTACAGCTGTGTTTAAATTAAAAACAAAACACATACTATGTGAATTAATGACAGACACGCACACAACTACGCAAAAACAAGATTATCAGCCTTCTCCGATAATGTGGAAAGCACTTTTGTAATATCCCACAGTGAACGGTTCTCGCGAAATAAATCTTGAGATCATCGACTGGGGGCGAGTTGGATTACAGACTTTAACAAAAAGGACGAATTTTAACTGGACGAAGTTGACGTGACATCTATTTATCGGAATGCCTACAAATGAGTCTCCCTGTCGTCTGCTGCGTGTGAAGTCTGTGCAAAATGGCTGACACCAGCGAAGACTATCTGCCACTAAAAAGAGAAATCTATAGATCCTGGAAAATGACAGGTTCTGTGCGAATAAGTGGGAAAGTGCAGACAGAATTAAAGACACTTGTAATCGGACAAGAGAATGTCCCCAGGTGGAATGCCTTGAAGGAAGAATTAAGGCTGAAAAGTCGCGTGCGTATTTGACAGGCCACGGAACAGCGGAGTGCCGTTTCCGTACTGTCCAGTCTCTTAGCCATAGTCAGTCCCAGGCATCCCCTAACATTTCAATCCCCTAAAAAAGTTATGCAAAAAAAAAACAAAAAACAACAACAAACAACAAAAAACAACAACAGCACATTGACAGTCTCATTTCTTGGCTATGAACATTATTCCTTACCAACCCGGCCCACACCCAAGCACAGCTGAAATCAGAGTGCCCCTCAAATCACTACGTCAACGGTAACTCAACATAGACCCATAATTGTCTAATGACTTTGGTATCAGTTTCAGCCCACTTAATCAAATTTCAAATACAAACGATTTTGAATTTCCAAAAACTACAGTAGCTCGCTTGAGCTTGCCCTTAGCACCACGTGAATGTTCTGTGTATATGTACAATGTGTGAGTGAATGCGTGTGATTCACGTGAGCGTGCTTGTTGGGTTCAGTTCGCGGCGGCGCTTTGAGCCGATTTTCAATTGGGATAAAGCGCCTATTTAATGCGATTATTATTATTATTATTATTATAAGCTCAGGATGGTATGAATCAAAGCACCAAACATGTCTCCTCTCATCTAACCAGAAATTTCCAGCAAATTCCAACATTCAACCCTACTACAAATTTTCAAACAAGGTAAAAATTATTTTTAAAAAAGACACCGGTCCTTGCACTGCCTCCACTGCCAAATTTGAATATGTAACATGACCTGTAGATCTAGCCATTTCTTGATGACAGTTAACCAGAAAATACAGCAGATGAAAATCGGATCGAAAAAATAGCCAGTATGAGAAAAAAACATGCCCTGCTTTTATGACTGACAACTGCTGAAAACCGCTGCTATGCTCCTTCCTCCCCCCCACCCCCCCGGCCGTGATGTTAAAAGTTTACTGCTAAATCATTTGTATGGTTGTCTAGTTGATGCACTAATTAACTTTGTCTTTTATTCAGCTATGATAAAAGCAAGCACTTATTGCCTTACCTGCAAAGCAAAATTGAGTATGTTCTGGGCCAGTGGTTGCCGGTCCATTCTCCGTCTGCTGTCGTTCATGATAAACTTTAACTTTGGCATTTTCTCGGAGACTATTCAAGCCACAGTCTTCAAACTTGCCCCAAGGATACTTTTTGGGCAAGACCTTTTTTAACCATACCAATTTCAGTGGTCAAGGTCACAGGGGATCAGGAAATGGTCAAAATGGCTATATTTTGACATTAAAAAAAAAAAATACTATTCACAACTTCAAACACAAACTTGGTACAAAGACACCTGATGGTAAGAACTTAATATGCATACTAATTTGGTTGATTCCTTGGAAAGGTCAAGGGTCACAAGAGCTCAGGAAATAGGTGAAAATAGCCATAGTTTGACAATAATTTTGTTTTCTCAAATGAAAGGTCAAGGGTCACAAGGGTGCAGGAAATAGGTCCAAAATAGACATGTTTTGACAAAAGATGTTTTTTCTCAAATATTGTTCACAACTTTAAACCCAATCTTGCTACAGAGACCTTGCGCTGGAACAATATGGCGTTGAGGCGCGTCCCCTGGGTGGTGGGTAGGGGGTCCCTCGTGAGAGGGGTGCACCGAATGAAATAAGGTGCCGTGAACCAACATGGTCTAAGGGAAGGTGACCCCGACAGAAAACCCCTGGTCCTCCTAGTATGGGGGTTGGGTGTGGGGGTAGCTTCCCCACCCTGCAAAAATGGAAATAGCTACAAAAACGCAGACGAAAAGACTAACAGTAATTCCTTTCCTGGAGGAGGAAGGTTCTTCTACCAGAAGACTTATGACGTCCTGTGGTGAAAGCCGGAAGTCTTCGGAAGCCACAGGACCGAGCCGCCTCTCTCTATCCAGGGACACAACCATGGGCACATGGAACGTCAAGACCATGTACCAGAGCGGCAAGGCCGCCCAGATAGCAGCGGAAATGCAAAAGTACAACCTTTCTCTGCTAGGTATCAGTGAAGCCAGATGGATGCAGTCTGGCCAGAAAAGGCTGTTAAGCGGGGAGATGATTCTGTATTCAGGTCATGAAGAGGAGAATGCCCCCCCATACAGAAGGAGTAGCATTCATGCTGTCACCAGTGGCACAGAGAGCGCTGATGGGCTGGGAACCTCTTGGGCCAAGAATTATCACAGCAGCCTTTAGAACCAAGAAAAAGCTCAAGCTGAATGTCATCCAGTGTTATGCGCCCACCAATGACAGTGACGAGGAAGAGAAACAAGAGTTCTACGACCGACTCCAGAGTGCCGTGGACAATTGTGCGGAGCGAGACATCACCATCGTCATGGGCGATTTTAATGCCAAAATATGGGAGGACAACACCGGATACGAAGAGGTGATGGGGAGACAGGGACTAGGCTCGGAGATGAGTGAGAACGGGGAGAGGTTTGTAGACTTTTGTGCTCTAAACCGACTTGTCATTGGAGGCAGCATCTTCCCACACAGAAGAATACACAAAGCAACTTGGGTCTCACCTGACCATACAACAGAGAACCAAATAGACCATATCTGCATTGGCAAGAAATTTAGAAGATCCCTTCAAGATGTTTGAGTGAGGAGGGGAGCAGATGTCGCCTCAGACCACCATCTGCTTACCTTAAGAATGAAGCTCAAGCTAAAGAAAAGCTGCACAGAGACAACAAGAAGACAGCGCTATAATGTAGGCCTCCTGAGAGAAACTGGAGTTAGAGAAGAGTTCAAACTGGTGCTGTCCAACCGGTTTCAAGCGCTACAGGAGCTAGTAAATAAAGAGGAGGCGGTCACCACAGAGCAGCAGTGGAAGGCAGTTAGAGAGGCGCTGAACTCAACCTGCAAAGACACTGTAGGGTTCAGAAAACACCACCACAAGGACTGGCTGTCGGCACAGACCTTGAAGAAGATAGAAGCGAGGAAGCAGAAGAAAGCAGCGGTCAACAACAGTCGCACGAGAGCAGCCAAAGTAAGGGCACAGGAGGAATACTCGGAAGCCAACCGCGAGGTGAAGAGGAGTATCAGGGCAGACAAGAGGGCCTACACAGACAGCCTGGCAGCAGAGGCAGAAAAGGCAGCAGGCAGCGGCAACATGAAACAGCTCTACGACATTACCAGAAGATTGTCGGGTAAGTATGGCCATACAGAAAGACCAGTAAAAGACAAAGAAGGCAAGCCTATTGCAGACACAGCAGACCAACTCGACAGATGGGCCGAGTATTTTGAAGAGTTACTGAACAGACCTAGCCCACCCAAACCCCCCCCCCCCCCCCCCCCCCCCCCCAACATCCAGCCGGCAGAGACCGACCTACCCATCAGCTGTGACAGACCCAGCCGGGAAGAGATCAGAAAAGCAGTGGCATTTTTGAAGAATGGCAAAGCAGCAGGGCCAGATGGCATCCCAGCAGAGTCTCTGAAAGCAGACCTAGAGACAACAGTGGAGATGCTGTACCCACTGTTTGGAAAGATCTGGGAAGAGGAGGTGATGCCAGCTTCCCAAGAAAGGCGACCTCAGCAAGTGTTCCAACAACAGAGGAATCACCTTGCTGTCAGTACCAGGAAAGGTCTTCAACAGGATCATCCTAGAGAGAATGAAGAGCTCCGTTGACCCCCAGTTGAGAGACCAGCAAGCAGGATTCAGGAAGAACCGATCATGTACAGACCAGATCGCCACTCTCCGCATCATCGTGGAACAGTCTCTGGAGTGGAGCTCCCCGCTTTACGTCAACTTTGTGGATTATGAGAAAGCATTTGACAGCGTGGACCGAGAGACTCTGTGGAAACTCCTACGACACTACGGTGTACCCACAAAGCTCGTCCGCCTGATCAAGAGCAGCTACGATGGCATGACATGTCGCGTGATCCACGAAGGGCAGTTCACCAGGGAGCTCCAGGTCAGAACTGGTGTCAGGCAGGGGTGTCTGCTGTCTCCGTTCCTCTTCCTACTGGCCATAGACTGGGTCATGAAGATGACCACAGAGCACAGACGAAGTGGAATACAGTGGACACTGTGGACACAGCTTGACGACCTCGATTTTGCAGACGACTTGGCATTACTGTCCCACAGTCATCAACAAATGCAGGACAAGACCACGAGGCTTGCTGACATCTCGTCCCAAGTGGGCCTCACATTCACAAACAGAAAACAAAGACAATGAGGCTGAACACAACCAGGGAAGAACCAATCTTGCTTGCTGGCACCCCGTTGGAGGAGGTGGAGTCCTTCACCTATCTCGGGAGCATCATAGACAAAAAAGGCGGCACTGATGCAGATGTCAGAGCACGAATCGGTAAAGCCAGAGCAGCCTTTCTCCAGTTAAAAAAAGTTTGGAGTTCCAGAGAGCTGTCACAACACACCAAAGTCCGGATTTTCAACTCCAATGTAAAAGCAGTTCTCCTATATGGAGCAGAGACTTGGAGATTGACAAAAACCACAGTCAACAGAGTACAGACCTTCATGAACAGTTGCCTTAGAAGAATTTTGAAAATCCACTGGCCAGAGAAGATCAGCAACGTCAGACTCTGGGAGAGAACAGAGCAGATAACAGCAGAGAATGAAATTGGGCGAAGAAGATGGGGATAGATCGGTCACAGCCTGAGAAAGCCAGCTTCCAGTATCACTAGGCAGGCATTGTCATGGAACCCCCAGGGAAAGAGGAAAAGAGGTAGGCCGAGAAACTCCTGGCGTCGAGACCTCCAAGCAGACATCAAGAGACTGGGAACCACCTGGAGTAGAATCGAAGGAGAAGCACAGGACAGGAGTTGCTGGAGGTCTCTCGTCGACGGCCTATACCCGGGTAGGGGTGACAGGCGTAAGTAAGTAAGTTGCTACAGAGATACCTGATGGTAAAAAACTTCTATGCACACTAATATGGTTGATCCCTCTGTCAAGGGTCATGAGAGCTTAGGAAATAGGTAAAAAAAAAAAAAAAGCCATATTTTGACAAAAGATGTTTTTTTCTCAAATACTATTACAACTTCAAACCCAAACTTGGTACAGAGATACCTGATGGTAAGACCTAACTATGCATACTAATTTGGATGACCCCTCAGAAAGGTCAAGGGTCACAAGAGGTCGTCAAATGTTTGTAAAATGTCTATTTTTGATAGAATTGTAGTTATTATCAACATTTTTGTAAACTTTTCAATCAATTTAGCACAAAGTTAGGTGATGATAAGACCTTCCAGATAGATGGTGTACTAATTTAGTCGACGACTCATTGCAAAGGTCAAAGGGGGTTTGACAAGATGTGTGAACACTGATTAAATTTTGAGGAAACATGGATTTTGCTGGTGCTGAAGCCTTCCCTTTACTTATTGGTCATATATGATACATGTGAGCCATAAGGTATTTGCCTTTTGTGTGATTATATTTCACGCGTTCACTGTAAATAACTTCATAAACAAGTGATGTTTAAAGAAAAATGCTTTGGCTTTCGGAGTCATTTAAATGGACAACCTCCACCGATGTCCTTTGGCGTGACTCCGAGACAACATCGGCGAGACTGACGTGTCTCAGGTCGGCCTTTTTGTCTTGCCGATCACGCGCAGCAAACCTGCCCGAGACACAAAGTGAACGCTCTTTTCTGCCGGAGGAAAGATTTTAAATCAACATGGCGAACCAGCAAGAATCAGTGGGCATTAATTTATCTGAAGAAGATCGCGTATTCTTTATTGAAATTTGGGAGACTTTTCCCATGTTGTGGGATCCGAGGAACCCCCAGTTCAAGAATAAACGAGCCAAGGCCAGGGCACTTGAGGAGTTCGTCGAAAGATTCGGGCATGGTTGGACTACAGGTACGTTTTTATTTCTTTTTCTCCTCATTATCCTGTCCCTCGTGGACGACCCCACAGGGCTCGAAATTAGCGGGGGCCCGGGGCCAAAAACCCGCAAAGTTGATTTCGGGCTCGGAAAGTTGAAAAACGAAGGGCCCGCTTGGCCCGCAAAATAATTCGTCTGCTACAGCTAGCTCTACTCGGCAGTTTCGTATTTGGGCCAAGGGAAGCAACCCACACCGGTGCCCTCACTCACATTAATAGTATTGTGTTCTTTTTTCTTTTTTTTTGTTATTGTATTTTTAGTTTACTTCTGTTAACTCAAGTGCACATAAGTGTAATATGAATAGATGATTGAAAAAAAAAAAGAAGGCAAAATCTGTTTGTTTAACTTTAGTTTATCAGGAAGAGTACTGTTAAGTTTAGTTCCCTTTCATGGTTTTCTTTTGAACTTTTGTGCATCGAGGTCAGATTTTTTGTTAGGTTACTCATATTAAAAATTTAATGATGTGTATTGTGCAATACTCAGTCACAAAACTGAAAAGTATTATACAAGAGACTCACTTGATTTTTTTCTATTTTGTTTAATGGCCATTTCAGGCTCACTCACTGAATGTGTGTGTGTGTGTGTGTGTGTGTGTTTTCCCCTTTTTTGTTGGTAATGTTTGAAAGTGAAAGAAAAGGCAAATAAAAATGACATCACTCAGCAAAATTGGAAATTCAATTGTTTTTATTTTAGATTATCAGACAAATTGTACTTTCTACTTATTATATTGTCAATAATTCTTTTGTTTTTTGTTTGCATTATTTTTCAAAGTTGGGCCCCGAAAGTTGCTTGTGGGCCCTCAAATTTTTCAATCAAGGGGCCCGGTGGCCCCCAAAGAAAAAAGTTAATTTCTAGCCCTGACCTCTCATACACGAAGTCACGTTCCTTTGAAATATATTGCCAATCTCGTGAATACATGTATTTCTGAGGCACCACTGCGGGAAACAAATAAGCCAAAACTTGATTTTTTTTTTCAGTCCAACTCCAACTGATAAAAAGATCAACACTATTACTATTAGTATTAGTACTGGGTCTTCACGGGTCTGTATCATCTGAAATAATATTGATTCTTTTCACTTTAGAGTTTAGTGATCATACAGATCGGAAGGACCAATTTTATTCAGTACTTTGAGTTTGATATACTTGTTTTGTTTTTGACTTTAGTTTAAACTTAATTAAAGTAATAAACTTTGATAAGATACTCAGTCCTGGATACCATACAAATTTGCAAAAGTAAACAATATTCAATAATTTTTGTTTTGTTTTAAAGTTACCCCAAATCGGTGCTTAATGTGTATGGAATCATTGTTGTACACTCAGGTAGTCTCCAAACTCGAGTTTGCACTACCATGAACCTAGCCTGGGCTTTCCTATAGCTCCCTATTCTCTGCCCCACAGTGAAGCAGTCGCCTAATGAAACTTGCTGACAGCCGTGGGTGTCTGGTTTCAAGCTCGTGAGTGTGAATGATAAAAATCCATAGTATACTGGCTGCATAAACATAACCACATAGCGGTAACACTAGGCAGATTTGTTTCTGCTCTGCACCTGGCTGATGCTAATGAGATATACTTGCAGCTGTTCGGCTATTTGCCTTTGATTCCCCCCCCCCCCCCCCCCTCCCCCCCCCCCCCCCCCCCCCCCCCCCCCCCCCCCCCCCCCCCCCCGCGCAGTAAGCTACATGAACATAGCAACATAGAGGTACAAATTCAAACCAGAAAGAGACAGATTCTTAAGAGCCTCCGCCATCTACCGGGAACTCACAGGATCTCTGCCTCTTGGAGATATTCAGAGCTTTGTTACTGTCTGCATAAAGCCATATGTTCTGCCCCCCCCCCCCCCCCCTCTCTCTCTCTCTCTCTCTGTTGGTATTTTTGCTGCACAGGCCTGGTGACCTTGTAATTTGCTGGCCAGCATAAGCACTAATATTTATAATCTTGCATAGCCAATAATGAAAAAGAAAACTGTTGTCAAAGTATACATCATTTTACATTGACAGAGTTCCAACATTGTATGAAGAAGAAATTATTATTTAAAGAGAAAATGCATGCGACACAAGAGAAAATAGACTTATCCGTTAACTAAACTGATGCAATGATATCAATAATATCCACTATTTGACAGTAGTCGCGGAATTGTGACGGGAATTTTTCAGAAACAAAATGTTTGCGAAACGAAAGTTTGTAACAAGTATATATGTTTTTTCTCCTTTGAATGTGTGGAAATGAAGATGAATGTAAAACAGATGTCGGCCTCGTGTGTGTGTCTCTATCGCCTGCCACCAAGTAAACGTAACAAACTGTCCAGCGCAATCTTTCTTCGGGAATTCCTGGAACTGTTGTCCGAGTTTACTTGCAGCAGTGCCGATGTTTCTGTATTTGGAGACTTCAATCTCCACTTTGATGATTGTTCTGATGGACAAGTGAACTGTCTAAAGACTGTGCTCAGTGACCATGGCCTGTCGCAGCTTGTGACTGTCCCCACACACCGTCACGGCCATACTTTAGACTGGGTGGTAGTGCGCAGTGAAAACAGTCTCGTATCCCTTTCGGGTGTACGAGAATACCTGGACCTGTCGGACCACTACGCTGTGTTGTGTAAAGTGGCTATCGCCAGGCCACCCCCACCCACACGGCTTGTGACGTCACGGAAACTTGGAGCCATAGATTCTGCAGTTTTCCAAGCCGACGTAGAAGTGTTTGCCGCTGATGTTAGTAGCCGGACCTCTGATCTTCTGCTGGACAATCTGGTGGACCTGTACAATGACGGCCTTCGACAAGTGTTGGACCATCATGCTCCCCTGACAACTAGGCGTATCAGGGACTGTCCGTCTGCCCCCTGGCTGTCTGAGGATGTGAAAGATGCACAGCGTGAGAGGAGGCGTGCCGAGCGTCGGTGGAGAAAGCACAAACTGACAGTGTACAGACAGATATACACGTGTAAAAGAAATGTGGCCTCTCAGCGCCTAAATGCTGCCAGGCGACATTTCTTCATGGACAAGCTTGACTCGGCTGCCTCTTCCTGCAAGTTGTTTTTCTCAGTGTCAAATGAACTGCTGGGAAAACCCAAGTCTACTGCTCTTCCTGCTGATGTTCCCTCTTCTGAACTGCCGCAGACATTTTGTGATTTTTTTCACTGACAAAATCAAACTGCTGCGCGAGAACTTAGATGCTAAGCAGTGCGATCCACCCGTTTTTACTGTTTATGATGGTCCATGTTTTGCAAAGTTCAAATCTGTTACAGAAAGCGACATTACTGCCATAATTGCAAAGTCTCCAACAAAAAGTTGCATGTTGGATCCTGTTCCGACTTGTTTCCAAAAGCAGTGCATCAGCGATCTTGCACCGTTGATTGCTGCTATTGTAAACAAGTCTCTGTCAACCGGAACTGTTCCAAAATCTTTCAAACAGGCTGTTGTTACCCCGTTGCTAAAAAAAAACCAGGCTTGGACAGAAATACCCTTAAAAAACTACAGACCTGTATCCAACCTACCATTCATTTCTAAGGTACTGGAGAAAGTTGTCTTGCAACAGCTCCTGGAACAAGAGATGAATGGTCTGTTGGAAGTGTATCAGTCCGCCTATAGAAAGGTCACAGCGTGGAGACAGCAGTGCTGAGTGTTCTGAATGACTTGCTTTGTAAAGCAGATGAGAGACTTGTCTCCCTTGTGGCCTGTTGGATCTCAGCGCTGCTTTCGATACGCTGGATCATTCCATTCTCATGAAGAGGCTTGAAATCACTTTTGGCCTGCGTGAAACGGTTCTCTCTTGGTTTGAATCTTACGTTTCCGATCGGTACCAGTTTAAGACAGTGTCTCTTACTAGACCTTCCATTCTGGAGTTTGGAGTGCCTCAGGGCTCTGTCTTAGGCCCTGTATTGTTTACGTTGTATTCACAACCGCTGTCAGATCTCATTTCCAACCATCAGTGTTCTTATCATAAGTATGCAGATGACACCAAAATCTCTCAGAGTAGTCCACCTGGGGAATTTCAGTCTGCTGAAACTGGCATCAAGTCTTGTATTGACGATGTCACGACATGGATGGACAGTAACAAACTTATATTAAACCCAGAAAAAACAGAGTTACTACCCGTTGGCTCAGCATCCCGGCTTAAACAAATTCACACTGAGTCTCTACGCATAGATGACACTGATATTCCATTTCAGTCTTCAGTCAAATATCTTGGTGTCAAGCTCGATGAGGCTTTGAGTATGCAGGATCACGTCAGTGAAATCTGTCGTGGTTCTTCATACTCTCTGAGACGCATCGCATCTGTCCGACACAGTCTTTCTGAATCTGCCACTGCAAAGTTAGTGAATGCTTTAGTCACGAGCCGTCTTGAGTACTGCAATTCTCTGATTTTTGGTCTCCCATCTGAGCAGATTAGCCGCCTTCAGCGAGTTCAAAATAATGCCGCAAGGCTTGTAAAGCGCAGGCGAAAACGAGACCACGTAATCCCTATACTGCATACAGTTTAAGATTGCGACCCTTGCATACCGCCACTTTAATGGCAGCCTTCCGTCATACCTTTCCTCCAGTCTGATCACTTACCAGCCCTCTCGCTCACTACTCGCGTTCATTGGGAGAGAAACTTCTCAAAGTTCCAAAGTACCATCTCAAATCTGCCGGTGAATGCTCTTTCAGATGTACTGCTCCTTTAATTTGGAATTTCTTACCGACTGAGCTGAGAAATGCCTCCCCCCTTACGCAGTTCAAAGCAAAGTTAAAAACGCACCTTTTCTCGCAGACTTTCGTGTGATCTCTACGGTTTTTCTGTACACCCCCCCCCCCCCCCCCCCCTTGCAGACTCTGTGTGTATGTGTGCGTGTGTGCGTCATTTTCGCCTGCACATTGAGTTATATTATAAATATGAGAAATACGCCATATAAATACCATGTATTATTTTGTATTATTATGTTCATGTTTGTGTCAAAGTTATACCAGTCAATGGTAAAGGTGTCACTATTAATCCCTTCACTGCCAGTGGAGAGAGACTGCTGTTGAAAGAATTGTAAAGTCAGCGTGTAAGATTGCCTGCCGTAGAAGGAACGGCATGGTCATAACAAAGTGTTTTCAGCAAGAGGCACAGCAACTGCAGAGGCTCATGGGGACCAATATCTCATGCAGCTGGGTTGGGTTCTCAGACATCCATATCTGTAATCAACGTTTTGAAGAAAAAAAATTGGCTCTTTTGGTAAAGTAACATGCGTAAGCTCCAAGTATTTAAATATAAAATACAAAATCGCAAATATTTGTTGTCACTTTGTTATTGTCACTCGTTCGACGAAGACTTCACCATAAGTGGAATTCTTCACATCTTACACACGTGTATTGCACGAGTACTGAGTAGTGCAAACAATTCAGAATCGGAAAGACCAGCACACACTTGTTTCTACCGATGCAAATATGAAATAAGTTTAGTAGTAAAGTTTCTCTTCGCTGAGGCTTTCAACATTTCATGCACTGCATGAGCTATTATTGGCAAAATAAAACAGTAAATCTAAAGATATGCACGCGCATTACGCACACGCAATAATAAAGTGTCTCAGGTCAATACAGGGACAATATTGCCCCATTAGTATCCATGTCCATCATCGCTGGCGAATGTGTCCATCCTCGCCGATGCAGTCATTGCATTCAAACTGCACCAGAATGCGGCTGATCGACATATTTCCTACATGTGGGGTGTGGAACCAGGTGCCAGTGAGGTAAACTAATCGGGAAGCGACTTCTTAACAAGAAAACTGTCTTTTAAAGCATTGTCTGTCACCATTTCCGGAATCACAGCCCCCAGTGTAAAAACGAATCAACCCCCGGCGATTATCTGGCAATAGCAATCGGTTTGGCATCCTGTCTCGGAAGACAATGGAGTATATGCGCTTGCTGGGTCAGTCACTGGAGTGACCTCTCCAGGGCGCAAGCCTGGGCAAAGTGTATGGAGATCATGGGGTGCCCAGTCGTCAAGATCCCCCTCTCAGCCTCGCTGATGTATCCAAAGGAATGCAAAGCAGTACGTTTGGCACCAGTTTGGCTGCAGGAGCTGCCAGAACAGTGCGTGAATACAGGCAACTGTCTGCCTTCAGGGCTCCACTCCTGATTTGAAGGGTTTACTCCCCCACATTTGGCCGTTGGATCCAACCTGATCTCCTCCGTCCTCTAGCCGTTGGCTGTCAGAAACAGCTCATCCGCCTAGTGGTGCAATGTGAACACCACCCCCTCACGTGGTTTAGCCCACCAGCTGAGGTGGTTTGCCAGGGTGTGGCGCTTGGAGCCAACACGAGAGAGATTAAGGAGATGGATGAGGACCAGTGATGCCCGTCCGTCCTATGTAGGACGCAGCTGCCGAACAGCAAAGGTGCTACCTCTATCCAGAGCCCCCCTACACCCAATAGCAATAACGCGTGCGCAAACACACACACAAGTGCATGTATGAGCGAGCGCACGCATACATATAAAAGTCTGACTTCATTGCCTTTTTCGAATATGAAGGTGATACAAATTACTGGACCAGCAAAACAAAGGTAGCAAAGTAGGTACACATTTTCCCCAAATGGGGATCAAACCCACGACCCATAGGACCGTGGAAAACGTAACACACATGCACGCACAAATGCACAGAAGTACGGAGAGAGAGAGGGATGGATGGATGGATAGATGATAGATGTTCCTTTGGTGTTGAAGTTGTTGGTTTTCGTTTTCTTCTTTTGCCTTTCTGCGGGGTGTTTTCGGTGTGTCGTGTCTGCCCACAAAGCTGGCTTGTCTTGAGGGACTTAAGATCAGCCTCGGGGATCAGCAGCATTGACTGCAAACTGTCTGTGTCAGTGCCGAGGTTGTAAAAACAAATCCCTTCTTCATCGCGAACGAGACAGCCTTTCTGCATGAAATTGGGAAGTCTGGCACGAGAAAATGAAATAGAGTTCCGAGAAAAATTTGTGAAACACATTTTGTCCAAGTCTCGATCCGAGTTTAAAAATAGGACGAGTTCAGGTCCGTGTCCAGCTTTTACTTTCTCGTCACTGAACGTGGTGCCAGCGAGTGTAACATTGTATGCACGGAGAAGGAAGAATGCAAGAAAGCATGATCGAGAGAATGAAGGGGTCCCCCCCTAACAATCAGCCCCCACCATCAATCATGGTCCAGCACCCGCCCCCCCCCCCCCCCTGCACAGCCCCAAGACAATAAAGACGGCACCCTACCCAACATCTCCATTGACCACCCCGCCCGGACTGCCCGCTCGGGAGCACTTAAAAGATAGCACCCTAGACAGGGGAAGGCCCTCACGAAGCCAGGTTTCCCAGAACTGCCCGAGGCCCGCTCTCTCGACCCGAACCCATGATCCCAAATCTCTGGTATCTATCCACTCCGGGGACGCCCGCCCCGCCCCGCCGCTCTCCCAATAAAGGCCAGGGGGGGGGGGGGTGGCGGGGCTGGGGAGAGGGCGGACCTATCACCTCCAACCCTCTCATCTCATGGTCCGAACACTCGCCCCCACCCCCACTGATAATAAAGAGCCACCTCATTCATAACCCCCCCCCCCCCCCCCAACCCTTTTTTTTTTTTTTTTTTTACGAGATCACCCCCCCCCCCATCCCCCACCTCTTCAACCCTACCCGGCCGGGGAGGGACCACGGGGAGTTGCGGTAGCTGTGCACGGACAACCGCAAATCAGGTAGGCCGTGCCCGGAGACCGCGGGGCACCCCGACGGGGCCCAAGTCCCCCGCTGGGCCTCCTGGGGCCAACCAGTTAGGCCCCGGGAAGGAAAACAGGGAAGAACCAAGTTGAGAGCCGGCAAACCCGGGCGGCTGGAGCCCAGCCTGGAAGAAGGAGAGCCAACCACTTAAATAAACTAGGCCCACCCAAAGGAGGTATAGCATCCAACGTCAATGCACTCCTTATAAACATAGATAATGGGCGACGACTTACGCGCAGGATAATACCTTTCCAGAGTCACGCGGTGGCGGACCCCGTCCCCCACCGGCCCCTCCCCACTTATCCTCACACTATCCACTCGCGAAGTGTAGCTGTGGGCCCGACAGGGCCGAACGGCAAACACAGGTCATCCTCGCCTCACCTCATGGCCCAGCACCCGCCCCACCCCCCACACGGTCAATAAAGATATACCACATACCTCACAATCACCAACCATCCGGCCCAGAACCGCCTCCCCTCCTCCCCCGCCGGGGGTGGGGCCCACGGACTGGCGGAGGCCGCCGCCGGGGCCGGGGGCTCCGCCCGGGTGGGGAGGGGGGGGGGGCGAGGGACCATCCATCGTATCATCCTTTTTTTTTTTTTTTTTTTTTTTTTTTTTTTTTGTATTTAGAAGTTACTTTCCCTTTTTTTTCCGCCGACCGGCACGTTAAGATTGCCCCCCCAGGAGCTCGGAGGGAAAGCCCCATAGGTCGTGCCGGTCGGCTTTGTGACCAACTGCCCCCCTCCTAGCGGGGAGAGGGGCCCCGGGGCCGGCGGTGGGCCGCCATGGCCCCCCCCACCGAAGCTCGGTGGGACGCGCCCGGGGGCCGGCGGCCGGCTCCGGGGTCCATCTCCTACGTATTGGGGCGCAGGGAGGACACTCCTGGAAGGTCCGCTCTGCGAGATAGGGGGGTTAAAGAACCCAGGGGGTCGAGGTACCCACGATGGCACTCCGACACCGCGTGACTCCCCGCTCGCCTGAGTACGGTCGCCGCCCATCAAAATAAATAGGGAACCCAGGGAGGTGTATCATCCTTCATTCATGCACTCCCTGGGAAAACGGAGGGTACAACACCCCCCTCCAGAGAAATACAGAAACACATATAGGGGGGTTAGTAAGAATCAACCCCCCTCAAACAAGACGAGGGTTTTTGCTGGCGGGGCCAGAGAGTACCGGGCCCTGGACTGCGACTAACAACAAAAGGGGAGAGGAAAAAGAGCACACCACCGAACAAGCAAGGAAGGAGGACCCAGGCAAGACGGTGGACATACGCGTCCACCAAAGCACGGGCTCTCCCCAACGACCCAGCCCCCCGAGGTGCGGGCAGACATGATGAGAGGAAAAAACACAAAGAGATGCGCGGGCGTCAGCGACGAACAGAGAGGACGACCCCCCCCCCCCCCTCAACCCCCCCCCCCCCGGCCCACCCCCCCCTGGACGAAATCAGCGAAAGCTGGAAGTCCCAATCCCTTTCAAAATATCCATCCATCCATCCAGGGCTTTCATTTTAAAACTCAAAATCGCGTACTGAAAATGTAACTAAGGGGTAGTCAGAAACACTAAAATTCGGTGCATCTGCGTCCGAGACACATAATCCTTGCGCCACCGTGCGTACCCTAACAGAGGTCAGTGACAGTCATTCCGAGGCTACTTTTAGTGGTTCGTTTAGCCGCTCGCTTGGTCGCGGCTGCGTTCAGAATCGCCCTGACTCCGGGGTCCGTGCAAGTCTCATGCTGGACGGGCAAGTTTACATTTTGGTGTCCGCATGTTATTACAAAGTGCGCGTTACATGTTGAACATGTTACTTACTGTGACGTCACCATAGATACTATTATGGGTTGCGGCATCGCGCGTTTCACTTTCGATCTTGAACAAAGTTGTAAATGGCGGAGCAAAAGCAAAGGAAGCTGGAATGCTTCGGATTTTTCAATCCGGCATCGTCTGATCTTGATAATCGCTCCACTTCGACACCGCCGTCTCCATGGACAAGCGACAGTACCAGAAATGATACCACTGGGCTTGGTGTGGCACCGCCGCTGCGACACAGTTCAGTTCAGAGTTCACGGCTGCGTGTATTTCCGTGGCTAAAGCACGATGGCACATGGACGACATGCGCAATATGCATGGAGGCAAACTCAAAAAGCAAGTCCAGAAATTTGAATAGAAATAAGTTTGTCAGTTTTTTTTATCATGGTCGATCCATCTTCTGGTACACAGTTATTAGGCAAAAGCTCTAACATTGGAGAAATACGTCTTTCGGGTTAAATGAGTTGAAACCAACTGTTAACTTAAGTACATCAGTACATACACACACACACACACACACACACACACACACACACACACACACACACACACACACACACACACAAAACACTCAGTTTTTTGTATCATGGTCGATCCATCTTCTGGTACACAGTTATTTGGCAAAAGCTCTAACATTGGAGAAATACGTCTTTCGGGTTAAATGGGTTGAAACCAACTGTTAAGTACATCAGTACATATACACACACACACACAAAACAAAAAAAGAGAAAGAGAGAGAAAGTTTAGACAAGTCGGACTTTGGTTGTCAATCTGCATTCAGCAGAAACGGCTATATTCTCAGTTACAATACATTATCAAATGATCATACAAATAAATACAGGTTTTGGCACGACAGCTCACCAGTTAAAGAATCAGTATCGTGGAAAGGACACACAGACACTCGGTGTCACAACAAATTTAAAGAGGAGAGAGCAAAATGAGTTAATTTATTTTAAAGAAAATACAGATGATGCAGTTGTTCTTAAATAAATTTGCTGACCCTCTATTATGCTCAGATGGGGTCTTTTTACCCTCTAAAATGTATACCTGGGGGTCTACAGACCATTTAACCTGTTGTGAAAACAAAAGCCCTGTTAATAAATACTCATCACTTGATTACAGTGGGTGACAGTGATGTTGAACATTTGGCGGTTTACCGGAAGTTCAGTCCTCTGTGTCGGCCATTGTTAGTCTATTGTGATACTGATCAATAGCCTACCATGTCGTGCTTTTCACACGTGATTAACCGGGGAGACCCTTTGATGATGTATTTTACTCTGTAATCTTGAGTTTGCATGTAGTCAAATTTGAGCCTTTTCTGTGTGCTATCTCTCACAAAAAGACAGAATATTTACCTCTAAAGGAGTAAAAATGAAAAATATCGGGTTTTTTTTCCGGGGGGCCAAGCCCTCCTGGGCCCCCTACCAGGGCTTTGCCCCTGGACCCCACCGGGGCCTAGGTGGCCCCTGGACCCCGGCCACTTTTCAGAGATTTTTACTTGAGCTTGTTCTCCACCCTGTATTTGATAAAAGTCAGTCCCGCAACAAACCAATCTGACTGGACTGTGCTTGTATTCTTACTTGAGAGGATGTTTAATTTTCTGCCTGACTTCATCAAAAGTCAAGAGATCTAGGTTGTACGCAGAAGGACAGTACACCGCCTTCATTAAATCAAGGTAGGATTCCTCGGACACATGTCTACTAGAATAGATGGTGGTTTCGTCCGTGGTTTTGAAACTGATGAGGGTTCTAAGGATGCCTTGTTGGATGACCATATCCAGAAGTTTCTTGTGGGTTACTGAATGGAACTTGGGGAGAAAATCATTCCCACCCATACTCAGGCACACTGCAATGTGCATACCCGCGCCCTTCTGTAAATGCCTCTCAAGATATTGTAGGAAAGTGGTGATGTTAAAGACATCATACAACCTTTTTGCTTTCTGCAAGACAACATATCATATCAGTTCACCAGGGAGCTCCAGGTCAGAACTGGTGTCAGGCAGGGGTGTTTTTCTGTCTCCATTCCTCTTCCTAATGGCCATAGACTGGGTCATGAAGAGGACCACAGAGCACAGTCGAAGTGGAATACAGTGGACACTGGACACAGCTTGACGACCTCGATTTTGCAGACGACTTGGCTTTACTGTCCCACACTCATCAACAAATGCAGGACAAGACCACAAGGCTTGCTGACATCTCGTCCCAAATGGGCCTCACCATCCACAAACAGAAAACAAAGACAATGAGGGAAGAATCAGTCTTGCTTGCTGGCGCCACGTTGGAGGAGGTGGAGTCCTTCACCTATCTTGGGAGCATCATAGACAAAAAAGGCGGCACTGATGCAGATGTCAGAGCACGAATCGGTAAAGTCAGAGCAGCCTTTCTGCAGTTGAAAAAAGTGTGGAGTTCCAGAGAGCTGTCACAACAGTGAGCGATGAACACACCAAAGTCTGGATTTTCAACTCAAACGTAAAAGCAGTTCTTCTATATGGAGCAGAGACTTGGAGATTGAGGAAAAGAGGCAGGCCGAGAAACACCTGGCGTCGAGACCTCCAAGCAGACATCAAGAGACTGGGAACCACCTGGAGTAAAATCGAAGGAGAAGCACAGGACAGGAGTCGCTGGAGGTCTCTCGTCGACAGCCTATACCCGAGGAGGGGTGACAGGCGTAAGTAAGTAAGTAAGACAACATATACCGGAAACTTGAAGGAACCATCAGTTTGACTTGGCCAGAGGTTGCTCATGGCAAACATGAATAATCACAGCATCTCCAGAAGTGACCAGTGATACCACTGACTCATGGTGCACCAGCTCTGGTAAGACTTCCATCAGCCAATCGGTTTGAGCCATTTCAGCCTCCCCTTTGGATTGCTTGATGTGGGTCAAAGGGGAGATGCTTTGTTGACCGCTGGACGTGTAAAGGCAACACAGTGGGTGACAGAACTTCCATGGGCACTCGCATACAAACTCGCATGTGCACCTCACACTACATGCAGCTCACTGTCGACATCAAAAACGAGTGGTCTGTCCAGTTGTATGTGCTCCATGTTTGCTGCAAGAAAGGTGCTTGCATTGTTTTCCTTTCTGAGTGCCCAGAATCGCTGATCTGTCAAAGTGTTCCGGTTGAGCATATCGTTCATTTCCTTCAGATGTCCAATTGATACAGTTGTCTTCTTTGTTGCCCTGTTTGCTCGCGTTTGGCTCTTGAATTCATCAGGTGTAGAGATGTACTTTTCCTCCATAGGGGTCTGTTGATAGTAGCTTTGACTAAAGCAAATCCACTGCACTGCGCCACCGCGTGCGCGCAAGCGCCTATACTAAGTATTTTGTCTTGAGCTTAGTATAGGCGCTTGCACGCACGCGGTGGTGCAGTGGATTTGCATTAGTCAAAGCTACAATCAACAGACCCCTATGTTTTCCTCAACGAGAACAACATGTTCTACCCAACTGTAATCATGCAGGATCTTCCTGATTATTCTGTTGCGTACGTATTGTAGATACTGCTCGCCAGATCTGGCTACACATTTGACCCCTGTGAATTTGATAAGTACAACCTTGGCGGATTCTGACATTTCAGGTGGAAACTGTTTCTGGTCAAGAAGGATAAGACTGTTATCCTTTGCAAAGGTTGATTCAAGCTCCCTCTGTTTTATCTGCGAGCTGAGTTGCTTGCGGGCCTTCTCGTCTGTTGGCAGAGCACAGTCAGTAAGAAGTGAAAGGAGAGCGTCTTTGATACCTTGTGCCTTCTGGACATTTCCCTTGCTTAAGTCTGGTTTTAGCACTGCCTGGCAAGTGTTAGCTGAAGACGAAATACAGTCTGCGAGTTTGGTCTGTTTCTTCACTTTCAATTTTTGTGCTTTTTTTCCCTGTTCAAATGCAGAGGCAGGCCTTGCAGCTAGTGCGCTTGATTGTGAAACTGGTCAAACTCTTGGCATGTAGCTTTGAAGTGATTTCTTTGGGGCCACGTACATCATTGACATTTTTGCAGTGTGGTGGCTCCACTCCCATTAGCCTGTGGTGAGCGAGGTATTTATGAATCAGGTACTGCCCTGCGTCTTCCGTGTGTTTGTCAAGCACTGCCTGTGACAAAGGAATAGGTGCTGGCTCGTAGAAGTTGTACGGAGTATCTTCCTGAGCATCTGGATTGAACTTCGCATTGTGAAGAGTAATCTTGGCCATTGGTAGGATGTAGGTCAACTCAAGTCTTTTGGAGATGCCCTCCATACATATTGCTCCTCTTCACATGGATCAGCATCTGCTGTCATGATACTTGCCATGTCAGAAAGGGTGTCTACAAGGGCCATCCGAGGCAAAACAGACTGAAGAGATGATCTCGGGCGGAAACTCTTCAACGCATCTTTGTGTTTGATTTCTCTTTGGCTGTCCAAAGCAAAGTTTCTGCTGCTGTTCTTGTATGGGGTACTGAACAAGGTATTCTTCAGATTTTAATGGAAATAGCCGGCAGTGTGATGGTGAATCAACAAACGTGTACAAAACCCTGCATACAATACTGCGTTATTAAGAAATGAAAATGGAAGTGAGTGTTTCACCACCGCTAGCAAAAGGTCCCCCTATTCTCTCCGCAGAGTGGATGGCCATGATTTCCTCACAATGCAGTAGCATGTCTGCATGCAGAGCAAATCCTGCATTGCGCTCCCTGCTCTCAAACATGAAAGTTTGATAATGTCGTTGCCACACAGCACTGTCTAGTTGCCCTTTTTCCATTTGTTGTGCAAGGTCATCGGCCTCTTCGTTTGGAAGCACCTCGAGGAATTTCACGAAGAACACAAGCTTCATGCCAAACGTTGGATGATTTTTGTGCATTTATCAATTTTGTTCAGATTGATAAGTTTCTTGATGTCAAGTTCCTCTGAATCCTGCAAAAATCGCAACGTCATTTCAATGCCCGTTGTCTGATACCCACTCAGGAGGTTGACAATTTTTTATTTCCGCAGGTGAAGGATCTGAAATTCCAGCAGAAATCTGGAATATCCCGCCTTCACCCATCAGGGTGAACAGATTGTTTGCAGTTTTATGGTCAGGAGCAACGAGTATGCGGCTTCCGTCGTTGTTGGGGCATGATGGGTGTTTCCCCATCTTTAGCAGAAGTTCTCTTAAGATTTCTCAGGCGCTTGATGTCATCGTCTCTTCCACTGTATGGGGGTAGATGGCGGCATATCAGAGGTGGAGGCTTGAAGATAGAAAATCCCAGATTTTCTTCTTCGAATGCACTGTCAGTCTCTGTGGGTGCTGCATCGGATACCTGCATATGTCCCAAACTATATGTGTCATGGGTTTCAATGTCAGTCTCTGTGGGTGCTGCATTGGCCACTTACAGCTGTCTGAAACTCTCATCAAGTTTCTCAGAGTCGCTCATTACATCAATTCCTGAAATGTTCATCCAGTCGATTCTACTGTCGGTCGATACGTCTGAGGAAGTATCCGAGTGAACTGCTTGCTGTGCAGCAGTCGGCCATATGCCAGCACCCATGACTTCTTTCCAGAATACCTTGATACCAAAAACCAGGTTAGTTCTGAACGTATTAAAGACTGTGTCTTCCTCTTCAGCTAGTTTGATCAACACTCAGGAAACGTCTGTTGGCTGGAGAACTAATGGCTGCATACAGTGACAAGGAGTGACCCCTGAACATCCTTCTTCATGCCAGTTGTCTGTGACGGCAGTGTCTCTTTGTAGTCCCTTAAAACTTACTGGAAGCATACAAATTTGCGAAGTTCTCTAGGCTCCTCTGTTTGGGTCTGAATGGAAGGTAAGACGGACCAGATTGTCGATGTACAGAACAACATAACAGTCTTGCAGACTGACCATACCTATGACAAGTCCAGGCAGAGATTCATATTGAAGGGGCATAGGTTTCATATTTATTATTATGTTCTGTAGTAACATAAATCGTTGTTTGCTTGTTGTTTCAACCGACGCTCAGCCTCGGAAAAGCTTCTTGTAATACCAGCTCGTGAAGTGATGCTGAATACAGAACTCAGACTATGATACTGAAAAGATAGTTGGTCTGTTGTGAATCGCTGGAAGATTCCACAGTGCGAACAGTTGAAAATGTTCAGCAAAGTATGGAAAACTTGGTACAATCTTCTCAGTTTCTCGAGTATGTCTGTGTCGTTTTAGGGTTGCGTTGATGGAGTTCTGCTTTGGATAAATTTATCTAGGAATATTTGGGCGTGTATTGGTACATTGTACTTCCACTCGTAAGCAATGTCTAGTGTCTTCCCATCGAGTGCGGCAGGTTCCTGTAGTACTGGACCACAAGCAGGACAGGAGGTTTCATCAAATACAGTGGAGTCTGCTTAACATGAATTTCTGGGGACACGGAAAATCACTTCGTGTTAAACATATTTCGTGTTAACCAACATGGCCTCAAAATTGATCACGACCCTCAAGGAGAAAGCGTGTAAGAGATGTGTGCGTGAATGAGTACGAGGTTAAAGGTGCACATTATCGTACTTTATGTGCTTACCTTCAGCTCCCTAGGAAAACAAAAGAAAATGTGTTCAGCTCGCGTATTTAATGTAAAATCCATCAGGTAAAATCCATAGTAAGTTCAGAGCATGGAATTTTCCTCTTTTTGGCGGATTTCCGCTTAAATGAAGCTGCCATTCCGCCGAAAATAAAAATTTCCGCCGAAAACAAAATCGTAAAGTCACTATTCCAATACCGTGTTTCGCGATCTTTATGTGGCGGATATCCCCAAATCGCGTATTCAAAATTGAGCGAGGCGTTAGCTTTAGCTCGCACACGTCGCTTCCGGTCTTCAGTGGTAGTCGTCTGGTCAAAATATGGCGAAGAGAAAATACTTAAACGCGGAGACAGAATAGACGATTCTGGAGCCAAGAATATTTGGAGATGGACTTGGCTCGAGAAAAGCGTAAACGACGAGCTCCGCGCTCAGTGTATTCGCAAGTTAGCGGCCTGTGGGCAGGCATATTGCCGCGAACTGCGCAGAGTTTGATTAACTACGCGGCCGCGTAGCTCTTGATGCTCACGTGTCTACAGCGAAACACAAGAAAGCTAAAAGCAGTGCCATTGGAAATATTACTCTTGATGGTGAATAAATTTATTACAATGTATTTTTTTCCAGTAAAGTTTGATGACATTATGTTGAAAAATCTATATAACCTTTCTCCAGTTCAGTGACATAGTACATTGTATTAAATAAGAGAGAAAAGGAATCCATACTTACAGCTGATTAATCAGAGATTATTAAAGAAAGTATATATATTATATAATTAAACTCAAATTTAAAAAAATGGAAAGACATTCAGATGTATTTTGAATAAGCATTTGGATATATTCTGTTGAATACTTTAAGTTTTAGTATAACTTTTAAACCTTTGACACAAAAAATAAAAAGTGCACCCAAAAAATAAGAAAAAAAAGCAAGATTTTTAGGTGGTTAAAAGGCTCAGTTTCTCTCTAAAATGCACCAGATTGCACAAATTTTAATGTAAATTTTCAAAATTTTTCCGGGGGGGCATGCCCCCGGAACCCCCTAGTGAAAAGGGGTTTTCCTCTTTTTTTAGTACAATTAATTCCATACTCTGTAAGTTACAATCCATCAGGTAAAAGCAACACAGGCTGAAGTACAATCCCACATCGGTAAAATTGTTGTGTTGGTACACGAATGATACAACATGAATACAGTTTAGAAATGCTAGCCAATGAAAAGTCGGATTACAACAGCCGAAGGCTATTCAGCCAATCACAGACTAGAGTTCGCTCTGATCTGTCATTTGTACCACCACATCACGAGAGCGACATGTGAATTGGTTTTCGGTGAATGGAATCTGTGTTCGTGTTAAACAGGTGAATAATAGTGAAATTGCCCTGGTTGGGAACCGAAACCAGCTTCATGTAAAGCGAAATTTCGTGTTAAGCATTTCGTGTTATCAGTGAAATTTTAATACAGAATAAGAAGGCCGTCGGCCGGGAATGCAAAAACGGTTCGTGTTAACCGGAATTTCGTGTAAAGCGAGTTCGTGTTAACTGGACTCCACTGTACCAGCCCACTAGGCACCGGCCTCCACGTGGTGTGGGTGGGTAGTCCCATCAGTCTCTGACTGAGTGGGCTAGCAGAGGGGTGCCATCTTTGTCCAGGATTAGGACTTGATGTCAGCAGATATGTTGTTCAGTCTTTTTCACTGGTCCGGTTTTTAAGGAGATGAGCTAACCCAGGTCGTACCATGTTGGATTGGTCCTTAAAAATACTCGTGACTTTTTGGTCCTTTGGATCCCATGTGTTTGCTTTGCTTGGTGGCAGGGTAGAAGAGGATCCTGGTGGCTGAGGTTCCCTTTGGATTGCGGCTCAAGGGTGCCAACACTCCACTTTGGCCTTGACTTCTACCTAAACGGGAGGCTAGTCGTTACCGGCCTAGTCAATCGGCTCTTGTCACGTTGAGCCCTGCTGACATGTGGGTTGATATATGGAGCACCATGCTATAGCCTCTGCTGCTGATTAGGTGTTTTACGCCAGTATTCCCCTGCATTCAACAGTGTGATAGAAGGCAGTGGCTCAAACGGTTCAATTGGGCTTACCCTCTTTAGTATATCTTTCGGGCAGTCTCCATTGTGCGTCGGCTGGAGACCCGCCGACATTTGCACTTTCCCTTGTTGGGCTCGGTGGCGGGCGGGGACCGCCCGGGGGGATGAATATCTCGACTATTATAATATGGAAATAATATGGAAAAAAACAACAACAAAAAACTTGCACAGAAGCGGCACATAGCCACCAACTTTGACCATGACAGTGACTCGGACTGTGAGGAAGTGATGCCTCAGGCGTCGGCCGTATGGCCTCGCTTCCTCATTGTCCATAGCAAGGTGAAGGAGAAACCTGTTACCAAGCTACATCCTTATCTGGTGGGGGAGACCCTCAGGAGCCGTGTTGGCAGGCCTGACGCCCAGCGCCTCAGGTCTGGTGACTTGCTGGTGGAGTGCTGTACCCGGGCACACTCCAGCGGGCTACTGAGGCTCTCTTCCATCGAAGACATTCCAGTGGAGGTCACACCCCACAAAACTATGAATTCGTCAAGAGGCATAATCAAAGATCAAGCTTTGGCAGAACTGTCAGAAGATGAACTTGTACGTCAGGCGCTTAGCTTCCAAGCAAGGTGGTGGGGAGATCCATCTCCCTACCATCATCCTGACGTTTGGCACCCCCACCCCTCCTACTACCATATGGGGAGGTTGCTACTCATTGAGAGTGAAAAAGTACATCCCTCTCCCCCTCCGGTGCTTTAAGTGCCAAAAGTATGGCCATGGGCAGAAGACATGCGTCCGTTGCACTAGGCCCGGACACTCTGCTGAGTCCTGCACAGGGGGGGTCCCTGTGTGTGAATTGCCAGGGGGCGCATATGGCTTCGGACAAGAAATGCCCTCGTTGGATATCCGAGTGCAAGATTCAGCAGGTACGTGTGGAGAAGGGGCTGTCCTTTCTGGATGCCAAAAAACTGGTTGAAGGCCCTGGTGCAGCTGCGGCTGCCCCAACCTCTAACACCTCTGTGTATACTTTCAGTGCAGCGGTGGCAGGCAAGCGCCTCACCAAAGACTTTTCATGTCAAACCCCAACTTCTTGGTTGGGGCGGAGCCTCGGCTCCTCTCGTCCCTGGAGAGTAACCCTCCTCCGGTGGTGACGAGGAGCCAGGGAACGCAGAAGGCGGACACTGCCGGTCCGGTAGTGCCGCCTTCTGTTTCCCCTAGGCCTCAGCCCCCACCCAAACCTGCTAGTTTGTCAAAGCCAAAGGCTTCTGGCTCTGGTCAGCCTTCTAAGGCCGCTAACTCTAGCGGCAGGAACGCTGCCCAGGACCAGAAGTCTAAGAAATCTATGGGACCGCTGTGCGCACGGGCCCAGAAGGGGAACACTGATGTCCCCCTTCAAAACAAATATGCTGCATTGGAGGAGCGGATGGAGGGGGTGGAAGTTGTCGTTGCTGATGCTGCGGCAGCTCCACCCCCTTCATCTCCGAAGAACCAGAGGAGGCCCAGGAGCCTCTGTTTCTTCAACTCCTTCCAAGGCAAAGGAAAAAGGGGGGAAAACTCCTTACCCCCAGATAAGACATAATCATGTACTCTCTGCTTCAGTGGAATTGTCGTGGTTTTCAAGCTAACTTTGAGGAATTACGTCTATTAGTCAAGTTCTATAACCTCTCCGTAATATCTCTTCAGGAGACTTACCTGAAGACTTCTGACCCTGTGTCCTTTAATGGTTTTAATGTTATACATAAAGGCTCTGATTCGGAGAGGCGCTCGGGTGGAGTGGCTCTTCTCATTGGTGGCCAAATTTTATGTAGCCCTGTTAGCATCGACACCTATCTTCAGGCTGTCGCAGCTCGGGTTACCTTGAAGAAGACCATAACCATATGCAGTATTTACCTGCCACCATCCCTGCGGGTCTGTAGTAATGATATTTTTAACTTAGTAGATCAACTGCCTCCTCCCTTTATTCTCATGGGGGATTTTAATGGTCACGCTCACCTTTGGGGTAGTGACCACTATGATGGCAGAGGTCACATGTTAGAAGATGTTTTTTTCTCAACTTAACCTATGTGTCTTTAACGATGGCTCACCTACATACTCTAACTCAGGTTCAGGATCTAGTTCTGTTCTAGACCTCACTGTGTGTGATCCTTCTCTCATGCTGGACTTTGACTGGAAGGTTCATGACGACCTGTGTGGTAGTGACCACTTCCCAGGAGTCCTGTCATCGGTCAGCTGTGAGGAGGATTCGCCAGTGGGGCGCTGGAATCTCAAGAAGGCTAACTGCCCTCTGTTCGCCTCCCTCTGTCAGTCTCGTCTTACAGAGGAGGTGGTCATGTCAGCTGAAGAACCTGTTTCTTGTTTTACTTCTATTTTGTTGGACTTAGCAGGTGAAACCATCCCTAGAACTTCCACTTCACTCCCTCGGAAGCCGAGAGTACCATGGTTCAATGAAGAGTGCCGCAAGGCCCAAAAAATGCGCAAATCTGCTCAGTGACGTGCTTTTTGTAATCTGTCGCAAGCGAATATTTTAACATTTAAGAGATGGCGGGTGAAAGCCGTTACATTTTTTAATGTGAACGCCGTGCTTTCTTGGGACACTTCGTCTCATCTTTATCTTCTAGGACTCCATCCCAAAAAGTCTGGAAGGCTGTTAGAAGAATTAGGGGCAGGGGTGGATCGGCTTCTGTCGGCCATCTTAGAGATGGTGCAAGTTTGGTCACGGACAAAAAGGCTGTGGCCTATTTGCTTGCCTCCACCATTGCCCATAATTCTTCAACAGAGCATTATTAAGTTCTTCCAGAGAGAGAAGGAGAAGCGAGAGTCTTGTACTTGTGATTTTATATCGGATAACTCGGAAGACTATAATGCCCCTTTTACGTTTTCAGAATTGCAGCAAGCCATGCAGAAATGTACTGACTCTGCTGCTGGATTAGATGCCATCCATTATCAGCTCCTAATACATCTGCCTGAGGATTCACTCCTTGTACTTCTCAAGCCCCCACCCGGGTCTGCCCTGGGGGACTTGGGTGGGGTTAGGTATTTTTTAGTTCCCAGGGTCACCCTGGTCAGCCCCACAGGGTGGGTTTTTCTCTCTATTCTGGGGCATGCGTTTCTGTCTACCCTTTGTCCATTCACCTGTATTTGCCTTTTTAAAACTCTCCCTACTGTCTGCACTGCCTGTAGCTCTTGATATTGGATGTGTGTTGCTAAATGGTCTTAGCTTTATTTAGGCCCCATGTTGTAGGTTTATTTAACGTATTTGGCCGGCTGGCGACATACATTCAATTTTCTGTTTAGTTTTTTTTTCACAAGCAGTGCAGGCACGTCCTGAGAAAGCCTTGTTGCTGTCGGGACGTTAAGCAATGTACAATCAATCACTCAATTGTACTTCTCAAGGCCTTTAACCATATCTGGATAACCAGTCATTTTCCGCCATCTTGGCGCCAGGCTGTGGTTGTGCCAATCCCCAAGCCGTTTAGGATCCTTCCGACCCAGGCAACTACCGGCCAATAGCTTTGACATCATGTTTATGTAAAACTATGGAACACTTGGTCAATGCCCGACTGCTGTGGCATCTTGAGTCACGGGGTCTCATCACAGACCTCCAGTGCGGTTTCCGGCGCTTCCGTAGTACAACTGACCATCTAGTCCGCTTTGAGTCTTTTATCCGAGATGCTTTTGTCAACAAGCAGCATGTCTATGCAATTTTCTTTGATCTTGAAAAGGCATATGACACTACCTGGAAGTATGGTATAATGTCTGATTTGTCGGACATGGGTTTTAAAGGGCACCTACCTTTTTTTATTCACAATTTTTTGTCTAACCGGTCGTTCCATGTCCGTGTGGGCTCCACCTTCTCCGACTCCTTTGAACAGGAGATGGGTGTCCCGCAGGGCAGCATTCTATCTCCTGTTTTATTTAGCATTAAAATAAATAACATTGTAAAGGCCATCAAGGATGATTCTGAATGCTCTTTGTTTGTGGACGACTTTGCTTTGTGTGCACGAGGTCGAGGACTTGCGTCCCTTGAGAGGCGCTTGCAGCTGTGCGTTGATCGCATCCAGGGGTGGGTGTCTCAACGGATTCAAGTTCTCGCCCTCCAAGACAGTCTGTGTGCATTTTACTAACCAGACTAAATTTTTTTCCAGAACCTAGCCTGAGCATTGCTGGAGTGCCAATTAAGGTGGCCGAAGAGGCAAAGTTTTTTTGGGTCATCTTTGACAAAAGATTGACCTTCTGCAGCCATGTTAACTACCTTAGAACCTCTTGTCAGAAGGCCCTCAACATTCTTCGTGTCGTTGGTTGTACTGACTGGGGTGCAGACCGCATTGTCTTACTTCGACTGTACCGGGCCCTTGTTCGGTCCAAACTGGATTATGGCTCTGTGGTATATGGCTCGGCTTCCAAGTCTGTTCTACAACGTCTGAACACAATTCACCATCAAGGTCTGCACACGTCTGGGAGCCTTAAGGACATCTCCAGTTCCTAGTCTGTATGCCGAGGCAGGGGAGCCTTCTTTCAGGCTCCGCCGCATCCGCCTCATGGTCAGCTACGTTCTGAAGCTGAAGGCCCATCCAGACAATCTGGCCTATGATTGTGTTTTTAACCCGTCGTTTGCAGAGATTTACGATGCCCATCCGGGAGTTGTCCGTCCACTTTCTGTCTGTGTCCGACCTCATCTGCAGGTGGCCGGAGTGGACCTGGACAAAGTTTTGGAATCTCTGCAACATGTCACTCCACCCTGGCTACTACCAGTTCCTGACATCTTGCTGGATTTGACCGCCCACAAGAAGGATTGTACTCCACCAGCCATATACCAACAGAGCCTCAATGAACTCCTTTCAATTTTTCCTGGCTATTGTTGTCTTTATACAGATGGGTCCAAGTCTGAGGATGGGAGAGTGGCTGCACCTGCAGTGTCCTCTCGCCATCCTAGACGCCCATTTAAGCTCCGCCTTCCTGACCATTCCTCTGTATTTAGTGCAGAACTGCAGGCAATTCTGCTGGCACTCAAGCATGCCTATCAGTCTCGGGAAAGGAACTTCCTGCTTCTGTCTGACTCTCTTTCTGCACTGCAGGCCCTTCAGGGCGCGGGAACAGACCACCCACTGCTGGTGCAGATTAGAGAGCTCTACGCAGACTTGATGAAGGAATATTATGACATCATTTTTATTTGGGTCCCGGGCCATGTGGGCATCGAAGGCAGCAGAATCGCAGATCCCTGACACACAGACTGTTTATAGTGATTTTAAACCTGTGATTAGTGCGTACATAGCCCGCGAGTGGCAGTCCAAGTGGGACAAAGAGGAAGGGAACAAGCTTCATGAAGCTCTTCCTACGGTGTCCAACAGTCTATCTACCTTTCCGCTGCAGCAGCCGCCATGAGGAGACTGTCCTTACTCGGCTCCACATCCGGCACACGTATGTTACGCACTCTTACTTACTTAAACGAGATGAGTGTCCATGGTGTTTTGCCTGTGATGAGCAGTTTTCTGTTCGATACTTTTTGCTGTATTGTGCTGATATAATTGACACGAGATATAAACACTTCACCACAGACTCCTTGAAGGTTTTGTTCCGGGATGTTCCCCCGGATAAAATCTTCATTTTCTTGAGAGAATGCAATATTTTTAACAGTATCTGAGCATTCATAGACTATGTGAATTTTTTTATTTGCCCTTTTTGAGAGTCTGTATACGTTTCTTTTAAAGACACGTGCAACATTTTAGCCTGACATTTTTAAGCTATATTATTTTACATCTTGCCTTAAGACCTTGCTTTTAGTCTGGCTGACCAGACTTTTACCCATCCAGCCGTGAGATGGCCTTAGTCGCCTGCTCGGCGTTAAACCCAAATAACTAACTAATCAAATACCTATTCCTCCAAAGCATGTGTGGATTTGTGTATTATGTCCTGATGAAGCTTGCTAGCAAAGACATCGTAACGAAGACGGAACTTGAAAAAATCTCCCTCATTGTCAGTGTATGCCTGGAATGTGTTGTGTTTGAATGTGGTTACCTCGTGACACTGGTCATTATGAGCTCTGTATAGTTCAAATTTGATGAACTGAGTGATGGTATCGATATCCAAGGGGTCTGTTGATGACTCATTCAACAGCTCTAACTCTAAGAACACATGAAGTCCTTTGTCGTGGGCACAGACTGACTGACTGCAGTCAACGCACACGACCTTGACGTTTTCAGCAAATTCTTTTTAAAAGTCTTTCTTTGATACAAAACTGAACTAGCGAATGGGCATGCGTTTTCAAACCATGAAATAAGATGCCGTCATTTGCAGCTGCAATAAGTTGTCTCTTTCTTTCTTCCTTGATGGTTGAAATATACACATCTGGCGTATCTCTCAATAGTTGATCAATGCGCGTTTGTCCTTTCCGAAACGACCACTTTTTCTCAAGAAGCTCTTCGTGCGCAATTCGATCGACATTCTTCACCCTTTTTTTAAAATGATGTTCAAAAAGCTTTATTTTGTCCCACTAAATGTCCGTAAATTGTGACTTGTATTCACAATGAAGGGTCTTTAAGCTTTCTTCTTCAATTGTCGCGCCATTTAAAAGAGTGCTTTTGTAATGCACGCAGACTTGCCCACAGTCGCACGTACAGACTCTCACGCAACAGACGCATACACTGCCACTGACTCAGACGGGCGCATTCATGCGGTAAAACTCAACACACGTGCTCCCTTTCTAAAGTAACTTTTATACACTAGTAAACAATAAAAGGCTCAAAAAGATTATCAAACTCTATCCCTTCTACCAACATCCAAACATCACACACGTACACAATATCAGGCTAGGTATTAGTATCTCACTATCCAAACTGCTTGATGTTATCGCCTGGTTACGTTAGTCCTTCTCACGTCTAGGCTTGCAAGTCCTTTGTTGTACGCTCCTCGAGTTGTCCTGTCTCTTGTATCGCGGACGTCCTCGTTACTCGTACCATAGCGCAGTTCTCGCTGTGACTTGGGTGCCTCGGTCCCGATCGCTCACTCCCTGAGTGAAGAGCTGGAGAGATGACCTCACTTTAGGTCCCTGGTGACTGACATCTCGGCGTCCGTCGCTCCACTCTTGACAAGCACTCTAAACAACAACAAAAGTCCTAAAACGTAACACTTGCTAAACACACAACAAATTGGATGACATGAGAAACATCACGTAACCTGGCTGATACAAATAACTCACACGTTCATTCACACACACACGTGCTTCATAACCGAACTGCTTCATAATACCCCCATAACTCTGTCACTACCTTGGAACAGACTATAGCCTAACACTCTCGCTATACACTACTCTATACACTGGAAAAGACTATGCTTAACCAACCACGTACTACCTTCATAGCGACTTGGACATACACACCTCACATTCTTTTAGTTATCCATCTCGGTAAATAACTGCAACTCGCATTCCTTTAGTTATCCATCTTGGTAAATAACTGTAACTCGCATTCCTTTAGTTATCCATCTTGGTAAATAACTGTATACCAAAACACCGGTTACCTCACAGAATTCCAAACCACATAACTGAACCAAACCGGTCAACACTATACAACCAAATTACTCTTACCAACGCATACTATCCTTAACTCAAGTAACCATCAATAATACATATATAGAAACATACCTGAATTCTAGGTTTCAGAGTCTTGGAATACAGGCTAGGTGTCTCACATACATCCGTCCAAGCTGACGATAAAGCCCCGTACTAATATTTCTACCGCTATGCCAGACTAACTTCTGCCTACAACTCACTAACGCTCCCCGTGCTAACCATGTCCTAAAGATTTCACGTGGACAACGGGCCTCACGGACTATCGACACAAAACAAACCGTTAACAAAAACCGTACCGTATTTAACCTAATGTGTGAACACTATGCATGAGCATAGAGTTTCATCACAATTCCCCCTTCTTTGGGAAAAAAAGAAATGACCGAGTTTCCTTTTAAGACTACTCGACTAAACAGAACCGAAGAAAGAAAACAAAACAGCCTTAAACCTCAATGTACACCCTCGGACCGCACTGCATACACAAAAACAGAACTAACGCGCCAATACCTACCGAAATGAACACGATCCAATGACTGCCCACACCCTCGCGAGACTCAGTCACCGACCTACCTAAAGTCGGGGTGGTGAGCGGCATTTCTGTCCGCTACAGAAGTATGCCGTCTCCAGCCAACCCAACTCTTGGGCCAAACCTGCGGACCGATCCCCTGACTCTGGACGGTACCAACACGGTCCGTTTGCTCCCGAGCATGCTTGCTCTGAGCTCCCGTCGCGACTGATGCGACTGCACCGCTAGGAACATGAGCTCGCTTAATCGCCTCGACCCTATGGACGACTGGCTGCACACCCTTCATATTACCCATGACTAAATCAACTACTGGATCGTCGATGACACACAAAATCAGATCACCTGAGAAAAACTCGGTGTCAACCTCTATGTTGGCCAAAGGAAAAGATTCTACCTTCCCTTCGTACGAAACTACGTGCTGCGTCTCGCCCGTGAACTGATCTTCCCTCACTAAGCTACTCCTGACCCCCGCTGTCGTACCTGAGTCACGGAGAACTGAAACGCGAAATCCGTTCACAACACCGTTCCTTAGAGGTGGGCAACCACCTCCGTCAGCTGAACGCACTCCGTCCAGCCGTGGTCCCTCTCTGACTGGCATTGCAAAGCTGGCTACGTGAGTGGGCTGCTCCGCCCCCTCCATCATACCAGTATCGCTAGGGCATTGATGAGCCAGATGGCCGTTCCCCTGACATGCGAAACGCTGAGCGTCTGAACGACCGCTAGGACAGCTACGAGCGAAATGACCGTACGCGTGACACGCAAAACACTGAGTGTCCGAATTAGCCATACAACCACGACCGTACCCAAGCCCAGATGTCTCTGCTCGTGCGTAAGGATCGCGAACGCCACTGTTTGCACCTCTATCCCCACACCGAAACCGGAAAGAACCTCTCCCGTTAAATAGTTGGGCCCCACGCAAGCTATTGACGCCCCGATATCCCCCAGTCGTGTTAGCGGCGAGCAACCCGACTGGTGGCGACTCGGTCCTACGCGCTAGGTTTTTCGTCGGATGCGCCAGCCGAAAAGTTTGGTTATTTGGGTTTAACGCCGAGCAGGCGACTAAGGCCAGCCTCCACGTTCTGCACTAACTCATCTCATCTGTACGCTTGAGGCTACGCTCCCTCAAGAATACCACTAGATCCTTGGAAACGCTACCAAAGAACTGTTCCGCCAACACGAGATCGAATAATGCCTCGTACGTGTGGTCGATCTTGGACAGCTCAACCCAACGTATGAGCAAGTGGGACAATCATATGCCAAACGACACAAACAATTCCCCTGTCTCTGGCCGACAAGCTCTCAAGCGCTCTCTAAATCCCTCCGCACTACACTGGAACATCTGTAAAAGACACTCCTTCAACGTCTCGTAATCTACGTTCCCCAAAACATTCAAGCTATGGAAAAGACTCAAGGCCTGACCTTCTAGCACAGACAAAAGCAAAACGGGCCAGTTGGCAGAAGGCCAACTCAACGCCTGCGCGTGAGCCTCAAAACGACACAGAAAAGCGTCAATAGAGTCCACAGACTCCTTAAACATTGGCAGTCTAGGAAAATTACGTATGCCCCGGCCTACTGAATCACTATCTGGAGCTGCTCTAGACCCCGCATCCCGAGCTAACTGTAGTTGTACCTCCCGATCTCTCTCCTTCTCCTCCCTATCCTTCTCTTCTTTCTCTCTCTGATAATTTAGTTCCTTCTCTCTTAACGCATGTTCCCTCTTGTCCTTCTCTCTCTCTGAAACGCTAGAGACTTCGCGTCTTTCTCTCTCTGAAACGCTAGTTCTTTCTCCTTTAAGACTCTATCTATCTCTTCTTTCTCTCTCTGAACTTCTAATTCTTCTTTCCTAAGCACTCTCTCTTCTCTCTCCCTCTGAGCTTCTAACTCCTTCTCTTTCAAGACTCTTTCTTTCTCTTCTCGCTCTCTCTGAACCTCTCTTTCTCTCGCCCTATCCTCCCTATCTTTACTTTTCTCAAAGTACTCAAAAAGTTTCTCATCTCTAAGCCCTAACCTCTCACCTTGTTTAATATACGCCTCTACCGGGTCCGACTCCATCTTTACAGTAACTATCTTCCTTAATTTGAAAAACGTAAAAATACAAAAACCCACAAAAATATCAACAACCAAACACCCACCTAGCAATACTGAACTTTAAATCCACTACTCCACTATCGCCCGTAGCTACTCTAACCTACCGCTAAAATCAGGGCCACCACTGTAACGCACGCAGACTTACCCACAGTCACACGTACAGACTCTCACGCAACAGACGCATACACCGCCACTGACTCAGACGGGCGCATTCATGCGGTAAAACTCAACACACGGGCTCCCTTTCTAAAGTAACTTTTATACACTAGTAAACAATAAAAGGCTCAAAAAGATTATCAAACTCTATACACGTCCCTTCTACCAACATCCAAACATCACACACACGTACACAATATCTCCTCCAGGCTACCCCACCCGGGTCTGCCCTGGGGGACTTGGGTGGGGTTAGGTATTTTTTAGTTCCCAGGGTCACCCTGGTCAGCCCCACAGGGTGGGTTTTTCTCTCTATTCTGGGGCATGTGTTTCTGTCTACCCTTTGTCCATTCACCTGTATTTGCCTTTTTAAAACTCTCCCTACTGTCTGCACTGCCTGTAGCTCTTGATATTGGATGTGTGTTGCTAAATGGTCTTAGCTTTATTTATGCCCCATGTTGTAGGTTTATTTAATGTATTTGACCGGCTGGCGACATACATTCAATTTTCTGTTTATTTTTTTTTTCACAAGCAGTGCAGGCACGTCCTGAGAAAGCCTTGTTGCTGTCGGGACGTTAAGCAATGTACAATCCATCAATCAATCCTCCAGGCTAGGTATTAGTGTCTCACTATCCAACCTGCTTGATGTTATCGCCTGGTTACGTTAGTCCTTCTCATGTCTAGGCGTGCAAGTCCTTCGTTGTACGCTCCTCGAGTTGTCCTGTCTCTTGTATCGCGGACGTCCTCGTTACTCGTACCGTAGCGCAGTTCTCGCTGTGACTCGGGTGTCTCGGTCCCGATCGCTCACTCCCTGAGTGAAGAGCTGGAGAGATGACCTCACTTTAGGTCCCTGGTGACTGACATCTCGGCGTCCGTCGCTCCACTCTTGACAAGCACTCTAAACAACAACAAAAGTCCTAAAACGTAACACTTGCTAAACACACAACAAATTGGATGACATGAGAAACATCACGAAACCTGGCTGATACAAATAACTCACACGTTCATTCACACACACACGTGCTTCATAACCGAACTGCTTCATAATACCCCCATAACTCTGTCACTACCTTGGAACAGACTATAGCCTAACACTCTCGCTATACACTACTCTATACACTGGAAAAGACTATGCTTTACCTTAACCAACCACTTACTACCTTCATAGCGACTTAGACATACACACCTCACATTCCTTTAGTTATCAATCTCGGTAAATAACTGCAATTCGCATTCCTTTAGTTATCCATCTCGGTAAATAACTGTAACTCACATTCCTTTAGTTATCCATCTCGGTAAATAACTGTATACTGAAACACCGGTTACCTCACAGAATTCCAAACCACATAACTGAACCAAACCGGTCAACACTATACAACCAAATTACTCTTACCAATGCATACTATCCTTAACTCAAGTAACCATCATCATCATCATATCAACTGGGCGTTGGGGGGACTGAAAGGCAGCAGCAACAGACAGTGCTCTCCACTGAGTTCTATTTTGGGCGGTGGCAAGCAAGTCTGGCATCTCGAGTTCGGTCCATTCTTTTATGTTTGCGACCCAACTCTTTCTCTGACGACCTCGCCGACGACTTCCTTCGAGAGTGCCTTGGAGGATAGTCTTGGACAAGGTGTTGTGTCGGGTCACGTGGCCAAACCAAGCAAGCTTGCGCCGTTTCACAGTTGCCAGAAGGGGTTCATGTGGGCCCACCAGGGAAGTGACGATGCTCCGTACATATTCGTTGGTCTTGTGCTCGCGGTACGAGATGCGGAGCAACTTCCTCAGGCACTTGTTCTCAAAGGCCTGGATTTTCTTTTCTGAGTCTGCAAGCAGTGTCCAAGTCTCACAGCCGTAGAGTAGAATAGACACTACGAGGGACTTGTAAAGCCTGTACTTGATGGTGAAGCTGATGGAGTTACTTCGCCATATCCTGTCCAGCCTGGCCATTGCGGATGTTGCTGTACCTATCCTGATACAGATCTCTGCTATGCAACTACCGTCTTTGGACAGGGTGGCTCCCAAGTACTTGAAGCTATTGACCTCTTCTAGCTTCTGGCCGTTCATGTGAATGTTGCTGCTGCTGTCGCCTGTGGTGTTGATCATCACTTTGCTTTTATCCGTACTGATCTCCATGCCATAAGACCCTGCGCTACTTGAAAGTTTGTCTGTCAGGTTTTGGAGCTCACTATTGCTGCCTGCCATGAGGTCAATGTCGTCTGCGAATCGAAGATTGCACAGGGATCTGCCACCAATAGAGATTGAAGTATGGTGGTCGTGGAGGGTTTCCTGCATGATCTTCTCCAGGAATATGTTGAAAAGGACAGGAGAGAGCAGGCATCCTTGACGGACACCGATCGTCGTCCTGAAGAACTCGCCTGACTGATTGTTAAGTAGAACTGCGCTGCAGGCGTTCTTGTAAAGCGCTTCTATCATTTGGATCAGTCCCTCCTCTATGTTGAACGATCTCATGACTTGCCAGAGTCCGTCGTGCCAGACGCGATCAAATGCTTTCCTGAAATCAATGACGTTGTGGTAGAGTTCGCGCTGATGCTGCAGATGTTTCTCGATCAGGACGCGGCAGTTGAAAATCTGCTCTACAGTGCTTCTTCCAACTCTGAAGCCAGCCTGTTCTTCTGCCAGCAGTTCCTCGGCGAAAGTTTTGAGGCGGTTGAGAATGATTCTAAGCATTACTTTGCTAGTGCGGTTGAGAATGATTCTAAGCATTACTTTGCTAGGGTGACTTATCAGACTGATAGTTCTGTAGTTCTGGCACTGTTTCAGGTTTCCTTTCTTGGGGAGCGGGATCACTAGAGACTGTGTCCATTCTACTGGCCATTTCTTTTGCTCCCAGATCTTTTGACAGAGTGTAGTGAGGACCTTCGTTGTTACTTCTCCTCCATGTTTCAACAGTTCAGCAGGTATGTTGTCTACACCTGGAGACTTTCCTCCCTTCAGGCCGCGTACGGCTGCTTCCACCTCTTCAGCTAACACTGGCAGGTCTTCAGCCTTCCTGGCCCCAGCCTGGTTGTTTTGGAGGATGCTGGTGTCTGGCTCAGTCTTGTAGTTATACAAGTCTCGGCAGTACTCAGTCCATCTGTTTAGTACAGCAGTGTTTTCCGTAAGGAGTTGGCCGCTGCTGTCTTCGATGACTGTGGCTGTTCGCTGTTGAGTCTTGGTGAGGGTCCTTAGCGTTTCATAAGCCTTCTTGCTGTTGCCGTTTGCCATGCCCTCTTCCACGCTACAACACTGGTCTTCAATCCAATCTTCTTTGGCTTCTTTCATCCTCTTCCTGATCTTCTTGTTGACAAGTCTGTACTTGTTTGCTGATGTGAGGTCTTGGCCTCTCTTTTTCTTCCAGGCTCTCCTCTCATCACAGAGATCGAGGATGTCATCGGTGACCCAGGGCTGTTTGCGCTTCCTCTGCTTCCCCAGCACTTCTTCTGCTGTAGAAAGTAACACCTCTTTTATATTTCCAGCAAGGGTGTCTACGTCACAGTCCAAAGTAGCCAAGGCTGCAAATCTGCCTCCCACCTGGGCTTGGAAGAGCTCTTCTACTTCCGGGTCTTTTAGCTTCTGGAGGTCGAATCTGATGCGAGGGCTCTTGCTATCTCGTTTCAATGCCAGCTTCAACTTGAGGCTAGTAAGGACGAGGTTGTGGTCGCTGCCAATATCAGCGCCAGGAAAGGACCTCGTTTGTGCTTTGTTAACGCTGGATTTGAATCGTCGAGGCAGCAAGATGAAGTCAATCTGGTTATGGACCAGGCCACCTGGCGATTGCCATGTCACTGTTCTTGACTTCTTGTGTGGATGGAGGGTATTAGCAACGGTGAGACGGTGACTCTGTGCGAACTCTAAAAGTCGCAGGCCTCTGTCGTTTGTTTCTCCAAGGCCAAACTTGCCAGCTGTTCCTGCCCATTGTTGGTAGGCGTCAGGGCCGATCTTTGCATTCCAGTCACCGAGGACAGTCAGAATGTCTTTCTTAGGTGTTTTCTTGATGATGTTGTCCAGTTGTTCGTAAAATTCTTCTAATTCTTCATCATCATGATCTGCTGTTGGAGCGTATACTTGAATGATAGTGATGTTGTGCGGTCGGGCGGAGATGCGGATGGAGATTAGTCTGCTTGACACGGGGGTGCAGCTGATGACAGTTCCAGCCACCTCTTTCCTTACGATAAAAGCTACGCCATGTTGGTGCTTGGTTTCTTTTCCGCTGAACCAGATTTTATGGCCTTCATCTGTTGTTGTTTCTCCGAAGCCTGTCCATCGAACTTCTGCAAGTCCTACAATGTCCCAGCGATAGCGCTTCAACTCGTGGGTGAGTTCCTTCACTTTGCCGCACTGGTAGAGTGTGCGAACGTTCCAAGTTCCGATAGTTATTCCTTGCGTGGGCAGCTTGATGGTGGGTTTGGTTCCAGTAACACACTTGTCGCCCCCACCCTGGAGACCTCCAATGGGGTGCGCGGTCGTTGGTGATCCGGGCCCCGACCGATCCGGCATGTTATTCTTATTCTGTTGCTTGTCCATCAGTCCTTTCAATGGGCTTAGGCGAACTTGGCGGCGCCCGTCTCCTCTCCAAGTATTTCAACTGACTGAGAGACGCGTCAGCCCCTCACAACGTTTCGCCCGCCAGCAGAAGCGGTTACCGGGGTGTGGCTAGGTAAAGGACCTGGAGCCAGCTGTGAGAGTTGAGTGCCATGTGAAGACCAGTGCTCCCGCCTGCCCCAAGAGGCGCTGCTGGCTGAAAAGTCAAAGGTACTACTTCTCCATGAACACTCTACACCCCTAGAGTAACCATCAATAATACATATATATATAGAAACATACCTGAATTCTAGGTTTCAGAGTCTTGGAATACGGGCTAGGTGTCTCACATACATCCGTCCAAGCTGACGATAAAGCCCCGTACTAATATTTCTACCGCTCTGCCAGACTAACTTCTGCCTACAACTCACTAACGCTCCCCGTGCTAACCATGTCCTAAAGATTTCACGTGGTCAACGGGCCTCACGGACTATCGACACAAAACAAACCGTTAACAAAAACCCTACCGTATTTAACCTAATGTGTGAACACTATGCATGAGCATAGAGTTTCATCACAGCTGTCAACCAGAGTATTTCTGCTAGTGATGCTGATCCTTGAATATAGTTCATGCACAGATGAAATCCTGTTTTTTACAAAATCAGATCTGAGTACACAACTTTCAACTTCCTGAACAATACTTTTGCATGCATCATACGAGCCTACAGAGGCAAAGGCAAATCCCAAAACTGCTGTAAAACAAATGTACATATCACATTCCTTCCATCGAACAGCATTGCTCTGCTTCTTGAAATATCTCAGAATGTTACTTTGAAATATGTCTTTATCGCCAGGTTTAGTGTTTGTTTTATGATAACAAATGAGTGACAAATGTAACACCCAGGTAGAACCATCGTCATCTGTTCTTAGGCTAAGTCCACTTATTGCAGCAGTGCTGCTAACCACCGATGATATTCCTGCCATGTCCTCCGCAGTCCAGTTTCCTGTAAATGTAATAATGAAAAAAATGTTAAATGCTTTTCTCATCATAGAAAACATCACTGAAAATCTACTCATAATTTTCTTTAGTGTTGTTGCCTGTTGCGTGTGTGAGTGTGTGCGTGCATGTGTGTTGAGGGGGGGGGGGGGGGGGAGGCAACTTTCATCAAATGTGTACTTGTAGTTGCATAGTTTCTGTTGCGGTCAAACAGAACAGTACACAATAATATAATAATCCAGTATTTCATACACCATTATTTTTCATTGTTCGAGTAGTGGTATCCAAATAGAAATTACATTGTTTTGGATTAAAAAAAAACAAACTAACCAGCATTTCGGAAGCTGTTTCATGGCAAAGCCATGTAGCGGGAGTGGATATTCGACCCCCCCCCCCCTCCCCCCAATTAAACCAAACAGCCCGTGTTGTTGGCATTTAACCTGGAACAAAAAATAAATTACACCATGAAAAGAATACAAAGTTTCTGTTGTTTAATAATACAGCGAACTGGTGCATCTTTTGCGTTTATAGATACTATGTGATAACTGAACGGGAAAAAAACACAGGTCTAACTTTTGCTCGAGATGTAGGTAAGTGCCGAAAGTCCCATGACTTGATATCACGGCAATATCAATCGGGAAAAGATCACCCAACGGTGTTGACGCAGTCTGCAATTCTATGCCCAAAAGTAGAAGATAATCATGTTGTATGTACATTTATTATACTTTTCAAACACCGCACCGGACGACAGACTGACCACAGTCGAACATGTGCTAAACACACATTTTTCAGTAATGTCGTGTCTGAAAAGCAGAATATATCTACCCTACTGAAAGTTTATTACTTACTTACGCCTGTCACCCCTCCCAGGGTATAGGCCGTTGACGAGAGACCTCCAGCGACTCCTGTCCTGTGCTTTTATCCTTTGATTTTACTCCAGGTGGTTCCCAGTCTCTTGATGTCTGTTTGGAGGTCTCGATGCGAGGTGTTTCTCGGCCTGCCTCTTTTCCTCTTTCCCTGGTGGTTCCATGACAATGCCTGCCTAGTGATACTGGAACCTGGCTTTCTCAGACTGTGACCAATCCATCCCCATCTTCTTTGCCCAATTTCATTCTCTCTGTAGTTATCTGCTCTGTTCTCTCCAAGAGTCTGACGTTGCTGATCTTCTCTGGCCAATGGATTTTCAAGATTCTTCTAAGGCAACTGTTTATGAAGATCTGTACTCTGTTGACTGTGGTTTTTGTCAACCTCCAAGTCTCTGCTCCATATAGGAGAACTGCTTTTACGTTTGAGTTGAAAATCCGGACTTTGGTGTGTTGTGACAGCTCTCTGGAACTCCACACTTTTTTCAACTGGAGAAGATGAAAATGGAGTCAGCTTCACAGAGATGAAGACCATCATTAAGTCTGTGTACAGACCACCACAACGGCCCCTAGACAGTTACCATCAGCTGTCCAGACAAGAGCAGGTGACCATCTTTCGTCTGAGGACCGGGCACAACCGACTCAATTTCCACCTGCACAGACGCTTCCACCTCGTGCCATCTCCCCTGTGCCCTTGTGGAGAAGCAGAGCAGACCGCAGAGCACATCCTCCAGGACTGTGGGAACCACCAGCCGCTGAGGGAGGAGATATGGCCGAAGCCCGCCACTCTACAAGAGAAACTGTACGGGCCTGTGGAGGCGCTGCAGAAGACCACAGATTTCATTTTGAGAGCCAAACTCCAAGTGTGACGGCATTCGAGAAGAAGAAGAAGAAGCTCTCTGGAACTCCACACTTTTTTCAACTGGAGAAAGGCTGCTCTGGCTTTACCGATGCGTGCTGTGACATCTGCATCAGTGCCGCCTTTTTTGTCGATGATGCTCCCGAGATAGGTGAAGGACTCCACCTCCTCCATCGGGGTGCCAGCAAGCAAGACTTCTTCCCTGGTTGCGTTCAGCCTCATTGTCTTTGTTTTCTGTTTGTGGATGGTGAGGCCCACTTGGGACGAGATATCAGCAAGCCTCGTGGTCTTGTCCTGCATTTGTTGATGAGTGTGGGACAGTAAAGCCAAGTCGTCTGCAAAATCGAGGTCATCAAGCTGTGTCCACAGTGTCCACTGTATTCCGCTTCTTCTCTGCTCTGTGGTCCTCTTCATGCCCCAGTCTATGGCCAGTAGGAAGAGGAAAGGGAGACAGCAAACACCCCTGCCTGACACTGGTTCTGACCTGGAGCTCCATGGTGAACTGCCCTTCGAGGATCACGCGACATGTCATGCCATCGTAGCTGCTGTTGATCAGGCAGAGGAGCTTTGTGGGTACACCGTAGTGTTGTAGGAGTTTCCACAAAGTCTCTCGGTCCACGCTGTCAAATGCTTTCTCGTAATCCACAAAGTTGACATACAGCGGGGAGCTCCACTCCAGAGACTGTTCCACGATGATGCGGAGAGTGGTGATCTGGTCTGTACATGATCGGTTTTTCCTGAATCCTTATTCTTAAGGTAAGCAAATGGTGGTCAGAGGCAACATCTGCTCCCCTCGTCACTCGAACATCTTGAAGGGATCTTCTAAATTTCTTGCTAATGCAGATATGGTCTATTTGGTTCTCTGTAGTATGGTCAGGTAAGACCAAAGTTGCTTTGTGTAGTCTTCTGTATGGGAAGATGCTGCCTGCAATGACAAGTCTGTTTAGAGCACAAAAGTCTACAAATCTCTCCCCGTTCTCACTCATCTCCCCTAGTCCCTGTCTCCCCATCACCTCTTTATATCTAGTGTTGTCCTCTCTATTTTGGCATTAAAATCGCCCATGACGATGGTGATGTCTCGCTCCGCACATTTGTCCACAGCACTCTGGAGGCGGTCCTAGAACTCTTGTTGCTCTTCCTCGTCACTGTCATTAGTGGGCGCATAACACTGGATGACGTTGAGCTTTATCTTTTTCCTGGTTCTAATGGCTGCTGTGATAATTCTTGGCCCAAGAGGTTCCCAGCCCGTCAGCGCTCTCTGTGCCACTGTGCATGAATGCTACACCTTCTGTATGGGGGGGCATTCTTCTCTTCATGACCTGAATACAGAATCATCTCCCCACTTAACAGCCTTTTCTGGCCAGACTGCGTCCATCTGGCTTCACTGATACCTAGCAGGGAAAGGTTGTACTTTTGCATTTCCCCTGCTATCTGGGCGGCCTTGCCGCTCTGGTACATGGTCTTGACATTCCATGTGCCCATGATTGTGTCCCTGGATAGAGAGATGCGGCTCGGTCCTGTGGCTTCCGAAGACTTCCGGCTTTCACCACACGATGTCATAAATCTTCTGGTAGAAAAACCTTCCTTCTCCAGGACAGAATTTGCTGTTTGTCTTTTCGTAAGCGTTTTTGTAGCTATTTCCTTATTTGCAGGGTGGGGAAGCCCAACCCCCTTACTAGGAGGACCAGGGGTTTTCTGTCGGGGTCTCCTTCCCTTAGTCCATGTTGGTTCACGGCACCTTATTTCATTCAGTGCACCCCTCTCGCCCGGGACCCCTTATCTACCACCCAGGGGATGCGCCTCAAGGCCATATGGTCCCAGCGCGAGGAGTGAAAGTTTATGATATCAGTGAAATGTATGCATCTTGATATTTTCATTGCCTCTTTTGCTCATCAGGCGGAACACAGTGGAATAAAGTTCTGTCTCAGTTACCACCTTACAGCATTTTCTCACATAAAAAAATATGTGGAGCCAGTAAAACTTAGTCACAAATTTTCATTAGTCCTCCAACTTGCATGGACTCATGAGAATCTATGCATTATGTCCCTGTGTAAAAAGGGTTCAGTCTCACACTGTACTATACCATTCACTAATTAACAACTATATTTCTGTCTGGGGCAGGCATAGATCCTCATGCCGCCCGCTCATACAAGACCTAATGAGAATCATGCCTCTTGCCTGCCTCATGAATACATACTGGTCCTCACATTGAGGATGCTGCGTGAGATTATTCAGCGAACACATGCCATTGTCTCAGTGTAAGACATGAAGTATGTCCAAATGGGGCTACTAGGTTTCATGAGAATACATATACCTTACACACTTTATTTACGTCTATGACCCTCATTTGGCATCGGAATCGGGTCTACCCAATGTAATGCATAACACTCAACACTTGTTGATAGCATGTTAAACAAACCGCTGGGTTGGGCTGGTCGGGCGGGCCAGAATAGCATGAGCGCACATTTTATTGAATAAAAATGATTAGGCTTTTCCGAGTCTGAGTTAGAACTGCACTGTATCGGACAGCTGTGGTGACATTGTTACTTATGTAGAAGCCTACTCTAGGTTTCGCTGCTTGTTTGTCAAAAGACAGCAGTAGATAATTTATATGTTAAAAGGTGGGATTGCTAATGTTTGTGTTGCTTGCATTTTTTTCAGAGCAAGTGTCTCGCAAGATTGAATCTCTGAAAGCTTGCTACAGAAAAGTCAGGAGTAGGAAAAGAACAACAACAGGTGCCCCCGCCAGCCAACGCAAACAGTGGGCCCTGTTTGACAAGATCCACTCGTTTTATGGTTCCACGAATTACGTGGGAGCAGGGGTGGTGCAGAGCATTTGCCCTGGAGTATCTCAATCACAGAGTTTTCTGGTAAGTTTGGTGTTGTTTCAATTTACTATTGGCAGTTGACTGTTAGCATTTGAACTACACCTGTTGATTTTAAGATACCAGCACCCCTTTAAATGATTTTTATTTTTTTTGTGTTCAAGATTGTGAAGGCAGGCTCAGTGTTTAGATTTGTCGGTTCAGTATGTATTTGTAATCTTTTCAAGTAGAACAGCTATTTTCATGATTGATTTACAAGCAGTGTTTGAGGGAAAACACACACACACACACACCATTTTTCACTAAATGAATAAGCAAAGACAGAATTCATTGATTTCAAAATGTTCTTATATTATAACGCCTCTCTCTCTCTCTCTCTCTCTCTCTGTCTCTTGTTTGCTATCTTCAAGATTGATTTTCAAGCGGCGTTTAAGAGGAAACAGATACACACACATACAAACTGTTATGAAAAAATTGTGTAACGGGGTAGTAGACATGCATGAAATGAGGCCACTCGACGTCGAGCTGACAGGTGTCGTAGTGACATGTCTTTATTAACTGAAGTAACTGAAGAAAAAACGCTTAAGAATAAACATTGGCGCAACATTAGACATTCTTTGATGGTACATATGGTAGTTCTGGTGATTTTCAAAGCTAATTACCATGGCAGTCTGTCCGCGGTATACTTTTTAATATCAAGCAATATGATAAATGTTAAAGTCAAATAACCATTCACATAGCCCCAGTATGTCCTCATGTGAAGTAACGAAGTATCAAATAAGACAGCAAGTCATAGAGTGCAATTCAACGCAGACGAAAAAATATTAAGTATAATATAAATCAACGCAAAAAGAAACAAAGGTAACTAATGAACTATTATACTGTATGCACGGCCACCCAAACTATGAGTAAGCAATAAATCAAATTAACAGAGGACAGAACCAGAAGAGCATGCAATAAGGAACATACTACTAGGCACCGAACAAAAGCAATCACCCAAAATCTTTTTAGCATTCATTCCCCATCCACAGTCATACACAATGACAACACTCTCATACATCCGCTATACCAGGTCAGTTGCACACTCTCAGGCAGCAACAGAAAGGGAAGGGGGATCCTATGCACCATAATAACTTACTGGCCCACAGAAGTGCAGTGTGTTGGTCTGCGATCTCAGACCACGTGACACTAGGCCGCTGGATGAAAAATCACAGACCAGCACCCGAAAAGTTCTCACAAGACCTGGGTGGTCTGAGTGCACTCATCTGCAATTCCGGGCCCCATGACACCAGGCCGCAAGATGCCGAATCACAGATCAGCACAACGTCAAAGTAACTAGTTTGGTGGGCAAGCTCATGGGGTCATCCAGACCGAACAACTGTAGACCGCATGATGCAAAATCACAGACAAGTACAACAGTGAGATAACTCATTTACTCGGTCTGTCTAGCTCTAACGTGTCAATCTGGGATTCCGGACCCCGACGACTCTAGGCAGCCAGACGCAGTCACAGAGTGTGCCCAGTCACAATAGTTTTGATTGAAGAGTTCCTCACGCGATTGTTTACCTTTGTAGATTTTATTTTTGGGGTGCATTCATATTTGTGCGCTCACTTTGAGTTCATCTATGCTGTACTTCAATTCATTTTAACAACTCTCTATTATCTCTGCCAACAATAACGCATGCCATGATCAAGAAAAGCCCTAGAATTGTGAACAGGCACAAGAAGCATGAACAAAGGTACAAGGGTCAAAACTGGTTGAGATCAGACTACCAATACTTTCAAGCTTTTTTATTTTGCCAAGGCACAGCTCCCTCGTTCATGAAGTAATCCTTCAGTGCATCGCAGATGTTTCCACCTGTCACATACTGATTTTGAGGTGCTGCCTGCAGGTCTGGCAGTTGTGCACCATGCATCTGTCGCCATCCCCCGTCCACAAGGTGGTGACCACCCTGCTCAAAATCAGCATATCCTAGACCGCAATACTGCTGATCCTTGTGGTCACAAAGGAAATTGTGCAGTGCAAGGGAAGCAAACACAAACTTCTTCACCTGTGGTGGTTGTTGTTCCATCATTCTTTGGTACATACCGAAATGGGAGGCCAGTATGCCAAAGGCATTTTCAACAATCCTCCTGACCCTTGACAGTCTGTAGTTGAAGACAGCTTTGTCAGGATCCAGCCCTCTGTCAGCATATGGTTTCATAAGGTTGGGTGACAGAGCAAATGTGGCATCAGCCACAATCAGGCTTGGAATGACCACATTGGTGCGAGGAGTGGACATAGGTGGGGGCATGCACCATAGCCCCATCTCCAGGTCCCTCTTGAATGACGAGTCATTCCAAATTGTGGCGTCTCCGTTGCGCCCCACCGCAACAACCCGATAGTGGTACAGAAACTTGTATTGCGCATCCATGATGGCGAAAAGCACGATGCTGTGGAACTCTTGATAGTTATAGTATGCTGATAAAGTATGCATGATGTTGAAGCAGGCCACAGTGGACCTCGACGATGACGACGCAGTGTACATCAGGTATCATCTCGATGGCAGCCTGTTCAACCTCAGACGACTGCAGGCCCACACGAAAACCCAACTGATTCGTGAGCTGCTCTTTGCTGATGACGCTGCCCTCGTTGCACACACAGAGAGAGCCTTGCCGCGCATTACGTCCTGCTTCGCAGATGCCGCCCAGCTCTTTGGACTTGAGGTCAGTCTGAAAAAGACAGAGGTCCTTCATCAGCTAGCACCCAAGGAAGAGCATCGCCCTCCCCACATCACCATCGGCGAGTCTGAACTGAAGTCTGTACACCAGTTTACCTACCTCGGCTGCATCATCACGTCAGACGCCAAGCTGGACAACAGGCTGGCAAAAGCGAACAGTGCTTTCGGGCGACTATTCAAGCGGGTGTGGCACAATCAACAGCTGAAAAAAGGCACCAAGATCAGCGTGTACAGAGCTGTCGTCCTCACCACCCTGCTGTACGGTTCCGAGTCCTGGGCCCTCTACCGCAGCCAACTACGACTCCTCGAACGCTTTCACCAGCGCTGCCTGCGTACCATCCTCAGCATTCACTGGAGTGACTGTCACCAACGTCGAGGTCCTTGAACAGGCGGAAACTTTGAGCATCGAGGCTTTGCTGCTGCGGACACAGCTTTGCTGGGCGGGGCACGTCTCCAGGATGGAGGATCATCGCCTACCCAAGATCACTCTGTTCGGCGAGCTCGCCACTGGACACCGAGACAGAGGGGCACCAAAGAAGAGATACAAAGACGGTCTCAAGAAGTCACTTAGTGCCTGCCAAATCGACCACCACCAGTGGTCTTCGCTTGCTGCGGACCGTGACACCTGGCGCTCCACCATTCACAAGGCAGCCGTCTCCTTTGAGGACGCTCGCAGAGCTAACCTCAAGGACAAGCGGCGCAGTAGAAAAAACAGAGTTGTCGTAACTCAGAACCCTGACCAGACCTTCCCCTGCAGCCACTGCGGTCGAACCTGCTTGTCCCGGATTGGCCTCCGCAGTCACGAAAATGCCTGCAGACGACGTGGGCAAGCCCTATAGAATCTTCGTTCGCGAAGTCAAGCCAAGAAGATAGTATGCTGATCCTCCTCTATTTGGGCATTTGATGCGCACATGCTTGCCGTTGAGTGTTCCCAGGCACTGGGGGAAATTCCACTTCCTTTGGAATTGTTCCTGAATGCTGAGCCACTCCCTTTCAGTGGTTGGTGTCTAAAAGTAAAACACACATAAAGACAATCATGCATACTTCTGGTACAGAACTGCTATAAGAATTTATAAAAATATTTGTATGTTATGCTTTATGTTTCAGGATACCGATGAGAATGCAGAAGATTTTGATGAGCAGGCTTCAGGCGACATTGAAAAGTTAGGACAGCAGATATTGCTGAGGCAGTTGACGGGTGAAGACAGATCGCCAGGTGAAGCCAGATCACGGAAATCCAGTGGCAACTCCACAATCAGTTCAGGCAGTTCAAGTTTGCAACCTGGAGCAAGCGGGTGCAACTCGGCTGACCGCTCGGGCAGCACAGACTGCCCACGACCTGTAACAAAACAGCTGCTTACTGAAACACATGCTCCGCCACCAGCAAAAATGTCAGGAGTGCTTGGGAACCAATCGGCAACTGCCACAGCACAGGAAGATAGAAACTTTAAAGCTGCAGCGGTTGGCTTTCTTCAGCAGCTGCAAGAGCAAAGAAAGAATCCAGCAAACCCCCACATCCACTTCGCCATGGCCATTGCTGAAGACCTTTGCAAAATTAAAAGTTCAAGAAGACTAGCAATCTTAAAACACAAGATCAATGGTTTAGTACATGAGGCATTGATGGAAGAAATGTCAGACAGTGATGATAGCATTCCGTAAGTGAAAGTCATTTCAAGAGTAATAAAATTCTTGGGAAAAGTGTTCAGTACACGAGTTATTTCTAAAACAATATAGTCACAAACTGGAAGTCGTCACTCTTAACTACATTACATGGTGTATATTTTCAGGTCCATGAGGAAATCCATTCAGTTAATGTACCAAAAGCGAACAAAGTAGGCCTAATCTGTCTCTGGGTCTATTGCTATTGTACCCAGGTACTACAGGCATCAGGTGTGTAAGGGAGAAAAACAACAGAAAAAGTACTCTTTCTGATTTTGCCATTTAGAAAATTGGTGTGCATAGGTCTGGTTTTTTTAACTTTTTTTTTGGTTGCTTTTGTTCGACTGTTTTTGTTGTTGCTAGCATATGAGCTTTTTAATGTTAATGTGCAGGAGCAAGGCTTCAGAGCTGGGGATGCATAGCTGCTGTTGCCATGAGTGATGTCTCTAGCATGGCTAGTTTTTTTTAATATATTCCTGCATGGTTTTTGTTTGCTCACATGAGGTAGCAATAGTGAGTTGACGTGTTGGGCTTACGTTGTCTGTTATTGCCATTTGACATTTAAACACCAGCTTATGTGATCGAATGACCTGACAGAAAGGTGTAGGTCACAGAAGGTCAGGTAAGTGAAGCCGATCAGTCATGCTAATCTGAAACTGCCCTTAAATTATAATGTTCAATCCATCTCTTGCTGTAGGGTGTGAGGAATAACTGGGTTAAACCGAAATTTTGCAGTTCAGCATGAAACTGCAAGATCCAAAAACACTGAGGAGCAAAAATGTAGTAAAACTGTTGCCGCTAGGGTTTCATGTGAAAAAAAAACAGAAGATAGTGGTGGAAAACCCTTTAAAATAGAAACAAGGAACGATGACATGGAAACAAACATAGAACAGAAAAGAACATGAGAGAAAGAAAAGACATCATCCTGTAAAGTGAGAATTTAGAATGACGTAAAAAAAAAAAAAAGAATGATGCAAATACACAAGCACAAAACACGTAGCACAAAACTTAGTCGACATACATACACGTCACTTCATACATTCGCATTCACTCGTGCGTGATGCTGCTCACGTACATGCACACACACACACACACACGAACACACACACACACACACACACACACACACACTCAACGGTAACATCCAGTATCAACAGTGAGGTCAAGTCTGGCACCAATTACCCATCAGGCCGTGCATACATCGTGCAGCAGGCACGAGTGAGTGCGAATGTATGCAGTGACGTGTATGTATGTTGACGTAAGTTTTGTGCTACGTGTTTTGTGCTATGTGTTTTGTGCTTGTGTATTTGCGTCTTTTTTTTTTTACGTCATCTAAATTCTCACTTTACAGGATGACGTCTTTTCTTTCTCTCGTGTTCTTTTCTATTCTACGTTTGTTTCCATGTCACCTGAAGAAGGATCTTTGATCCGAAACGTTGTTCCTTGTTTCTATTTTAAAGGGTTTTCCGCCACTATCTTCTGTTTTTCTTTCACTGAGGAGCAAACATTGAATATTTCAATTTTATGCTGCTAACATGGCATAAAAATGAAATATTCAGTGTTTGCAGGTCAATGATTTTTGGACATTGCGGCTCCATGCCGTAAGGTCCCGAATCACAAACCAGCACAGTTGTAAAATTTCAGTTTGACCCATTTAGTTGCAGAGCAGCACTCAAAATGTTTATTTTTCCAGAAGACCCCTGGATCATGAAGAAAGCAGGGAACCTGACGATGGAGCAAGTAAAGACACAGAGACTTCACAGCAGGGTGACCCATCAGTCTGCTTCAAGACAGAACCAATTGATTTGGACATCAAGTCAATGGATCATGATGTTTCTGTTACTGTGGGCTTGGATGTTTGTAGCACAAACTATGAAGAACAAGATAGGACTTGCATCAAAACAGAATCAGTGAAAATTGACAGTGGCTCCTGCTCTCCATCCCCTGGTATATCTGCTTCAGCAGACACACATCAAACTTCAAGAAGCACAGAGACTAGTGGCAAAAGAAAAGATTTAGACGTTTTAATTGAGAAGACATGCACACATGAAGAAAAGTTCTGTGTGAAAAAAGAGCATTGTGATTGTGATGAAAATGATGCAAAGACAGCTTGGTCTTATTCTTCTAGTGAGCAGCAAAGACAGTCTTGTCATTTGGCACCTACTGACAGAAGCTTTGCAGATACTTCTGAATTGAGTGACAATGATAAGGATGATTCATATTTTTGCAGTATGGAGATGGAATGTGAGGATGCATATGATAGTGATAGCAGCTCAAGCACTCCTCGAAAGCCGACCAATGTTTTGACAGAACGTCATAATTTTAGCCAACTTGTTGGTGGTGCTGGTGTCGACGATTACACTTGCCAGCAGTGTGGAGCAGAGTTATTCCCATTTGATTTAATGGTGGAGTTGCAGAACAAGGGTCGTAAATCGCATAAGTGTGAGGAATGTGGATCAGCATTTGCCAGTGCATCCAACCTTGCACATCATGTGATCATGAGATCTCACGCTGGTGGTGAAAAATGTCAGTGTGTGCTTTGTGGAGGGCTGTTTCAAGGGACCAAGAAAAAGAAGCTCAATAATTTTGGTGTGGAGAAGGGAAAGGGGAATAACTCCCTTGTGCATGCAGCCATTGGTACTCTATCACTCGGTACCAGTGACAGAACGCACGAGGGAGTTCAGGCTAGCATGGAGGAAGAAAGGAAATTTGCAGTCAATGAGAAAATGGTAGAAGAGAGTATTGTTTCCATTCAAACAGAAAAAAAATGTGCCTCGGGTAGTTTTATCTCCAAAATGGATAAGAAAAGGAGAGGAATGGGTAGCATCTCAGACACAAGCAACAGTCGACCAAAAAATAATTTCAAGGGTGAGATAGTGTGGCAAAAGATGGATGGTGTGCAGATTGCAACTGTGGTTCTGGAAAAACCTAGTACTGACTCTACTGCAGCTACTTCTGTGTGACCACCGAAGTCAAGCCTCCTCGTGCATGAGGTCACTGGTACCGTAAACACTGTGTCTGGTACTGTAAGCAGTACAGGATGCCTACAGACGGGGTTGATGGTTGTTCACAAGATGTAACCAACAAACGGTCATTGGAAGAGCATGCCAGAATAGAAACAGCGTGTCAAGTGGATCTAGATTTCACAGTTGCAAACGGCCTATCGGCCATTTTCATCGCAGACTGACAGGCCTTTGTCTCACCAGGTGAAGCCAGTCCCCAATATTCTGAAATGAGTCGTGTGTTCTCAAACTTCTTCTGTTGCTTGGATACCTGTGGGATGTTCCGACGCGCAACATTCTGTCACAGGGACAGTCAATTATTGTCAACGCTCAGTTGTAGGAATGAATAGCCCTCTTTTGAATGCAACAGACATTACTATTTAAGATACCGATGGCCACTTAAATAATGGGATTAATCATGCAAGCTTGCCAGATATGGACACTTCCAACATTATACCTGTTGTGTATGGAAAACAGTATATGGCTCAAAACTCGTGTCATGCACCCGTCGAGAAAACAGTCAACAGCAGTTATGAGCCTCGCTGGCAATGGTGCTAGTGGTGTTTGATCGTGCACCTTTTGCACACACACAGCACATTCACAACAAATTCAGATGCCAGTGTCACACCCTGCCCACACCAGCTTGGCACAGTTTTCGAACAGTGCAAATATGTTGAATCCATGCACCACTCCTGTGATTCAGAAATGTCTGTCTTTATTGGGGGATGCCCTGGCCAGCACTTTGTGCGAGTATCGCTCAGAAATAATAAGTACCTGTCGCAAGCGTTCTGCCAGGCAGTTCTGGGCAATTTCAATATGTTCATGATGATGGTGGACCCACATTAAATTCATTTACAAGTGTGTCACAAGAGTTGCAGGTTGCAAACACCCTGGAAACCAATACGCCTGACTTATTTTCACTTGGGAACACAGAACAACAGCTGCCTCAAGCCAACCTTGCTGGCTTTGATTTTCAGCTGGCAAGTCTATTTTCGAATGCAGCACATTTTCCAGTTGCAGCCATCCCTGATACCCTTGTGCATGTTGCCAGCACTGGTACTGTTCAGAATACCAGTGTCGATGTGCACAAGAGTGTTAACACCAGCATGCAGCAGTAAGATTTGCTGGTGTTTCAACCTGTTAACACGACAGATGCATACACTCAAGCGTCCACTTCGTTTCCCTCTAGGAACTTTGCCGTGAGCATTCCTTGTCAACGTTTTTACACATTAATGTAATGACCTCAGCATGCAGGTACTGCCTCAGAATAGAATGCAGCAGACATCACCATCGAATGTCTGTGCGTCTGGTTCTTTGGCTAGTACCTGTACTTCTACACAGGATGCAGATTCTGGAGGGGTGTGGCTAGTCGAGCGAGATGAGGTAGGATCAGGCAATCTTCTGGTGACCTTTGAACCTTTGTTGTAGATGAGCAGGGCTGGGAAACTTAACCCTTTCACTGCTGGTACACTGATGGTTGCAGATCTTGTTGCTGAGATCATTCGTAACCCATTTAGCCCTGATGCCCACCAGCATGATAATGGTCTTTTGCTATGCATGTTCATTACTTCTATACAACTCAGATGCACCTAGCAGACAGGTACTTTTAACTCATTCTACCCCATCACCGAAATCCTTAAATTTTGCCCTTGTCCTCTGAAGACTGCATTGCAGTGCAGGACACAGATCGGCCATGATAGTTCAAGGGTGATGCCAGAATAGCTTGGCGCCCATAGGCGCCAAGCTATTGTGGCATCACCCTTGATCTATCATGGTCGATCCTTATCTTCCTGTGGTGTGTTTGGGGTAGAATGAGTTGAATGAGTTAAGTGATGTTCAGAACACAGCAGAGCCTACTCTGAGTTGCCACCCTTACACCGAAATAATGGCCTTTAATGACAAGTGGTACTTTTTACTCTTGAAGACTTTCAGAGTGCACCTGTTGTCATATAATGATGCACATTGGTCTATGGGAGACAACTCCTGTATAGTGGTTGTCTCCGGTGATTAAGTCGCTTAGGACTGTGCATGCCCAGTTAATAAATAGCGTGTTTACCGCCAAGTTAAGAAATGGCTTTTCTGTATTTGTGAGTGCATCTGTGGTTTGAATCCAAGTCTATCCAGCCCACATAGAAGCGGTAACACGACATGGTGTCAGAAGTTAACGTGCAGCAGCAGTGACTGTTCATTTGAAGTGTATATTTCTAGTAGAGGACAATGTTCAAGCCACCAAAGGAAACTTTCATGAGCCAGCTGCATGGGCCGGTTGGAAAGAGCATTTCCAGCATTTTCATCTGGCAACAAAGCTAAACAGAGACAGTGGCAAGGCGCAGGTTAGTAGCCTTTTGTACGCCTTAGGGGCAGAGGCAGGCAAGATATTTGCAACATTCAACTTGAATGACGAACAGAAGAAAGACATTGACATTGTTGTGGGCATGTTTGACGAATATTTCCTTCCGAAGAGGAATCTCATTCACGAGAGGGCTACGTTCGCGAGAAGAGACCAGCATCCTGGAGAGACAGTACAGGAGTACATTAGAAGTCTGTATGACCTTGTAATGAACTGCAAATTTCCGAATAAAGACGACTGCATTCGGGATAAACTTGTGATATGCCTGCTAGACAAAGAACTTTCAGAGAACCTTCAACTTCCAGCAGACCTAACGCTGAAGTCGGCAACTACAATGGCTCGACAACAAGCAGGCATCAGAACTGTCCGATTTTCGGTGATTTTCAGATTCTTCATGTGCTTAGTTAATAACACTTTTGACTTCTTATGTGCCAGGAAATGGCTTTAAATAACTCTACAATTCTTCAAAATCGCCGTTTTCAGATTTTCTTTGGGTGAACAGTTCTGATGCCTGAACAAGAGCAGGTTTAAAGAGGGTTACAGCTACAGGGAGCCGCAGGGCACAACGTTGACAGAGTGAGCCATGGAGAGAGATATCACAGAAAGAGAAACTTTCCTCAAAGGGGAGTTGGGCAGAATCAACAGAGTAGTAGCCTAGATAGACCAAGCTCCAACTTGTAGTAGGTGTGGACTGTCTCACATGAAAGAACACTGTCTGGCAATGGGGAAGAAGTGCATGAAGTGTGGTAAATTGTCACATTTTGCTAGAGTGTGTAGATCAAAGACAGAGTGTCCAAGAAGTTGAGACTACAGATGTGAAAGAACTCTTTGTTGGATCAGTGGTGACTGACGATCCTCCTTGGCAAGTTAACCTGGTGGTGAGAGGCAAGCAGATCAGCTTCAAGATTAACACGGGCGCCGATGTCAATGTCATCAGCAGAGCAACGTGGGTGAAGCTTGGAAAACCTTTTCTGAAACAAGACGTCACACTTGTCAGTCCAGGTGGAAAGTTGAGGAGCCTAGGAGTATTCAAGACTACACTCGAAACTACGCAAGCTTCCATCTATGTGATAGATGGAGAGGCAGACAACCTCCTGAGCAGAGGCACAGCCACAGAGCTTAGCTATATGAAGCGTATTTAACAGTCGGTCTGAGAACAATGAAGTGCCCGCCGGTGAAGATTCTCTTGAAGGATGAAGCGACACCATACAGTGTGACTGTCGCAAGATGAGTACCAATTCCCCTTCAGGAAAAAGTGAAGAAAGAGCTTCAATGCATGAAAGTAGATGACATCATCAAGGAAATCACAGAACCAACACCTATGGTTCTGTGATAAAACCGAACGGCGACATCAGAATTTGTGTTGACCTCAAGAGACTTGACGAAGCAGTGCAGAGAGAAAGGTATGTTATACTGACTGTGCATGAAATTCTCCACATGCTTCAGGGTTCCACTATCTTCACAAAATTAGATGCACAGAGTGGATTTTGGCAGATTCCCCTAGATCCAGAGACAGCCAAACTTACGTGTTTCATCACCCCGTTTGGACGCTATTACATGAAACGGCTGTCTTTTGTCATTTCAAGTGCACCAGAGATCCTTCAACAAATGATGACTGAGATCCTGGGCAACTTCATAGAAGGTGTCATATGCTACTTTGATGACATCTTACTCCATAGTAAGAGTGATAAAGAGCACGAGAAACTGATGCACACTGTTTTACAGAGACTGAAAGGTGTGGGACTAGCTGAATGAGAGCAAGTGTGAGTACAGGAAGCGAGAAATTGCTTTTCTTGGCCACTTGACATCTTCTTGGCCAGTATCTGAGAGCAAACTACGGGAGATAAGGCAAGAGACAGATAAAGACATCTGCCTGAGAACGGTTTGTGAATACACACAAACAAGGCTGACATGAAACTAGCAGCGAGAGACTATTTTGCTGTTCGCGGAGAACTGAGTGTTGTCAGTGGCATTGTGACGAGGTGATTGCATTGTCATACCCTGCAGCATGCTCCCAGAAATCCTAGACAGGATACATGATGGACACTTAGGTATCACAAAGTGTCGTGAATGTGCCAGAAAAGCTGTCATGAATTTCAAAGGAAATCCAAGACAGAGTTTCAGCATGCCAATACTGTCTTGAGAAGAGGCCGTCACAGGCTAGTGAGCCTCTACTGCCATCGAAAATGCCAGATCACCCATTCCAGAAGATTGGAGTGTATCTTCTTGAAGTACAAGGACATCATTACCTTGTATCAGTTGATTATTATTCCAGAGATGTTTACCCTTACGATTTTGGAGTAATTGCTTACGATTTTTGGCATAGATTATGCCACTACGATTTTTTCACACTATTACGATTATTTAAAACAAAAACTACGATTTTTGAAATCATATTCCAATTTGCTTTTTTTTTCTTAGAAAGTGATCAAACAAAATCCTACTTCAAAACATAACAGGGTCCATGACCAGATCCAACATTAGTACATAAAATAATAATTTATATGATTTCCTAATTTATCATTAATATTAGTTGCCTTTTAAATCTAGAAATAAAGTAAATGTTGGAGTTAGTCAAATTAAAACAATAACAAGGGGAGTAAGCACACTAGGACAATTTGCTCGATTACGTCCCTTTATTTAAACCAACCTGTCAGTGTCTGCTTTCCCTTGGTTGGACCTATGTGCAATGATCAGAAAATTTCGCAATGTGCAAGTTTAAAAAAAAAAAAAAATTAAGTGAGGGGGGGGGGGGGGACCAGCCATTATTTAACCCATTACAGAAATGTGCAAACTATATGTGTCCTGGTTAGTGATGTGTGTGTGTCATTTTTATTAATAGTATTACTGAAATTTTAATAGTATTACTGAAATTTCAAATAGTTAATACTGAAACTTCAAATTGAGGGTAGGCATGCCGGAATTAACACAGTGATTTTTTTTTTCTTTTCACTAGTATCTCATTTCGAGTGCAAATAAAAACTGCAAGGCTTTGTAAGAACTTGTTGAGTGAGATTGCGTTTGAGAACGATCAAATGTGCTGACAGAAAGCATTACTCTTTTTACCCAAGATTACTCTTTCTGGCATAGCCCATTACTCCATTTTTTTTTTTTTTTTTTGGGGGGGGGGGGGGGGGTAAACATCTCTGTTATTCAAGGTACATGGACATAAAAACTCTCCCAAACAACCAGACATCAAACTCGGTCATCGAGAAGCTAAAAGAGATCTTTGCCACCCATGGCATTCCAGAAACTTTGGTCTCAGATAACGGACCACAGTTTGGTTCATTCCAGGTCGCAAAATTCACCAAAGACTGGAAGTTCAAGCACGTGACTAGCAGCCCAAGTTATCCACAAAGTAATGGTGAAGCAGAACGTGGAGTCCAAAGTGCAAAGAACATTCTAAAGCAGGATGTTCAACAAATGGCCCTGTTGCCCCTACCCGGGTCTGCCCTGGGGGACTTGGGTGGGGTTAACTAATTTTTAGTTCCCAGGGTCACCCTGGTCAGCCCCCCAGGGTGGGTTTTCTCCTCTATTCTGGGGCATGTTTTTCTGTCTACCCTTGGTCCATTCACCTGTATTTTCCTTTTTTAAATTCTCCCTACTGTCTGCGCTGCCTGTAGTTCTTGATATTGGATGTGTGTTGCTAAATGGTCTTTGCTTTATTTAGGCCCCATGTCATAGGTTTATTTAACGTGTTGGACCGGCTGGCAACATACATTCAATGTTTTGTTTAGTTGTTTTTTTTTTCTTTTCCACAAGCAGTGCAGGCACATCCTGAGAAAGTCTTGTTGCTGTCGGGATGTTAAGCAATGTACAATCAATCAATCAACATGGCTCTGTTGATCTACCATGCGACGTCTATCCCTAGTTTAGGTGTTAGTCCTGCAGAACTAGCGTTTGGTCGCAGGCTGCGTACAACTTTGCCAAATCAAAGTTGTACCAGAAACTACTTTGATCAGACAGCACGTCCCTTACCGGAGCTTTCCCCAGGAGACCCTGTCCTTGTTAGGGATGAACGGGAGACCAGGTGGAAGCGTCCAGGTGTGGTGATCCGCCAAGTCGAACCAATTTCATACTCTGGTCAAAATTCCAAACGGAATACTGAGACGTAACCGTAAGCACCTTAGACCCAGAATGCATACAGAGAGTCCAGCTACTGCCAGTAAGCCGAGGCAGATGGTCGAGAACAGGGAGTTAACCAGCGGATCGACGACACCCGGCGAGCTTCAACAGCCGCAGCAGTCCGAGGATTCACCTTCAGCGCAAGACTCAATCCAGACAGAAAGTCTACAGCCTCCAGGCAGACCACCTGATTCACAAACTGTACAACCATACACTACTAGATCTGGCAGGTGATGATCAAGCCTGCAAGATTCCAGTAATTCGAGGACCTGATATTCGTTGTGGTGTAGTTACCCATTATCTCGGGAGCATCATAGACAAAAAAGGCGGCACTGATGCAGATGTCAGAGCACGAATCGGTAAAGCCAGAGCAGCCTTTTTCCAGTTGAAAAAAGTGTGGAGTTCCAGAGAGCTGTCACAACACACCAAAGTCCGGATTTTCAACTCCAATGTAAAAGCAGTTCTCCTATATGGAGCAGAGACATGGAGATTGACAAAAACCACAGTCAACAGAGTACAGACCTTCATGAACAGTTGCCTTAGAAGAATTTTGAAAATCCACTGGCCAGAGAAGATCAGCAACGTCAGACTCTGGGAGAGAACAGAGCAGATAACAGCAGAGAATGAAATTGGGCGAAGAAGATGGGAATGGATCGGTCACAGTCTGAGAAAGCCAGCTTCCAGTATCACTAGGCAGGTATTGTCATGGAACCCCCAGGGAAAGAGGAAACGAGGTAGGCCGAGAAACTCGTGGCGTCGAGACCTCCAAGCAGACATCAAGAGACTGGGAACCACCTGGAGTAGAATCGAAGGAGAAGCACAGGACAGGAGTTGCTGGAGGTCTCTCGTCGACGGCCTATACCCGGGTAGGGGTGACAGGCGTAAGTAAGTAAGTAAGTAGTTACCCATGTATGGTGAACATACATGTAGAGTCGCATTTTTTTTTGCGATAGACAGGTTTGTGTAGAGTAAAAGCTGAGAGCTTGTGCTTTTAGGTTCAAGTTCGTTCTTTTATTATGATTAAATAGACACTTTGTTGATTCCGCTCTTATTATTAATGATAGAGACGCTTTGCTGGTTGTATATAACTTGAACACTTATATTTATGGTTCGATTTTGGAAAGCCCCCACCCGGGTCTGCCCTGGGGGACTTGGGTGGGGTTAACTACTTTTTAGTTCCCAGGGTCACCCTGGTCAGCCCCACATGGTGGGTTTCCCTTCTACTCTGGGGCATGTGTTTCTGTCTACCATTGGTCCATTCACCTGTATTTTCCTTTTTTAAACTCTCCCTACTGTCTGCGCTGCCTGTAGCTCTTGATATTGGATGTGTGTTGCTAAATGGTCTTAGCTTTATTTAGGCCCCATGTTGTAGGTTTATTTAACGTATTGGACCGGCTGGTGACATACAATAAGCCTTGTTGCTGTCTGGACGTTAAGCAATATACAATCAATCAATGGTGACATACAATCAATGTTCTGTTTAGTTTTTTTCACAAGCAGTGCAGGCACGTCCTGAAAAAGTCTTGTTGCTGTCGGGACGTTAAGCAATGTACAATCAATCGATTTTGGAAAGATTCAGTTTCATTTGTTAGATAAGGATTTGATTTTGTCCAACCCCACCCGGGTCTGCCCTGGGGGACTTGGGTGGGGTTAGGTATTTTTTAGTTCCCAGGGTCACCCTGGTCAGCCCCACAGGGTGGGTTTTTCTCTCTATTCTGGGGCATGTGTTTCTGTCTACCCTTTGTCCATTCACCTGTATTTGCCTTTTTCAAACTCTCCCTACTGTCTGCACTGCCTGTAGCTCTTGATATTGGATGTGTGTTGCTAAATGGTCTTAGCTTTATTTAGGCCCCATGTGTTAGGTTTATTTAATGTATTTGACCGGCTGGCGACATACATTCAATGTTCTGTTGTTGTTTTTTTTTCACAAGCAGTGCAGGCACGTCCTGAGAAAGCCTTGTTGCTGTCGGGACGTTAAGCAATGTACAATCAATCAATCAATTGATTTTGTCCAGTTCAGATAATTTTTTAACTAAAAGAGGGTGTCATATAATGAAGCACATTGGTTTATGGGAGACAAGTCTTGTATTGTGATTGTCTCTCTCCGGTGATTATGTCCCTTAGGACTGCGCATGCCCAGTGAATAAATAGCGTGTTTACTGCAAAGTTAACCTTTGCCGTACCCCGTGGGTGCAGGCGTACCCACACTTTCATTAAAGTCAATGGTTTTTGGTCATTTTTTAAGTCTCGACTTTGAAATTTCATGACTTTGTCAATAAAAGTTTTCTCTATGTTTTTACTAAAAATCATGTTGTTTTGTTTGTAAACATGAGAGTAAATAAACAACAGAAACATTGTATAATTAAGAAATGGCTTCCCTGTATTTTGTGAGTGCATCTGTGGTTTGAATCCAAGTCCATCCAGCCCACAGAAGCGGTAACATGACACCTATATGCATGTCTTTAATCTTTCATAACAGTTGTATCAGTTTTTAGTCTTTTTAAAAGTTAGTTACATAATTTCAGTTACAATTATGGCTTGGGGGGGGGGGGGGGGGGAGGATGGTGGAATAATTGATTGAATAAAAGTAAAGAAAACACATGAGACGCAGATATAAAAATGCAGGAAAGCTGTCATCTGTTCTTTCGAATTTTGTTCATCCAGATGTGAATGCACTTTGCTTGAAAATAATGAAAACACATGCATGCACAGACGCACACACACAAACACAGGTAATTTAAAACTGGTCAACTCAAATTCTCTATTCTTAAACTGGACTAATTTTGTTGAGGTTGCAATCATTTTGCTGAAAGTAAAGTTTGAAATTCACTCATCAGCAACGGTTGATGTGTGTGTGTGCAGTTAATCCGCATCCATTGGTAATGCTTTTTGTTGCGATGATTTTTGCAGGAATCATCGCAACAAAAGACACTACCGACAGCTAAAGTGTTAACTCGTTCAAAATGTGGCACATCCAGAAACGCGGCATAAACGTCCTGGTTATTTCGTGTTTGTAATAAAATGTTTAAACATGCATTGATGGTCTGAATAAACATACAAATTGCACACAATTGCTGTGATTTGGTCTCATTTCATTTTCATGAGACTGTTGCGCGCATGTATAGTGCACGTTGGAGAGGAGAAGTCCTGTACCGAAAGCACAGCCAAAACCGACAACATCTGCAAGAGGCATAGCTTTTCACGAGCCTCCGCAGGGCTAGAGGGCTCATGCGAATCTATATCTCTTGCTGGCCTGAGTTACCTCTATATTGTTAGGGTTATGTAGAACGCGGCAGTAATCGAGCTTACCCGCTGTGTCGTAGAAATAAGAAAAGAACAACCGGAATCGGGGGAGAGAGAGAAAACAATCTGAGGGGGAAACTGCCTAATGGATGAGTTTTGCTTTGTGTGTTGACAGCTTATGCCACTCTAATTTTTTGGCAGTTATTTCTCTTTTTTTAAAAAAAAAATAGCATCAGTAGCAGCGAGGGATAGGATCTCGTTTAACCCTTTAGCTGTCCATAGCGCTTCTTGTAGAGGTGATTCCTGCAGGAAAACGGGTAAAACTACACACTTCTTCAAAACGGAAAACGGTGAAACAAAGAGCTTTCGTTTTCCTTTTGCACATCTTCAAAACCGTAAATTAACCGTTTTATTTATACACACACAATTATTCAAATGGGAAAAAAAGACGTTTGATTTTTGTTTGTTTGTTTTGTCGGCTTCGAAGAAATCCAAAAGTCCTTCATAATGTGTACCTGATTAGGTTAAAATCGGTTAAATATGCCACCAAAGCGAATTGTGACAAATACGTAAATGTTTATATATAAGGCTACAAACGCAACGTGCATGAAAAAATGTTTGAGAGTCATATTGTAGATATCGGCAGTTCCGCTGCTGACAACATGATGGCTGAGACTGAAGGATAGATGACGTCATAGCCAACAAAGCGAATTGTGACAAATACGTAAATGTTTATATATAAGGCTACAAGCGCACCGTGCATGAAAAATGTTTGAGAGTCATATTGTCGAAATATCGGCAGTTCTGCTGACAACATGATGGCTGAGACTGGAGGAAAGATGACGTCCTACTCGGTGAGCCGATTCAGTCATGGCACCCCTCCCCTTCTGTTTGCCTGCCGACAAAATAATGTTAAACAGCCCACTCACAGCCTCTCTTTGTGTGTATCAAAATCGCAAGTTGACAATTGTAATCCATCCCAAAATATATCCAAGAGGCATAGAATCTCATGAGCCCCTGCAAATGCCGCATGTGAATTCAGTTGTGCTAATTTGGAGGAAGTTATACGGGGTTGAGGCTAACGTTGCATGAGGTTTAGAGAGATATTTCTACAGTTCTCAGCAGCAATGCAGTTGAGTTACACGAGGTCAGAATGATGAGGGGCGTTTTGTTCTCCGGGATTTTTCTCACACTTTTTCATTGTCTGGAAGGTAGGTATTGTGTTGTTGTTTGCATCATACTGCTGTCGTTGCTGTTATTTTCTTTAGATATAAAATTTCAAACGGAAAGGCTAAAGTTTAAGTCTGATGTTTAATTTCAGTTGCTAATATTGCTTCAATTGAGCAATTATGAATAGAAACCCAAACAAACAAACCACGCAGTACATAGTAAAACAGTTACTTATTTTACAGAATCAAATTTTAATACTTTTAACCCTTTCAGCGTCAACACCCTACAGCAGGAGATTGATTGAGCATGATAATTCAAGGATAGTGTCAGATGAGCTAGGCGCCTTCAGGCGCCAAGCTCATCTGGCACTATCCTTGAATTATATTGGTCAATCCACCTCTTGCAAGTGGTACATAGTCGTTAAGTAACACTTCCAAAATTCGGGAAATGCGCATGTGGCCCTGAAAGGGTTGAGCCTTTAAAAAAAATCCTGGTGAAAGTAACCAACCGCTAAAGTGAACTGTTTGTTTGTAACTTGAAACATGTTTATATGTCTATTTTATATATGTTCATTTAATAATAATATATAAAAAAAACTTACAGTAATACATCTGACAAAAGAACAGGAAAAGTAATAAATTGTTTTGTTATCTATGTGCCAATTTTGAAAGAAAAAGGTTTGCGTTTACACTCTTGGCAGTCTCCATGGTTGGCCTGGATTTAGTTCCTGTGATTGAGCAGTCCCTGAGTCGCTCCGTGTCACAAAAATTTCACATCTAATCGTCATTTTCACGTGTAGATTTTACATTTTAAAGGCCCGGCGATTTTGTTTTTGGTCGATTGTCAGTGTGTCTGTGATAATGTAATTATAATAATATACTAATTAAAATAATTATAATAATTTCAAACTTTTCAGGGGTGCAGATCACCGAATGCGCGGAAGGCAGATATGTCCAGTCGCAGGCCAACCGCAACATCACGCTCACTTGTGAGGGACTGGACGCTAGCGACGGCGTGGACTGGTTTATCTACCGAATGGACGGCTCGTCCTCCAAAGTCTGGTTCTCGGGGACGTGTTCCGCTGCGTCCTGTGCCGCCAACGACGAGGGCGGACTCAGCGTGACCCTAGCAAGACCTTTCCCCGGAGACAAAAGTATCTTGATTATTTCTACCCCGCCGGCCGACCTCAGCGGATACACGGTGCGATGTTCTATGACGCCTCCCATGAGCCCAGTCCAGTCGTCTTGTGTTCTTCTCCTGGCAGGTAAGGAGAATTCTTCTAAGTTATCTACCCCCTATATATATTATAAAGCCTCTAACGAGTACTCGGCTACGGTCGTTATTTCGTTCATACCGGCATGATTGCATCACTTTTGCGTCCGTTTTCTTCTTCTTCTTCTTCTCAGTTCTTCTTCTTCCTCGATCGCTTGTGTCCGTTTTACCGCTGAAGCGTATGCGTCGCTCATCTCCACCTAGCGCGTCAGATCTCATCTGAGGTAAAAGCTGTTTATAGTTCCAAACTCCAGGTCCCGTCGTTAGATGGCCTTAGTCGCCTGCTCGGCGTTATACCCAAATAACTAACCAAAACTCCAGGTCCTCAAGCATGAAACAGAAAGTACGGCTGCGATCTGATATAACGGCCTTTGTGGGGCTATATCACAGTCAGGTGTCTTCATTAATCTGTCCGTGTTGTTCCCGGAAATCAGTGTAACAGGTTTGTACGGTCACCTCGGACGCATAGTTAGTTTAAGCCCGTCACTGTCGATAAAAAGTAAACAAGATGATCCAACTGCAAGAGGCATAGATCCTCATGAGCCCACGCGACTGCGGGGGTTCATGAGGATCTATGCCTCTTGCTGATACCAATTTACATCCATGTTTCTTGGACGGTGTTAGGCGTTTGGTCGTTGAACGAACAAAGATTTCAAAAACAAAAATGTATTGTACAGTGGCAGGCAAGGGGATACACCATAGGCGATCGATCTCAGTTCTGTTCAGTTCGCTCAAGATCATGGGATCTCTGCGCTGGGAAAGGCACATAAGCGCTCCACCCTGCCATCAGAAGTCTTCCCTACGATATCATTCCGGTACTGGTCTAACTGACTATCGATCTCAGGCCTGCATCCGTTGTGTTGTTGTAGTGAGTAAGAAATCGATGGGACAGGCTGTAGACAGATCGGTCTACAATTGAAAGCATAAAATTTGGTTGAAACTATATTGACGAGCAAAAGAAATGCATTTTTGCAATCATCGAAAACATTTTATTTTTTTCCGATGATTCCAAAAATGTCGCTTTTTTTTTTTTTTTTTTTGCTCGTCAGTATATACAGAAAGCAATTAACTATGTTTTCAGGATCTGTACCAACGCCCAAACCAGCGTCCACCATCGCCTCAGGAACAGTTGACTACCCAAGAACCAATCCATCAACAGCTACGACAGCACAGCCAACACCTTCAACCACCGCTTCCAGGATAACAGCAATCCACACAATAGAAGCTATAACTGAACCAACAACAATCCCCTCCGACGCGACCCCAGCACTGAATACGCGGCCAGGGTACAGGACGCCTGTGGATGGTTAGTTGTACTTTGCTTAACGTTCCGATAGCACTCGTAACAGACGAATTACTGAGAACGTGACTGCCGTCGCGTTGCACGTGGTATCTGATCGATATAGTGAATAGCCACTGAAATGGACACTATTTGGTGAGTGCTATTTGATTGTTTGAACTCCCAAAAGATCGCCACCCTTTGAATACTGCGAATTTCACAGGGTTTAATGAGAAACGCAGCACTGAGTTCATTTTAATGAGATATACGGCAATCACAATGAAATCATGTAAAGGTGGGTATTAAAATAGGCCACAGTGTGAATGGGTGTATGATAAAATTACTACTACTACTACTACTACTACTACTACTACTACTACTACTAATATGATCGATCGTTCGATCGTTCGTCAGTTAGTTATTGTGTGAGTTAGTTAGTTAGTTAGTTAGTCTGAAGTGGTCTATGGAGTATATTTTTAGGACACTGTATGTTACATAGAGTGTCATGTGTCATGCTGCATGTCACTGACATACAGTGTCTTGTGTTACAGGCTGTACGTCACTGAGTCTTGTGTTACGTTGTGTTTGGTTTTAACTCGTATTCGGAGGCGGCACGTCTCGAATGAGTTCAAATCTCTCTAGAAAAGCCATGTGACCAGAGACAGCAAAGTGAACAGTCTGGGTGTATCTTTGTTTGTGCACGTTGTAGATTCTCATGAGCCCAGCTTGTGCTTCAGGGATTATCATGAGACACTGCAGTCTGAGATATCGTCAGAGCCTCATCTTCACAGTCTTTTTAGGAACTCTTAGAATACAGAGGCTCTTGATGATGATCTGTCAGGATGCATGCGCTCATGAGGATCACCCATTGTGCATGAGCTCTTGTTGATATTTCTCGGCTTTTGGGAACACTCCACTTGAGTCACATATAACTAGGAGTTTACTGTACAGTGTCCCACAAATCCGGTTTTCAAGTAGGCACAGCGTGAGAACTAGGAAAGTGATATACTGTGTAACACAAGACACTGTATGTCACATACACTGTAACACAAGCCATGCTATGTCGCACACAGTGCAGTAAAACATACTCCATATGAAAGTGACCATTTCAGCGGTAGTTAGTTATCGGGGCTTAGCACCGAGTAGACTACTGAAGCCATCTTACGGTGAAGAGAAGAACCCAACGGAGAAAGAAACACGCTTAAGACAGTTACAACACAATTGTGTTGTAACTGTCTTTTCTAAGCGTGTTTCTTTCTCCTTTGGGTTCTTCTCTGCATTTTACACGCCTGGCAGTCACCTTTTTGGTCTGGATTGCATCATCTTACGGTGGAGTAATAATAATAATAAGAAGAAGAACTGAAGAAGAACACATAAATAAATAAATAAATACATTATACATATTGCTGCTGCTGCTGCTACTACTACTACTACTACTACGACTACTACTACTACTACTACTACTACTACTACTTCGCGTATTATTATTTCCAACTTTTACAGGAATACAGATCACTGAATGCCGAGACGGCAACTATGTCCAGACGCAGGCCAACCGCCCCATCACCCTCACGTGTGAGGGCCTGGAAGCTAGCGAAAGCATGGACTGGTTCATCTACCTCGTAGACGGCTCGTCCTCCGACGTCTGGTACACGGGGATGTGCTTCGCTCTTTCCGGGGGCTCTGCATGGTCCTGTCCCAAAGACTCCCACGGGCTCAACGTGTCCCTGGCAAGACCTTACCCCGGAGACAAAAGTATCTTGATTATTTCTACCCCGCCGGCCGCCCTGAGCGGATACACGGTGCGGTGTTCGATGACACCTCTCATGAGCCCACTCCATGCGTCGTGTATTCTGTATGTGTCAGGTAAGCTGAATTCATTTCTGTCGTTAACTCATTCGAGACGTGCCGCCTCCTGAGGCGCGGCACGTCTCGAATGAGGTAACCCCTTGTATCTGCATGCGTAGCTACCTGTATTATCCTTAGGCACCATAGGCAATCGATATCAGGCCTACATGACACATGTATCACGTCGTTGTCTACTGACGAGCACAAGAAATGCGACATTTTTAGATTCATCGGAAACACTTGAGTATTTGCGATGATTCCAAAAATGTCGCATTTCTTTTGCTCATCAGTATAGTTAGAAGTCGCCTTAGAAAAATCGTTATTTAACTTTTTTTCAGAATATGTACCAACGCCAGAACCAACGACTACCCCAACAATCACAACGCCAAGAACGCCAGCACAGCCAGCAACTTCAACCACCGCCTACACGACCACAGCGATCCACACAACAGAAGCTACAACTCGGCCAACAACAGTCCGCCACGACACGACCGCAGTCCTGAACACAACGCCGGCGTACAGGAAGCCTGAGGATGGTTAGTTCTACTTTGATTAATCCTTTTAGCCCCAAGGTCCCATTTGTCAAATTTTGGAGGTGTTGCCAAACGACTATGTGCCAGCTGCAGGAGATGGCTTGACCATGATAATTCAAGGAATACTTCTTTTTCACATTAATTTTTTTTCTCAACTTAATGTGTATGTATGCTTTAACATTTTTAACATTGTATGGTGCAAAATGTCAATAAACACTGGGCCGTAACCTTTCAATTATGATTTTTACAGAGGGAATCTTGTAAACATTGCTGCGTTTTGTCCTTCTGAAGTAAAACAGTTTATCATGGCATTTATGTGAGATTCAACATAATGTATTCTGGAAATTAAAGGACTTTTTTTTTAATGTACTCTGGAGTTTCAGACAAACAGCAACAGATCATTTTGAATATTAACCCTTATCATTCAGAATACACCAGTGTGTGCAACAAGTGTGACTGAAATAGTCCAAGGGTAGTGCCAGAATAGCTTGGCGCCTCTAGGCGCCAAGCTATTGTGGCACCACCCTTGAACTAAAGCCATTGGTCTATGTCCTCATCTGTAAGTACTGTAACGTAGCTTGCATATAATTATGGCAGCGCCTTCAGGCGCCAAGCTCATCTGGCACTACCCTTGAATTATCATTGTCAAGCCATCTCCTGCTGTAGGGATCCGGGGCTAAAATGGTTAACGTTCCGATGCATCAAAGACTGAATGACACAGGACGTGCGTGCGTTGCACGTGGTATCTGATTGATGTTGGTTGGTTAGTTCGGGTTTAACGTCCACAGCACCGAGGTGATCATGGACGGCCCTGACGGGCGGGTTATGGGGGACAGGGAAATCTATTTGCCTATGGAGTACGACCTGAACACTGATCAACTCAGGCGCACTCCAACTGTGCCATTTTGATTTACCAGGACCTTTCAACGGACATGCTATTGAACAAATCCGTTTTTCCCCCCTGGATTGTGAGTCCAGCTACCGGGGCCGGGACGGGATTCGAACCCACGACCCGGCGATTCCCTTCGCTCTCCTGCTCCGACGTTTAACCGCCTGAGCTATTTCGGACTCTTCTGATTGATGTAAATAGCCACCTACATTTATAGTACTGAGGATTGCGTGCCCAGGGTGTCATAACTGTGCGATTGTCCAGTGTGGCTGTCCAAACCTAAACTTTGCTTGTCACTTGTTATATGTTCGAGCTGTGTGTGTACGAAGCGAGTGGGGGTGGGGGGGGGGGGTGGGGGTGGGGGGGGGTAAATAGATGTGTGGGTGGGGCGGGGAGGTGGAGGAGGGGGGGGGGTACATATTATGTGCTATATTCTTTCTGTACATATTGCCTGTTTTAGTGTGTAGCATTTTATGAACTGTATGCATGTTATATGTTTGCCTATTATATGTATACTATATACTTAATCCAAAAACAGAAAAAAAGAAAAAAGAACGCACTCGATAAAAAGAGAGAGAGAAAAAAGCCACTGAAGTGGACACTATTTGATTGTGTCAAAACTTCCGAAAGACCCTTCGAACAATGCGAATTTCACAGGGTCTATTAAGATATACTGCAGTTCCTTTTTAGTGAGATATATCACAAATAACATAAAACTATGTAAAGGTGGATACTAAAATAGGCCACAAGGAAATGTAAGTGTAAAGATAATAATAATAATAATATGAATAATTCGTTCGTTAGTTCTTTAGTTAGTTACTTCGTTGGTTGGTTGGTTGCTTGGCTAGCTGGCTGGCTGGCTGGCTGGTTGGTTAGTTGTTTGGTTGGTTGGGGCATAACAATGAGCAGACTGCTGAAGCCATCTCACGGCGGAATAATAGTAATAATAATAATAATTGTTCGTTCGTTCGTTAGTTCTTTAGTTAGTTACTTGGTTGGTTGGTTGGCTGGCTGGTAGTGGTAGGCTGGTTTGTTGGTTGGTTGGTTGGGGCTTAACAACGAGCAGCCTGCTGAAGCCATCTCACGGCGGAATAATAATAATGATAATAATAACATAATAATAATAATAATAATAATAATAATAATAATAATAATAATAATAATAAATATTATGATTATGATTATTTCCAACTATTGCAGGAATTCAGATCACTGAATGCCCAGACGGCAACTATGTCCAGACGCAGGCCAACCGCCCCATCATCCTCACGTGTGAGGGGCTGAACCCTAGCGACGACGCGGACTGGTTCATCTACCACATAGACGGCGCGTCCTCTAAAATCTTTTACACGGGCATGTGCACCGCTATTTCCGGGCACTACGCCTCATCATTCTGTACCAAAGACCAAGATGGACTCAACGTGTCCCTGGCTAGACCTTTGCCCGGGGACAAGAGCATCTTGATTATTTCTACCCCGCCGGCCGCCCTCAGCGGATACACGGTGCGATGTTCCGTGACGTCGCCTTTGAGCCCGTTCCAGTCGACCTGTACTCTTTACCTGTCAGGTCACGGTAAGCTGAATTCATTTCTGTCGTTAACCCTTCGTGCATGCAGCCACCGTGACCGGTATTGTCTTTGGGCACCATAGGAAATCGATCTCAGGCCTACATGACACATGTATCATGTGGTTGTATACTGACGAGCAAAAGAAATGCGACGCTTTTGGAATCATCGGAAACACTTTAGTGTTTCCGATGATTCCAAAAATGTCGCATTTCCTTTGTTCGTCAGTATGGTTAGAAGTCGCCAAGCCTACCGTCTATAGACAGATCGCTATTTTACTCTTTTCAGGATCTGTACCACCAACAGCAGAACCAACGACTACACCAACAACTACAACGGAAAGGACGACAGCACAGGCAGCAACTACAACCGTCGCTTCCACGACCACTGCAACCTCCACAACAGAAGCTACAACTCAACTGGCAACAACCCGTCACGAAACTACTCCAGTCCTGAGTACAACGTCAGTGTACAGGAAGCCCGTGGACGGTTAGTTGTACAGTGCTAATTAACCCTTTTCATCCTGATACACCCACTGCTTGAAATAAAGTTGACTATGATAGTTCAAGGGTGGTGCCAGAATAGCTTGGCGCCTCAGGCGCCAAGCTATTCTGGCACCGCCCTTGAACTAACATGGTTGATCTATCTCTTAGTCTGTAATGTAGCCGTCACAGGACAATAGGCACATAAAAAAAAAAATCATCCTCAGGATGTGAAGGGTTAAGGTTCCGACAGCAACAAAGACTTACTGCACTGGCTGATGTAAACAGCCTCTGAAATTGAATATATTTGAAGCCATTGACTATATATGAAGCCATCTCACGGCGGAAATAATAATAATAATAATAATAATAATAATAATATATTTCCAACTTTTACAGGAATACAGATCACTGAATGCGCAGACGGCAACTATGTCCAGACGCAGCCGAACCGCCCCATCACCCTCACGTGTGAGGGGCTGGACGCTAACGACGACGTGGGCTGGTTCATCTACCACATAGACGGCTCGTCCTCCAAAATCTGGTACACGGGGATGTGCACCGGTATTTCCGGGTACTACACCTCATCGTTCTGTGCCAGAGACCAAGACGGACTCAACGTGTCCCTGGCTAGACCTTTGCCCGGGGACAAAAGCATCTTGATTATTTCTACTCCGCCGGCCGCCCTGAGGGGATACACGGTGCGGTGTTCCGTGACGTCTCCTTTGAGCCCGCTCCAGTCGACTTGTGTTCTTCATCTGTCAGGTAAGCTGAACAGACGTGTATTCGCAAATAAGATGTAGGTCAAAACTGCATGTATTTCGACGGAACAGTGGAATAAAAGCGCGCTGGACAAACATGCGATATAATAGTCAAAATTGCACGCGTTTTTCGACGGAAATAGTGGATTAAAAGCCTGGACAAACATGCGATATATCGTCAAAATTGCACGCGTTTTTCGACGGAAACAGTGGATTAAAAGCCTGGACAAACATGCGATATATCGTCAAAATTGTACGCGTTTTTCGACGGAAACAGTGGATTAAAAGTGGACAAACATGCGATATATCGTCAAAATTGCACGCGTTTTTTCGACGGAAACAGTGGATTAAAAGCCTGGACAAACATGCGATATATCATCAAAATTTCACGTCTTTTTTTCCCGACGGAAACAGTGGATTAACAGCCTGGACAAACATGGGCTTTTAATCCACTGTTTCGGTTGAAAAACGTGCAATTTGGGCCTGTTTCTGATTTTCGGACATCGTGTATTCCTATGTGTTCACCCCCTTGTGGGTGCAGCCATTGGTACTGTTAACCCTTTTCATTCTGATACACCCATTGCTTGAAATAAATTTGACTATGATAGTTCGAGGGTGGTGCCAGAATAGCGTGGCGCCTCGGGCGCCAAGCTATTCTGGCAACACCCTTGAACTAAAGTGGTTGATCTTTCTCCTAATCTGTAATGTAGCCTTCAGAGGACAATAAGCAACTTTTACAAAGTCAGCCTCAGGATGTAATGGGTTAAGCACCACAGCCGATTCAGCGCATGTATTTTTTACATTTTATTTCAGTTGAGTACCTTCAAGACGGGATCTCTGCTCTCGGAAAGGCTCATACGCATTGCATCCCACCCATCAGAAGCGTTCACCGAGTTTCTTTCGACATCATGACATAATTAATTTATTAAATAATCGTTTTATAAATCGCAAAGCGTCCTGACGTTACAAAGTTGTTTTTTGTTTATTTATTTATTTATTTTTTGTTTTACTATTGACAAATAAAATTTGGTCGAAGAAATAGACAATTAACTCTGCTTTCAGGACCTGCACCACCGCCCAAACCAGGGTTCATCAGCGCCGCAGGAACAACGACCCCTCCAACAAGAACTACGACGACAACCACCACGATGACTACACCAACTACTGCGACTACAATAACAACTACACCGGCAACAACAACGACGACGGCGACAGCAAAACCCAAAACTTCAACCACCGCCACCACAGTAATCCCCACAACAGAAGCTACAACTGAACCAACAGCAGTCAGGCCCGACACAACCCCAGTACTGAATACGCCAGAGTACAAGAAGCCGGTGGAAGGTTGGTTGCGCTTTACTTAACCCTTTCGCTGCCGAAAACCAAAATGAACACGACTCAACTGCAAGAGGCATAGATCCTCATGAGCCCCCGCAGGTGCGGGGGCTCATGAGGATCTATGCCTCTTGTTGATACCACTTTGCATCTCAGAGTAACTTGACTCGAACGGCTTGGGTTCTTCGGCGACGAGCCAACAAAGGTTTCAGAAACGCAGCCTGCGCCCGTCCGCTGGTAGTCAAAAGGTCAAACGTTCTGACAGCAACAATGGCTTGCTCAGGGCGTGGCCTGCGCTGCATGGAGTCATTTTTGGTGGAAGTCATTCTACTAACCACTGAAGTGGACTGACTGTTTGACAGCGTCCCGAAAGATCGCATGTTAACTATCTGGCTGTCGGTAGCGGTTTTGTGTCGCGATGATTCCTGCAGGAATCATCGCGACAAACACCAATACCGACAGACAAAAGGGTTAACGATCTAGAGGACTTTCGCAAGGTCTGAGGACTGGTTGGTTGGTTGGTTGGTTGGTTATTTCGGGGTTTGACGTCCACGGCACCGGAGTGATAAAGGACGGCCCTAACGGGCGGGTTATGGGGGACAGGGACAACTACCTCCAATAGTGGACGACCTGAACACTGATACATTCAAGAAAGGGTTTAACGACCTGAACACTGATACATTCAAGAAAGGGTTTAACTCATTCGCGGCCAGCCGCATCCGGATGCGCGGCTTATGCCGCGCATCCGAGGCGGCTGGCCGCGAATGAGTTAATCGAAAAAAGGTGCAGGTTCTGAATGGGATATACGTCAATCGCAACAAACCACCTAATAAAATCGGTATTAAAATAGAAAAAAGAAGTACCCAACGGAGAAAGAAACACGCTTAGAAAAGACGGGTACAACACAATTTATTAATATTTCGGGTAAATACCCTTTGTCAAAATAGACAAACAAACAAACATAGAGATTAGCCGCTACTTATCTTCAATGGCAGAAGGAATGTGGCAACTGAAGGAGGTGACGTAAAATAAAAGAAAAGGAAGAACAAAAGTGCGGAAAAAGTAAAAATGACGTCAACGAAAAATCGCGTAAGAGAGAGACTCGGAAAGAACCTGAACACGAGAGACAAGAGTGTGTGCAAGCACGTGCAGGAGCGAGCGAAAGAAAAGGCGTGTAGATGAGGCCAGAGAGAGAGAGAGAGAGAGAGAGAGAGAGAGAGGAGAGAGAGAGAGAGAGAGAGAGAGAGAGAGAGAGAGAGAGAGAGAGAGAGAGAGAGAGAGAGAGAGAAAGAGAGAGAAAGAAATATTTGGTATTAAAATATGCCCATGAACCCCATAAACGCTTAGGAGTAAAGTTATTATCAAGTGATTCAATTGCTTGCACGTCATCACCCACTTTGGTACCGGTTTCAGGCCATTTTATAACTAGCAAATACAAGCGATCAGAATTTCCGGAACCTCAGTCAGCTGAGCTGACCCTTCGCACGACGTGGATGTCCGTTGTTTGTCGTGTACTGTGTTTGTCTTCAGAGTGAATGCGTGTGTGTCACGTGAGCGTGCGTGTTGGGTTCTGTTCGCGGCGCTTGAGCAGATTCAAAGAATTGCCGGCTAAAGCGCCCATATAATAACCGGCATTATTATTATTATTATTATTATTAACTACTCTGACTTTATGACTTTGACTTTATGACTTTATTGTTGCTGTAATAGAAGATAATCATACACAGCAAAAATTGTCTTGCCACCGCAGGTGCTGCTCACATTCACTCACTCGCTCATTCCACAAATTACAATAACAGAGCTACAAAATGGACAATGACTCGGGACGGGTGAAGACCGTCGCCAAGGCATCTAATGGCCGGCGCCAGTGGCCTCATAGTCCCGACCCGAACCTCCCTGACAAAAACAGAATGCTAAGACAGCCCTAGTGTCTCCTGAACACACTAGTGTATGCTTTTTTTGGGTTAAATTCCTACTTGACTAAAGTTTGTACATAAAAAATACAAGTTAACAACAGAAACAAATTACCGTCGAAAGGAAAATAATCTCCGATCTAGGCAACATTAAACAACGGTCAGAGCTGCACCTGAAGGCCCGTCGTTATAGTACAGCGCCGGTGTTCAGAGGGCACCGCTCCGACAAAGTCCGTCAACATCATTTATAACACATAATATCATGATGGTAACAGTCATGAGTCATCATGATAAAAGAAAATCTGCACCCCGACACACAGTCATTTTCACTGGCACGCCGCTTGTTGGGAAATAGCTGTCAACAGCGAAGGTCGGCGGGCCAGGCAGTACGTGATACATAAACACGGCCGGGGCGGTGGTAGTAAAGCTCGCTGGTAAATTCTTCTCTGTGTGCTTCCACGCTCTTCTTTGGGGTCAGTCAGAATGAAGAAAAATCCGCATGATAGTGGGTTAGCCTGTGAATAATGTAGGGATGGAGCCCGAACAGCACATGTTTAGTAATTCCACAGTTCATGTGAACGTTTCTTTAGATACATAGGCTGGCACGATTGGTGAAACCACCAAAGTCCAAATTCCGAATTTGAGTTCAGTGTACAAGATTAAGACGATGTTATAGAGTCGGTACACCACAACTATCACATAAAGTTGTCAAAAAAAAAAAACAAAAACAAAACAACCCTACATTCATTGTTTCCTCAGAACTCGATGGCACAACACTGCCTGGAAAATAATAATAATAGGAGTCGCTTCAAAGCACAGTTGGCGGATTTTGCCGGAGCGGCTGGCCAGGAGATGGTGCCTGGCCGCCATCTTGCCCTACAACAGCAATACTACTACTACTAATAATAACAACAACTATTATTACGATTTTGATTATTTTCAAATATTGCAGGGATACAGATCGCTGAATGTCCAGAGGGCAACTATGTCCAGACGCAGGCCAACCGCCCCATCATCCTCACGTGTGAGGGGCTGGACGCTAGTGACGGCGTGGACTGGTTCGTCTACCGATTCGATGGCTCGTCCACCAAAGTCTGGTACACGGGGATGTGCTTATCTCTTTTCGGGGGCTCTGCATGGTCCTGCTCCAAAGACCCAGACGGACTCAACATGTCCCTGGCAAGACCTTACCCCGGGGACAAAAGCGTCTTGATTATTTCTACCCCGCCGGCCGCCCTCAACGGATACACGGTGCGGTGTTCCTTGACTCCTCCGATGAGCCCAGTTCAGTCTTCTTGTATTCTTCACTTGTCAGGTAAAGCTGAATTCATTTCTGTTGTTAACCCCCTTGTGCATGCAGCCACTGCTAACCCACCCTAAGGTTGATTAAAAAAAAAATATTCATTGTCCTATGAAGGCTACATTGCAGATTAATAGATCAACCATTTTAGTTCAAGGATGGTGCCAGAATAGCTTGGCGCCTCAGGCGCCAAGCTATTCTTGCACCATCCTTGAACTAACAGTCAAATTTATTTCTTGCAATAGTGTATCGGGATGAAGAGGGTGAAACACAATGGACGATCAATGTGAGTTCAATTCAGTTTTTTTTCAGTATGGGATCTCAGACCCAGTACGCAAACAAGCGATAGGGGCTGGGCCGACGTCGGCCGTAATGGGCCCGCGCACTGTCGTGCGAGGGCTCACTGCGGCCGATTTTAGCCCGATATCCTTTTCCGTTCTGTTGAGTCCCTTTCGATATTATGAATTAACATGATAAGAAATAAAACACAGTGTTATGCGGGTTGTAGTTAAAATTGCCAAGACTCCTAACTTTAGAAAGATCGGTCTACTTTACAGTTGAAAGTTGGTTGAATACAAATTGAAATAACTCTATTTTCAGGATCTGTACCACCACCCAAACCAGCTTCCACCAGCGCCTCAGGAACAATTGCCCACACACCGCCCCCTCCAACAACGACGACAATAACCACTACCATTACGACAAAAACAACTACAGCAACAGCAACTAAACCAAGAACTACACCGAAATCGACGACAGCAGCACAGCCAACAACTTCAACCACCGCTTCTACAACCACAGCAGTCGTCACAACAGAAGATACAGCTGAACCAACAACTGTCCGGCCAGCCACGACCCCAGTACTGAGTGCAACGCCAGAGTACAGGAAGCCTGTGGATGGTTGGTTGCACTTTGCTTAACGTCCCGACAGCAAAGCAGACTTTCTCAGAAAGTTTCCCTTTACTGCAAGTGATTTCTGGTGAAAGTAATTATAACCACTTAGGTGGATTGAATTTAGTTCGTTCGGTCGTTCGTTGGTTCGTTCTTTCGTTTGTTCACCAGGGGACTCACGGTGGAATAATAATACACGTTCTATACTACTACTACTAGTACTAATTATTATTACTACTAGTCATTAGTATTATTGTCTACCGTATTTAAAAAATACGGTAGACTTTGAAATCGGGTTGGCCCGAGCGCATTCCGGAGCTTGCACATGACGTTTGTGGCGTGCCGCTCAGAAATTCTGGCAAAGAAGTAACAAGATAAAAATGATGTCATGTCTAGCTACGTAAACCTTGTTAGAGAACGTCTTTTTGGCGCCAAAGCGCCGCGTGTGTGTGTGTGTGTGTGTGTGTGTGTGTGTGTGTGTGTGTGTGTGTGTGTGTGTGTGTGTGTGTGTGTGTGTGTGTGTGTGTGTGTGAGGATATGACAGCGACTAGAGCCCGCGTTTGAGGACGGACAAGCTTGAAATTTTAGGATATTGTCCCTAACAGAATAATCTCGGGACCTTTTTTTCGACGTTTTGATTAAGATGCTCATTGGCGAGAAAATGACCGTTTCACAAAAACCGGTTGATCCACACTGGAGTCCGTATTTTTTCTTATTTTTACTAGATATTTTGCGTATCGCTAGATAAAAGGGACATAATGAACGAGTTCGTTAACCAGCATTTTACCTTTAGAACGTTTTGAGTGATAATTAGATATGTTTGGGAAATATATATTTTCACGTTTAGGGGATTAATTTAACGCATTATATGGGTTAATCTTAAAACAAATGAATTTTTTTTTACGAATAAAACAATCGTCTCATTAATATTCGCATGATTTTTCGTATAGGGTATTTACATCCTTACTACAGTTTGTCTCGGCTGTCGGGTACGATTAGGTCAATTGTGTATGCCCTAGGTGTGAAAATCAGACAGTTATCTGCACAACTTTTTTGGAGTCATTTGTAAAACAGCTAACATAACTTTAATTTTTCTTTTACGAAAAAAGATATCTTATCATTAATACTCGCATGATTTTTCATAAACAGTGTTTGCCTAAGCCGGCTGTTTGTACCGGCCCTGGGGTAGGATTAGGTCAAATTGTGACCTGTAAGCCCTAGGCGTGAAAACCAGCAAGAAAATTGCAAATTTGATCCTCTGATACGTCAAATGTTAGTACTGCGATGAGTGACGTATAAAATCGAGTCGTAACTATGAACACGTCCCAGGGTCACCCTGGTCAGCCCCCCAGGGTGGGTTTTCCCCTCTATTCTGGGGCATGTGTTTCTGTCTACCCTTGGTCCATTCACCTGTATTTTCCTTTTTTATACTCTCCCTACTGTCTGTGCTGCCTGTACTCTTGATATTGGATGTGTGTTGCTAAATGGTCTTAGGCCTCATGTCGTAGGTTTATTTAACGTATTAGACCGGCTGGCGACATACATTCAATATTCTGTTTATTTTTTTTTTTTTCACAAGCAGTGCAGGCACGTCCTGAGAAAGTCTTGTTGCTGTCGGGACGTTAAGAAATGTACAATCAGTAACTATGAACACGACGTCGTGGAACAAATGATGCCGCTGACGTGATGCTTGAAGTGACATCATTTCGCTGCTCGTGCTGTCATTCGGCTTCCTCAGAATAGCTATGCTATGCCAGACCACAGAGCTTACGAATGGCGGGAATCGCCGTGTGTCCGTCTTTATTTCTGTGTGCCAGTGTGTGTAAATTAGAGGGTGGGTAAGAGTAGAAGGAGATGGATTCCTGTCGCCACACGAGCCCACAGAGCGTACTAATGGCGGGAAGCGCCGTGTGTCCGTCTTTATTTGTGTGCGCCGATGTGTGAGTTGATCAGAGGTTGACTTAGAGAGAGAGAGGAAAATGGATCAGCATAATAAGCCTAAAAATAATTATGAACAACTCTGAATGTTCCTAAAAGATAAACGCATCTCAGCTCCAAACAATACGGTAGACTTTCAGATGAAATCCTCATCTAATGTTGTTGTTGTTATTATTATTGTTATTAATACTATTATTATTATCATGATATCGTTATTATTATTATTATTACTACCGTTGTTATTATTATTATAGTTATTTTTATTATCATCATTATTAGTATTATTATCATTATTATTATCATTGTTATTGTTATTATTATTATCGTTATTATTATTATTAAAAACTTTTGCAGGAGTGCAGATCACAGAATGTCCAGACGGCAACTATGTCCAGTCGCAGGCCAACGGCAACATCACTCTCACATGTGAGGGCCTGGACGCTAGCGACGGCGTGGACTGGTTCATCTACCGAATGGACGGCTCATCCTCCAAAGTGTGGTTCTCTGGGATGTGCTCCGCAATTTCCGGGGGCCACCCATTTTCCTGCGCCAGCGACCAAGACGGACTCCGCGTGTCCCTGTCAAGACCTGATCCCGGGGACAAAAGTATCTTGATTATTTCCACCCCGACGGCCGACCTCAGCGGGTACACGGTGCGATGTTCCATGGCGCCTCCCATGAGCCCACTCCAGTCGTCGTGTATTCTTCACCTGTCAGGTAAGCTAAGTTATCCCACGGTCGGCGGAATTTCCTTTATCTTTACATGTGTCTTTTCTGCATGGCAATCACTTGAGAAAAGTTTGTGTCTTCTGTTTGTCAGATGACGTTAACATGTCTTTGCCTTGTTTTGCGACAATGTCCTATATTCCTGGATTTTACGACCATGTGGTCTGTTGAGCCCTACACTCAAACCACGGCCCTACTGGATGTAAATTCATAAACAGCGCGTAGCGGAAATCGCGGATAAAGAATTGTTGACGTCACAGTGGAACTGTTACTCAATAAAGAATTATTGGGGTCACAACTGCGAAATTTCGTGTTAGGGAGGCCCTTCCAGGATTATTATGAAGCAGGAAACCAAAGGAAGAAAAACGCTTGCGTATGTTCTGTCGAGTAAATCCAGCTGTTAAACTGATTAAACATGAAACGGGGATCACACAACAGTGGGATAAATACGTTAACTCATTCAAATCCGAGACGCCACAGCAAGACATGGATCGAACGTGATAGTTCAAGGGTTGTGCCAGAAAAAATAGGCGCCCATAGGCACCAAGCTATTCTGGCACAACCCTTGAACTATCACGCTCGATCTGTTTCCAGAAGTGTAGTACAGTCTTCAGGGGGCAACTTCAAAATTTGCGGATTTCGGATTTCCTGGAGCAGAATGTGTTAAACCGTGGCTGGTCATGCTTTACGAGTCTCGACTTGCTTTTTGACACACAGTTCTGGCTCCTCGGCAGGGCCTCGGAGCCAGAACGTGTGTGTGAAAAGCAAGTCTCGGCCCGTCAATTACCACCACTCATGGTTTAACCCATTACATCCTGAGGCTGATTAAAAAAAATTGCTTATTGTCCTATGAAGCCTATATTACAGATTAGGAAACAGTTTTAGTTCAAGGGTGCCTCAGGCGCCAAGCTGTTCTGGCACCACCCTGAACTATCGTAGTCACATTAATTTCAAGCAGTAGTGTATCAGAATGAAAATGTTCAAGATATACTTCCTGTCAGTTATGAACTCCCTTGTGCACGCAGTGTTGTTTACAGTAATGATAGCTGCTTGAACAAAGTGGTTAAAACTCTGCTGTTCTAATGACCATCCGTGGTCAGCAGGTCAAACTGATAGTCCCACACTGCAGTGTACCACCACTCCTTTTCCCATGCAGCAGCACGCTTGTGGAATTCCATTCCATTCAATGTCCCATCAGCTGCCTCCCGCCCACAGCCTTCAAATCCGTCATTGAAGGCTGGTTTAGTGTAGAGACCTGTAAAGAAACTCAGATCCCCCTTTCCTGCTTCCCCCTTTTATTTATTTATTTATTTATTTATATTTATTATTATTTATTTTTCTTTTTCTTTTTTAATTTAATTATATATATATATTTTTCAGTGTTGACCATTTATTGCACAGTCAACGATGAAAGTCAGTCTCCAGTGGTTATATAAAACCCGGCACACTAGTGCTCACGCTTCGTTTAACTCATTCGAGACTGTCGAATGACTTAAATGCCAGTTGGCCGGTGACTGGATCACTATTATATTACTGCAGTGCTCAGCAAGCTTGCTTTCTTTTTTTTTTTTTTTTTTTTTTTTTTTTTTTATATAGCTGCACAGTTCAGTGTACGCTGCAATAGAGTGCGATTTTGTAAATTTTCATTTCTTTATTTCAGTATTATGATTTTGATAATGTTTCAGCACCATGATGTACACAATCCGGACCACAGAGGTGACTGCCAAGCGTGGAAAATTAATTGTAAAGAAATCCCAACATAGAAAGAAACACGCTTTAAAAGAAAATTACAACGCAATTTCTTAAATTTTCAAAATGCACAGGAATACAACGCACTACTCTCATTCTAATCTTGTAGGTTGATTCATTTTTTCACGGCTTTAACCCGACAATCAACAAAATTGTGTCGTAATTGTCCTTTATTCCATAAAGCCCTGACATGCTACGACAGGATCTGGCTCGACCATGATAGTTCAAGGGTGGTGACGGAATAGCTTGGCGCCTGCAGGCGCCAAGCTATTCTGACACCACCCTTGAACTGTCACGGTCGATCTGTCTCCAGAACTGTGATGTCGACCGCAAAGGACATCTACACAACTTGATAATTTCACCCTTAGAATGTAATTAGTTATAGGCGTGTTTTTGTCTTTGTTGAGATTTTGGTTTGCATGAGGTACACATCATACAGACAAGTGATTCGCTCGAGCTAAGGAATGTTTAAAAGCATGACAGAAAGCCATTGTCTTCATGCGCCGTGCCCAGAAATAACAGGACAATTCAGAATAAAAATACACCGCTTTTGACCCATGTAGCCGCGCGGTCGCATTTTGGAGGTGTCACCTAACGACTCTGTACAGGGTGCAGGAGTTGGATCGACAATGATACTTCAAGGGTAGTGCCAGACTGGCTTGGCGCCATCAGGCGCCAAGCCAGTCTGGCACAACCCTTTGAATTATCATGGTCTACCCATCTCCTTCTGTAGTGCATCGGGACTAAATCGGTTTAGAAGGCGTTGTCCTGAAATAAAAGAATAGATCAACATTGCACGTATTCGGATGAAAAACGTGGATTGAAAGCCTGGACAAACATGCGATATCGTATGTTTGTCCGGGCTTGTAATCCACTGTCAAAAGACGTGCAGTTAATTGTGACCTGTTTCTGATTAACGGCAATCGTCTATTTTGTGCATTCGTTTCTACAGATTATCATGGCAAAGTGTACCCTTACTAGCAGAAAGGCATTAAATATAATGTGAAATCATCCTGGTGCATGTGTCTTTTCATGTTCCTTTGAATTCTTATGTATACTATAATATTAATTGTATTACGAGTTAGGCTTTGCCGGTGTTTCTTGTCGCCTCGAGGGTCCGGTCAGGGGGTCAATGTCAGGGTAAGAGTCGAAGGCTTTAGCCCTCTACTCTTACCTGCGATATTGACCCACCTGACAGGACCCTCGAGGCGACAAGAACCACTGGCAAAGCCTAACTCGTAATACGATTTTGTCTTCAACTGTAAAAAGTATGAGCATCAAGTATTCCCTTGTAAGGACCCCACACTTAAAAGTGTGACGTAGAGGTTCAGGGGACGTAAAGCTCCATACTTCTGACTATCAAAAGAAACCAGAAAAAGAAAGTGCAAAGAGGCTGAAAGAAGACAAACAGTTTGTCTTCTTTCAGTCTCTTCAGTTACACTTTTTCTCGTTGGCCTGGTTCTATTCGATTTTTTTCCCTGGTCGCTCGTTCTCAAGGCAATCCCCTTGTCACACGTTACCATGGTAACGTGATAAGTAGACTCTCTTATTACATGTTATGATGACAACGTTACACACTGAGCAAAGCGTCCTCCCCCAAATAAATCTTTGGCCAATCACATTTCTCGGTACAAACACAATCTTCATTCAGTCAGACCTCCAAACACGAATATGTCAATGAATAATAAATTAGGGGGCTACGCAACAAACAGAACTATATGTAGGTGTTCTGTGATACCGCTTGTACCAGTTTCATACAAAATATAATTTGATAAGTTAGATAATATTACCACAGGAAAATTCAACTGTAGCGAAGGCCCTGACGTACTGCCCGTATTCGAAACGGCGAACAAACAAAAAGCTGGATAAATAAAAACTGAGGGGGTTACGCAACAAAATAACTATATACACGCGTTGACCAGACCCTCGAGGCGACAAGAACCACTGGCAAAGCCTAACTCGTAATACAACTAATAATATTGCTCATTTTGCCTGATTCGCTAACAGCAAAAATGATAAAACTGATGCCGGACTTGACCAGTCTGATGTCACTTGACCTCCTACCCTTGACCTTTATCTTTATAAAGCAAAAGCAGACTTTTGAAATGGATGCAATTGATATATATATAATATATATATATATATATATATATATATATATATATATATATATATATATATATATATATATATATATATATATATATATATATGATATAGATTTTTTTTTTTCTTCTTTCAGGTAACTTTGTTTACTTTCGTATGACATCTGACAGAGTGGTTTACCTCTGTAAAGGGCAAAGAGGGAGGGGTCGATAAATATGAGCAAATTCTGATGTACGTTGTGTCCGTGCAGGATTTCGCAGGTAATAACAACAAAATATGTAATTATTGCAAACACAACACACTAGCTCATTTGAGTGACGTTTTGGAAAGGTTACGGCCACAATAGATCAGACAAATAATACGAATTCGTAATTCACATGGGCTAACAGGCCCGCTTTGCCATTCATTTTTCGAGATTTGTCATTTCCTGTATGTATTTGTCACTAAGCAGGGGGGAGTATACCGACGAGCAAAAGAAATGGGACATCATTTGAGTCTTCGGAAACACTTCAATGTTTCCGATGACTCGAATGATGTCGAATTTGTTTTGCTCGTCAGTATATATGCTTGGACACAGGGAGAGTAGGGGACAGAGGGAGGGAGCGAGGAAACCAGCTAATGGACGTGTTTGACATTGTAATAACTGACAAACCCATATCAATGTTAGATTAATAACGGTGAAGGTGACAATTTGCACTCTCTCACTCCCTCGAGCAATGAGACTGTTTGCGCCCGGCTCTGCTAGACACTCCCATGACTAACTGATAACTCCATCTCAGTTTTCTCTGTCAACAGTTGTTTGTTCCTGTGTGTGCATCGCGTGTGCGCTTGGTTGTGCATCCACGGGTATTTGCGCGTTCGTGCACATGTGTGTTTGCTTGAAAAACAACATTACGATTCTCCTCGCTGTTTCTGTCATGTGAAGGAGAGTAAATCCATTTTTGCAAAAAAGCGAGATTTTACAATAAAAAATCTCGCTTTTGACAAAATTGAACCTACTTTCTTTTGCCTTCTTAGGTTCTTTTCTCAATTGTCGAGTGCTAAAGAGGGACCTTTTACCATGACAGTTTAGTTCTCATTTAGATGCAGACCAGTGTACATTGAAGACCTAACGGGTGACTGCCAAGCATGTAAAATGTAAAAAAAAAAAAAAAAAAATAGAAAGGTGCTTAGATCAGACAATTACAACACAATTTATCATATTTTCGGGTAACAGCACCTTTTCAAAATAGACATCAGACAAAAGTACACGTATTGTATTTTTGTCTGTATGTATCTGGGTAATTTAATAACCTGTGCTCTACCTGTCTTGTCTAAGCGTGTCTGTGTTTTTGTTTTGTAGACCCGACCAACACAAGTAAGCACCCCCCCCCCCCCCCCACCTCGCCTGGCTGCTGAATGAGAGATGTAGTGATGTTTCGTTTGTGACGGTACGACTCTCAACAACGAACAAGAGCGAAGTCACCAGCTTGTACCATAATCATATATACAACACTCCAAACATCTCTAAGAGGCATAGATCCTCATGAGCCCGGAGGGCTTATGAGGATCTATGTATTTTGGAGATGTTTGGAGTGTTTTTGTGGTCTTATGGTACAAGCTGATTTCCCTCGCGTTTGTTGTCCGTCAGTACGGCTATTAAATGATAAAGGAAGAAGTATCTCGGCATCAATTTCACTTGTAGCGTCAACTGATAGAAAAGATGTTGGCTGTGAAAATTCAAGTGTAATATATGCACAGTCTGCTAATAAGAAGCTCGGATAAAACACAAGTCGGATATAACGACACTTTTCAATAGTGTCGAATCATACACAACGTCGGATTTAACAAATGTATTCTTTAGCAACACTGTCCAGAGGTTCCAACAGCACTCTTGCTATGCAAGTTGCTTTTCTTACGGAAAAAACTTTGGATATAACAAAAAGAAAGTTGAGTCCCCTGACGATTTGTTATGTGCAAAGTTTATTGTGCAGTCTACGTCGCTTACATCAAGGTTGGATACAACACAAGTCGGAAATAACAACACATGTCCAGAGATTCCGACAGCAGTCTTAAGCTGCGTTTCCATAAGCACGAATCCGATAGAATACGATGCGAACCCGATGCGATGATGCAATTTTCCTTCAAAAACTGCGTCATTTTCGTTCGAAGCCGGATGTGAATTGGTTTATCGCATCGGACGTATGGAAACACACAAACGTGAAAAGGACTTGCACGATTTGTTTCTGTTTCGGACCCGCTTAGGATTCGGATCGGTTTCGTATAGGATTCGTGCTTATGGGTAGCCGCCGTCACTATGCACATTACTTAGCTTATAACAACCTTCGGATGAAACAACAAGAAGAAAACTTGAATTTCCTTGGGATTTCTCATATCCGAAGGCGGTTTACTGTGCTTCGTTAACACATTCTGCCCCAGGACCGAAATCCCCAAATTGTGAAGTGGACCTCTGAAGGACTGTATTACCGTTTTTCTCACAGTTCGAGCATAGTTAAAAGTATAGGGCTTATAGTCTTTTGTCCATGCGAAGGTGATTTCAAAGACGGGGCACCAAAAAGAGGCCTGTACACATTTTGACCGCAGCTGGGTTCGAACCCACGACCTTTTGGACGAGAGTCGAACGCTCTATCACCGAGCCACCCAGCTCCCCAAGATAGTTCAAGGGTGATGCCAGAATAGCTTGGCGCCTATGGGCGCCAAGCTATTCTGGAACCACCCTTGAACTATCACGCTCGATCCATGTCTTGCTGTGTCAGGGCTGAATGAGTTAATACCACGGTCCGATATAGCAACAGTTGGATATAAGTTACAACATTTTTTCCACGCGGTTCCGACAGCACTCTGTGTAAATTACGTTTCTAATAACAACATTCGGATTATAAAAAAAAAAAACAACAAGAAGAAGAAAGTTGGATCCCCTAGCGATTTGTTATATCCAAAATTAACCTGAGAAAGAACAGGGTAGACTGAAAAACAACCACCCAGAAACGAGTGGGTTATTGTTTCATATAGTCATGACTAAAACTGGCTTATCTCAATGTTTCTTTCATGTCAAAGCCAACTGCTGCGACGCAGTACACTTCGCTGATAACAAGGGTGGCTATAACGAAAGCTGGGTGTAACAAACTCCATTTTGGAGGTCTCGACTGAGGTTTTATACGTAAAACACTCGGCTCAAAAACAAACCGGATATTGCAACAACAAATATGGGTCCACTGGCGCTTTTAATCAGTCCATTTTTGTGAAAAGCGGTATTTTTTTTTATATTACTTTACAATGAAAATCTCGCTTTTCATGACAATGTACTTGCTGCCTTTTGCATGGTCAGGCAGATACGTCCTTTAGTCATGGCTGCATAAACTATCTGCCTACGCATATAATTTGAGTGGATTTGTTTTGTGTGGTAATGGTTTACCTTCAGCGGTTTAAAACACTTAAACCATTCAGCCCCGACGCCCTACAGCAGGAGATGGGTCGACCATGATAATTTAAGGGTAGTGTCAGATTAGCTTCCCGCTTTTGCTTAAAAGTAAAAAAAAAAAAAAAATATATATATATATATATATATATATATATATATATATATATAATATATATATATATATATATATATATATATATATATATATATATATATATATATATATATATATATATATATATATATATACTGTTGAAGGTAAACCATTACCATACAAAACAAATCCACTCAATTTATATGCGTAGGCAGATAGTTTATGCAGCCATGACTAAAGGACGTATCTGCCTTACCATGCAAAAGGCAGCAAGTACATTGTCATGAAAAGCGATATTTTCATTGTAATATATTAAAAATACCGCTTTAAAAAAATGGACTGATTGACTACCTTTGCTCTCACAGCGCAGATATCTTGGTTTGACATAAGTCCATTTTTGTGAAAGCGAGATTTTCATTGTAACGCAGTGAAAATCTCGGTTTTCACAAAAATGGAATTGCTGAATTTTGCTTTTCACGGGGTAGATTTCTTTAGCTTCCAAGTCCACATAGGGGAAACACATTAACCACACATTAACCACGACAGCTTAATGTTCTTCCTGGCTTAATGAACTGAAGGGGAGGCATTGCAGCAGAAAACAATTAACCCCTTCCCTGCCACAATACATACCCTGTACGTGCATTTTGTTTCTGAAATCTTGGTTCATCCAGCCAACACCGTCCAAGAAACACGGATACAAATTGGTCTCAGCAAGAAGCATAGATCCTCATGAGCCCCCGACTCCTGGGGAAACATGAGGATCTATGTCTCTTGCAGTTGAATAATGTTCACTTTCGTCCTCGGCAGATAAGGGGTTAAAAAAACGAAAAACCTCGTACTTTCTCCTAAGCGTCTATTTACGTGAATTCTCAGTGAACTGAGGCAAATACGCTGTTTATGTTGCCCGAGTCAAGACTCCTTAGTTTTTAGTGTTTAACTCAATCGAGACGGCTTATGCCGCGTATCTGGAGACGGCACGCCTCGAATGAGTTAACGCCGAGCAGACGACTCAGGCCAGACTCAAGATGCAGAATTATCAAATAATTATGGTCACGAATGCCAGCTGGACCTGGCAATCAAAGGACCAAAAGGGAGGACACATTTATATCTGTCTATTATCCAAAGCAGAATAATTCGCCTAGCCACCCCTCCCCGATTGTTTGCCACTCAACTAAGTTATGTTGTACGGCTCACTCCCAATCTCTCTTTGTGTGTATCAGAATCCTAAATTTTAACCAACTCAAGCTGAATGAACAAGTGGCATAGATTCTCATGAGCCCCTGCAAGGCAGAGGCTCATGAGAATCCATGCCACTTTGCAAGCATGAATTGAGCTCATTCGGAGTAGGTTTACCGGGGTTGAGGCTAAAGTTGTATCAAAGACGCCGAAAGATTTCTACAGATCCCAGCAACAATACGACCGAGTTACATAGTCAGAATGAGGAGCGTTTTGTTCTACGGGATTTTTCTCGCCCTTTTTCACGGTTTGAAAGGTAAGTTATTTTGCTGTTGTTGTTTTAGTTTTCACGTTTTGTTTATAAATGAAATGCTTCAGCTTTTTAGGTTTATCTAAGTTATCTGTAGGTGGCTCAAGAAATAATTACGTTTCTGATAATTTTGAAGAATTAAAAAAAATTGCAGTACACAGTTGTGTTTATCAGGTTACGATTAGAGAATGAGGGGTATTGCTTTCTCTGCATTTTCCTAGGATCTTTTTTTCGTTCCTTTGGTAGTAAAATAAAATGGACTGATATTCGAAGAGTTCCGAACGACAGCGACTTATTGTTAATCGGGAGAATAGTTACTCTGGTCTCAGTTTCCGGATAACCACATACAAATAGATATTTTAATTTTTAATCATGAAGTGTGTACATTTTCAAATGACAAAAACAAAACCACTAGCAGTCGTAAAGTAAAAATGCAGTTCCCACAAATACACAGACGGGGTGAGGCGACAGACGTCCTTTTTGTTTTTTAGGGGTGTCGGGGTAGGGGTGGGGGGTGGGGGGGGGGGGTGCGGTGGGGGGATAGACACAGTCATAAGGTTTTGTGAAGAAAACCTCAACAACAACATCAAAAACCGCCTAGTAAGGAAGAAGGCAACACAATTACGATTCCAAAGGACAATTGTGTTCTAATTGTTTATAACTGTCCTTTCTAAGCATTTTTATCGTTTGTTTGTTTGTGTGTGTGTGTGTGTATGTATGCGTGCGTGCGTGCGTGCATGCGTGCGTGCGTGTGTGTGTGTGTGCGCGCGCGCTTTTATATTTTATTAAAAAAAACACACCAATTTTATTGTCACGCGAGGGACAACATGGGCTGCCTTCTTTGGAGAAAACGCTTCGCAGCAGTGCAGCAGCACCCGACTTACCTAGCTTTAAATTTGGATAAACATTATATGACCAATTTTCTTTGGATTTTACACTAACATTTTCAGTCTGGCTTTTATATCTACTTTCCTGATTTGTGTGCTGGTCTGTGGTTTTTGACCTTACGGCTTAACACATTCTGCTCCAGGACCGAAATTCGCAAATTTTGCAGTTGCCCCCTGAAGACTGTATTACACTTCTGGAAACAGATCGAGCGTGATATGGGCGCCAAGCTATTCTGGCACAACCCTTGAACTATCACGCTCGATCCATGTCTTGCCGTGGCGTGTCGGAGTTGAATGAGTTAAAGCCGTAAGGTCAACATCACAGACACAACCACATTTTTTTGCTTCCATTACTAAAATCCATTTCCAAAAGCAAACACGAATACCTACCTCTACCCCTTCCCAGCCACTCTACGTACATCATTTTTTGTGTCTGAAATCTTGGTACATTCAATGACCAAAATCCAACACCGTCCAAGAAACATGGATACAAATTGGTCTCAGCAAGAGGCATAGATCCTCATGAGTCCCCGCATTCGCGGGGGCTCATGAGGATCTATGTCTCTTGCAGTTGCATCGTGTTCACTTTTTCTCGGCGGTCAAGGGGTTAATCGTACGTCGTGGGTAGAACTAGCACCGTACAATCGATGTGGCAGCGTGTATTTAAATTGTGCAATTTCTACCCGCGACGTACTAGTGCTACCATAATTGTGCGGCGTGGATAGAAATCACACTATAAAATCAATGTGACGCACTCTTTGTAAACTCTGTGGTGCAATTTCTACCTGCAGTGTACGGACAAAATACGTACATTTACACCTTTGTCACTAAAAAAGGAATATTTTTGAGTACATAGGTATGAACAGTCATAAGACACTAAAGGCATTCAAATACTTTCGGTAAAGAAAATTGTACAAATGACAAAGTTACGAGGGAAAGTAGTCTGGGTATGATTTTATCTAAGATGTGTGAGGAGAGTTAAAGCGTTGTATAAAACATTAATATACAAGACTTTCTAATTTCGCAGGTGTGCAGATCACCGAATGCCCAGACGGCAACTATGTCCAGTCGCACGCCAACCGCACCATCACCCTCACGTGTGAGGAGCTGGACGCCAGCGACAACGTGGACTGGTTCATCTACCACTTAGAAGGCTCGTCCTCCAAAATCTGGTACACGGGGATGTGCTATGCTGTATCCGGCTGTGCCAAAGACCAAAACGGACTCAACGTGTCCCTGGCTAGACCTTACCCCGGGGACAAAAGCATCTTAATCATTTCTACCCCGCCGGCCGCCTTGAACGGATACACGGTGCGGTGTTCCATGACACCCCCTATAAGCCCACTCCAGTCTTCCTGTATTCTTTACCTGTCAGGTAAGCTGATTTATGTCAAGTATAAACCCATCTTTAACCCCTTCCCCCGCCGTGAGATGGCCTTAGTTGCCAGCTCGGCGTTAAACCCAAATAATTAACTAACCCTTCCCAACCACTATACGTACACTGTACGCACATTTTGGTTGCTGAAATCTTGGTTCATTCAACGACAAAAAGTCAACACCGTCCAAGAAACATGGATGCAAATTGGTCTCAGCAAGAAGCATAGATCCTCATGAGCCCCCGCAGTCGCGGAGGTTCATGAGGATCTATGTCTATTGCAGTTGGATTGTTTCCCCTAGGCAGAGAAGGGGTTGATCACGAACTCCGCTCCTGAAACCACAATAAACACTGGCCGACATTCGCCTATAAATACAGATCTGAATGGGACCCAAAATAGACATAAAGAACACAGGACTGACAAGAGACATAAATCCTCATGAGCCCTCGCGACTGCGGGGGCTCATGAGGGTTTATGTCTCTTGCAGCTGGGCGGCGTTCTCCTTGCCCCGGCAGTTAAGGGGTTAGGCACCATGGATTAACGATCTCAGTCCTGACTCCAACATGTGATTGTAGCTAGAAGTGGCCAAGCCTCCAATCTGCAGAAAGATCTATAATCGTTATTTGTTTTCAGGAGCCACGCCACCGCCAAAAACAGCGCCCACCAGCGCCTCAGGAACAGCTGACTATACAACGATCCCTCCAACAACAACTACTACAGCTACGACACCAACAATTACGACGACAGCCACTACCACACCAACAACTACTACAACTACACCAACTACTACCACTACTACTTCTACACCAACTACAACTACACAAACAACTTCTAAAACTTCACCAACAACTACTACAACACCACCAACTACCACAACTACACCAATAACTACACCGACAACAACAACCACCCCAACGCCAGCAACTTCAACCACCGCACCCACGACCACAGAAATCCCAACGTCAGAAGATACAACTCCAACTCCAACTCGAGGAAGCATCACCAAAAATGACACACTTCCTGCGTCTGGTTCAACCCAGACAACGACAGAAACTCAGCAGACGACCTTTGAGACGCCGAGCACAAACCAAGTTCAGCCAGACTCAGTCCCAACAATTTCATCCGCTTTTACCTATCTTCAATCCACGAGTGATTCTAGTGTGCCCACAGAACCACAAACAACTGTCGTCTCAACGATTTCCCACAATACAGGGACCCAAAGCAACGTCTCCGACCTCCAGACGTCCACGATTTCAGAAGCAGGGGAGAGAACTACAAGCTCCGTTGATGGAGTGATCTCCAGTACGAAAGCAGGGCGTCTCGGTGACGCGGCGGATGACCTACCAATTGGTGCCATCATTGGTGGGGTGGCTGCGGCGGTGTTTTTGACAGCTATCTTGGTGGTCATGTGTTGCTGGGTCAGGAGAGGTAACTGAACCCGTTCGCTGATAAGGAAAATTGAACACTACCCAATTGCAAGAGGTATAGATTCTCATGAGCCCCCGCAGTTGCGGGGGCTCAGGAGGATCTATGCCTCTTGCTCAAACCACTTTGTATCCACTTTCCTTTGGCGGCGGGGGATCTTTGACGCTGTATGTACACAGATTTTATAACATAGTCCGCGTCCAATGACAGTGAAAGGCGTGGCGGTAGGGTGGGGCGGGGGGGGGGGGGGGGGGGGGGAAGGGTGAGGGGGGGGGGGTGCGGCTAGGGGTGGGGTGGGTGTCGGCGGATGAGGTAATTACTGATTGTGGTGGTGTAGCTGATTGTGATAGTACAGTGTAAGAACTACTCGTCGTGGCTGACATAAGTCAAACTGAAAAGTTAATTTAGGACACGTTTGTGAACTGACACATTTTACGTGTAAAAAACTGTATACGTACATTATTTTTACAGGTACATTTATCACTTCACAAGCTTAACAAAGCAACCTTGTGCGACTTCTGTTTGCTATACGGGGAGCTGGGAAGCTCAGGTGGTAGAGCGTTCGTCTCTCGTTCGAACGGTGGTGGGTTTGAGCCCAGACAGGATAAAAATTATTGAGACCTTTTTTCGGTGCCCCATCATTGAAATCGCATTCGCTGTGGACACAAGACGTTAAACCCTAAATCGTTATTTTTTGAGTGTGGTTTACTGTGCTATTGTTTTCTCATTTTTAAATTTTTCGGTCGTTTACATCTTTTCTGACTTCTGATTTTACTGAGTTTGTGTTTTGCTCTGTTTTTCTAGGGAGAGTGAAGAAAAGCAGTTTCCGCAAAATGAAGTATGAAAGTCACAAAGGACACGTCCAGGCAGTTTCAGGCATGAACATTTTTTTTTCATTGTGATGTGCTTATATGTTAAGCAGTATCGACTACAGTAGCGTAGGAACCCATGCAGAAAGGTGGGGAGGTCGGAGGCTAGGGCATCTGGACGGGTACGAATACTTAAAGGCCACACCTCCTAGGATTCAGAATACATATTTTTATTGTACAGTCAATCAGTTCGTCACGTGAGTACATGTTCGTAAAAGGCGGAATAGGATTGCAACGTCGTTTCAGGAAGAGGTGTAGATCCTCACGAGCCCCCGCAACTGCGGGGGCTCATGAGGATCTACACCTCTTGCAGTTGGGTGTTGTTCAGTTTTCTCAAGGGGTTAACCGTTTGTCTGCGTGCGCCTTCACTGGATTAAGTTTGTGATGCCAATTTTCTGACTTTCAGACCTATACTACGCGGGTCTGCAAAATCACTGGGACACGAAAGTCTATATTCCTAACTACTCACTGCCGGAGATCGCATACACAGGTAAGGATACTAACTACCTTAATTGCTTAACTCATTCAGCCCAGCCACACCACAGGAAGACATGGATCGAGCAAGATAGTTTAAGGATGCTGCCAGAATAGCTTGGCAAGCTATTCTGGCACCATCTTTGAACTATCATTTTCGATCTGTCTCTAGAATTGTAATACAGTCCTTGAGAGGGCAGCTTCAAAATTTGGGGATTTCGGTACTGGGCGGTAGAATGTGTCAATTCCTTTTTCATGCTTGAAGTACCTGATCTCCATTGCTGTGGAGAAAGCGTAAGTTAGAGAAGACTCCTGAAGTTATCGGTAAACGTCCAAACAATTGACGGCAAAAGAGAACGAAAAACCTAGTATGCGCTGTACAGGACGCTGACTACTACATAGCCCACCAGGCTACAACATTATGACAATTATGAGCGAAAAAACCTCCCATCTCCCGTCTCTACTCCCTCCCCCCTCCCCCATCCCCCCTCGCCGGCCATACCCACGCAGTCCTATGCCCCCCCCCCCCCCCCCATGGGGGCCTGACGGACGAGTGGTGCTTTGATTACATGCAAATCTGCTGCGCCATCGGGTGCACGCCACGTGGCGCAGCGGATTTGCTTTATTCAAAGCACCACTCGTCAGGCCCCTGTGCCTCCCCCCAGTGCGAAAGCACCGCAAGGTGGAAGCACTTTCCCTGTCGAGTTATTCATTTCATTCGAAGTCGTAAAGAAGTTAAAACAATTACCGCTAGGGTTCATATACACGGAAGAAAGGTTGAAATGTGTTGATCAAATCTATTCAGGTGAAATGAACCAAAATAAACACTGTGATTGTGATTGTTTTCTTCATTTTCACACCAAGATGGATCTATGATGGATACGTCGTGTTGTGTGTGTGCCGTGTGTGTGTGTGTGTGTGTGTGTGTGTGTGTGTGTGTGTGTGTGTGTGTGTGTGTGTGTGTGTGTTTTCTCTCAATAGTTTTTGTCAACGAGTTTCAACTTTTCTTTAATAAAACGTTTTGAGGAAACTACAGCTTCACTTCAAACATTGAAACTTCTGGTTTAACCATTTTAGCCCCAAGGTCCCATTTCTCAAATTTTGCAGGTGTTGCCTAACGACTGTACCAATTGCAGGAGATTGATTGACCATGATAATTCAAGGGTAGTGCCAGATTAGCTTGGCGCCTTCAGGCGCCAAGCTAATCTGGCACTACCCTTGAATTATCATGGTCAGTCAATCTCCTGCTGTAGAGACTCGGGGCGAAATTCGATAAGTGTATACACGCACGACCTCTTAAACTATTATGAAAGTTCACTTCAATGTCGGTCTGTGTGCAGTCGTTTTTTTAACGCGCCATTTCTAATCACTGACAGCGAAGGGGTTAACTGTCCAACAGATAATTATCATCCTTTTGTCTTTATCGCAGAATTTCCCATGGAAGCCACGTCCAATCCTTCGTACGACAACCCAGCGTATGGTTCCACGTTCGAGAGCGGTCTGGAGCCAGCCATGCGGACGTACTCCGTTCCAGTGTAACAGTAAATGAGACGTGCAGGCAGAAGAGAATCTGTGTGATGGTCTTTGGACACACTCTACCCCAAGGGCCAAAATCCCCAGATTTTGATGATGCCCTCTGAAGGACTGTATTACAATTCTAGAGACAGATCGAGCATGATAGTTCAAGGGTGGTGCCAGAATAGCTTGGCGCCTATGCGGGACGCCAAGATATTTTGGCACCACCCTTTGAACTATCATGCCCTCTCCATGTCTCGCTGTGGTGTTTCGGGGCTGAATGAGTTAACGAATAGCCACTCATACATGCTTGTATTGTTTTGTTGGGTGGGTGGGTTGAATGGGGAAGGTGATTTGGGCGGGAGTTTGTTTGCTTGTTTGCTTCCTTTTTTTTTTGGGGGGGGGGGAGGAGGGAGGTGGGTGGCGGGGAGAGGGAGTGCGGGGGAAGGGGGGGGGGGGGGGGGGAGGCGCTGGAACACGTTTTATGCTTGTTCTGTGAGAACCACTGAAAAATGTGAACAACGATCCTATCCCAACCTTCCTCAAAATACATGGATGATTTTTTAAAATATGTTTCGCATTTCATTAACGTTTATAATTTCCTACCTACGTTTTCACAGCATACATCAGGCACTGAATTGAAAAGTGTATTATGTGAAATCCAAACCAAAAAATTGTGGCTGCCAAGCGTGTAAAGTGTAAAACAATACCCAACAGAGAAATTTAAGAACACGCTTAGAAAGGACAAGTACTACACATTATATTTTATGTGCAGATAACATTCAGTTCATTTTAACTAATTTCAATTGAATTGAACTGAACTGAACTGAATTCAGTTGAACTGAATGCAGTTCAGTTCAATTTAGCTCAATTCAATTCAATTTATTTCAGTACAATGCAGTTCAGTTTTAGTTCAATTCAGTTCAATTCAATTCAATTCAATTCAATAAACCTGGTTAAACTCTAAAAGGACAATGCAATGCCGTGGACAGGGGAACAAGAAAAACATAATCATTCAATAAACACTGCTTAATTCTACGATATTCTATTAGCTTTGATTGACCTATTTTTACAATATATCATGTCATGTCCAAAATGCCAGACCAACACACATATAAAGTCATATACTTATCCCTTGCTAACTCGCATAAATCCCTTGCTAACTCATATAAATATATATGCATTTTTTAAAAATTGCGTCGTAGGCCTCATAAATGCTGTACGGTAGAACATGTTGTTGAGTGACGACGGTTAGGAGAGATTACCTGTCATTAAAGATAATCATTTAGCCCATATCATACTGAGGCTAAAAGCTTCAAATGTGTACACTGCTGTATGCAAGCTACATTATAGTACTTACAGATAAGATATAGACCAATGGGTTCAAGTTCAAGGGTGGTGCCAGAATAGCTTGGCGCCTAGAGGCGCCAAGCTATTCTGGCACTACCCTTGAACTATTTTAGTCAAACTTATTTCACCCAGTGGTGTATTCCGAATGATAAGGGTTAGGTGGCTGTAGCTGTGACTGTGGCTGTAGCCACCTAAATGGTGGTCTTTAATGACAGGTGACACTTTGTGCCTTTCAAAACTTCTCTTTAGAGAGCATATGTCTTTTAAGACCACATTTTCTTCCTAAAAAAAAAGGTGGTTACTCAAAAAGTGGTTACTGTCTTGTGTGCACAGTTGACAAGTTTGAAAAATTCAAGCTTAACTTTGTTTATATACCTCTATTGTTTTGTTTTGAGAATGAAGAACGTTTACATAGCATAATTTTAGAAGTTTATGTGTAATTGTGTGCGGTTGTATTTTGTCGACTGAAAATGTTACTCGTAATTAATTTTGTGATAATTTATGGTAATTATGAAACTTATGATAATTCATATATACCAGTGTATATGCATATGAAAGTTCATTATTCATTTCACTCATATGAGTCATTGCATATATTGATTATGCACAACTCCAGTTGCACATGGAACTGATTTTTGTACATCACATTTTGGATAAACTTATGACAAATTATACAAATGCATAAGCATTACATATGTTCTTAACTCATTTCATTCATAATTTTCATTTCACGTTTTAATGATAATCTTCATTTTTGTATATTAATTGTACACATAGCAGAACTTTACACATTATTCTAGAATGACTAGAAATTGCTCATGCTCGGAATACTAGAAACGACTCGCAAGTAGCTTATTGTGCCCGAGGTACGAAACACCCACATTTTGGAGTTATCCTCTGAGAACTGTATTAAAATTCAGGAGACAGATCGATCATGATAGGCGCCAAGCTATTCTGCCACCACCCTTGAACTATCATGGTCGAGCCATATCTTGCTGTGTTGTGTCGCGGGCAGAATGAGTCAAGAATGAGTCATGCTAATGCAATTTATCAAAATATTATGCCAACGGAAAATGACATGATGCAATGCTCCCATGCTTATTTAATGAAATAACAAAAATGTGGTCGGCATACTTGAAGATGTTTTGACTCAATAGTTAATAAAATGTAAGTACGATTATTTCGTAGTTTCTTTAGAGCTTATCAGCATTTGCCGTACTTGCATACATTTGTGTGCCGGTCAGTGATTTTGGACCTTACGGCCGTAGGCCGTAAGGTCCAAAATCACAGACCAGCATATATATATTTCCTGTTTTGAGGTAAACCACTTCATTTGCAAACTGCGCAGAAGAACAAAAGCAACAAAAACTTAGCCTCCTCAGATTAGTCTAAAAACTAAACTTTACGTTTCCGTTCGCAAAATACACGTGTCAAAGCACTTGTTCCATCAGACATCGAAAGCTTCGTGAGCTACTCCTACCGAGGAATGTAGACGGAGATGATTCAAGGGAAAAAAATCCTCATGAGGTCAGCAGAGATGTAACTCAAATTTGTTTTTGTTTCAGTTAGTTATTTGGGTTTAATGCCGAGCAGGCAACTAAGAAAGTTTTGTTTCTGAATACGCGTATTGATAAATGTTGGACATCTTGTCCAAAGTGGGCGTTTCATCGTAACTGATAGCGGAATGACTTCCTCTGTATGATAAACACAGATGTAAATGTTTCAGCAAGAGGCATAGATCATCATGTCCTCGCACATTAATATCACCTTTATATGTCGAGGGTCTGGTCGAAGTGCTTTTTTTTCTTTAAAAAAAAATTCGTAGTGCATATACCTCCTCTGTATGATAAACATAGATATAGATGTTTTCAACAGGAGGCAGAGATCCTCATGAGCCCGCGCAAAAATTAGAACTTATACATTTTCGTTTTAAAATACAAAATGTTGGGCATCTTGTCGAAGTGCTTGTTTGATCGTTACTGATCTAGCAGAGTGACCTCCTGCGTACGATAAACACAGATATAATTGAGTCCAGCAAGAGACATAGATCCTCATGAGTCCCCGCAAAAATGGACATTTTTGTTTCAAAATATAAATGGTCCAAAGTGCGCGATTCATCGTAGCTGATATAGCCCAGTGACTTCTGTATGATAAACACAAACATAAGTGGTTCCAGCAAGAGGCATAGATCCTCATGAGCCCCCGCCTTAAGCGGGGGCACATGAGGATCTATGCCTCTTGCAGATGCAGGCAGTTCGTTGTCAGACCGTGTTGACCAGCTTCAAAACAGGGAAGTTTTCGAGACAAAAAGCTTTCTTCACCAAACCCCAAACACGCTAAAATGTCTGAAAGGGTTTGTGTTACCCAGTCGGATATGCAGAAAGATTACATGCAATTTTGCTGTAAAGGATACGGTGCTCTGCTCAGATGAGATGGTAGAAGGGTTAAATTTAAATGGAGATGAGGGTGGGGTGGTGGGGGTGGGGACAGGGGGGGGGGGGGTGTGTGTGTGTGGGGTGTGTGACAATCCACGATGTCACGATCAAGCACACGTAAGAGATGTTGCTATGCTGAACCCTTATGCACAGCGGGAAACTCCCTTACGTACACAGGAGAAGAACAAGAAGAAAAGCCTCCTTTTTTTGACATTCCAAATGCCTTATAGAAGAACATTACATTAATACATACACAAGAACAGTTATAATGGAGATTTACACAGCTACTTCAACGCATACTACTAACTACGAACTACGAACTTCGAACTACTAACGTAATTGATAATAATAATAATAATAATAATAATAATAATAAAGAGCATTTATATCGTGCTGAATCCCCAGGAGCAGTGGGCTAGAAGCCCGTTATAAAAAAAACGTATGTATGCAGAATCTCACAACATTAACAAAAATTAATCTATGCACACACATACAACTGAAACACACATAACAAAACCATTCCCAAGCTAAACGCATTTTGATGATGCTGATACACCTCGCTTCTACTGCATGTGGGGTCTCATCTGTTTGTTTGTTTTTTGGTTGTTTTTTTTTTTTCGTTTCTTTTCCCCCGCTCATAACCTGAAATGATGTTGAAATTCCAAAACGCCCACTGACATTTGGACATTTTAGTTTACTTTGCAGTTCCGCAGACATATCAACCTTGATAGTTAAAGGGTAATGTCAAAATAGATTGGAGCCTAGAGGCGCCACACTATTCTGACACCACCCATGAACTATGAGCGTAATTTACAACGGGAGTTGTTCTCTGAAGGCTACATAGCAGTTGAAGAGATAGATCAACCTTGATAGTTAAAGGATGGTGCCAGAATAGCTTGGCGGCTGGAGGCGCCACGCTATTCTGACACCACCTTCGAACTACTAACGTAATTGATAATTGGTGGTATTCTCTGAAGACTAAATAGATAATATAGATAGGAGGATCAAACGTGACAGTTCAAGGGCGGTACCGGATTGGCATCGCGCCTCTAAGCGCTAAACACGTCAGTCTGAGCTGGTCCGCGCTGATCAGTTTTGGGCGAAAACAAGTTGGCTGCGATACCCGGCAGACACCCACGGAAAGATTCGCCTTGACATGTGTATAGCGGAGCTTGGCAGTCACCTTTTTGGTCTACACCATGTATAGCGTGTTTTTAACCCATTCAGCCCTGGCGCACTGCAGCAGGAGATGGGTCGACCATGATAATTGTCTGTGGATGGAACACTCATTGGCTTCTCTGCGAGTGTGAGAAACCTGGGTGTTACACTTAACAGCGGCTTATCTATGTCACAGCATGTCAGTGCAGTGTGTAGATCCGCTTATCTGGAACTTCGTCGTATTAGTTCAGTTCGTCACCTGCTCACCGTGGAAGCCACTAAAACACTAGTTTGTGCATTTGTGCTGTCCAAGCTAGATTATTGTAACTCTTTGCTTTGTGGCTGCCCTCAGTATCTCATTGATCGCCTCCAAAAGATTCAGAACAATGCAGCCTGGCTTGTTGCGAGAGTCCGTAAGACTGAGCATGTGACACCCATCTTGAAGTCTTTTCACTGGCTACCTGTGTCCTCACGTATTCAGTACAAAGCTGTGTCAATCTGTTTAACTGTCTTTCAGGCACCAGCCCAGAATACTTGTCCTCTTTGCTGCACGTGTATACACCCTCTCGTGAGCTCCGCTCCTCTTCTGATAAACGGAATGTGTACCTTCTGTCCAAACACAGTAAAACATTTGGTCAGCTCACTTTTGTTTATCAAGCTCCAGTGTTATGGAATACACTTCCTCTTGAGGTCAGAAACAGTGAGTATCTCTCTGACTTCAAGAGGTCGTTGAAAACACACCTCTTCAAGCTTTACTTAACTCCCAGTGTTTGATGCCTTAGTTGTAGTTCTGTAATCCTTCTTGTTTAGACTGAATGTTAATTAGAATATAAATTATTATGTATGTATTGTTGTTTAGTTTATTGTAAAAGTGGTCTGTTCGGGCATTGTGCTTTGTTTGTTATGTGCATATGTCATTGTATTTTTATTTTTTTGTGTACAGATTGTAAAGCGCTTAGAGCTTTTGAGTAAGATTAAGCGCTATATAAATACTTATTATTATTATTATTATTATTATATTATTCAAGGGTAGTGCCAGATTAGCTTGGCGCCTGTCGGCGCCAAGCTAATCTGGCACTGCCCTTGAATTATCATGGTCGATCCATCTCCTGCAACTCATGCATAGTCATTAGATGACGCTCCCAAAATTTGGGAAATACGGCCGTCGGGCTGAATGAGTTACGAAACCCTTCAATTTTATTCCTCATACAGTAAACATCGGATGTAACAAATCGCCTGGGAACCCAAATATTTTTGTTGTTTAATCCAAAGTTTGTTTTAAAAAGCAATTTGTATAGAAAAAGTGTCGTCTGAACCTTTGAAAAAATGAAGTTATACCCGACGTTTTTATTTTTAAAATTTTTTTATCCGACCTTGATATAAGCGCAGTAGATTGTATATCTCTTTATATTCTCATTTATTTTTTCATAATATATCTTTTAATTTCAAACATGATGAGGAGTTGTGCAAGTTCACAACAACAAAAATTCAATAGCATACACAAACTAAATTTATATTAACCGCCTTGTGCATGCGACCACGGTACTGTAAACAGTAGCTGGTAATACTGCTGCTCTATTACGCAGCTAACGTGCGCAGTCGTGCGTAGAAATTGAAAAGCTTGCATCCTACTCATATTCCAAAAACTAGTCCAAACGAGAAAATAACTACGGAAAATAACTAGTGGTGCATTGTAGAGAAACTAAACCAGGAAGCTTAAAGGGGCGGGTCCCGAAGGTGTACCTTCAGTTTATTTGCAGAGCAGGCGGCTCTGTGCTTTCGCGCTGACGGCTATGATTCAAATGACTTATCGGGACTGTGCGCGTTTATATAGGCCGACTGATGGTTTAACGCATTTAAACCCAAGGCCGCAAATTTTTAAGGTGTCATCTGACAATTATGTAGCACCTGCAGGAGATGAATGGACCATGATAATTCCAGGGTAGTGCCAGATTAGCTTGGCGCCGGATGGCGCCAAGCTAATCTGGCACTACCCTGAAATTATCATGGTCCATCCATCTCCTGCTGTATTGCGTCGGGACTAAATGGGGTTGTACTTGGCTGAATATATCTGAAGCACGTTTAGGGATAAAAATAAATAAATAAATAAATAATAAAACCAAGTCATTTCATTAACAAAAAAATGATCATGTTTTTCGACCGTTTAGCAAAAATGTCGAAATTGTACGAGTTTGTTCAAAAGTACATCGTATTAGGTTGCACTGAACAGTATCATCTCCTCTATGAGTGGTATAGAAAGGTGTTTCACTTCGAAGGTATCTGAGAAAAAACAAACAAACACATTTTGCGTTTCGATACTGTCCCGTTGAGTGCCAGCTGACGCAGACAGTGTTTCTGCAGTCTTCGTGAATTGAAGACCATAAAACCCCAGACGTCTTAGGAACGCGGATTCAAAGTGGTGTCAGCAGGAGGCATAGATCCTCATGAGTCCCCGCAACTGCGGGGACTCATGAGGATCTATACCTCTTGCAGTTGGTTGGTGTTCCGATTTTCTAGACACTGAACAGGTTAACCCTTATCATTCGGAATACACCAGTGTGTGAAATAAGTTTGACTAAAATAGTTCAAGGGTGGTGCCAGAACAGCTTGGCCCCTCTAGGCGCCAAGCTATTCTGGCAAAACCTTGAACTAAAGCCATTGGTCTATATCCTTATCTGTAAGTACTATAATGTAGCTTGCGTTTGGCAGCGTACAAATTTGAAGCTTTTACCCGCAGTATGATGTGGGTCAAGTTAAGCGACGAATTACTATATTAATATTATAGTTCCCATGCCAGCCCTGATCATCCCCACATAGTTTTTTCTCTGGGGATTTTGTTTTTGTCTCCCCTTAGCCGCTCAATCTGCATACAGTCCTCTCTTTCAGTGCCTCCCCCTTGTCTGCGCTGTCTGTCGTCCTTGATATTGGAAGTCATGTGTTTCGAAATGGTTTTTTCCTGCAACGTGGTTACTATTATTTTAACCCGTTGGCTGTCGGTAGCGCCTTTCGTTGAGGCGATTCCTATAGGAAACATAAAGCGTTCCCGACAGCCATACGCGGGTTAACTCATTCAACCCGACGCACGTCAGTTTCCCAAATTTTAGAGGAGTCGTCTAACGACTATACACCAGTTGCAGGAGATGGATCGACCATGATAATTCAAGGGTAGTGCCAGATTAGCTTGGCGCCGACAGGCGCCAAGCTAATCTGGCACTGCCCTTGAATTATCATGGTCGACCCATCTCCTGCTGTAGCGCGTCAGGGCTGAATGAGTAAAACGATCTACTCCAGGACGGGACTTGGTATTAAAATTTGCTAGTACAGATTTTTCAACCCTTCTTTTTACGACGTTTGGGAGTAGGCACATGCATCAGTCAGTTTTGTTCTTCTTCTAATGCCCGTTGTGCGTTTCGGGGAACTGTGCTGTGTACAAAGTAGCGGAAGAGCAGAACGGTCTTTTATTTCACGACATTCAAACTGCATACGTTTAGTTAGCTATCTTGTGCCACACTATTACGACATACTAGGGGAGCTGGGTGGCTCGGTGGTAAAAGCGTTTGCCTCCAGACCTATAGGTCCCGGGTTCGAATCCAGCTTGGGTCAAAATTTGCTCAGACCCTTTTTCGTTGTCCCCGTCTTTGAAATCACCCTCGTGGTGGACAAAAGACGTTAAGCCCTAAACATTTAACATTTAATTTACGACATACTAAGAACATTAACTCATTCAGCCCGACGCTCGTATTTCCCAATTATTTTGGAGGATTCATCTATAACGACTATGCATCTCCTGCTGTAGTGCGTCAGGGCTGAATGGGATATTCAATTCAATTCAAATTCAATAAAAAAAAAAACTTTATTGTGTCAGTCTGGCCGACAAATTTTTTTCCCCGTTGGGATCACATGCGCGCGTACGGTTTTAGCCACATTATGACAATTATGACAATAGTGTTAAAAAAACAAACAAACAAACAAACAAACAAACAAACAAACACACAACCCATTACATGACCACAGTGTTAGTGGTATAGGAGTGAGTCTGCCTCTTGCAAGATGCCACTGCGACATCTGAGGTGCAAGTTCCTCGACGGCGTCAACAAGGAGAAAGAGATACGCTAGTTAAAAACCATATCATACTGAGGCTAAAAGCTTCAAATGTGTACACTGCCATATGCAAGCTACATGATAGTATTTACAGATAAGGATATAGACCAATGGCTTTAGTTCAAGGGTGGTGCCAGAATAGCTTGGCGCCTAGAGGCGCCAAGCTATTCTGGCACCACCCTTGAACTATTTTAGTCAAACTTATTTCACACACTGGTGTATTCCGAATGATAAGGGTTAACACACTCTTCATTTAGGAGACGGATGGCCGAGGGTACACGGCTGCCCTTGTAGCGTTTGGTTTTAACAAGAGGAGTCTTGAACCTACGGGCAGACCGGAGCTTTTAAAGGTGCTTAGAAAGGCAGTGGGGAAGTGTCAACTGTCAGCCTCAGGCCCTTGCGTATCATTCTCGTCCTGTAGAGGCCTGTATAAAAGGGCATAGATGGAACTATTACATAGCCAGCTCAGCAGCCGAGGAGAGAGGACGGTTTTTCTCCGCTCTCTCCACACACAACAACCAAGCCAGCGATCAAGCGAGCCAGTCAACAGCCAGCCAAGCGAATCAGCCAGCATGGAGAAAGGGCGAAAGCAGAAAAAGAAGACCAACAAGGAACAGGTGGAGGAGTATGCCTCCACCTTCCCCCAAGCACAGAGAAAGCAACCACCGGCCAGGCGGGAGACGAGTTGCTACAAGCCCCCTCTCTCCCCGCCAATTCGGCCGCAAGAAGGACAGAGGGCGTACTGGGAACAGGTGGGGGACTCACCCCCTCACCGCCAGGCACCCCAGCAACCAGTCAACAACGGACCGCCACTGACAGTGGCAGACATTGACCAGAGCCTCAGAGAGGCATTCAACAAGTTTGGCCCCCCGCCTATGCCACCAAGGGGACTATTCCCCAAAATGGATGCATTCTACGACAGAATGCGCCCACCAAGGCAAGAACAGGCAACTGTCACCAACGGGGACGAAGCGGGCCCTGCTCGCCCCCAGTCACCACCACCACCATCAGAATCAGAAGAGGAGCCCTCGTCGGAGCTGTCTTCATGGGCCGATTCCCCATGCTCCCCACCGCCGGTCGTAATTCCCGAATCACTAACTCGGGAGCGGCCGGCATCGTTGGAGGAGGGGGCGACTCGGCTCAGGGGGATTGACTTCGAGGAGCTGGTGCTCCTCCTACAAGACGCCGTCCCAGTCATCACGGCGATCGATGGCAGCTCATATCACCGTGCATTAGTCGCCGCCCGGTGGCTTGTGCACTCGGGCGCCATTAAGGACCTCGAGCCCCCAACGTCAAAGGACACGGCCAGCCAGGCCACAGCCCTGACAGCACAAACGGGGAGTCAAACATCCACCGACTCCCCAAAGACTGCCGAGAAATCAGTCGGCACCACGCCACCAAAACTGCAGGATAAGGACACAGAGACAGAAGTCTCACCAGCAAAGACCCTTCAGGATGCGGGTACAGACCCGCCCCCCCAACAACAACAACCACCACAGGAGGGCAACGGACCAGTCACCGGCCCAAAGCAACAAAGAAAACGCCACCGACCGCCCAAGCGCTTCAGGCTACAGCGCCCACCACTTCTCCCCACGCCACCACCGCACATGCGCCTGCCACCTCTACATCGCCACCCACCCCGCCCATTCCAGCGCCCGACCCCTCGACCAAGAATCGACTGGCCGCCACCACCACCACCCTACCTCCCCAGACCCTTCCACAACCGGCTACGGATCCCCCGGCCGTCACCACCTCCACCGCCACCACTCCTGCAAGACTTCTGGGAGTGGCTGGCATACCACCACCCACCAGCCTGGCGATAGGCGACGGTCCCCCGGCCTCCCACCTGCCTCCTGCACCACCAACCACCCGGCCCCGGCAGCACCATCAGCCAGCTGCGCGACGGAGCGGCAGACAGTCAGCGAGACAACCTCCCCACCAACCCCCCTGGCCCCCTTCCCCCCCCCCCCCCGGACGAAATCAACGGAAGTTGGAAGTCCCGGTCCCTGCTCAAGTTCATCATCATATTACATCTTTATTGCTTTACATCCGTGACTGGTGCATCTTAGAATAGATCGTCGTGAATTCCAAATAGTACCCCAACACCCCCCTCTCCTTCATTCATCCTGGGGGTGGGTGGGCGGGGGGGGGGGGGGGGGGGGGGGGGCTGGGGAACTCAGTTGGTAGAGTGTTCGACACTCATTCGAACGGTCGCAGTTTCGAAGCAAACTGGGGTCAACAATTTTCCATACCCTGTTCCGTGCCTCGTCGGTGAACTCACCTTCTTGGCGGACAAAAATCCTTAACCCCCCCCCCCCCCCGCCCCACCCCCACCCCCTATAAAAATAAAATTATAAAAATGAGGATTTTATCGCAAAGTCTGCCGATTTGTTTGGAGATCAGACTGCGTTTATCTTTTGGGAACATTCAGAGTTGTTCATATTTTTAGGCTTATTATGCTGATCCATTTGCCTCCTTTCTAAGCCAACCTCTGATCAACACACACGTCGGCGCACACAAATAAAGACTGACACACGGCGCTTCCCGTTATTAGAACGCTCTGTGGGCTCGTGTAGAGACAGGAATCCAACTCCTTCAACTCTAACCCACCCTCTGAGCCACACACACCATATGCTGACACACTCAAATAAAGACGGACACACGGCGATTCCAGCCACTCGTAAACTATGCGGTCTGGCATAGCATTGCCATTATGAAGAATAATAATAGCGAAATGACGTCACTTCAAGCTCTACGTCATGGCATCATTAGTCCCACGATGCAGTGTTCTTAGTGACGACTCGATGTTATACGTCACTGAGTCATCGCAGTACTAACATTTGGCGTAACTTTGCAATTTTCTTGCTGATTTTTACGCCTAGGGCTTACTGGTCACAATTTTGACCTAATCCTACCCCAGGGCCGGGACAAACAACAGGCTTATGCAAACACTGTATATGAAAAATCATGCGGGTATTAACGAGAAGATAGTTTTTTCATAAAATAAAAATTAAAATTTTGTTAGCTGTTTTGCAAATGACTCCGTTAAAGTGGTGCATAAAATTGTCTGATTTTTAAGTCTCCTCTATTTACAGAAGGGACTTTTTAGGACGGGTCGCGGTGGGGCGAATTTAATAACATGTCCATGATGTCAAAGGCGGGCATACCTAAACCTCACACAATTGAAGTAACAAGATCAAAATTGCGTCATGTCTAGTTACGCTAATCTCGCTGCTGAACTTTCATTTGGCGTGAAGCTCCGTATGTGCGTATGTATGAATATATGTATGTATGTGTGTGTGTGTATGTGTGTGTGTGTGTGTGTGTGTGTGTGTGTGTGTGTGTGTGTGTGTGTGTGTGTGTGTGTATGTATGTTGTGTGTGTGTTTGTATGTATTATGTATGCATTTGTGTATGTATGTAAACAAGAGAATCTCCGATATTTCTGTACACACAAGCTTGAAACTTGGCGAAATACTTTCTTAAAGGGGTGGCTAAGACAGCCTCCGAGCATATTGTAATAGAATGTCTCATTTAAGACATAAACAACCATTTATAGGAAGTCGGTTGACCCAGATTAGAGTCCGTAATGTTTGTTATATTTACTTGAAATATTGGATATAGCTAGTTTGAATGAAGACATTGGATGAGTTTGTTAGCCAGCTTTGTATCCTTTCAATTCCTTTAGTAACATTTAATTCTTTTTAGAAAAGAATTAAAACAGTAAAAAAAACTTGACTTCTAGAGAAAGTCAGACAGTGCATCTCACCCAAAATTTTCTTTGTTTGTTTGTTTGTTCGTTCGTTTGTTTGTTTTTGTTTTAATTTTGAAGGGTGTCAAAGTCCATGCAAAATCTACCAGTTTCAGTTCAGTTTCTTGGAAATGGTGAACTTTTACCCGTAGTTTCTGGGGGAAACAGAGAAGTATCAGACCGTTTTCTCTCCGCTATTATGACTAAAAGTACAAGGATGCTTCCGGTGATGTGTTCTATAGTGTTAAAAAGTATTGGTCCTGTAGGACCCACATCATCGGGGCAGTGATAACCAGTTAAATAGCTATTTGAAAAAGTATGGGTCCTGTATGAGTGTAGTCCAAAGCTTGATCCGGTGAAGGTTAATTGTTCAGGCACCATTGTCCGATATAGTAAGAACATTTAAGAAAGAGATATTATGGACTTTTAACAATTTATTGCTTGGAGCAGGTCGTTATAAATGCGTGATTCGCGAATCCCAAAGTAAGTCGTCTTTCTTCCATACCCCTTCCAACATCCCACCCACCCACCCCCACAGGAGAGCTGGGTAGCGCATGCGGTAGAGTGTTCGACTCTGCATCAAAACCACTTGTGTCACATGTTGCTTCAACACTCAAAATCCTTTTCAAAGGAAAGTTTGAAAGCAATCACACCCGGTAACTGAATAATATCCATCAGCAAATTTTCCACAGAATTAACTCATGTCAGTCCTGACCTCAAATCCTGCTGACATCAGACCCTCAAGCGAATGCAAATAAGGCTGGTCCCTGTAAACAAGAGACCTAGATTTTCATGAGCCCCTGCACCCGCAAGGGCTTATGAAAATCAGTCTATGCCTTTTGCAGGCGGGATCTGAAGTCGTGTTTAACAGATCAGTCCAGGAAGTGTAGAGTTCAATGTATCCACAGCCGCAGATTTTCAAAGTGTTTGCTTTTGTGTATGAAAAGTAAAAATGCGGGGACATTTCGTTAAACCAAAGATATATGAAAGGAAAAACCGAGCATTTTGCCATGCACACCCGTAGCAACCACGATTGTAAGGTGACGCACACTGGAGAGAGACACCATCATCACATTAAAAGAGGAGACAGAATTAAGGACTTCTTATTCGTATTTGTTATAATGTGGAATCCCGTTAGTTGGAGGATTGTGTCAAGCACTAAACGAATGTGATAAAGGACAACATTGAACGTTTAGGACTCAGCGTCTCGTGTCATCACTAAGGTAATTAAAGAGACGGGATGCCTGACTTGCCTTTCCTTACTTTGCATTGGCTTGCTATGCGGTGCGGTGCGACGCGGTCGTGTCGTGTCGTATTTTGTCGTATTGTTTTGTGTTGTAAAAGTATACTGACGAACAAAAGAAATGCAACGTTTTTGGAATCTTCGGAAACACTAACATGTTTCCGATGGATAAAAAAAAAAACACATTTCTTTTGTTTTTCAGTATAATTCAGGGGGTTGTTGGGCCGCCAAACTTACTAAATGCTTTGTTGAATGATGCCCAATTAGGGCATTTGAGAAAAAACGTATCGGGCGTCTGTCTGAAGAAAGGGAGAATCTGTCTGACACTGTGATAAGTTAAGATAAGATAAGATAAGATAAGATAAGATAAGATAAGATAAGATAAGATAAGATAATATAAGATAAGATAAGATAAAATATAGTTTATTGCCTTATGTTTTCATGGGAAAAAAGACAATAAAAACATCGGAAATTTTATTGTGTGTGCCCAGTGTGTTTTCATCAGAGGGTAGGGTGAATTAGGGTGGAGAGAAATGGATCAGACGGATAAGCTTAAAGATAGGAACAACTTTGGGCTGGGCCATCCCACCTTGTTATAATCAGCCCGACCAATTTGGAAATGAGCCAACACTATCTGCACTTTATTTTTTTTTAAAGAAAAAATAATTTGTTTAAACATAGCGACAGTGAGCGTCAGGAAGAGCAGCACCGCTATTCTATCCTCGTCGACGTCAGCTACAACTCCCACATCAGCGTCCACTACAACGACAAGAGCAACAAGCGCAACAATATCGCCAACCCCATCAACGCTAGGTTTACTAACGCCCACACCAGCAACGCTCGCATCAGCAACGCCCGCACCACCAATGTCCGCCTCAACAACGTCCGCCCTTTCAACGCCAACAACATCAACAACACAGCCAGTCCCAAAGGGGGGAGTTCCACTAATAACACTGCTTGTTTTGGTCGGGGCGTCGGTGATGGTGATAGCGGTGTTGGCCGTGGTGGTGATTGCTCATATCGTCACTGCTCGTAAGCGCAAAAAGAGAGGTGGGTGATGAATTAAAGACCCACTATAGACTAAACTGTTAAGATGGTTACGAAACGCTGCACACAAGTCTAGTTATGGTTTATTTAGACACAGGACAAACCAGTTCAGCACACGTCGTCTTTATATCTAGTAACCCGACAATAAATCCATTCCGTTCTATAAATACAACGCTATCAGTACGAGAAACAGTTAATAATAGATTGACACGCTAACCGTTGCGCAGAATAACTAAGTGCCATTACGCGTATGCTGTTGCTGCGTGTCCCAACTGTTGTGAAAGTTCATTAGGTGTGTCGATATGCTAATGAAATTGGGGAGTACCATTGGGATCTCCAGCATCCCTATGATAATAGTGAAAGCTCTGAAGTCAAGCGCCAGTGCTTCAAAATGAAAACTACAGAAATTAAGATTTACGCATGGTGATCCTTACATTACATTTGTGAACTTTACATTTTTCAAAGCCATGCTGACCTGATGGACGATTTTCTTCAGTCAGAAGTAGGTCAAAGGTGTCCTTCAGTTGCCGCTCTTCTGGCAAATAAAAATTAACCCCTTCACTGCCAAGAAAAAGTGAACACGATCCAACTACAAAAGACATAGCTCATCACGAGGCACCGCGACTGCGGGGAGGCCAGCGTGTATCCATGCGGGGAGGCCAGCGTGTATCCATGCGGGGAGGCCAGCGTGTATCCATGCGGGGAGGCCAGCGTGTATCCATGCGGGGAGGCCAGCGTGTATCCATGCGGGGAGGCCAGCGTGTATCCATGCGGGGAGGCCAGCGTGTATCCATGCGGGGAGGCCAGCGTGTATCCATGCGGGGAGGCCAGCGTGTATCCATGCGGGGAGGCCAGCGTGTATCCATGCGGGGAGGCCAGCGTGTATCCATGCGGGGAGGCCAGCGTGTATCCATGCGGGGAGGCCAGTGTGTATCCATGCGGGGAGGCCAGCGTGTATCCATGCGGGGAGGCCAGCGTGTATCCATGCGGGGAAGCCAGCGTGTATCCATGCGGGGAGGCCAGTGTGTATCCATGCGGGGAGGCCAGCGTGTATCCATGCGGGGAGGCCAGTGTGTATCCATGCGGGGAGGCCAGTGTGTATCCATGCGAGGAGGCCAGTGTGTATCCATGCGGGGAGGCCAGTGTGTATCCATGCGGGTTGGACGTTTTTGACTTTTGGTCGCTGAATGAAATTAAAAAAAAAAAATCTACGTACTGTGGCAGGAAATGAGTTAAGTAGTGAATTGTTTTCTTGTCTGTAAGTCTATTTTGAAAAAAAAATTGTGTTGTAATTGTTCTTTTTAAGCGTGTTTCTTGCTTTGAGATTTTCTATGAAGCAATCCTCTTTTGTCTGGCCAGAGGTATTATCCCTTTCTAACCAGTAAGGAAAGGTCCTCGGGGCCGACTGTCCTTTGCCTACTGTGAGTATTGACATTTTTATATCAGTATTCAGAGAGGTTTCGTGTCCAACGAACGACTTTCCTGGCGAACAACAAGTTATTGATAAACACAGCCAACACTCCACACATCTCCAAGGGGCATAGATCCTCATGCGCCCGGAGGGCTCATGAGGATCTATGCTCCTTGGAGATGTGTGGAGTGCTGTCTCTGCTTAAGGTACGCTGGTTAATTGCCGTGACTTCGCCCTCGTTCGTTGCTTGGAGTCGTTGGGCGTAAGAGCTGTTCTTAATTAGACGAACTATTGATCGGCAAACCTAGATCGGAGAAGATCGGCGATCTTTTGGTTTGTTTCTTAATTGAGGTTGAACGAACCTAGGCGAACTAAAGCGAACCAGGTTTGCCATGGTTCTCTTTCTTAACTTACTAAGTGCTTGATTCGGCGTACTTACTGTCTGCGAAGGTGTTCAAAATGGCTGCCGCTATGCCGCTTCGCGATTTGAACGATGTTTGTTTTTGTACTCCTTGCAGTAGCGACCCCACAAACAGCGTTGCGCCTCCCACAAATCAATAAAAATAGGTCTTGTTCTTCGCACGAGTGAAAGATCCGACCGTCCGCCATATTTCAGTGTTTGTATCGGTGACTGTCTTCTTATCTCCAACGCAGAAGAGGGTAAAAGTTTTGAGCAATCATAGAAAAGGTTTGCCTTTGTTTGCTCAACACGTTGAGCGAACCTTTTCCGACAGCGAACTATGGTTTGCCGAGGTTCGTGAACTACTTCGAACTAGGTTCGCCGTATCTTTAGACTATCGTCCAATTAAGAACCAACCTGGTCCGTCCGAGATCGTGAACTGTAGTTTGTCAGAGTTCGCGAACTAAAGTTCGTTTAATTAAGAACATGCTTAAAAGTAACCATTCTATGTCAGTGTTGTCATGTTTCTTTTGTCAAAGGCTATATTCACAATTATATTAAATACGCATATACGTTTTCGTCAATTTTGCTGAAGCCGAGTTTGGTCATCAAGAGGCATAGATTCTCATGAACCTGTGCGAAGTGCTGGGGCTTATGAGAATCTATGTCTCTTGCAAGGATGTGGGATGTAACTGTGGTGTCACTTATGTATAGGCCATTTGCGCAGACTTGTCAAATCGTTTTCGCTCGTTTTGTTCTCATTGGCATTGACCATGCTTTCAACAGATTTTCTTTCTGCTATATCGATAGCATGCCATTTGACTACTATGATTTTCAACTTATTAGATTTATATACAAACCAAGGGGAATCACAGCGCTGGACAGACAAACAGTTAGATCCCCTGCCCCCGCCTATCAGGCACCCAATCGCCAGCCCACAGAGAAATACGCAGGTATAGAACAAGACGATCATTTCCATCCTCACAATGTATACAATTCTGCCAGCGCTAGCCTCACCTATCTGGTTTGTGAGTTATTAGATTTAGTCATGCACACATGCCAATTAGTTTTTCGTAGACTACTTTAAAACTGAATGAATGATTTCTTAGCAAGGCCCCGTTGCCCGCTAGCTCAACAAAAAATATTTGGAGGTCAAATACGCATTTCGCTCATTGTGTAACTGATCCGTGAAAATACGTGGAAAACAGCTTTGACCGACACACCTATAGAGTTATACATGTACTCATGCAGAATATTATGGGGCATTGCTTTAGGAATGCATTCGCTTAGTCTTCCGTTAATATTTATAACGCCCTGATTAGTATACGTGTATAATTAAATTCCAATAATTTATGTGGAAAATCATAATGATCCAGTGGAATGCTGTCGATTTGACAGAAAGAAAGCATTATAAATGAGAACAACAACAAAACGAAGTACCAAAGGTACGCAGAATTCTACAAAATTCCAGGGCACACTCTTAAGATTTGACCGAGTTGAGCTTATTTTAAATATCAACCATTTATGATAGTAGCCCTTAATTTTTTTATGAGTAGTAAATATGCTTGCCACACGGACATATCCCAATAGATAATAGATTTCCCTGTCCCCCATAACCCGCCCGTCAGGGCCGTCCATGATCACCTCGGTGCTGTGGACGTTAAACCCGAACTAACCAACCAACCAACCAACCAACCAACCAACCAACCAACCAACCAACCAACCAACCAACCGCTGTAATAAGCTTAGAGTCCGAAATAGCTCAGGCGGTTAAACGTCGGAGCAGGAGAGCGAAGTTCATGATCACCGCGGTGTTGTGGACGTTAAACCCGAACTAACCACGTAATAAGCTTAGTCTCTTCGTGTGTTTGTCGATGATGGTCCAGTAGAGCAATGAAAGTGCGATTCTTTTCCTGTTCGCACAGCCGCCATGAAAGGAGAATAAACGGGCATATTATGCCAGGATTTAAAAGCGAGGCGTAGGTGAAACCAAAGTGACTGGTTTTGCACATTGCTGAGGATAGCAAACGACCCTAAAAATGGCGGGTGGCTATTCACGGGTCCTAGTCCAGTTGGTGCTACGCACCTTCAGTTCAGTGGAGTAATGCAGGACCGGTCCCATCCAGGTATGCTTCCTGTCACTCTGGTCCCGACGCCTCTAAATATCCGAGCAGAAGAATGTGAAGCACTCGGGGGCGTTTCAGCGATTGGTATTCGTAGTTAGTAACTACAGGCTCCGATTTACTCATCAGGGAACCGGCCTACACTCAGTCCATTCCTTGGTGTATTCCTCTGTGTCGCATTTTATTCCTTACATTAGGACATGGTAATTGTTGTCCGTGTAGTCCATGCATGTAAATGTAGTCCTGACGCGGTATTATTGATGTCAAGTACGAACGCTTTCAAATCCTTGCAGTATTTCTGACGCGGCATTGTTGATGTCACGTATGATCGCTTTCAAATCCTTGCAGGGTCCAGTTAGTGCAATAATGCTCTTATGTCGGGATACGATTGTATCGCCGCGTCTTCTGTTCCCTTGTGCCTGTCAGGTCCAAGGCCATTTCCTGCTCAGCGGGGCTTAGATAAGACACCAGGAAGCGTTGGGAGTCTTCGTGCATGGACGTGGGCCCGTCATATTCTTTGTTTATTAATTTGTTGGAGTAATGCAAGACCGGTCCCACCCAAGTATGCATCCTGTCACTCTGGTCCCTTGTCTTAGCCACCCATTTAAGAAAGTATTTCGCCAAGTTTCAAGCTTGTGTGTACAAAAATATCGGAGATTCTCTTGTTTACATACATACGCACACACATACGTACATACGGCGCTTCGCGCCAAATGTACGTTTAGCAGCGAGGTTAGCGTAACTAGACATGACGTAATTTTTATCTTGTTACTTCAATTGTTAGAGGTTTAGCCTGCCCGCCTGTGACATCAAGGACATGCTATTAAATTCGCCCCACCGCGACCCGTCCTAAAAAGTCCCTTCTATGAACAGAAGGGATATAAAAGCCTCGACTTCTTGAGAAAATCAGACAGCGACGGTGACGTAAAAACAGAAATTTCGTCACGACGCAGACATCGACGCTCTCTCTCTCTCTCACTCTGTCTCTCTCTGTCACTGACTGTGTTAATATCTTCACCGTTGTAAAATAAAGATTCATTGACTCATTGATTCTCTCTCTCTCTCTCTCTCTCTCTCTCTCTCTCTCTCTCTCTCTCTCTCTCTCTCTCTCTCTCTCTCTCTCTCTCTCTCTCTCTCTCTCTCTCTCTCTCTCTCACTCTCCAAATATTTCTGACGTCAGAATGATTCACACAGGGTACGCGACTCTTTATGCATAGACTACAATGCCCGGTCGCGTAAATGCGCTTTATTTTTGCCGCTGGAATTTTCAAAGGTTTACCAGCGGTGCTGCTTCTAATCAGCCAGTGACAATTCCAGAATTTGTAGCCATGAAGTGCGGACTTTTCTCACTGGATTCAAGAAAAGAACTTTTAAATTTTGAGCTCAAGCGACTGGGTATACGGTAGGTCTAATTTCATACATGAAGCATATATAGTTGGCATCTTTTGCCAACCAGTACTGAGCTCATACTGCCCTCATTCAACAATTACTCGACCTTTTAAAAGAAAAACCCTCTGAAATGTCATAGATCTGTCACAGTTTCTTTATGTAGTGCGCTTTCTCTCTTACTGCACGAATGGCAACAGACTTTGCTTTCTAAACAGCATACGTGTTGACACACACACAATGGAAAGTTTTGAGCTCTCAGTTCAGTTTGAATTGCGACACATTTGTATAGCACTTGTGTAGTGTGCTCACCGCTTTGAGTCATCTCAAAATAAGGCACATTGTTTTATTTCCCTATCGTCTGCCACCATTTGATGTTTGCGGTTTTCTTTTATTTATGATGTAAGGTGCCGGACAGCCCTGCTCTAAGCGCTCAGACAAAAGACCTAGGACAGATTCGTGCGCAATACTAGAATTGTGAATTGGCCAGCTGATTAAAAATGACAGGTACGGCAATGGTTCTAGGAGGCAGGCATTGAGGCATTGAACACCCTGCGATTTTTAGATGCTGACCAATCACAGTGTCGGAAAATGGAGTGACTGCACGACAAAAGGAGACTATTTCAATATCAGAATCAGGTCAAAGACAACATGTAGAGAGACCCTTGACAGCGAGGACAGCTTGCATATACAAGGGACTTTGTGGGTTTGGCTCTCATATAGAAGAGACTTTGTGGGTTATGGTTCATCCCATCTTGTCGTACTATGGCACGATATACGCACAGCAATGGTATCCATAGCTTCACTCACGTGTCATTTTTGAGACACCTGCATTCCTTGCACATTTTTTCGATTCAGTAACGAGTTAACTCATTCTACCCCAACACCGAAATCCCCAAATGTTGCCGTTGTCCTCTGCCGACTGCAGTGCAGTGCAGGACACAGATCGACCATGATAGTTCAAGGGTGATGTCTGAATAGCTTGGCGCCCATAGGCGCCAAGCTATTCTGGCATCACCCTTGAACTATCATGTCGATCAATATCTTGCTGTGGTGTGTCTGGGGTAGAATGAGTTAAAGCAACCTGCAGGAAAAACCTGCCCATTAAGCAAAAATTCTCGGGGCCACTGCGGCCACCGTGGCATCGAAGACGTTTTGCTACTGGGGTTGTTATTGCATCCTACGGAAAATCCCCCAGGAAGATTAAACTCTACATAGCCAAGCACGGTTTGTTTGCATTTCATATCGAGATAGGAACGGTAATGTCTACTTTGCGCATCTCATCCGGGCCCACCCCGGTAAACTTGGGTGGTGTTACTGCAGAACCTGTTTTTGAACGACCACACGGATGATCACCTGTCATTAAAGGCCATGATTTAGGTGCCTGAATGCAGCCACCTAAATGATGGCCGTTAATGACAGGTGGCGCGTTTTGCTCTTCAAGAGTTTACTGTTGAATAGAATGTATTTTCAGCCCAATGTTTTTTTTTTCTTAAAAAAAAAGAGGAGTGGTAGCTGCTGTAACTACTCATAACTCCAGGTTAGCAGTCATCATCCGCACAGAGATTGTCCTCTGGGACTTGTGTATATGTCTCACTCTAGTCCATTCAGATCTGCTTTCTTTTAGCTTCTCCTTCTTGTCTGCTCGGTGTTTCGTTCTCGATACTGGATGTACGGTTCTAAATGGTGTTTTTTTCCCTCCCTGAAGCGTGGTTAAAGTAATTTGACCCTTCGGCTGTCGGCAGCACTTTTGTTTTTGTCGAGGCAATTCCCACAGGAATACCGAGGCTAAAACGGTTAAAGCGATCCACTCCAGGACGGGACTTAACCCTTGTAGCCCCAAGGTCCCGTTTCTTAAATTTTGGAGGCGTTGCCTAACGACTATGTACCAGTTGCAGGAGATGGCTTGACCATGATAATCCAAGGGTAGCGCCAGATTAACTTGGCGCCTGAAGGCGCCAAGCTAATCTGGCGTTACCCTTGGATTATCATAGTCAAGCCATCTCCTGATGTAGGGATCCGGGGCTAAAAGGGTTAATAGATAACATTCGTCAATACATCGGGTTCTCAATGTTGTATCGCCTCAACTAAGATTTTGTTCTACCCTTATTTTCACAATCCATGTGTGTAGGAGCATGTAACAGTTTTTCTATTGCCTATTATGCGTAAACTCTCCGATGAACAAAGGAGAAGAAGAGCAGACAAGCGAATCATTTTACGAAATTCAAACGTCATAAGCTACAGTTATCTCAACTCATTCTACCCCAGACACACCACAGCAAGATATGGATCGACCATGATAGTTCAAGGGTGATGCTAGAATAGCTTGGCGCCATTGGGCGCCAAGCTATTCTGGCATCACCCTTGAACTATTATGGTTGATCTGTGTCCTGCACTGCACTAAAACTGTCTTCAGAGGACAACGGCAAAATGTGGGGATTTCGGTTTTGGGGTACAAGGAGTTAATTGTTCAGGCACTATTGTCACTATCTTCTTCTCGAACGCCGTCACACTTGGAGTTTGGCTTTCAAATCTGTGGTCTTCTGTAGCGCCTCCACAGGCCCGTACAGTTTCTCTTGTAGGGTGGCGGGCTTCGGCCATATCTCCTCCCTCAGCAACTGGTGGTTCCCACAGTCCTGGAGGATGTGCTCTGTGGATGTGCTCTATTGTCACTATATACTACGATCATTTATGAAGGAGATATTACGAACTGTTAACCCGTAACAGGTCGTTTTAAATGCGTGATTCGTGAATCCCAAAGTAAAGTCGTCCCCAATACGGCCTCTCCAACATCTCCCTACCCCTACAGGGGAGCTGGGTAGCTCATGACTTGTGGTAGAGCGTTCGAGTCTTGTCCGAAAGGTCGCGGGTTCGAATCCAGCTGGGGTCAAAATGTGCTCAGGCCCTTTTCAGTGCCTCGTCTTGAAATCACCTATGTGGTGGACAAAAGTCGTTAAACGCCCGAAAAAGGATTACAAACGCCTCGGGCCCTTTCCCCCTCCCTCTTCCTCCAACTCTCTCCCCCACCCCCCACCCCACAAACACACACGCACACATAGATGGACGGCGATTTTCATCTACAATGTCAATTTCTTTTACAGGATAAGCTCTGCATCAAAACCGCTTTGTGTCACATTTTGCATCAACACTCGAAAGTTGCGGACTCGCCTGTTCAAACAAAAGTTTGAAAGCTGAACAACCACACGCGGTAAAAAAAACTCTCTATCTGAGAACTGACCTAAACTCCTGATGACGTCGCCTTCAGACCCTCAAGAAGAGAATGCCAATGAGGCTGGTCTCTATAAGCAAGAGGCATAGATTCTCATGAGCCCCTGCATCCGCAGGGGCTCATGAGAATCTATGCCTCTTGCAGGTGGGAAAGGCGTGTTTAACAGATCAGTCCAGGAAGAGTGGAGTTCACTGGACCCACTGCCGCAGATTTTCAAAGCGTTTGCTTTAGTGTATGAAAAGTAAAAATGCGGGGAAATTTCGTTAAACCAAAGATAGAAAAAAAAAAGGAAAAACCGAGTATTTTGCAAAACACATCCATATCAACCACGATGAAAAGGTGAGGCACACTGGAGAGATACACCATCATCACATTCAAAAGAAGAGAGAGAATTATGGACTTCTTATTCGTATTCGTCATACTGTGGAAATCCCGTTAGTGTCAAGCACTGACTGAACGTGATAAAGGACAACTTTGAACGCTTAGGGCGCAAGGTCTTGTGTCCACCGTTAAGGTAATTTTAAAGACGGGATGCACTGAATAGGGTATGAACAAATTTTGACCTCAGCTGGGTTCGAACCCGTGACCTTTCGGACTAGAATCGAACGCTCTACCAACTGGGCTTCCCAGCTCACTTTAATAATGGAGAGAAACATCGATATACAGTACTGTTTTTCCACACGACAACTGATACTGATACAACTAAAATAACGAAAAACTATTTTTTTCACGGGTTTACATGTATGCGGGACTATCGAAACGTAGCACTATTCATTGGTAGCAAAAATATCTACCATCAATAAAGGCGAGATTTACGAAAAACATAGTCGACGATGTTATCTGTAACCAAAATCACTTCTTGCAGTGCGATGAGAACTTGGATATTTCTACTGATTGTGATGGTCCTGCTCCTCTTCACGAAATCGGCAGCAGGTACGCAGAGACACGCCACACGAAGTACGAAAGACGATTTGAAAGGACGAGCACGAAAAAGCTGACCAAATTTTCCGGTTAAAACCCTTCTTCAAAGAGGACAAACAAACCAACATGAATTTGGAGACATGTCATTGCCCCGAAAGATTAGCAGAATATACTCCGTCTTGTTTGTTTTCCTGCTTTGAACAACTTCCTTTCAAATCCTGTTTCTCCTCTTTAGCTGTTTGCGTGGCGGTAGCGGTTTGTGTCGCGATGATTCCTACAGGATTCATCACGACAAAAATTGCTACCGACACGCCAAGAGTTAGTTAATCTGGATTGAGCAAGTAGGTCCGTCGAGACGGCCATCTGCATTGAGTATATTGTGTACAAATAATTTATGATTTCAGAGAATAACATTATGAAAGACTCTGTTACGATCAATGCTTCATAATTAACCCATTTAGCCCTGACGCACTACAGCAGGAGATGGTTCGCCCATGATAATTCAAGGGTAGTGCCAGATTAGCTTGGCGCCTGTCGGCGCCAAGCTAATCCGGCACTAACCTTGAATTATCATGGTCGATCCATCTCCTGCAACAGGTGCATAGTCGTTAGATGACGCCTCCAAAATTTGGGAAATACTTGCGTCGGGCTGAATGAGTTAACTCTAGTCTTAACCCTTCGCGTGTCGGCAGAGGGTTTTGTCGCGATGATTTCTACAGGAATCATCGCGACAAAGACCGCTACCTGTAGGAATCATCGCGACAAAGACCGCTATCTGTAGGAATCATCGCGACAAAGACCGATATCTGTAGGAATCATCGCGACATAGACCGCTACGTGTAGGAATCATCGCGACAAAGACCGCTACCTGTAGGAATCATCGCGACAAAGACCGCTACCTGTAGGAATCATCGCGACAAAGACCGCTATCTGTAGGAATCATTCGCGACAAAATCCGCTACCGACACGCAGTGATTTAACCTTTTCAATGCCAGTTGCCACAAGCCGCATTTTAAAAAATTCAATTCAACGCCAAAGACACCGGCCGTCCAAGGAACACGGATTCAAAACAGGACCAGCAAGACGCAAAGAACCTTAGAAGCCTCAGCACTTATGTGAACTTTTGAGGATCACTGCTTCTTGAGGTTGATGAAGATTGGCCTCCGCAGCCACGAAAATGCCTGCAGACGACGTGGGCAAGCCCTATAGAATCTTCGTTCGCGAAGTCAAGCCAAGAATAAAAAAAAGTGTCCCTGACTTACCAAGTCTGTATTCTACCGTACAGTTGCTCAACGGCTCATCCGGAATGAGACAGGTGATGGTATAATTGCCCTGGTCTGGTCTCAAAGTCTGTCTTGAGCGTGCTGACACTGCCATTGCTGATTATTGTGCCACCGATTCGAGATCCCGCCATTGTCTCGTAGACACACACTTTCGTAAACAGCCACGCACAAGCCCCCCAGTACACAGTATTGTTCGAGATGTCACGAATGTCCCATCGAATGGCAGTTGCGTTCAGGGCTGAAAAACCTCCACACGTGAAAACGTTTGTTTCTGCTTGTCGCAGATGTAGATAGCCGTTGACACAGTTTTTCAACTCTGTACCTGAAACCACCAACATAATCATAAACTTAAAAAAAAAAAGTAATAGTGCATCGTCTATTTTAACCATTTATCTGCCGGGGGGGGGGGGTGGGGGTGGTGGATGGCTGTGAGGGTCTCTTCGGCGGTGGGCGGTTCGTCCAATTCAACCTTTAGTGGAAGGTGTGGGATTTGGAGGATGACTGTTTCTTGAACAGTGCGCTCAGCGCCGAAGAGGTCCTGAAAGTATTCCGACCAGCGGTTCAAGATGGAGGTATTATCTGTGAGGAGTGCCTGTCCATCAGCGCTTCGCAGGGGACTTTGTACCAGGTGCCTAGGGCCATACACTGCTTTCAGTGCTTCGTAGAAGCCCCTGTAGTCACCGTTGTCAGCGCAGAGCTGGGTCCTCTGTGCGAGTCTGGACCACCACTCGTTCTGGAGCTCTCTAAGCTTGAGCTGGAGATTGCTGCAGATGAGGCGGAAGGCAGACTTCTTCACAGGGCAGGAAGGCTGGGCTAGGTGGGCCTGGTGGGCGGCTCTTTTTTTTGCTAGAAGTTCCTGGATCTCTACGTCGTTTTCGTCAAACCAGTCTTTGTTCCTCTTTCTAGCAAAGCCCAAGACTTCCACAGACGATATTACAATAGCAGTTTTCAGTTGTTCCCAGAGTGTTTCAGGGGAGGAGTCTGCTGGATCAACTGTGTCTTTGAGCATGCGCTGTAAATCGGCCTGAAGGGCAGTTTTCTTGTCGTCACGCTGAAGGCTGGCAACATCAAGCTTTTTCTTGGGGGGGCCCCCTTTCTTGGGGTTCAGCTTGAGGCGGAGCCTGAGTTTGCAGCGAACAAGGCGGTGGTCAGTGTGGCACTCTGCGCTGGGCATCACTCTGGTGAGGAGGACGTCACTGCGGTCCCTCTGACGCACTAGGACATAGTCGATAAGGTGCCAGTGCTTGGAGCGAGGATGCATCCAGGTGGTCTTTCGACTGTCCTTTTGCTGGAAAGTAGTGTTGGTGATGACAAGTTGCTGCTCTGCACAGAACTCCAACAGTAGGCGACCATTGTCATTGCAGTTCCCAACGCCATGCTTGCCGAGGACTCCTTTCCAGGCTTCAGAGTCTTGGCCCACTCTGGCGTTGAAGTCGCCAAGGATGATGACTTTGTCGTCTGCAGGGGTGCTCTGCAGGAGGCTGCGCAGGTCAGAGTAGAACTTGTCTTTTTCTGCAGGCTCTGCCAGGAGGGTTGGGGAGTACACACTGAGAAGGGTGACGTATTGCTGGTGTCTCAGTGGGAGGCGCATGGACATGATGCGGTCGGAGTGACCCGTTGGTAGGTTTTCCAACTTAGTCGCAATGTGGGTCTTCACCATGAAGCCCACGCCTGAGAGCCGTCTTTCTGATGCAGGCCTGCCTGACCAGTAGAGGGTGTAGCCAGCGCCAAGTTCTTGGAGGCTGCCTTCCTCCGGGAGGCGTACTTCGCTGAGCGCGGCGATGTCGATGTTTAACCTCCGCAATTCATGGGCAATGAGGGCGGAGCGACGTTCAGGGCGTCCGCTGTCTGCTGTGTCGAGCATGGTTCGGATGTTCCAGCATGCTACGTTGAGTCCGGTCGTGGTCGTCATGAGAGTGGATCCATTGTTTTTTCTTGTGTTCTGACCGCATGAGAAGATGCCCGTTGACCGCGGCTAGCCAACTGGGTTACGAGGGGATGAGCTTTGGTTAGGCCACCTTTTCTAGGCCCCTCTCCGTGTGGAGCAAGCAGTGCTGTCCCTAGAGAAGGCTGCTTGGTCGTTCAGGGTGTGCCGAGTGACGTTGTCATCCCCAGGTCAACATCAGGCGACCAATATCCTGAACCGCCTGCATGCAGGTTTGAGACTGCGGCTTCCAGTGACATCTTTCACCTGCCGTTTTGCCCCTTGCCCATCGCTACAGGACTTGGAAAGTTCAGTGTCATAGTCCGTGGGCGTTTCCTAAAGCCTGCGAGGTGGAGCTTTTTGGTGGAGTGCAGTGTGCGCAGTACTGGCCCCACCCTTTAAACCCTTGGTTCGTTTGCCATGGCCTAGCAAGCTGGGACTGTGGCATCGAGGTCCTCGGGTCGTAGGTTTTATATCAGACTGTCCTTGTCTTAGTCTCTGGCTCAAAAGCCTTCCCCGGAGACACGGGGGCTTTGATGTCAGGGGTTTCCTCCCTTAGCCTTTCCGCAGCCAAGCGGCCAAGCCTGCAAGGCAGCAGGGGACTCGTGGGGGCCGGGGTCGTCTATGTCCCGTGCAGATGAGAACATCTGCCCACTGCCCAGACGGTGACACCAGAGGAGAAAAATCCAACGCCGGAACCCGGTATCGAACCTCGCACCTTTGGCATTGGAGGCAGACGACTTAACCACTGCGCCACTTCCCCGTCACTTTTTTTTTTTGTAGTCACCTTCCTTTGGCTGTCGGTAGCACTTTTTGTCGCGATGATTCCTTCAGGAATCATCGCGACAAAATCGCCATTGACAGACATTCCACCCCAGGACCGAAAACCCCAAATTTTGAAGTTGCACTCTGAAGGACTGTAATGCAATTCTAGAGACAGATCGAGCATGATAGTTCAAGTGTGGTGCCAGAATAGCTTGGCGCCTATGGGCGCCAAGCTATTCTGGCACCACCCTTGAACTATCATGCTCGATCTATGTTTTGCTGTGTTGTGTCGGGGCTGAATGAGTTCAAACGAAACTCATCCCCTTGTGCACGCAGTCACCGGCACTGCTACAATACAGGTGGCTGCTTGCAAAAGGGATTAGCTCATTCGAGACTTGCCGCAGTCGGATACGCCGCTTACAGCCACGTATCCGACTGCGGCACGTCTCGAATGAGTTAAGCGGGTTAAACAATGTACTGGTGAAAGCAGCATTCACCAAGGGGTTGTCTGGGCAGCTGTACAATTTTTACACGAGGGATTGATAAAATTGTCATGTCTTTCTTGTTTTAGATTTCTTTGCCTTGTAATGCGATGAGGTCGTGTAGTGTAGCTCCATCGTATTGCATTGTGTTGTAAAGGTAATAGTGAATAGTAATACGATGGCATTTTTTTTCTCAGTCCGACAACCTTACTTAATTATTTACGTCTTGCGAATCGTAGTGGGGAACATTTCTCCCCTCCAGGTACAGTAAGTAGACCATCGCATGCATATATATTTTTGCTACTTCAGCCTCTGACAATACGCGGCACCAAAGTTGTAATAATTTTCACAGATCACTGCAAATAGTCATTAAATGTCAACCAGTCTCAAAATTAATTTGGAAATACACTCTAGTCATCTTGCAAGATTTCTGCGCTTGACAAAAAAAAAAAATCATTTTATTAGATGAAAGTACCGCATAGTAATATTAATTGTATTTCGAGCTTGGCTTTGCCAGTGCTTTTTGTCGCCTCGAAAGACCAATTAACCAATGCGCAAAAGGCCATGGGGCCGACGTCAGCCGCCGTTGGCCCGCGCACAGCCGTGCGCGGGCCAACGGCGGCTGACGTCGGTCCCATGGCCTTTACGCACTGGGTAGGAAGTTCGCGTCAAAGGTAAAAGTTGAGGGCTTTAGGTCTAGGCTTTCATCATTGATATCAGCTCCCTAATCGGAGTCTTCTATTGTAAGTGTGTAAAAATATATAAGCATGAAGTAGCCCCTTGAAACAACTCTTAGCTCGGGGAAAAAAACCCTCTGCGTATGAAGGGGAAGAAGAGATTTTTTAAAATTTTTTTTACGGCATTCTGACTTTTAAAGTTAAGTCATTCCTATTGTCCAGCATTGCTGTAAGACGTACTCAGGCCAAGAACATTTCTTAAGAAGATGTTGCGAACTATCAACCATGTATTGCCTGAAGCAGGTCGTTTTAAATGTGTCTAACTCATTCAGCCCTGACAGACCACAGGAAGACATTGATCGAGCATGATAGTTCAAGGGTGGTGCCAGAATAGCTTGGCGCCTACAGCTATTCTGGCACCACCCTTGAACTGTCATGCTCGATCTGTCTCTAGAACTGTAATACAGTCCTTCAGAGGGCAACTTCAAAATTTGGGGATTTCGGTCCTCGGGCAGAATGTGTTAAACATTTTAACTTCTCCGTCTTTTTCTTCAGACGCAGCGACAGTGACCGCCACGACCAGGAACACTAATATTCTAGCTCCATCAACGTCCGTCACAACGACTCCCACACCATCGTTCAGTGCAACGACAAGAGAAACAAATTCAACAATGTCCACAATATCGCTCACCTCATTAACGCCAGCCCCAACAACGCCTACCTCAGCATCGCTCAGCCAGTCAATGCCCGCGTCAGACCCACCAACGCCCGCGCCACACACAACTGAAAAGCCACAGAGCAGAGTGCCATTAATACCGCTGATGGCTTCAGTCGGAGCAACGGTCGTGGTTTTGGTCGTCGTGGTACTAATTGCTGTCATCGCTGGTTGCAAGAGAAGAAAGAGAGGTTAGGGATGGATGCCCCACATGCACCCCCCCCTCCACCCAGTCCCCCCCCCACCCACCCCCCCCCCAAAAAAAAAAAAAAAAAAAAAAAGAAAAAAGAAAAAAAATTCCTTCAGTTTTATAGATAATACTTATAGTGTGTTGCTTTGTGATTTTGTCCCTTGCGGCTATAGCCGCAAGCGGCAAAATCACAAACAAGCACACTTGCACGTATTTGCTGTCGTTTTCAGCAGTTGGGGAGCCTGGGTGGCTCGGTGGTAGAGTGTTCGACTCTCATCCGAAAGGTCCCGGGTTCGTATCCAGCTTGGGTCAAAATTTGTTCAGACCCTGTTTCGGTGCCCCGTCTTTGAAATCACCTTCGTGGTGGACAAAAGTCGCTAAGCCCTAAACGCTTAACGTTCTTCTCTTTCAGCAGTGCTGCTTTGCAGTGCAGAAAACGTGGCTAACGGTGGATCAAAACGAAGAGGCGTGCACTGCAAGCTATTTTCAAAATCTTTTCGCCGTAAAACCGCGGTAGAGTTTCGCTGCCGTGATGGATTTAGTGCATGCGCAGCGCTACGACAGAAAATTTCGAGTAAACAAACGACGACACGATGTGTGAGCTAGGAGAACTGCCGGTCCTCAAATAACTCCTCTGGAGCCTGGAAGGATTAAATAAAAGCCATACGGAGCCGTGCTAACAGCTTCGACATTTACTTAACTCATTCACCCCCGACTCGCCACGGCAAAACATGGATCGAGCATGATAGTTCAAGGGTGCCATAGGCGCCAAGCTATTCTGGCACCACCCTTGAACTATCATGCTCGATCTGTCTCTAGAATTGTAATACAGTCCTTCAGGGGCAACTTCAAAATTTGGAGATTTCGGTCTTGGGGTAGAATGAGTTAAAAAAATTCTTTTTTGCTAGACCAGGCCAATAGTATTCAAGAACACGATCACGTGGGTTTCCTTCATAGTCTTAGTAAAGAGGGCGACTATACAGAGATCTTTTTGTGCGTTGATCTGTGATTATAGAGCTTACGTTGGTTGGTTAGTTCGGGGTTTAACGCCCACGGCACCCAAGTGATAGTAGACGGCCCTGATGAGCTGGTTATGGGGGACATGGAAATCTATTGCCTGTGGTGGAGTACGACCTGCACACTGATCAATTCAGGCGCACTGCAATTGCGCCACTTTGATTTACCAGGACCTTTCAACGGACATGCTATTGACAAGCCCGTCTTCTTCCCTGGATTGCGAGCCCAGCTACTCGAACCCACGATCCGGCGATTCCCTTCGCTCTCTTGCTCCGAGGCTTAACAAATTCAAGACGTGTCGCATCCGGATTCGCGGTTTCATGCCGAGAATCCGGTTGTGGCGCGTCTCGAAAGAGTTACCCGTTTTAGCCTGAAGGTCCGATTTCTCAAAATTTGGAGGTCTTGCTTAATGACTATGTACCAGTTGCAGGAGATGGATTGACCATGCTAATTCAAGGTTAGTGCCAGATTAGCTTGGCGAATCAGGGCGCCAAGCGTATCTGGCACTACCCTTGAATTATCATGGTCAATCAATCTCCTGCTGTAGGGACTCGAGGCTAAATGGGTTAACCGCCTGAGCTATTTCGGACTCTTATGGAGCTTACGGTATATCGGTGCGCGTGTTATAGTCTCAACCCTTTGGATGTCGGGGGCGCTTTATGTCGCGATGATTTCCGTTAAACCTTTGGATGTCGGGGGCGGTTTATGTTGCGATGATTCCCGCAGGAATCATCGCGGCAGAAACCGCTAGCGACACCCACAGGTTTATTATTTTAATTTTTTAATTTTTCATGTTTCATCTGTGTGTTTCTTTCAGTCTCAGAAACAAGGCCACAGTCAGGCGAGGACGAGTCCAACCCGACCGCCGAGTTCCGGACACCGGGCATTACGGATTCCAACACTCTAGATGCACCTGCTGTACATTTTACCGTGGATAATCCTAGCACAGGACATTCAACCACCACCTTCAATACCACGCACCCGGCTACTGGGTCTAACTCTGAACGATCCAGCCGTACTGATTCAAGCACCGTCCATCACAGCGCGTCGAACTCTAACGCTATGCCTCCAAACTCTGCGCGTCCAACTACTATGCGTCCAAACATTATGCGTTCAGACACCATGCGTCCAAACACAACTAATGTCAACCCTTTGCATCCAGCCGAAGACGGATATATGCGGGTGGGTTCTGGGGGTTCCAGTGAGACGCCGAGTACCAGTCGCCAGAATCCATACGATAATGACACATCTCGTAATCCCCAGCCTAAGTACATCCGCGTGAAAACGACAGAAATTAAAATCGTCGATTCAGTTGTAAACTTTACATTTTGAAACCCGCGCTGCCCTCAGACGTCAAAGGAATGTGAATGCAAAGCAGTTTCAGCAAGAGGCATAGATCCTCATGAACCCTTGCAACCACGGGGGCTCATGAGGATCTATGCCTCCTGCAGTTGGGTAGTGTGCAAAATTTTCTCGACAGTGAAACTTGTTCACTTTAGGCCCTTCACTTTCATTGGCTATAAACGACGTCGCACTGAAAAACCTGCGCATATTCAGCTCTTCCTGAGGCACCCGGATGTAAATGTGACCAGCAATGAGGCATGAATCCTCACGCGCCCCCGCTAGAAGCGGGGGCGTGTGAGGATCTATGTCTCTCGCATGTGGGTGATGTTTACTTTTCCTCTGGCAGTGAAAGAGCTGACGTTATGCAGTAACGCACGTTGAATACACACAAAAATTAAATACACTCGCACTGTGCAAACTTTTTACTGAGAAACCAGTCCTATTTGGCAAAAGCCAGGTTTTTTTTTTCGTGATTTTTGTGAAAAATGAGAGGCTCAATGTATTACATTGAAAAAAAAAATCGCTTTTTACAAGCAAAATACATACTAGGCCCTTGCAAAATCAGAACAGATTGCATCAACTCTGGCAATGATTCTGCACGTTTCTAAGAGTCCCGGCCCTTCACCATGCACAATGGCTACCCAACCCTCTAATACCCGTTATTGCCGCTTAAACAGCATAGTCATATACTGGTATTTTTATATTGAAAAAAAATACTGCATTTAGTTTTAGTCAGTATGTTATACACCTCATTTTATGTGTGGCAGTAATAATAATAATAATAATAATAATAATAATAATAATAATAATAATAATAATAATAATAATAATAATAATAATAATACCGTTTTTATTATTACATGGTATTTATATGGCTCATTTCTCATATTTATAATATAACTCAATGCGCAGAATGTAGCCGCGAACTGAACCCAACAAGCACGCTCACGTGAATCACACGCATTCACTCACACACTGTACGTAAACACAGAACATTCACGTGGTGCTAAGGGCAAGCTCAAGCGAGCTACTGACGGTATTTGGAAATCGTTTTGTATTTGAAATTTTATTAAGTTGGCTGAAACTGATACCAAAGTGGAGGGGGAGGAAGAGCCGAAGTACCCGGAGAAAGAACCCCCAACGGTCCGCCCGAATTAACGGTGACACTTACTAGAGGAGAAAAATCCGACGCCGGAACCCGGAATATATATAGGCGCTTTTTCTCAATTTTTGGGCGAATCGACTCAAAGCGCCGCGAACTGAAACCCAACACGCACACTCACGTAACAGACACGGATTTACGCCATTTAAGACAAACACAGTACAAGACAGACGAAGGGCCAGTTCAGCTACTGAAGTTACAGAGATTTTTTGATAGCTTGTATTTGAAATTTGTAAAGTGGCCTGAAACCGGTACCAAAGTGTGTGTGTGTGTCGGGGGGGGGGGGGGGGAGGTGGGGGGGGGGGGGGGAGGGGAGGTGGAAGAACCGGAGTACCCGGAGAAAGACCCCCCGACGATCCGCCCGAATTAACGGTGACACTTACCAGAGGAGAAATGTCCGACGCCGGAACCCGTTTTTGAACCTCGCACCTTTGGCATTGGTGGCAGGCGTCTTAACCACTGCGCCACGGACCGCCCCAGTGGCTTCTATAAGTTCCATAGGGCTACGGCCACTCGATCGACACAATGCCGAATCCATCCACGCTTTCCTTATGCCCGTTATACTCGTAGCTTCTTCATACACAGTATACGTATTGACTCGTAATTTATTTGTATGTTGATATGAAGGACAGCTGCTTGTACAGGAGTTTATATATAGAAGTCTCTTCCAGGGCTCCGCCCCCATTCATGCTTTACTATAAGTTCCATCTCAGTAAGCCAAAGTCCTCGGGCCCACGACGGCCGCAGTGGGCCCGCGCACGGCTGTGCGCGGGCCCACAGCGGCCGTCGTGGGCCCAAAGTGGTTTTACTAATGGGGATAGGTCCACGGCCATTCACTCCACACAATGTCTACCCCATCCAATACTTGCACTTTGCTTTTAAACATCACAGAGTCATATTTTTGTGTGTTGAAGGAACAAATGATGTCTGCTTTAAGTTTTAGTTAGAATATTCACTCTTCTTTATTTATGAGAGTCTTCCTGCGTGTGTGTGCTTTTGGGATTTAGTGGTTGTTTTTGTGTGTTGTTTCAAATTATTGTTGTAAGTTTACTATGTAAACAAACTTTGCTAAAATTGTGATTTTGCATGTGATAAGTACGTATTTTATTTGCTTCGTACTGTGTAAGAGCAGAAGTTAAGTTTCCCCTCGCAGGATTAATAAACTATTCTTTCTTTTCTTAACTTATGTTATCTTATGTTATGCTATTTTATCTTATCTTATGTTATATTATCTTTGTTATCTCACCTCACCTCATCTCACCTCACCTCACCTCACCCCACCTCACCTCACCTCACCTCACCTCAAATCACCTCACCTCATCTAACGTCATCTTACCACATCTTACCTCACCTCACCTCCTCCTCCCATCTCATCTTATCTCACATCTCATTTCATCTCAAATCAACCCATCTCACCTCACCTCGTCTCATCTTACCTCACCTCCACCTCGTGTCATCTTACCTCACCTCCACCTCGTCTCACCTTACCTCACCTCCACCTCGTCTCACCTTACCTCACCTCCACCTCGTCTCACCTTACCTCACCTCCACCTCGTCTCACCTTACCTCACCTCCACCTCGTCTCACCTTACCTCACCTCCACCTCGTCTCACCTCCACCTCGTCTCACCTTACCGCACCTCCACCTCGTCTCACCTTACCGCACCTCCACCTCGTCTCACCTTACCGCACCTCCACCTCGTCTCACCTTACCGCACCTCCACCTCGTCTCACCTTACCGCACCTCCACCTCGTCTCACCTTACCGCACCTCCACCTCGTCTCACCTTACCGCACCTCCACCTCGTCTCACCTTACCGCACCTCCACCTCGTCTCACCTTACCGCACCTCCACCTCCACCTCCACCTCCACCTCCACCTCCACCTCCACCTCCACCTCCACCCCAACCTCCACCCCCAACCTCCACCCCCAACCTCCACCCCCAACCTCAACCTCCAACCTCAACCTCCAACCTCAACCTCCAACCTCAACCTCCAACCTCAACCTCCAACCTCAACCTCCAACCTCAACCTCCAACCTCAACCTCCAACCTCAACCTCCAACCTCAACCTCCAACCTCAACCTCCAACCTCAACCTCCAACCCAACCTCCAACCCAACCTCCAACCCAACCTCCAACCCAACCTCCAACCCAACCTCCAACCCAACCTCCAACTCCACCCCCAACTCCACCCAACCCAACCCAACCCAACCCAACCCAACCCAACCCAACCCAACCCATCCCATCCCATCCCATCCCATCCCATCCCATCCCATCCCATCCCAACTCAACTCAACTCAACTCAACTCAACTCAACTCAACTCAACTCAACTCAACTCAACTCAACTCAACTCAACTCAACTCATCATCTTATTTTATCTTATCTTATATTATGAAAAGTATACACTCTATTTACAGTCATATGAGTCTACTTCGCTTTTAACAAGGTCTAATATACCAAACGTCGGATATCACAACACTTTTTCAGAGGTCCAGACAGCACCCTTTCTAACTTTCTGTGCAAATTACATTGCTTGTAAAAAACTTCGGATTTAACAACAAGAAAAAGTGGATCCGCTGGCGATTTTCTTATATCCGAAGTTCTCTGTGGGCAGAGAAAAACCCAACGAAAAAGAAACATGCTTAGAAAAGACATTTTCGACTGGCTTCTGACAGTTACAACACAACGTTACAACGTTGGGTTATTCTCGGAGAAGAATCCAACGTTGTAACGTTGTGTTGTAACTGACATTTCCAAGCGCGTGTCTTTCTCTGCATTTTACACGCTTTGCAGTCACCTTGTGGTCTGTATTTCACTGTTGGTGGTCTAAACACACTCAGTGTGAAGGGCAGCAGATGATTTTTAATCTGGTTTATGAAGAGACACAGATTCTCATGAGCCCCTGCGAATGCAGGGGCTCATGAGCCTCTATGTCTCTTGCAGATGAAAGGCCCAGGATGAGGAACCGTGTATATAACTGATGTACTCTATCTAAAGTTGAACCCGACTCAGTGCCAGCTGACGCACAACGTGTTTCTGCAACCCTTGTTAATTCAAGAACATGCAACCCTAGATGTCCCGAGGACATTGATTGAAAGTGGTGTCGGCAAGAGGCATAGATCCTCATGAGCCCCCGCGACAGCGGGGGCTCATGAGGATCTATGCCTCTTGCGGTTGGGTTGTGCTCAGATTTTCTCGGCTTAACGTGTCAACAGGATGTAAGTAAAGATAATACAATATACATGTATATATTTCTTATTTGAACCCCTTTTTGTGCATGCCGACTTAAGTATGTACTTCAAACAGCGTTGAAGGTGGTTACGCCCCGAAATCGTGATAGGTGCTTAACATTTTTGGTTCTCGCGATTCGTCATCGATTTTATTGTCATTCTCGTGATACCCGAAAAAAGCGTTCGTCGTGAAACGTGACAACCAAAATAAGATCTCCGTGAAAAACGTCTTAGTTATTTCGTGAAACGTGAAGTCTGATGCCACATTGTAAATTTTACTTAAAAACCATCTGTATACCCCTTCCCCTCCTCCCCCCTCCACACACACGCACACACACCTTCCCGTTGTTTGATTTTCCTGTCAGTAAAAAGTTTGTGAAAGCTGTCCTTGTCCAGCACTTTTAACGTCAGCCCCAGCTCCCCCCCCCCACCCCCGCGCTCCCTTCCCTCACCTCCTACCCTGTCCTTTTTCCTCCTCCTCCCCTTATTCCGCCCACCCCCCACCCCTCGCGGTCACACCTCTTGTTATAGCTTCTTTTAGCCAGCACAAAAAGGTTTTAAAAGCAGTCCTTACTGTTTTCATTGTCTTTATCCATCGTGAATCTTGAATGGTATTTTTTTTTTTTAAATCGTCAATCGTGGAACGCAGACGAGATCGCGCATTCGTGATGGTACCCTCACCCACCCACCCAGTTATCCTCCCACCCTCTTTCAGTGTGTGTGTGTGTGTGTGTGTGTGTGTGTGTGTGTGTGTGTGTGTGTGTGTGTGGTGTAGTAGGGTGGCTGCATAGCACAAGCAGGTTTAGCCGTTTGGATGAAGGGAGTCATTAAGTTATGCAAGTCAAAATGCATGTGTGGTTAAAGGCCCCTGCCACACTTGCCGGTTGTGCCCCGATTTTGAAGACGATTCCGATCCGATTGCGATCGGATGACGTCATATATCCGATCCGATCGCAATCGGATGGGAATCGGGTGTTTAGAAACTGCTCTATTTTTCCGATCCGAATCGGCCCCGATTGTAAGCTTCAGAGCGCGTCTCGCAAAGCACGTCGTTTCAGCCGTTTGCAAATGGCGGAAGATCAGTCAACCACCTTCGTTGCCGATGTTTCGCCCGCCTCAGTCTTCCCGAATATGATGCAAAACTGCTGATAATGCAAGCACATCATCATTACTGTCCAAACTAGCAGCCATTTCGCTGAACAGGTACGACCTTGATCTTCGATTCAAACCGGTCGGCTAAATAAAGTTGGGGAATGTGTGGCAGTGCACACGTTTTTGCAGTCCGGTCCGATCACACTCCGATTCGAAACTGCTCAAGAATCGGCCTTAAAATCGGGCATGTGTGGTGGGGCCTTAAAGAGGGAAACCCAGGGGAATCCCCTCATTTGCGAGCCCATTTTCACTCCCAGGGCCGAAAACTCACATTTCACACTCGTCTGCTAGCTATTACTTTACCTACAAGTCCCTCGGAGATGATTTGACATTAACAGCTCAAAAGGTACTTCCTGACTGACAAAAGGAACCAAAGCAATCTGGCACTCTTAGCTTCACACACCCTTCTTCAAAAGTGTATACCTCTCGTGAACAGCAAATCTATTTTTTTCCCACAATAAAGCGATTCGCTGTTTGCGCAATGAAGAGAGATATACATTTATACGGTATATAACATATTCTGCAATAAAATGTGCTCCAAAGAAAAAAGTGTGTTGTCAGTGGATTCTGGCGTATGTACGTGTTTGTGTGCGTGTAAGTGTGCTGCAGGGGAGCATGTGTGTCTGTGTCTTTTGGAGGTCGATACACGTGTATTCACTGCCAGTGGACATTTCAAAACCAGCGTCAACGATCCATAGCTGTCAATGGAGCATGGATACAAAGTGGTATCAGCAAGAGGCAAAGATCCTCATGAGCCCCCGCAATTGCGTGTTTGCCTGTGCTTTTGAAATCATAAAATCAACGTCAACAGTCCCCAGACGTCAAATGAACGTAGACACCAAGTGGCTTCAGCAAGAGGCATAGATCCTCATGACCCCCCGCAACTGCGGGGGGTCATGAGGATCTAAAACTCTTGCCGTTGGGTAGCGTGCAAAGTTTTTTCGGAAGTGAAACGGATTAAACTGTAGACCCTTCGCGTTCTTTGGATAAAGGCGATGTTGCACTGAAAAACATGTGCATATTCAGCTCCGCCTGATCTGATGTGAATGTGACCAGCATACGGCAGAGGTCCTCACGAGCCCCCGCTACAAGCAGGGACTCGTGAGGATCTATGTCTCTCGCATGTGGGTGGGTGTTTACTTTTCCTCTGCAGTGAAAGGGTTGGCTTTATGCAGTCACGCACGGTCAATACACACACACAAATTAAATATGCACTCGCCCTGTGCGAACTTAGTAACTCAAAAACCAGTCGTCTTAACCCCCTTCTACCCCAACACCGAAATCCCCCAATTTTGCCTTTGTTCTCTGAGGACTGCATTGCAATGCAGGACACAGATCGACCATGATAGTTCAAGGGTGATGCCAGAATAGCTTGGCGCCTCTAGGCGCCAAGCTATTCTGGTACCACCCTTGAACTATCATGGTCGATCCGTATCTTGCTGTGGTGTGTCTGGGGTAGAATGAGTTAAGTGCTATAGTTGTACACAGCAGTTAAACCATAGAATAGTTCCTACAATGAGGATGTAGTTGGGGTGGTGTTTTCAAGCAAGTGATATAAACTATCATGAGCCCCTTGCTCTGCATAGGCTCACGAGGCCCTGTGCCTCTTTCATCCGAAGGGAGTTATCGGAGACACTGACAGCGTACCATGGCTTCGAAATAGTTGTTCATGTGTAAAAGAAGGCATTAATATAAGACACGAGTATACATGTACAAACAGTGTGTGCTGGTCTGCATTCTGAGATATTATCGTCTAGAGCTGTAAGGTCCAAAATAACAGAGCTGCACACAAATGTGATAAACAAAAGACTAAAAAGCAAACAAACAAGCAAAACGCCCCCCCCCCCTCCCCCCCCCAAAAAAAAAACACAAAAAACCCAAACAAACCAAAACAAACAAACAAATCAAAACCCCAAAAACCGCCGCAGTTCCTTTAAGCGGATACAATGCTCTGATGAAATGTGTTGACGCATTTTCGCGGCGGAATATGTGTAGGGAAGGACTGCACCGGGAAGGCAAAAGACAGCAAGTTCATTTTGTGAAAAGCGAGATTTTCATTGCATTACAATAGAAATGTCGCTTTTCACACACACAAAACTGACCTCCTGTTTTCCGCCTTCACAGGAAAGGAGGCGTGAAAAGACCTCGATTTAGACGATACTGGATTGGGGTGCAGACACATTTGGGACTTCTATACTAGCGTCGCTTCAACACAATGAGATAAACTATGTTTCTTTATTTACTGACTGTGTTGGTACTGTATGCCTGCTTCAGTTCAACATCAGGTTTGTTTTGAAAATACAACTATCAGCTTGTTAAGTTTTTATCATATATGTATGTATGTATGTATGTATGTATGTATGTATGTATGTATGTATGTATGTATGTATGTATGTATGTATGTATGTATGTATGTATGTATGTATGTATGTATGTATATATATATATATATATATATATATATATATATATATATATATATATATATATATATATATATATATATATATATATATATATATATATACATAATATATACACTGACGAGCAAAAGAAATGTGACATTTTTGGAAACATTGGAAACACTGTACTGTTTCCGATGATTCCAAAAAATGTCGCATTTCTTTTGCTCGTCAGTATACATGTACTGTCTCACCACTTATACCATGCGGACTCCATGGGAGGTGCAAACGGCTATACTCCCATGGAGCACATGATCAGGAGGATAAGGTTATCATGGCTAATGTGTGATTTTAATTTTTAAGAATGGATTTCACAAGGTGCTCAGTCTGTGTTTGTGTGGTGTGGTGATGGTGGTGGTGGTGGTAACTGTGGTGGAGTGTGTGTGTGTTTGTATGCTTGTGTGCTTGTGTGAGTGTGGTGTGCGTTTATATGTGCGTGCGTTCATGTGTGTATGTGTATGTATGTGTGTGTGTGTGTGTGTGTGTGCATGCGTGCGTGTATGTGTGTGTGTGTGTGTGTGATTTAGGACAGCTGACATAACTAGTGTAAAACGCATTAATTAATTAATTAATTAATTAATTCATTAATTCATTCATTATTTTTTTAAAATTTCGGCACCTATCTGCTTATTTATTTATTTATTTATTTATTCCTGTATTAAAGAATGAATGAATTATGTGACTATTAGTTCATTTCTTTATTTATTATTTATTTGTTTATTTATTTATTTATACAAAAGGGTGTTATTTTATTTGGATAGTATTTCAGAAGAATGAAGAATTGTGTCGAAGGCTACCTGCATTTAGTCGAAGACACAACCAATATTGTGACCTGCGAAGAGGTTCCTCACGACAAAGGCATTACGTGGGCAATCAAGGACACATCAAACGATGTCGCATATGAAGGATTGTGTGTAGTTTTGGGCAGTGACTCGTTTTGTGAGAATTCCACAGACAACACGATCAACGCGTCCATTAACATAAACGACAGCGTCAGTACCCTCACTATTTACCCGACGAAGACGAGAAATCTAAATGGCTACACCATCGGCTGTTCCTTAGCACTAAATAGGACGTCCACGGAATGCAGGATACTTATCTGACCAGTGAGTTCCGCTTATAGGTCGTTGGACATCGGAAAGCACAACGTTTGTGTGTGTGTGTGTGTGTGTGTGTGTGTGTGTGTGTGTGTGTGTGTGTGCGTGCGTGCGTGCGCGCGCGCGCGTGTGTGTGTGTGTGTGTGTGTGTGTGTGTGTGTGTGTGTTGTTGCTGTTGTTGTTGCTGTTGCAAATATCGTCGCAAAGAACCACTTTTCTATACCAATCTTAAAACAACTATCTTTCAGTGAGAGTTGACCAAACACGTTTTACTGTCAAGACACTCCAACAATATGTTTTTTTTTTTTTAACTCTTTCTACCCCAGACACACCACAGCAAGATATGGATCGACCATGTTAGTTCAAGGGTGATGCCAGAATAGCTTGGCGCCTATGGGCGCCAAGCTATTCTGGCATCACCCTTGAACTATCATGGTCGATCTGTGTCCTGCACTGCAATGCAGTCTTCACTGAGAGAACAAAAGCAAAATTTGGGGATTTCGGTGATGGGGTAGAATGAGTTTTAAGGGGTGTTTCTTTTAACAGTCGTAAAAAGTCGGATTGTTTTCATAAAATTTATATTTATGATTTTATGTCACTAAATGTGCCCCAGATATTAGAAGCCCAATATAAGAAAGATCCATTTTCACGTGAAGAGGCCAAGTTTTTATACCTAAAACAGCGCAGGCGTACATAAGTCTGCATGCTTGACCTCGATATTTAAATCTGCTGGGGCTCAATTTAGGACATTGAAAATGGCTTATTCTTTTCTTTTCACGAGTGTACAGCAAAACTGACAAATCATAGGCGTTCAGATTTGTCCATTTTGCTGTACAATCGTGAAAAGAAAAGAATAAGCCATTTTCAATATCCAAAATAGAGTCTCGGCAGATTCCATATTTGGTCCATTGGAACTAATTCATATTTGTTATATAGTGGTACAGAAAAGTGGTTCTTTGCGATCCGATGTCGAACGGCCTATACCTCTTTCGTATACTATACTGACCAGTGGAGTGGCTAATCGGTAGTATAACTCGTCGATTCGCCGAATTAGAAATTTCGGAAGCATTCAAGTTGAAATATTAATATATTCCCTACATTTTTGCATAGTTTAGTACACTTTGTCATAGTGAAATACATGCTAAGGTTATCGGTGGTGTTTGCGTGAAAAATACAGCGCCTTTCTACAGCGTCCACTTACTCAGGCTCGGAACGCTTTACAAGTAATTTTAAACACACTCCAAAACTAGAAATAATATAACAGCAAGAAGATAAATCGCAACAACAACACAAAGTTTAGGCATTCTAACCAAAGCCTTTCACAATGAACACATTCTGTTTATAGTTTCGCCATCAAAAATCACATGATCGGAGGCAAACGAAATGAACACTGATATGCAAAATTAAAATCAGACTATCTGTTCCGAGGCTTTTTCCGCAAGGTAGTTATGAGCATTTCCTCTTGAGCTACAGGTTCCAGGTTTCAACCGAAAAAAAAAAAATCAAAGGAGGCAAACGCATCAAAACATGATTTCTCGCAAATTTTCTCTTACGAGGATGTGCGCAAACACGATCGATAAGCCTCTGTCTTGGAAACTCGTACAACAACATAATGGCAACTTCTGCAGATAACGCCATTACAAGCTGTCCATTACGGGGCGGTCCGTGGCGCAGTGGTTAAGGCGCCTGCCACCAATGCTAAAGGTGCGAGGTTCGATTACGGGTTCCGACGTCGGATTTTTCTCCTCTAGTAAGTGTCACCGTTAATTCGGACGGACCGTCGGGGGGCTCTTTCTCCGGCTCTTCCTCCCCCTCCACTTTGGTATCAGTTTCAGCCCACTTAATCAAATTTCAAATACAAACGATTTTGAATTTCCAAAAACTACAGTAGCTCGCTTGAGCTTGCCCTTAGCACCACGTGAATGTTCTGTGTTTATGTACAGTGTGTGAGTAAATCCGCGTGATTCACGTGATCGTGCTTGTTGGGTTCAGTTCGCGGCGGCGCTTTGAGCCGATTTTCAATTGGGATAAAGCGCCTATTTAATGCGCTTATTATTATTATTATTATTATTATTATTATTATTATTATTATTATTATTATTGTTATTATTATTATTGTTATTATTATTATTATTATTATTATTATTATTATAAGCAGCTCTTGGAGACTCTGAACCCTTTCACTACCGAGAAAAAGCGAACACGAACCAACTGCAAGAGACATAGTCGCGGGGTCTCATGAGGATCTATATCTCTTGCTGAGACCAATTTGTACCCATGTGTCTTCGACGGTTATACGAACAGTGGCAGGGAATGGGCTTAACACTTTCACTTGCGGAATAAACGCCAAAAACCACCCAACTGCAAGAGGCAAAGAACCTCATGAGCCCCCCTCCACCCTCCCTCCCCACCCCCTCACCCCCGCAGATACGAGGACTCATGACTGAGGTTCTTTGCTTGTTGCTGACCCATTTCATACTAGTGTTCCCTGGTTTGAGAGGCTTATTCCGTGTCGGATTCGCCCTGCTTTCAAAGACTCACAGTTCTGCGTCCATGGGCAGTAGAGGGATTAATTGATTGCACGCTAAGATTTGTTTTTTCCTAATCAGGCGCAATGAGCATTACTGACTTAGATATATGTAGTCTTGCAGTATAGTCACGAAAATGATGGCTATCGATGAAAATAGCATTATATCGGCGAAAATATTATGATATCGGTGAAAATAGCATTATATGTGCTGGTCTGTGATTCTGCAGCTTACGGCCTAGTAAGGTCCAAAATCACAGACCAGCACACAGGCAGTGTTTAATACGACCATCTACAGCGGCATGCGCTGCTTTCTCATTTCTCCGAAACAGCGGGTTATCAATGTTGTTTCTCGCCTCAGCTAAGACTTTTCCACTCTTCTGTCCACAGTCCATGTTAGTAGGCTCACGTACCAGAAGTCGACAGTCCATGTTAGTAGGCTCACGCACCAGAAGTTTTCTACTGCCTCTTGAACGTAACGGAAGGAGCACTCCTGCGTACAAAGAAGAGGAAGAGCAGTGTTTCACTTTACGACATTCAGGCATCATTATTTAACTCATTCGGCCCGACGGCCGTATTTCCCAAAGTTTGGCGGCGCCATCTAATGACTATGCTCTAGTCGCAGGAGATGGATCGACCATGATAATTCAAGGGCAGCGCCAGATTAGCTTGGCGCCGACAGGCGCCAAGCTAATCTGGCGCTGCCCTTGAATTATATCATGGCCGACCCATCTCCCGCTGTAGTGCGTCAGGGTTGAATGGGTTAAGTTAACCTTTTGTCCAGCATTAGTGCAAGAGCATGAGTACCAACAACATTTTTAAACAGAGATATCGCGAGCAATTAACCCTTTACTACCTGCAGTGGGTCGCTTTAAATGATCATCTTTCCGTCTTTTCAACTTAGCATGGACGACTTTGACGATGTCCTCTTCAACGACGTTTACACCTCACACGGAGACCACATCAACGCAAACGGCTACGACTACAATGACGCCCACAACGCAAACAACGTCTACAACGACGCCAGCAGCAACGTCAGCAACAACATCCACTATGACGTCAACAACACCACCAACAACGCCCACAACAACATCGTCTCCTACAACTCCTGCCAAATTAACCTTGCCTACAACAGCCACAACAACGTCAAGTGGTCTGACATCAATAACGTCCGAGATGTCGACAGTAACGCTCCTAACGTTAATAACGTCCACTATGACGTCAACACCACCAACAACAACGCCCACAACAACAACGCCTCCTACAGCTCCTGCCAAATCAACCTTGCCCACAACGACCACAACAACGTCCAGTTCGCTGACGCCAATAACGTCCGCAACATCGTCTACGACTACAATAACGCCCACAACGCTAATAACGTCTACAACGACGTCAGCAGCAACGTCAGCAACAACATCCACTATGACGTCAGCAACACCACCAACAACGCCCACAACAACAACGTCTCCTACATCTCCTGCCAAATCAACCTTGCCCACAACGACCACAACAACGTCCAGTTCGCTGACGTCAATAACGTCCACAACATCGGTGACGTCCCTTACAGAACCCAGCATTCCAACGTCTACAGTAAATCCCACACCGGCTTCCGTGATTACATATACAACACCACCCGAAATGACCGGCAGCAACCGTAATGGACAGGAGCAGTCAGCAGCAGCAGCCATAGGCGGTGGTGTTGGAGCTGTGGTGGCGGTGGCTGTTGTCGTTGCTGTCGGTGTCGTGATTTACAGAAAGAGAGGTGAGAGAAAGATTTAAGTCATTTTACCCCAACACCAAAATCCCCAAATTTTGCCGTTGATTTCTGAAGACTGCATTGCAGATCGACCATGATAGTTCAAGGGTGATGCCAGAATAGCTTGGCGCCCATAGGCGCCAGGCTATTCTGGCATCACCCTTGAACTATCATGGTCGATCCTTATCTTGCTGTGGTGTGTCTGAGGTAGAATGAGTTAAAGAAGACTCATGATTAACCCCTTCCCTGCCAATGTATGTACATTTTTGTTTCTGAAATCTTTGTTCATTCAACGACCAAAAGCCAACACCGTCCAAGAAACATGGATACAAATTGGTCTCAGCAAGATACATAGATCCTCATGAGCCCCTGCAGTCGCGGGGGCTCATGAGCATCTATGTCTCTTGCAGTTGGATTGTGTTCACCTTTTCACAGCGGTGAGCGGTTAACAAAATGCCAGGTGCCAAACTAAATCACTCAATTTCAAATGACAATCCAACATGATTTTCTTAATATAGTATACATCAAAACTGCATGCAACATTTCTTCTGTTTCAGGTTGCAACTTGAAACTCAGCGCACTAAAGCCGAGACGGAAAGATACCAGCCACTGTGCCGACCTCGGAACGTCTAATAGCAACAACGTCTACTCTGTGACCAATTCACAAACATTCCCCATATACGTCAATATGACGTCAACGACCGGTGAATACAGTACACTAAACACATCAGACAAAAATCTCCACACGAATATGAATCAGCTAACTACTCACCAGTATGACAATTTAGAAACAGCCAATGGCAGCGAACGTAACATCCCGACATCCAGAGATGAGCAAATCACTGTTCGTGCAAATTTAGAAACAGCCAATGGCGGTGAACGTCACACCCCGACATCTAGAGATGAGCAAATCACTGTTCGTGTAAATTTAGAAACAGCCAATGGCGGTGAACGTCACACCCCGACATCTAGAGATGATCTAAACACAGATCACACCAGTCAGAGAGCATCTAACGACTACCAACTCGTGAGATTATCAGCAGACAATCCTTACAGTAATATACACGTTGCTAGACAACCGGATGCACCAGTGTATGCCAATCTGAGGACAATAAGCGACGGTACTAGTAGTAGCAGCAGATCTGTGGGTGAACGGGAATCCTTTGGCGACAGTGCTAGTAGGAACATCTATGAACCTCTACAGATCGCAAGAGACGCTGATGACCATATCTACAGCAGTCTGACGTCTGATGTCAGACTCAGCAATCAATGATGTAGGCCTAGGCTCGAGATTTGCAAAAGGACGAGACCTTTCTCTACCAAGAACATGTACTGACGATTCCAAAATGTCGCATTTCCTTTGCTCGTCAGCATATGTAAGTGACTACAGACGAGTCTATTACTATTTGTCAAGAGAAACTCGATCACCAGAGCAATGTGTTGCGGTCACTTGTACTATGTGTTGGTTGCACTATGTGTCGCTACTCACAAACCACGTACACCGACGAGCAAAAGAAATGCGACATTTTTAGAATCATCGGAAACGTTCTTGTTAGATTTTTGGACAAATTTCAACACACACGCTATCCCCCTCTCCCCCTATTGCTTGATATTTTTGATATTTTGGCGATTGGGGAGAGTCTTGACACTAACGTTTTCTCTCTCTCTCTCTCTCTCTCTCTCTCTCTCTCTCTCTCTCTCTCTCTCTCTCTCTCTCTCTCTCTCTCTCTCTCTCTCTCTCTCTCTCTCTCTCTCTCTCTCTCTCTCTCTCTCTCTCTCTCTCTCCCACCAGTTGTTTGATTTTTCGGCCATTCGGGGAGGCCTTTTGTGTCAGGTTGAAGGTCCCAAACAAAAGGTTGGACCCCCCTCAACCCTCTTGAGGTAACTGGTAACTGATCCGCCCCTGGTTTTGTTTTTAAGCTGTGTATTTTTTCGCTGTATGATGCTAGCATGTTAACAAAATATGTAGTAACAGACATACGCCTTCCAAATATAAGTCTACGCTTTTGAAAGACCTACAGTCTACTTCGCTTATAACAAGGTCGGATATAACAAAAATCGGATATAGCAACACTTTTTCAAAGGCAATTTTTTTCAACATAAATAACTTCGCTTATTACATACATCGGATATATCAACAAAGAAAAGTTGGGTCCCCTGGCGCATTGTTATATCTGGAGTTTACTGTATTTCGTTTGTAGGTCCACTGTGAATCCGTTTATTAGTTCATTTGTTCATTTACTTGCTTGTTCTTCATTTATTTGTCGATCCATCGACCTACCCAGACATCCGCCCCTTTCATAAACCATGCATGTCTGTACGAAAATGTCAAGGCACTGAAAAGGGATACCAATATGCCCCACTACGGGACAGGGACCATCCGTTTTTTTAAAAATTTTATAACGCTTAACACATTCTACCCCTGGAACGAAATCCCCAAATTTTTGAAGTTGCCCTCCGAAGGACTGTATTACAATTCTAGAGGTAGATCGAGCATGATAGTTTAAGCGTGGTGCCAGAATAGCTTGGCGCCCATGGGCGCCAAGCTATTCTGACATCACCCTTGAAATGTCATGCCCGATCCATGTCTTGCTGCTGTGTGTCCGGGCTGAATGAGTTAAAACTCTCTAACTGCCGGGACAAACGCTACCCAGTCGCAAGAAACTTAAACCAGCATGAGTCCCCGCATTCGAGGGTGCTTATGAGGATTTACTTAAAGAACTCTACTGGCTGCCGGTGAAGTTTCGTTGCCAGTATAAGATGGAAACTCTGGCATATCGTCACTTTGACGGGTCTCTTCCGGGTTACCTTTCTGCTTCACTCTGCGGTCCTCCAGTGAGAAACTTTTGAAGGCTCGTAAACGTAACTTGAAAACTGTTGGTGAATGCTTATTCAGCTTCATTGCACCTTCAGTTTGGAACTCTCTGCCTGCCAGTCTGCGAAACCTCCCTACTCTCTCTCAATTTAAGGCTCAGTTGAAAACTCACATCTTCCAGCTTGCTTTTCCTCAGTCGTAGATCCGTGGTCCTGTTGTATTTATTTGTAACGTTTCATATCGTCTGTGTCATGTTTGAATGCATGTGTTAGCGCAATGAGTTTTTGCCACAAAAAGATTTGCGCTATACAAGAACCATTCATTATTTTATATTATTATTATTATTATTATTATTATTATTATTATTATTATTATTATTATATTTTATTATTATTATTATTATTATTATTATTATTATTATTATTATTATTATTATTATTATTATTATTATTATTATTATTATTATTATTATTATTATTTATCTATGTCGGTCAGCGTGCAATAGATTTTGACACGTAATTTCTGATCACTGACAGCGAAAGGGTTAATATTACGATACACACGTGTTCAATTAGGCGTAGATTAACTCATTTAAGGTACCCAGCATCAATAGCTGCGGAAATGTCGCATAGCCTTGCCGCGGGCAGAAACTATATACGACACTTTCTTGAATGAGTTAGGCTTGGCTGAGGGACTCAAACTGCTGATGTAATTGAGGCTGATCCATGCGGGCAATTTTTAAGAGACAACATTTCTCATGAACCCACTCCTGAGAATCTAAGCCTCTTGCAGATGGAACAGGATGGCTAAGGACTGCGTCCTATTTGAACCAAAACGCTGAAATTCAGCTCTTTTTTTTTTTTTTTTTAAAGAGTTTGAATTCAGCTGAATCAGTCACCAGTCACCCACGACAAAAAATGTTTGTTTGGCATTATTTGTTTGTTCATTGATCCTCGACAAATTTCCACACCGTGGACAATATTTGTTGTAATACGAGTTAGGCTTTGCCAGTGGTTCTTGTCGCCTCGGCTGAGGGTCCGTTCAGGCGGGGGGGGGGGGGGGGGGGGGGGGCGGGGGGGGGGGGGGGGTCAATGTCGGAGGTAAGAGTCGAGGGCTTTAGACAGACACTGACCCCCCTGACTGGACCCGAGAGGCGACAAGAACCACTGGCAAAGCTTAACTCCTACAAAGATTTTGCCTTCAACGGTAAACAAATATAAGCGTGAAGTATACCCTTGAAAGGACCCCAAACATTACGTGTGACGTAGAGATTTAGGGGACGTAAATCTCCATACTTCCATCTATCAGTCAACAACCTCTCGCGAACTCAGTGCATGCGTCTCGAATGTCTCTCTCACGTATTTTTTAATTTAACACATTTGAGTCATTCTTTTGTATGAAATTGATAATATATGTCGAATTCAACGCATGTATATAGTTATTTTGTTGCGTACTCCCTTCAATTTTTATTTATCCAGCCTTTTGTTTCTTCGCAGTTTTAGTCGAATACGGTCCAAATACGTGAGATAGGGCTTTCGCTTCAGCTGAATTGTTCTGTCGTTGATATTATCTAACTCAACTGATCCAAGTATTCAGGTATGTTTTGTATGGAACTGGTCCCGGCGATATCACAGAACACCTACACATAGTTCTTGTGGTTGTGTATCCCCTAAATTATTTATTTATTGGCATATTTTTGCTTAGAGGTTTGACTGAATGAAAGAAGATTATGGTATGTTTGTACCGAGAAATGTGATTGGCCAAAGTTTTTTTTCTGGAGGAAAACGCTTTGTTCATCGAGTAACGCTGTCATCGTAACATGTAATAAGTGTGTCCACTTACCACATGTTACTTTTGCACCATGTGGCTAGGGGACTCCCCCTTTGAGAACGGGCGACCGGGAAAAAAAGTGAATAGAGCCAGGCCAATGAGAAAAAGTGTAAAGAGATTGAAAGAAGACAACAAAGTGTATTGTACTGTATTGTATTAATTGTACTGAATGTTACTATATTCTATGGTTTTGTATAGTATTGTATATTATTGTATTGTAATGTATTGTATTACATTGATTGTATTGTATTGTGTTGTGTATTGACTCCCTAACACACCAACACATCAGTACGTTTGTCAGTACTTCCATTCATCTTGGTTTGCTCTCGTCTTTTCGTCAAATGACGTTTTACGACTGTACAGCAAAATCAGGAAATTAAAGGCGTTAACTCATTCTACCCCAGACACACCACAGCAAGATAAGGATCGACCATGATAGTTCAAGGGTGATGCCAGAAGTATTCTGGCATCACCCTTGAACTATCATGGTCGCTCTGTGTCCTGCACTGCAATACAGTCTTCAGAGGACAATGGCAAAATGTAAGGAATTCGGTCTTGGGGTAGAATGAGTTAAGTAAAAATAGCTCATGAATAAACTGACACGAAGTGATATTTGTTCTTAAAATGGCATAAAAAAGCGTGTCTTTGGATGAAGATATTTTGAAGAAAAAAAAAAATACGGATTTGGAAAGGTCAACCATTGTTGTACCGAACAGTCAAAGTGAGATTGGCCTGATGTCGCGGATTTAGATTATAAACCATCACACAGATGCAAACTCACCCCATAACATTTGTTCGTTAAAATCTGTTACGGTCATTAGCACTGAAGAAATAAACCCAAACCAAACGACACCAAACCTAACCTAAGTAAACCAAACCAAACCAAAGCAAAGCAAAGCAAAGCAAACCAACCAACCAACCAACCAACCAACCAACCAACCAACCAACCATCCAACCAACCAACCAACCAACCAACCAACCAACCAACCAACCAACCAACCAACCAACCAAACAAACAAACAAACAAACAAACAAACAAACAAACAAACATGCAGGGGCTCAACAGACATTTTCTTTAGTCAAACCGCCTAAGTGAGTGTGGCAACGTGACCCATGGGATGCAACCTTCTTGATTTCAACTCTGTTCACAGTTAGCGAAGGTTGCAGAGTTGTTTCCCTCGTTGTTACAGCCGCTGTTCTCAGCGAGTTCTGGCAGCCTCTACGAGCTTTCGATCTGTGGTCATATTCAAAGCACTAACCCTTAGACTGTCCATAGCGTTTTTTGTCAAGGTGATTCCTGAAGGATTCGCCTCGACAAAAAGCGCTATGGACAGTCGATGGGATAATGAATATTCATTCAATGCGTGTGGCAAATGCTGACAATTATTACTGAAGCGACCGACTCTATGCAGCAATAAGTTATTAGCTAGGATTAGCTCTTAGATAAATGTTCTTAAATGTCTTGCATTATGGGACAAAAGGAATAACTCAGCTTATAAAGTTTCAGTGCAGTAACAGGAAACACATTTCTGATCTTCACCACCGTTATACGCAGAAGAGCTCTTCCATTACACTACAAGGTGAAGTAGAAAGCATTTGTTGTGTGTACCTACCATCATTGTGACAAGAAGGGTAGAAAAGTCTTAGTTTAGGCAAGACAACATTGATAAACCGATGTATCGGTAAATTTTAGTACTCAATTTCAGCTATGGAGTACATCGCTTTAACCAATTCAGAGCTGACGCACTACAGCAGGAGATGGATCGACCATGATAATTCAAGGCGCCAAGCTAATCTGGCACTGCCCGTGAATTATCATGGTCGATCCATCTCCTGCAACTAGTGCATAGTCATTGGATGACGCCTCCAAAATTTGGGAAATACGGCCGTCGGGCTGAATGAGTTAAGTGCGCTTTAGCAATGTTATCTGTATACACATTAATTCAAAGCAAAACATTTTCTAGTTATGAAAATGATTCTTGAGTAGACTTGCGGGTTTTAAATGTGCCCTCGAATGTACTACGCCAAAAAACAGACAGGTCGTTTGCAGGAGCTAGTTTAACCTAGGTGTTGTGTGTGAACAAAATAGTATCAGAGTAAACAGATGCTGAATGCGATGCCCTTAAGTACTTTCAATGTAAACATGGTTAAGCAGACACGGGAGAAGTACTCATCCAGAAAGTTTAAGCCCATTGTACATGCCGCCACCGTTGCTATTTACACTAGACATAGCTGCACGCATAAGTGTGTTAACCCTACTGCTGTCGGTAGCGCTTTTTGTCGCGATGATTCCTTCCTTGCTTCAGGAATCATCGCGACAAAAACCGCAACGACAGCCAAAGGGTTAACTTTTCAACCAAACATTCTCAAGCTCGCAATTTATTGCGTTCGTGTCACATAAACCAAGAAAAGACTTGAAAGCAGGGGGAACCCGAAGCATCTAAAATAAAGTTTTTCTCAGCCTGTAAACTTTCATAGGATACAGTTATGGAGTCGGTATGTCCGAGTATAGGACGGAGATGTAGGCGTGTCATTTTGAAATTGGTATGAAAATCATCAAATTGACTTGAGGATCCGCAGCGTCAGTGGCTACCCTTACCAACATGAAGACGAAGATGCTTCTTCTGACAGTAATGTTGGCAGTTTTTCTCGTCAATACGAAAGCAGGTTTGTGTACAACTTTAATAAACCTTCGGCTGTCGCTAGGTGTTTTTTGTCGCGATGATTCCTGAAGGAATCATCGCGACATAAAGACCGCTCCCGACGGCCAAAGGGCTAAGGAACTACAGCGTGCTTTTGCTTTTACTAAGTGCCCTTTTCTATCACGTTAATGTGATTTAATGGTTAATGTTTTAAGCTTCAACTTATTTCCTATTAAATTTCAATGGGCGAGAAGAGAATCCCATTCCCTGAGCGGGATACTAAATGAATCAGCGTCACTAGAGCACAACCGCCGTGTTCGTATATAATCCATGCTGCTGCTGTTGCTAGTGATGATGATGACGACGACGACGATGATCATGATAATGCAAATGATGATGATGGGGATGATGATGATGATGATGACGATGATGATACTACTGAAGTAGACAGCGCAGCCAAGACACGGCAATTGTTTTAACGGTTATAACTGACATGGGTGAATTGTATATTGACCAATTGCTAAATGGATGTCGTTTCTTCACAAGCCTACGTATACATTTATGATGTGGCAGTCTGATTGGCTCCTAGGTATCGCAATATATTAAGGTTGACAACAACAACAACAGCCACAACAACAACAACAACAACAATTGCTGTTATTCTTTTTATTATAAAATTCTTAAATGCTTTTGTAGTCTCTTCAATGTTGCCGATGACTCGAAACATGTCGCATTCCTTTTTGCTTCGTCAGAATATTTAGGCTTCACAATACTGACTGGGGGATCGACACATTTGTGAAGGGAAATGAAGGGTACGATATGCTGTGTGGGATGGGGAGGCGGCAGCAGGTCCAACAGTGCTGCTCGGTAAGAAAAAGGCAACGGGGAGGGATTTGATGTTTGCATACGGCACTCTGACCGACTTTAGCGTGAGGAACACACACACACAAAACGAGACCAAACGTGGGCACGAGGAGAACACATGCCTAACAAGAGACATAAATCCTCATGAGCCCCCGCGAATGCGGGGGCTCATGAGGATTTATGTCTCTTGCAAATGGTTAGCGTTCGTCTTTCCCCGGCAGTTAAGGGGTTCATCGACAGAGTCTATGTTTAGAAAAGAGAATAAGACATTGCAAGTGCGCGGTAGCAGTAGGGGATGGGTGTCCGGCTGAACTCGCCAAGCCGTTGAATTATAAGTCGTTGCTGGACAGCTGTACACACACAGACACACACACACACACACAAACACACACACACACACACACACACACACACACACACACACACACACACACACACACACACACACACACACACACACACACACACACACACACACACACACGCACATCTCAATCCTTCATAATTTCATTCCGAAAAAAAATGTAATTGTTTCGTTATTACAATTCAGAGAGTCAAATGAAAAACGGGACAACCACAGGAATACAAACACCAGCATCCACTACCACAGCAGCCCAAGCATCAGCGGCGCCCCTAACAACGACCACGAAATCTGCCCCCACAACGCCCACTACAAAGCCCACGACAACGTCCACTTCAACGACCACAACAAAGTCCATGTCAGCGATCACAACAATGACGACGACAACGTCCACAACACCGCCCACGGCAACGCCAACTACAAGGCCCACTACAAGGCCCACTACCAGACCCACTACACCGCCCACGACAACGCCCACGACAGCGCTCACGACAACGCCCACGACAAGGCCCACTAATCCGCCCACGACAACGTCCACTACACCGCCCACGACAAGGTACATGACATCAACCACGACAACGCCCACAATAACAACCACGCCTCCTAGAACGCCCACGACAACGCCTACGACAACAATGACTATTATTACCACACACACCACAACGTCTACGACAAAGCCTACGCCAACGCCCACGACAACGCCAACGCCAACGACCTTGTCAACGCCCACGACAACGCCTACGACAACAACAATGGTCATTATTGCCACGCCCACCAGAACGTCTACGACAACGCCCATGACATCGCCCACGACAACGCCCACGACACAAACCTTGTCAACACCCACGACAACGCCTACGATAAAAACCACGACAATGATCACGACAACTGCCATTAAAACGCCCCAAACAACGGCATCAGCAAAGCCCACGCTGACACCATCAACAGTTACAGCCAGATCCACAACGACAAGACCCATTTCCACCAGCACGCATGGTGGCGATTCCTCTTCACAACAGACATCCAGTAAAACACAGCCCACACCTGCTTACCACGAAGACGTGAATGTAGCAGCCATTGCCGGTGGTGTGGCAGCTGCTGTTGTCGCCATTGTTGTGACTGCTATCGCCATCGTAGTTCGCAGAAAAAGAGGTAAGTTTCACTTAATACACATCATACATTAGGGAAAACAAGATGAGGATTTCATCCCAAAGTCTAGCTTATTGTTTGGAGCTCAAATGCATTTTTCTTTTAGGAACATTCAGAGTTGTTCATATTTTTAGGCTTATTATACTGATCCATTTTCCTCCTCTCTAAGCCAACCTCTGATCAACACACACGTCGGCGCACACAAATAAATTAGTGCGCTCTGTGGGCTCGTGTAGCGACAGGAATCCATCTCCTTCAACTCTAACCCACCCTCTGATTCACACACACTGGCACACAGAAATAAAGATGGACTCCGACACACGGCGATTCCCGCCATTCGTAAGCTGCGTGGTCTGGCATAGCATAGCTAGTCTGAAGAAGAATGATAGCACGAGCAGCGAAATGACGTCACTTCAAGCTTCATGTCATGGCATCATTAGTCCCACGACGCCGTGTTCATAGTGACGACTCGATGATATACGTCACTCATCGCAGTACTAACATTTGACGTATCAGAGAATCAACTTTGCAATTTTCTTTCTGATTTTCACGCCTAGGGCTTACAGGTCACAATTTGACCTAATCCTACCCAAAGGCCGGGACAAAAGGCAGGCTTAGGCAAACACTGTTTATGAAAAATCGTGCGGGTATTGATGATAAGATAGTTTTTTCTCGTAAAAGAAAAATTAAAGTTATGGTAGCTGTTTTACAAATGACTCCGAAAAAGTGGTGCAGAAAACTGTCTGATTTTCATACCTAGGGCATACAGGTCACAATTGACCTAATCGTACCTAACAGCCGAGACAAATTGCAGGCTTATGTAAATACCGTTTACGAAAAATCATGCGATTATTATTGAGAAGATTGTTTTGTTTTTTTTTCGTAAAAGAGATTCAACTGTTTTAAGATTAACCCATATAATTCGTGAAATTAATCCCCAAAACGCAAAAATATATTTTTTAAACAAATATTTAATATCACTCAAAAATGTTCTTGAGATACAATCCTGGTTAACGAACTCATTCAATATGTTCCTTTTATCTATCCATACGCAAAATATCTAGTAAAAATAAGAAAGATTACGGACTCAAGTGTGGATCAACCGGTTTTTTGTGAAACGGCCATTTTCTCGCCAATGAGCATCATAATCAAAACATCGAAAAAAAGGTCCCGAGATTCTTTTAGGGACAATACCCTAAAATTTCAAGCTTGTCCATCATAAAAAACGCGGGATGTAGTTGCTGTCACACACACACACACACACACACACACACACACACACACACACACACACACACACACACACACACACACACACACACACATGCACGCACGCACGCACGCACACACACACACACACATACACACAAACACACACACACACAAACACACACACATACGCACACATACACACACACACACACACACACACACACACACACACACACACACACACACACACACACACACACACACACACACACGAGCCCGCACGGCGTTTTGGCGCCAAAAAGACGTTCTCTAGCAAGGTTCAGTTTGCGTAGCTAGACGTGACGTCATTTTTATCTTGTTACTTTTTTTGCCAGAATCTCTGCCCCGCACGCCCAAAACGTCATGCGCATGCTCCGGAATGCGCTCCGACCAGCCCCATTTTAAAGTCTACCGTAATTTTTAAAAAATACGGTAGACAAAAATGCAACACCAATCTGGCTGTGAGTCTTATTTTCTGGCAAAGTGGGGTCACGTTTACGCCAAAACGACTGCCAACAACGAACGAGAGCGAAGTCACAACGAATAACCAGTGTGGACCAAACGCACAGAGAACACTCCAAACATCTCCAAGAGACATAACTTGGTTATCCGCCAACACTCCAGACATCTCCGAGAGCTTATGACATAACTTGGTTATCCGCCATGACTTCGCTCTCGTTCGTTGTTGGCATTCGTTCGGTGTAAACGAATCATCACCTATTGCGTGTCGGTAGCGGTTTTAGTCGCGATGATTCCTGCAGGAATCATCGCGACTAAAACCGCTACCGACACCCAGAGGGTTAAGACAACGGTAACTGCTACTGACTGCTGATAAGCTGGGGCGAGAAAAAGCAAAAAGAGACGAATGCAACCATAACAAAAACTAAAAAATAGTACTGCAGTGCGATCTAAAAGATGTTTGGCCCTGCAAACTATAATTTCTAAAATGATCGATCTTTCCATCATGCGCATGATCGTTTTCATCGCAATCATCGCCTTCAACGTCACTGTCCCATCCCACACATCGATAATATTGACAACCCTTCGGCCATGCCAGACGTCATGGCCTAACGGCCATGACGTCTGTCATGGCCTAAGGGTTGATGACCTTATGTCCTAAAGGTTGATGGGCTACTGACCTTAGGCCTTGGCAGATGTCAAATACACACTCAACATTTGTTCTGTTGCAGCTGTCTGCAACGTGAAGCGTGATCGGCCGCATCTAATGAAAAACATTAACCATTCCTCCAACTACCCCGAGACACCCAGTTTTAGCCCTCTTGAACTTGTAGTCACCGGTACTGGTAACAGCCCCAATGGCTTCATGCACAATGGAGTTAATACGACCGAATCTGATCTACCAACTTCAGGCGATTATGTCGACCTGTCGGAAAGTGTCATATCAAATCCAAATACCACGATGAATCAGATTGTTATAACTATTGCGCATGTAGCCATCGGTAATGCAAAGAGTACCATTGGCATGCACAGGGTGGTCAGCCCCGAGTACGTCAACTCAAAACAAGAAAGCGATCAACACAACACTATGTCGGCCGTCGCAGAATACGAAAACACGAACTCCGTCGCAGACGTTTCACACAACTGTCGCAACGTTGCTGCTAAACTGGGTTCTAAATATTATGTCAACGTAAACGCGAGAAGTTATGAGGGAGATTCGAGATCTGCTGATAGCCGCGAAATGTCTGGAGAAAGCGCTACCAAGAACATGTATGAGCCACTAGGAACAGGGCAAGATGCTGATGCCCATATATACTAATGGTCAAAACTTAAGGGCCACCCCACGTTTTTGTGTCATTGTTTATCTTCGCAAGTACGCTAATAAATTTCAACGTTCTTTCGATCCAAATGGGTTAAAAGTTGACCTTAGACAGTCCACTGTACAGGGAACAATAGACAACAATTCATCAATTTCCACGAACGTGTCAAATGCACGTGAAACATCGTCAGTTTTTGTGAAAAGCTGTGCGATATTGGCAAGCGTACCAAAGGCAGGCAGGTGGAAAAACAGATACCTCTGTGTGGCGGCTTTGCGCGACCGAACTGTCACGTCAACCACTCTGCGACGTCAACTGATGCAAGCTGCAAACGTTAACGACAGCAGAAGCACAGTCTGCCGACGTCTGCGCGAATTTGGCCTGGCTTCATGCAGAGTAGCAGTGAAAATACCCCTCACTCCAGCTCATCGCAGAGCCCGGGTTGCCTGGTGTCGTCAACATGTGAGGTGAAACAGACTCCAGTGGACTCAGGTGATGTTTACTGATGTCACGGTTCACTGTGTCCTTCAACGACGGCAGGGTGCGGGTCTGGAGACGCCAGGGCGAGCGATTCACGGATGGATGCGTCCAAGAGGTGGATCGCTACAGCGGAGGCTCAGTCATGGTCTGGGCAGGCTTCAGTAGGGAACTCATCCACGTCATCCGAGGCACCATGACTGGATTGCACTATCGGGACGAGATTGTGCAGCCCCTCAGCCAGCCAGCTGTCGAAGCCATAGGCGACAATGCTGTTCTGCAGGACGACAACGCTCGACCTCATAGCGCCCGTGTGGTGGATGAGTACATTGAGCAACCGGGCATCATGAGGACGGAGTGGCCAGCTCGTTCACCTGATCTGGCTCCCATCGAGCACCTCTGGGACGTGCTGGGGCAACGTGTAGTCAGCAACCACCCTCCATGTCAAGGCGTCCCCCAGCTGACTCAGTTCCTGCATCAAGAGTGGGAAGCGATCCCACAACATGTTCTCCGAATCCTCTATGCGTCAACGCTGCATTGAATGCTTGGCTGCAAACGGTGGGTACACTCGCTACTGACTGGACCATTCTTGTGTGACTTTTCAAATGAGGGGTGGGTGAACATTCTAACGCACTGCTATTGTTACAATTGCTTGATTTACTCAAAACTTAAATGAAATTGTTACTGAATAAATTAGCAAAGCACTGACTCCATGTATTGGTACATTATTTGTGTGGTGTTGTCGGTCCGACTGCAATAAAAAGTGGCCCTTACGTTTTGACCATTAGTATAGGTACAGCAGTCTGGCGTCTGATGTCAACCTGAAAGCAACAAGCAATGAATAAGGGCTCGGGGGAATCTAGGTATGCAGAAGGACGCCCCTTCCCTCCCCCCGCCTACTGGAGATATTAGATTTTTACATCCGTGTTTGAGAATCTCACTCTCGTGGTCTTAAAATCTTTCCCTACTCGCTAAAGTGAGTAGCATGAGATTCTTAGTATGAGATTCTTAGTATCACCTAAACACCGATGTAAGAATCTATTTCATACTCTCTTTATTATTAGCAGTAATCCGAAGTATCTTAAAAAAAAAAGAATTGTACACAAGCGTAGACAGTAACACATTCGCCATAATGGCTTGGCAAGAATCTTGACGTAATTTACATTGTAATAATTATGGCGTCAGTTGTAGTTTAAATGCCAGGCAAATGTTCGTACCTCAACCCGTCAACTTTGAAAAGAGTTGTGTGGTGTGTGTGTGTGTGTGTGTGTGTGTGTGTGTGTGTGTGTGTGTGTGTGTGTGTGTGTGTGTGTGTGTGTGTGTGTGTGTGTGTGTGTGTGTGTGTGTGTGTGTGTATGTGTGTGTATAATAAAGAACTTTTGTATCGAAAATACAAAAAAGAATTTGGAAAAGAAATGTGCATCTCACATCTTCCCGATAAACATCTTTTGCATTCATCAAATTTCGCTGCAGCAACAATCACATATTACAAAATTTAACAGAGCAAGGAAAAATGTTTGACACACAGAGAGAGGAACTATTTTGTACGGACTACTATATGAATGTATAGGTGATGATTTTCATTTAATTCACTCAGCCCGACGGCCGTACTTCCCAAATTTTATAGGCGTAATCTAACGACTATGCACCAGTTGCAGGAGATGAATCGACCATGATAATTCAAAGGTAGTGCCAGATTAGCATGTCCCCGACAGGCTCCAAGCTAATCTGGCACTACCCTTGAATTATCATGGTCGATCCATCTCCTGCTGTAGGGCGTCGGGGCTGAATGGGTTAATCCTTGAATGTCCAAAGTTTTCAGAACAGAGACTTAAATGTATACCTTTGAACTATCGTAAGATGAAGTCAATGTTTAATGTCTGCAACCTACTGCCATCAACGTCAAAAAAAAAAAAAAGTCTTGAATTTTGAGAGAAGTTTTTATAAAGTCGTAAAGTTCTATAAATAAGAGCCAGTTACGTAAACGCCACTGAGATGCAGTTTGTTGTGTTAAACGAGCTACAATTTTAATGTGTATATAATGTCATTCATGTTATTTTTATATTTTAATAAAAGTGTAAAGAATTCATTTGACAGTGTGCATGTGCACAGGAGAGGTAATGTTTTATATGTTGATTGTTTCATTATTCCTCCATACCCCGATAGGGGCGAACGGAATAAAATCAAATCTTGAAATCTTGTGTTGTGTGTGTATGTGTGTGTGTGTGTGTTGTGTGTGTGTGTGTGTGTGTGTGTGTGTGTGTGTGTGTGTGTGTGTGTGTGTGTGTATACTGAGACGCACCAAATGGCAAAGTGTTACACAAAGTGCTCTGTATTATTCTGATATTAACTCATTCAGCCCTGACGCACAACAGCAGCAGATGGGTCGACCATCATAATTCAAGGGCAGTGCCAGATTAGCTTGGCGCCTGTCGGCGCCAAGCTAATCTGGCACTGCCCTTGAATTAACATGGTCGACCCATCTCCTGCAAGAGATGCATAGTCGTTAGATGACGCCTCCAAAATTTGGGAAATACGTGCCCCGGGCTGAATGTGAACCCCTCTGCGATGCAACCAAGGTTACTGTTTACAGTACCGGTGGTTGCATGCACAAGGGGGCTACGTCATGTAGATCCCGTACAAATCTTGGGCGTTTTCCTGCATCCGATATGAAAGACGCAGACGGCGAAAGAATAAGAAAGGCAAACAGAAGCTGAATGCGATGCAGACATGAGTTTTCAGTGCAAAAGACACCGAGCAAACGAACACTCATCCATGAAGTTGAACACTCTTGTTCGTGCAGCCGCCGGGACTGTGAACAGTCTCGACGGCTTCATGAACAAGAGGGTTAAAGTGTATCACAAATTATCCGCATGCTTGCCCTTGGAATTACGTTTTAATCTCACAGGCACCAAGAGAAGATTACAGCGTTCAACCGGGGGCGTACGAAATGATGTACATTTTGATAGGGGCACAGATATAAGGTTTATACGTGCAAATAAGGAAGGACTGAGATACAGGCGTGTTAAACTAAACTTACTTTGAAAATTGTTTAATATATTTGGTAATCCTCAACGTTTCTGGCAAGACTAACCAACATGAGGACGAAGATGTTTCTGCTGACGGCAATGTTCGCAGCTGTTCTCATCATTACAAAAGCAGGTTTGTGTACAACTTAACCCCTTCATTGCCGAGGACAAAAGTGAACACGATCCGACTCCAAGAGACATAGATCCTCATCAGCCCCACGAATGCTCAGACCAATTTGTGTTCATGTTTCTTGGACAGTTTTATCGTTTGGTCTTTGAATAAACAAAGATTTGAAAAACAAAAATGTACTGCAGTGGCACGGAAAGGGTTAAGGTATAATTGTAGAAATGCTTCTTCTGCCAGATCTGTGTGTTTCCTTGCGCTTCTATGCTTTAACTCATTCGCGGCCAGCCGCATCCGGATGCGCGGCTTATGCCGCGCATCCGGATGCGGCTTGCCGCGAATGAGTTAACACATTCGAGACAAACCTATACGGATACGCGGCTTTTTTGAGGCGTATTCGTATGTGGCCCGTTTCGCATTAGTGAATTTCCATCTTGTTGTTTCCGTGGTTTTAATGGATAATTAAGTCAGTAATAATTACCAGACGACGGAAATAGGCTGCCTCGCGCCGCCGTGTTCTTGAATATTGACGAACAAAAGAAATGTGTTTCCGATGATTCCAAGAATGTCGCAATTCTTTTGCTCGTCAGTATACAATTCCTTTTCTATGCTGTTACTCGTGATGATTACTACTACTACTACTACTGGTCTACTACTACTACTACTATTACTACTAATGGGTATTAATACAGCGCCTAACCTCCTGACGGAGCTCTAGGCCATTTCCAATGTTTGTTTGTTTGTTTGTTTGTTTTAAACATAATGCAAACATAAAATGTACAAACAAATAAATATTAACAAAATAAAAGAACAAAACCAAACAGTCACAAAAACGATGCTTATGTATGTGCACATACACGATCACACTACTACTACTACTACTACTATTACTACTACTACTACTACTACTACTACTACTACTACTACTACTACTATTACTACTACTACTATTACTACTACTACTACTACTACTACTACTATACTACTATTACTATACTACTACTACTACTACTACTACTACTACTACTATTACTACTACTACTACTACTACTACTACTATTACTACTACTACTACTATTACTACTACTACTACTATTACTACTAAAAGTTTCTTTACATATTTTCTTGATTCTTGGCCATGCAATGTGTTGTGTTGTGTCTGCAGTGTTTGGCCACCATTTCGGGAAATATCATTTATTTACAAATGCTCACACACACCACAATTTCTGCAGAAATTGTGGTGTGTGTGTGTGTGTGTGTGTGTGTGTGTGTGTGTGTGTGTGTGTGTGTGTGTGTGTGTGTGTGTGCATTTGAAAATAAATGATATTTCTTGTAATGGTGGCCAAGCACTGCACATTACATGGCAGAAGGTCAAAACAATATGCAAAAAAACCCCAAAACTTACCAAAAATCTTTTTTTTTAGACATCCGATATTCACTTTCCTGCAAATTATTTCCAAACGACAGTCGTTTTGTCATTTCTAAAGTTGTAAGCCAGTTGAAAACTGGCCGAAGACTAAAGGCCCCGCCACACTTGCCCGATTTTGAGGCCGATTCTTGAGCAGTTTCGAATCGGAGTGTGATCGGACCGGACTGCAAAAACGTGTGCACTGCCACACATTCCCCGACTTTATTTAGCCGACCGGTTTGAATCGAAGATCAAGGTCGTACCTGTTCAGCGAAATGGCTGCTAGTTTGGACAGTGATGATGATGTGATTGCATTATCAGCAGTTTTGCATCATATTCGGGAAGACAGAGGCGGGCGAAACACTGATCGGCAACGAAGGTGGTCACTGATCTTCCGCCATTTGCAAACTGAAACGACGTGCTTTGCGAGACGCGCTCTGTTTGGTTGAAGCTTACAATCGGGGCCGATTCGGATCGGAAAAATAGAGCAGTTTCTAAACACCCGATTCCCAGCCGATTGCGATCGGATCGGATATATAAGACGTCATCCGATCGCAATCGGATCGGCGGCTTCAAAATCGGGGCACAATGACCGACATGTGTGGCGGGGTCTTAAGCCAAAGCCTCACAATGGACGCAGCCGTTTTGAAACTTTTTCTTCGGTCTTGTCGGCTAATCTCTGTGTAAAATGCTTAGCCGCTCTATTTTCTATGTGAAGTTAAAATCCCGGGTTGTTTCTCCTAGTACTTCCTAGACAAAATTCGTGATGTAACTCCGATGTATCACGTACGTCATAGGCCGTCTCAAACTAGTAATGACTTATGTGCCGCCGCATCGTATGCGTATTGTGGTAGTCAAGGTGTTTTAGTTTATGTACCGGTTTATAATACTTTATACGCACATTAAATATCATGTGGATAACCATACATGTATAACATTTTTGTTATTTCAGGAGTGTCCACTGAGACAATGTGTTGACGGATGCCTTCAACTGCAGTACAACGCTAAGAGCGTCATCACTTGTGATTTTGATGAGAGTATTCCTTTTTCCTTCTGGTATTTAAGTGGTAGTGTTGGCAGTGCATCGGTATACATACAATGTTATACGTTTGCCAATAGAACTTGTTCTAAGTTAAATGAAACTGTCAGTTTCAATGTGACAATGAACAGCACCACCAGCATTTTAACTATTGATCTAGAGTGGTATCCACGGAACCTGACTGGTTACACACTGATGTGTGGTTCAGAGTCGTATGAGATAACTAGCAGGAACGCGTCATGCTCCATTCGGCAAAACTCAAGTAAGTGACAAATCACGTGAGTAATAAACATTAACCTATTCATTCACAACTGATCACAGTCCAACAGCAATTGCGGGGGCTGATGAGGATCTATGCCTCTTGCCGACACCAATTTGTAGAGATGTTAATTCTCTTGACTGCGGCGGCTTCATTGACATTGAATAAAATGTGATTTCAGGAACAGAATCTGCGTGTCAAGGCAGGGAACGGGTCACAGGGCAGTTTGTGCGTTTAATAAACGTAAGAACATCATTCAAAGCCAAAACAGACAGCGCCACATCCGGCAGCGTCCACATGTGACCCTGAATAGTATGGATTCGAGCTTAACTTATTCAGCCCGGCGCACGTATTTCCCAAATTTTGGAGGCGTCCCTCTAACGACTATGCGCAAGTTGCAGGAGATGGATCGACCATGATAATTCAAGGGCACTGCCAGATTAGCTTGGCGCCGACAGGCGCGTAGCTAATCTGGCACTGCCCTTGAATTATCATGGTCGACCCATCTCCTGCTGTAGGGCGTCAGGGCTGAATGGGTTAAAATCCAACACAACGATCATTCACGCATAAACGTCAGACATACACTGAATTTAGAGCAACTGACGTTTCAGAGGGTGCTTGTCTTTACGAAAACATTTGACACAGAAATATAAAAATCGCATCTTAAAAAAAAAAAAAAATGAATTCTGTTTCCAACAGTGAAATCCAATTGAAACAGTTCCTCAGCGAACGAGAGATATGCGCTGAAATAGTGCGCCACAACGTGAAAACAAAACCTTACACCTTTTGATTTAAGGGGTGTCACCTGTCGCGGTTTCCAGCGTAAAAAAAAAAAAAATGCAATGGAAGAAAATGAAATTGAGGACACCGTAACGGCAACTGAATAAGCTTTCCAATGGTATAAACCGATTTTTGAAACATGAAGGCGGTTGCAAAATGTCGACCTAGATTAAGTGTATACTTTCTTTAACAGTATTGCATAGTTTCGTAACTTTTATCATCAGCCACCGCCATGAAGCTCCGTAACTTGTTCGTAACGCGTGAATAAGTTAATGATCAGTCCGTCAGGTATACGTTTATCTTGTACTCCTCTAGATTGTGTAATTAACATTTTTATTGCAGCATGTCTTGCCCCTAGAGCGACAACACAAGTGTCCACCAACAAAGAGTCGTCAATATCGTTAACAACGGAGATCCCAATGACTTCAATGACAATGCATCCGAAGACATTCATAACAAAGCTCGCAGCAGCAAGTATGTCCACGCTGACACCACCAACATTTACAGCCGGATCCACAACAACGCGACCTATTCCTGTGCCTGCAGCAAGTATTGCCGGTGGTGTGGTAGCTGCTGTAGTTGCCATTGCTATAATTGTTATCGTCGTTGTAGTTCTTCACAGAAAAAGAGGCAAGTTTTACTCAATACACATTACGCATTAGAATAGCCGTAACCATTTTTGCTGGAGGTCTTATTTTCTAGCAATCTTAACCCATTTAATCCTGACACACTGCAACAGGAGATGGATCGACCATGATAATTCAAGGGTAGTGCTAGATTAGCTTGGCGCCTGTTGGCGCCAAGCTAATCTGGCACTACCCTTGAATTATCCATCTCCTGCAACAGGTGCATAGTCGTTAAAAGAGGGCATCTAAAATTTGAGAAATACGTGCTTCGGGCTGAATGAGTTAATACAACTTTGAGAAAATGTTGTCATTTGACTGATAAAACAGAAAATTGAGGAATTGAGAGATAAGAAAGAAAGAAACAAGCAAAGGCAACAACAACGTAAACAATAATATTTTAGTGCAATCTATCATTTGAAGCATAGTTTTCAGAGCCAGTGACCCTTTATAGAAACCTGTGCCTCAAATGATCGGCCTTTTCTATGAGTGATCATTACCATCATAACCACAGCCATCATAATCATTGTCCCAGCCCACACGTTGATAATACTGACAATTCTGTTACAGACGTCAAATATACACTCATCATTTCTTCTGTTGCAGTTTTCTCAAACGTGAAGTGGCTGCATTCACGAGGGAAAGATACCAAGACCTCTACTAAGCCCGGGGCATCGGATATTAACCCCTTTGGGCATGTAGCAACTAATACTGTTCACAGTACCGGTGGCTATATGCGCAAGGGAATTAATAAAACTGGACCTAAACTACAAACTAAAAGCGATTACGTCAACTGGAAATCAAAGGGCAGGAATCGAAATATCACCCACACATCAAATCCAGATGTATTTACCACGTTGAATCAATCAGCTAACCCTCTTGTGCATACAACCTCCCGTATTGTAAACAGTACCGGTGACTCCATGGACAAGAGGGTTAGTCACGAATACGTCAACTCAAAACCATATGAAAGCGATCAAGATAACATCATTATGTCCGTGGCCGCTGATCTACATGCAGTCTACATGAATCAGCCACCTTCTGCGGAATACGAAATCGTGAACTCCGCCGCAGACATTCCATACCGTTATCCGAACACTTCTACCGAACCAGCTGCGCAAGATTATGTCAACCTGAAGTCAGCAAGCGAGGAGGGCGACACGAGATCTGCAGATGGGCGCGTTCAGGCCGGAGACAGCCCTACCAGGAACATGTATGAGTCACTACCGACCGGACAAGGCGTTGATGCGCGTACCTACAGCAATCTGACGTCTGATGTCAGTCTGAATGCAACAGCCAGTGAGGGAGACTCCAGATATGTAGATGGACAAGCTGTCCCTTCTGGAGATAACTGTAGCAGGGACATTTACGAGTCGCTGTAGGTCGGCAAAAAGATCATGCCTCTACATCTACATCAGCCTAGACCAATGCACAGCCTGAAGAAGAACTGAGGAAGCCACCAAGAAAGTAAAAAACACGCTTTGGAATATCAAGGACAAAACAGCTACTATATGCGTTTGGCATTGGAGCGCATAAGTTTCTGTTCCCCCCCCCCCCCCCCCGAATATCTCGCAAAGAAACACATTTCTGTACCACTTTAAGAACACATATCATTTAGTTCCAATGGACCTAATATGGAATATTTTTTACTGAACTCCTGTGATTTGTCGATTTGCTGTTCAATCGTAAACAATCTCGAAAAGACAAGAACAAGCCATTTTGAATACCCTAAATAGAGTCCCGGCAGATTTCAATATCGAGGTCAAGCAAGCAGACTTCATGTATTCCTGTTTCAGCTTTGAAAACTTGGCCAATTCACGTGAAAATGGATCTTTCTTATAGTGGGCTTAATATACCTGTGGCACATTTAGGCATGCAAAATCAGTCATTTTATGAACAAATTCCGAATTTTCACGACTTTACAGCAAAACTGTCACATTGTTTGAGTTTCTTGAAAGTAAATCGTATTAGTACTATTAGGTCAACTGTTTATATTTGTTCTAAGATTGGTATAGAAAAGCGGTTCTTTGGGGAGATGTTTGCGAGAAACTTTGTGCGCGCCGATGTCAAACGACCTGTACCCTGTATTATCCTTCGATACTCACAAACCAGATAGGTGAGGCTAGCGCTGGCAG
>BTPG01000003.1:36061095-36088595 GCA_036245525.1 Semisulcospira habei
TCTGGCACATACATTTTAAAAAATATGCCATCACAAAAATTTATGGAACGCTTGGGAAACGTGCATTACTCTCCACGACCATGCAATGCTCATCTGTGAATGCATGTCTGCTTATAGTGGATTAAAATGGACATTTCGCACGGCTGAAAGCTTCCTTACATCTACACCTTGCCATTTTGTTAATAAATATTTTGCTGATTGTATTGTTGCGCCAAATGTTTGTATCATTTTGGCACCTTTTAGGCATCTTTCATGCCGCCCTGTTTAATTTCTGAGATGCACTTTGAAAACATGTCTGATTTCTTAGCATAATTTAGACTGCTTGAGGAGACGACTGTAACGTTTGGATGACTGTTGACGTGATTGGAAATTACACCGTATAGAAAACGGCTTATCCTGATCCAGACCAAAAGATGACTGCCAAGCGCGTAAAACGCAGAGAATAACCCAACGGAAAAAAAGAAACACGCTTAGAAAAGACAGTTACCGCACACTTTATTAAATTTCCAAAATAGACAAAGTAGCGATTGAATCCTATTCTTGTTGTGTTTGTCTATTTTGCGGTATATCCTTGATATTGTGACTGTACTTGTTTCATTTGACTTTCGGTTAACACATTCGAGACGAACCGCAAACGGACACGCGGCTGAAAGCCGCGTGTCCGTATGCGGTTCGTCTCGAATGCGTTAACCTTCGACAATATCTTTTGTTATTTCAGAAGTGTCCATGCGGCAATGCGTTGACGGATGCCTCCACTTGCAGAACGACACCCTGAACGTCGTAGCTTGTGATTTCGATTTCAGCAACGCGGTCTTCTGGGCGATAAGTGATCGTTCCAACAATCTGGCAGCGTCCATAGTGTGTTATAGCTTTTTGCCTGGAATCTGCCCTATGTCTAGTCAGAGTTTCTATGCGACGATGGTCAGCACTACCAGCACTTTAACCATTGATCCAAGCATGTATCCAGGGGACCTTACAGGCTACAACGTTATGTGTTACTTGTCATCGGCAGGGAGTGCGCCAGGAGTGGCCTCGTGCACCATCCAGTTTTCATGTAAGTAACTATAATCACGTAGTATATTTGCCGGTACACTGTGTTCTCAATGTTGTCTTCCCTCAATGAAGACTTTTTTACCCTTCTTTTCACAGCCCATTTGAGTAGGCACACGTAATAGAGGTTGTCTACTGCTCATGAGTCAATGGAACTCCGCCACGTTAAAAAAAAAAAGAAAAAGCAACAGAATAGTATACCATTTTACGAAATTCAATCTTGATACGTTTTGCAGCATTACAATATTATAAAAGGATATATTGCGAACTGTTTACCATTCCTTGCCCATAGCCGTCGTTTGCTGTTATGTGCGTTTGATAAAATCTCGGAGTAGTTTGTGTTCTCATAATTATTGCTGGAAGGCTCGACATCATCAGTACTCTTAACTTTCTTTTTATTCTGTAAATCAATAACAGTGATAATACTTTGTGATAAACAGTCCTTACATTATGTAAGTTTAGTGCTTCATAGTTATTAATTCTGGGTGCGTGGGTGCCTGTGTGCTTGGGTGTATGTGTGCATGGGTGTATGTGTGCGCGCTAGTCTAGGGGGTGCTTTGACACAGGCTGTCTGATTCATTTTTACTTTCAGTTTACATATTTATATGCTCCCGTCCTAATGGAAATCACCCCTTCGTGAGATAAATAAAGATTTTTGGTTTGGCTATTCTCAATGTACACATCTAAGAACATTTTCAAAGGAGCTGTTGATACAATTTGAAGTTAAAATCCAGCACAATACTTCCACCTTGTGCAACTCTCAGCTGCGTGAAAACATCTTCCTAAACATTAGCCTTTCATTACAAAAAAAGTAAACCGGATTCATTCTCAAGAGACATAGATCTGCATGAGCCCCCGCAGTTGCGGGACTCATGAAGATCTATGCCCTTTGCTGATTCCATGTTCAACGTCGAACTGGGGCTGTTTGGAGTTGAGTTTTAGCAAAGCACAGACACAGTCCGCGATAACTGGCAGTGGATGGATTAACTCATTCGAGACGTGCCGCCTCCGGATACGCGGCATAAGCCGCGTATCCGGAGGCGGCACGTCTCGAATGAGTTAAATCCGTCTGCATAGTCCCTCGATTTCCTCATGATATATATGCTTGGAGAACATTTGTCACCGACCATCTACATAAGTCTTTAGCCAGTTCGTAACGTTTACAGCTTTTCTGACAGTCGGTGAGAATCCTGACAATAACAGTACAGTCATATGCTGACGAGCAAAAGAAATGCGACATTTTTGGAATCATCGAAAACACTTTGGTGTTTTCGATGATTCCAAAAATGTTGCATTTCTTTTGCTCGTCAGTATATTTTCATCTGAAGATTGCGAAAAAAAAAAAATTCATCGTTGTATTGCAGCGTGTTTCAACACAGGGGAGACAACCACTGCAGCGACCACACCAAAGTTTCTCACATCACCGTCCGCTGTAACGTTTCCAACATCGCCAACAACGTCACCCTCAGCGACTACTTCCACTACCACAACACCCTCAACAACATCCACAGCAACAAATACTTCAATGTCCATGACAACACTCCCAGCAACAGCTGCAACAGCGACGCCCACAAGGCCAACAACACCTAATAATGCAACGTCCACGACAACACTTCCAGAAACATTTGCTACAGCAACCCCCGGAACGTCAACAACAACGTATACTGCAACTACCACGACAACGCTTCCAGCAACATCTACGACAGCGTCCCCCGAAACGTCAACAACAACGTATACTGCGACCACCACGACACCACTTCCAGCAACATCTACGACAGCGTCCCCCGAAACGTCAAGAACAACGTATACTGCGACTACCACGACACCACTTCCAGCAACATCTACGACAGCATCCCCCGAAACGTCAACAAAAACGTATACGGCAATTACCACGACAACACTTCTAGTATCATATACGACAGCGTCCCCCGAAACATCCACAACATCGTCCACCTCAACAAGTACGTCCACGCCGACATCATCAACACAAGCAAGCAAATCCCCAACAACATCGCCATCAACGACCACGTCTATTAGAACAACGCCCTCACCAATGTCCACAACGACTTATACTGCAGCGTCCACGACAACACTTCCAGCAACATCTGCTACAGCGACCCCCAAAACGTCGACAACAACGTATACTGCGACTACCACGACAACACTTCCTGCAACATCTACGTCAGCGTCCCCCAAAACGTCAAAAACAACTTATACTGCAACCTCCACGACAACACTTCCATCTACAACTACGACAGCTACCTCCAAAACTTCAACAACAACTTATAATACAACGTCCACGACAGCACCTCCAGCAACATCTGCGACAGCGACACCCAAAACGTCGACAACAACTGATACTGCAACGTCAACGATAGCACTTCCAGCAACATCTGCGACAGCGACACCCAAAACGTCGACAACAACCAATACTGCAACTTCCACGACAACACCTCCAGCAATATCTGCGACAGAGACGCTCCAAACGTCGCCCACCCCAACAGGTACGTTCCACGCCGACATCATCAACGCTAACGAGCAGATCCGCAACAACACAACACTTTGTAATCAGCACGCAAGGCGACGATTCCGCTGCAAAGCAGACTTCGACTGACGCACAGCGTGCAAGTGCTGGCGGCCAGGACACAGAGGACCCAGATAACGTGCCAGTAGCAGCCATAGCCGGTGGCGTGGCAGCTGCTGTCGTCGTCTTTGTTGTAATTATCATCGTCATTGTCATCATCGTTGTTCGCAGAAAAAGAGTGAAACGACATACGATCATTTACGACAAGGGCAGCCTTAACCCGTCGCTTCCAGTGTTCACGAATTACGCTTATAAAACCGCAACCTGCTGATCAACACTTCGCGTGAAAAACAGACTTAAAAGGGACCGAAGAATAAGCTTAAAGAACACAGGACTAACAAGAGACATAAACCCTCATGAGCCCCCGCGACAGCGGGGGCTCATGAGGGTTTATGTCTCTTGGTTAGCGTTCACCTTGCCCCACCAGTTAAGGGGTTAACCTTGGCTACATGTCGCGGCCTTTTACTACATTAATCGTACCTCATGGTATAAATCGCACCATGCAATCGATGTGGCACAGTTTGTGTAAATTGTATGGTGTAGTTTCTACCCACGAAGTACTAATATGCGAATATCAGCGTCGTGCTACCGTAATCGTACTTCGCGGGTTAAACTCGCACGATACAGTCATTGTAAGCTGTGTGGTGAATTTGCTTCTCTTAGCTCCGGGCACGAATATCTCCGGTAGACGACATTCATTCTCGTGAATTTACTCCTAGCATAAGTGTAAGTAATACTACTAGTACTAATAATAATGGGTATTTCTATAGCGGTTAACTCATCCGAGACGTGCCGTCTCCGGATACGCGGCTTTAAGCTTCAAGCCGCGTATCCGGAGGCGGCACGTCTAGAATGCGTTAATGTTAATCCAAAACTCTAAGCGCTTTACAATCTGTACACGACAGCAAAGAAATAAACGACATTGCAGATAGCAAGGAAAATACACTTCACAAAGACTTCATTTTCTTCCTACGAACTAAACAATAATGAATACATATGTTACTTTTAACATTCAGTCTAAGTAAAACGAATTACAGGACGTCAACTAAGGCATCAAACACAGGCGGTTATTCAAAGCAAAGCTTGAAGAGGTGAGTTTTTAACGACCTCTTGAAGATAGAGACAGACTCGCTGTTTTTGACCTAAAGGGGAAGTGAATTATTACAAAACACTGGGACTTGCAAAAGAAAAGAGCGCTGACTTTCACTTTTAGCCTGGAAGCTTGGAGAGAAGATAAAGGGTGTATCAACACTAAAAAAAAAAGTATAAAAGTAAAAAAAAAAAACCAAAAAAAAAAAAAACCCGTGGTTAACGAGCATTTAAAACGTACTAAAAATCCAGCTTTATTTACTCATGTATGTCAACATATGTCTGCATGTCAACATGAGAACAATAAGCAATATGGGCGATTCCAGATGTGTAGAATGGGCAGGACCCACAGGCATAGGGAGGCGGTTCTCTTGGAAACATGTACGAAACGCTACGAATCAGACAAGACACAGACGGGAATACATACAACAGCCTCCACGTTTCATCCTTTGGCTGTCGGCAGCGGAGTTTGTCGCGTTGATTCCTGCAGGAATCATCGCGACAAAACCCGCTACCGACAGCCAAAGGGTTAACTCATTCGAGAAGTGCCGCCTCCGGATACGCGGCATAAGCCGCGTATCCGGAGGCGGCACGTCTCGAATGAGTTAACCCATTTACTGCCAGCGGTTAGAAACTTTGTCTCTCAAGCGACAAAGACATCGCTGGATACTATTCTGAAGTGGACATCTAAGTGGTGAGGTAACAAACCAGAAATACACACAGTTCTCTAACTCTGCTGAGCCACTTAGGAGTGTTCAGCCCAGCAATGCAATAACAAATGCTCCACAATCTTGTCCGCCTGAGGTAAACAGATATATGAACGCAGACGCAAAAGGGATAGGTTCCTATGAGCCGACGGAATTCATGACTATCTATGCCTTTTATGTTCCGGCAGTATGGAATTTTACACTTGAGATCCATTGAGATCTGCATGAAGGTAAATATTCTTCGTGCACCTCAAAAATATCTATAGCCTACTAATGGCTGTACATTGCTTCTCTTTCCGACAGCAACGAGACTTACTCAGGACGTGTTTTCTCAGGGCGTGTTCGTGATACCCGAAAAAAGGCGTTTCCAAAACTGCTTATTTCTTACTATCTCAATACCAGTTTGTGTGCCTCACCCATTTCAATTTTAATATATTGAAAACAGCATTCAGATAAGGTTTCTCTAAGCAAATAACTGACATGGGGGAAAGGGAAGGAGGAAAAAAGTATTACGTTCTCTTGAATTTGTGTGTTGGAAATCAAACCGTCCACAGTTGACATCAGTGAGCCTTCGTTTGCAACGAACGATTCCCAACAACGAACAAGTGTGAAGACACGGCGATTAACCTGTGTGCACCAGACGCATAGACAACACTCCAAACATCTCCAAGAGGCATAGATCCTCATGAGCCCTCTGGGCTCATGAGGATCTATGCCTCTTGGAGATGTTTGGAGTGTTGTCTATGCTTAAATGGTACCAGTTGCTGGCATGGCCCGGTATGACGTTGCTCTCTCTTGTTGTTAGTAGTCGTTCTTTAAAAACGAGAGCTCATTAATATTACGACGACGAACGTGACTCTAACTTCTAGTATACACACTTAAACTCCTTCACTGCCACGAACTGCATATCCAAAGGAAGGCGCCAAATCACCCCCAGCCGTCCACAGAACACGGATACAAATGAAGGCCAGGAAGAGGCATAGATCCTCATGAGTCCTCGCACCTGCGGGGCCCCTCATGAGGTTCTATGCCTTTTGTAGTGGGCAGTGTTACTTTTTTTTCTCTCGGTAGTGTAGATGTTAGCGCTATTTATAATTACAATTGTGTTTTACTCTGTATGGGAGCACAGTGTGTACAGCAAAATAATAATAATAAACATCTGTAAAGGAACGGTGTGTGTGTGTATCTGTGCGTATATTTGTAAACAAGTGGCATGCAGGTGCGTTTGCGTGTGTGTGTGTGTTTGTGTATGTGTGTGTTTGTGTGTGTGTGTGTGTGTATGTGTGTGTGTTTGTGTGTGTGTGTGTTTGTGTATGTGTGTGCGAGTGTGTGTGTGCATGTGTGTTTGTATGTGTGTGTGTGTGTGTGTGTGTTTGTCTGTGTGTGTGTGTGTGTGTGTGTGTGTGTGTGTGTGTGTGTGTGTGTGTGTGTGTGTGAAACTTTCCGAAAAAGATTTTTGAATCGCATATTATTCTGCGTGATAGAAACACACGTACTGCGTGGTCATTTCGCATTTATGTCCATTTAACTCATTCAATGCCAGGAAAAACGAACACGGAATAACTCATCATCATCATCATCAGTCCCTTGCCCGAACTGGGCGTTGGGGGGACTGAAAGGCAGCAGCAACAGACAGTGCTCTCCACTGAGTTCTATTTTGGGCGGTGGCAAGCAAGTCTGGCATCTCGAGTTCGGTCCATTCTTTTATGTTTGCGACCCAACTCTTTCTCTGACGACCTCGCCGACGACTTCCTTCGAGAGTGCCTTGGAGGATAGTCTTGGACAAGGTGTTGTGTCGGGTCACGTGGCCAAACCAAACAAGCTTGCGCCGTTTCACGGTTGCCAGAAGGGGTTCATGTGGGCCCACCAGGGAAGTGACGATGCTCCGTACATATTCGTTGGTCTTGTGCTCGCGGTACGAGATGCGGAGCAACTTCCTCAGGCACTTGTTCTCAAAGGCCTGGATTTTCTTTTCTGAGTCTGCAAGCAGTGTCCAAGTCTCACAGCCGTAGAGTAGAATAGACACTACGAGGGACTTGTAAAGCCTGTACTTGATGGTGAAGCTGATGGAGTTACTTCGCCATATCCTGTCCAGCCTGGCCATTGCGGATGTTGCTGTACCTATCCTGATACGGATCTCTGCTATGCAACTACCGTCTTTGGACAGGGTGGCTCCCAAGTACTTGAAGCTTTTGACCTCTTCTAGCTTCTGGCCGAAAGGACCGAATAACTGCGAGACTCGAATATCCTCATGAGCCCTCGAATATTTTTAAAAAACTTATTTAGCCCCGACACACCACAGCAAGACATGAATCGAGCATGATAGTTCAAGGGTGGTGCCAGAATAGCTGGGCGCCCTTAGGCGCCGAGCTATTCCGGCATCACCCTTGAACGATCAGGCTCGATCTGTCTCTAGAATTGTAATACAGTCCTTCAGAGGGCAACTTCAAAATTTGAGGATTTCGGTGCTGGGGTAGAGTGTGTTTGAAACGTTCAGTATTTCCCAGTCCAGTGAATACTATCTTAAAACACTATGTCAATACGGTCTTAGGTCCATTCAGGCAGCCGCAGTGTTCATGTACACAAATCCAGGATGTGTGAAGCATAGAAATACGGGTTGGAGGCAGCAGCAGCTTATAATCTAATTAGATTAACTCATATGTCCCAGGAACGAAATACCCACGTTTTGGAGTTGTCCTCTGAGGACTTCAGTGCAGTACATTGCAGGAGACAGAAAGACCATGATAGTTCAAGGGTGGCACCACCCTTGAACTATCATGGTCGATCGATATCTTGCTGGGGTGTTTCGGGACTGAATGAGTTAACCGACGTGGTGAAAGTGCTGTGTAAACATCACACACAACCTGGTTCGTGGTTAGCCCGCGGTTTAACGTCCACGGCACCGTAGTGATAATGGACGGACCTGACGGGCGGGTTACGGGGGACAAGGAAATGTATTGCCTGTGGGGTACGACCCGAGCACTGATCAATTCAGGCGCACTGCAACTGTGCCACTTTGATTTACCAGGACCTTTCAATGGACATGCTGCTGAACAAGACCGTCTTTTTGGTCCATGGATTGCGAGTCCAGCTACCTGGGTCGGGACGGGGATTCGAACCCACGATCCGGCGATTCCCTTCGCTCTCTTTCGCTCCGACGCTTAACCGCATGAGCTATACCGGACTCACACACAACCTGATGAGGACAGCCCGTCTCCTTATCAACAGCATGACGCATCACTATGAGTGCCCTGTAGTGGCACAGTTTGATAGGAAAATGGCTAGAAAAGCGTTCATCAAATGAGAAAGAAAAGAGTAGGAAAAACAACATGTAAATGGCGAGCAAAAGAAATGCGGCATCATTCGAGCCATCGGAAACACGTTAGTGTTTTCTATGGCGCGAATGACTCGATGTCGCATTTCTTTTGCTCGCCAGCATATTAATAATGACTCGCTACACCAATGGCATCATGCAACGACACTAAAAAGCGAATGTCTTAGAGAGATTATGCAAAGGAAAAGTAATAAAATATCAAGCTGTTTACGAGCGTTTAAGTAGAGTAACACTTTTGTTTTAAATGCCGATTAAACTGCTTCTTGTCATTGCCGTATTTTAAATTTTCTTCATCTATTCCAAAACAGGTCAGACCTATAACAACAGGTATTAACCATGGCTGTTCGATTCGTTCTAACCAACGACACGCCTACATGGGAGGATCCATGAGCCACAGCAGATTGTACAAGCCGCTGATGGTCACAAATTCCATGAATGGGCATCACCGTACAATCTGTAGTGGTGTACAGTCTCATTTGGTATTTGCTTTAGACCTGAATGGAGACTGCCAAGAGTGTAAAATGCAGAGGACATCCCAAAGAAGAAACACGTGTACTTGTTTGTATACATGTCCATTTAAAAATAAGGGTTCAACCCGAAGTAATTACTTGTGCTGTACATGTCTTTTCTAAGCGTGATACTTTCTTCGCTGGGATATTCTCTTACATTAGGGTAGTCTAGCTTCTTCTCTCAGCGTTCAACTTTGCCCTGCTACACTTTGAGTCAGAAAAACGTCATAAACTGGACCGTAAGGCAGAGGCGGATCGGTGGCGTGTGTGTGTGTGGAGGGGGGGTAGGGGTCAAGGGGTTTCGGACCCCCCCCCCCGACCCAAATTCTTTAAATGTTATAACAAAGTCCCTATTTGGGGTGTTTGGAACCACCCTTCCACCTACGTTTAATATTTTGGCGACTTTTTAACTCCCCCCCCCCCCGCCCCGTTGTTTGATATTTTGACGAATTGTGAGAGTTAACACGCACGCGTCTTCTATCCACCCCCACCCCCCACACTTTTCGATTTCTCAGCCCCTGGAAGCAAGGTCTAACGTTGTATCAGGTTGAATGACCCAAACAAAAAGTTAGAACCCCCCCCCCCCCGCACCCCCCATCCCCCTCTAGGTCAGGTGGAGATTGGCGCCGATTTTCCAGAGCATTGTCACAGTTGAGGCGTGCTCCTTTAATAAATTTTTCCCCCCTCATATGTAGGGGTTGACTACGATCGAGAGCTCACAGTCAAACCTCTGGCCCACATTAGGGCGCGACCATTAAGAGTAGGAATCAATCACTATACTTTCCTCTTCAAAACAGCAGAGGCTGGCGCAGGTACGAACCCCGTATCCTTCAGAAAAAGACTGTCAATCTCGAAACGCTCTTCAGTCATTGTTTTCACTAGGTTTCTAGGGTTGTAATAGGATTTATAACATGCGGAAGCTTAACAAAGACACTTTACATCAATGACACTGTTACTCGAGTTAGCGTTTGGGAAACTTTGTGCTATGTCATGCCCTGTGCTAGATGTCAGTCCATCCTAAAAATAGGCTCGCGAGATTATAAGTGATTTTTACCTGGTGATACGTGACAGCGAACAAATAGGATCAACAGGACCTTGCGTAGGATTAAAAAAAACAAACAAATAACGCTATTGTACACTACATCTTAAGACATTAATGAAGCCCTACATCAATAGCAGCGGAAGTGTCAAATAGCGTTGCCCTCGACACTTCCGCAGCTATTGATGCCGGGCCCCTTGAATGAGTTGCTCGAGTTTTACTCAGTTCTTTCGAGGTCGTCATTTATAGACTAAATTAAAGTTCACGACACGCGTCGACCATGATGGTTCAAGAGTGGTGCTAGGAAAGCTTGGTGCCTACGGGCGGCCAAGCTGTCCTGACAATACCCTTGAACCATCATGGTCGACCCACATGACTGTGATCGATTGCGCCTGGGGATCATTTCAACCATACTTTTGTCAACTAGAAGCATCAGTTTTAATATCTGGCTTATGTACAAATTATACTGTTTAAACTGCCTTCATTTTCGCTGCTTGTATGCTTTATTTTTCGCAGAGAAACAACTTGAGCATTAATTAGATTTTCAAATCAAGGAAACTGTAACTGTTTGTCAGTAAAGGAAGAGGTTTTCATGGATGTGATTGCACGTGCTGTCTGTAAGGATAAAGCTCTGCGTGTGTGTGTGTGTGTGTGTGTGTGTGTTTGTGTTTGTGTGTGTGTGTGTGTGTGTGTGTGTGTGCCTGTATGCGCGCTCTCTGTGTGTGAGAGCGAGCATAAGTACGTGATTGCGTGTGCGTACGTGCTTGTGTATTTGTACGTGCGGCGTGTGTGCATGAAAATGTGACAATGTGTGCGTGCGCTTGTGTGTGTTTGTGTGTGCGCGTATGTGTGTGTTTGTGCGCGTGTGCTTTCGTATGTGCGTGTGTGTTGTGTGTGTGTATACGTGTGTGTGTTGTGTGTGTGTGTGGTCGTGTGTGCGTGCGCGCGCGTGTGTGTGTGTGTGTGTGTGTGTGTGTGTGCCGTGCGTGTGTTGTGTGTGAGTATGTGTTCGTGTGTTGTGTTGTGTGTGTGTGTGGGCGCGTGTGTGTGTATGTGTGTGTGTATGTGTGTGTCATTGTGTGTGTGTGTGTGTGTGTGTGTGTGTGTGTGTGTGTGTCCGCGCAGAAAGTGTCTGAATGCATGCGACATGCGTGTGCGTTCGTGTAAACCTGCAGACCGTGTATACCTGCGTTCGTGTAAACCTGCAATGTGTGCGTGCGCCTGTGTGTGTGTGAGACAGTGTGTGTGTATGTGTGTGTGTGTGTGTGTGTGTGTGTGTGTGTGTGTGTGTGTGCGTGCGTGTGCGTTGTGTGATCGTATGTGTGTGTGTGTGTGTGTGTGTGTGTGTGTGTGTGTGTGTGTGTGTGTGTGTTATCGCTCATAAGTGTCCGAATGCATGCGACATGCGTGTGCGTGTGTGTAAACCTGCAGACCGTTTTGTATGAGTGGCCAAAACCAAGAACAGCCTCACGAATTTTTCAAATACCATATCCATGTACGTATCCCACAAAACACAAGGGTCATTCAAGTAGTAATCCAGTAAGCAAAGGTCTTCCGGCCCACGACGACCGCAGTGGGCCTGCGCACGACTGTGCGCGGGCCCACTGCGGCTGTCTTGGGCCCGAATACATTTTGCTACTGGGGAAGAAGCAGCAAATGAAAGGCGTGGACCAGGTCTACGAACAGACATCACATAAGAAGCAGTCATACACGCTGAGTTCATTGAGATCTGAGCAAACACTATACAGAAATGCCGTTCATTTCAAGACTCAAACACGAATGATGTCTCTCTGAAGATGCATAGAGCCCAATCATTGCTAGCAAGAGGCATCGATTCTCATGAGTCCCTGCTGTCGCAGGGAATCATGAGAATCAATGCCTCTTGCAGATGTTAGGGGTATACTTTGGAATCAAACCAGGAAGTTGAAACTGTCATGTGCACAGAGACACTAACATTTCAATGTGTTTCTCAAGTGTAATAATAATGAAGAGAGGAAAATCCGTCAGCGAAAGTAACAGCAGATGCAAAAACAAGTTAATCGCCAACTTCATATCTGGTGACCAGTATTACAAAGTGCGCTCAGCAGGACTGTCCATCGTCACATTCATACAAGGAGCAAAATAAATCTTACCGGAACAAGTGTGCTTTCCCGAGACAAAATATGAAGCAATGCTGACGGTGTTTCTCTAGAAAGCATGGAGACAACAATGTTTATTCTGACTGTGGTGATTTTGTGCCGCTTTATCGAGTCGGAAGCAGGTAAAGCAGCCGATACACGGCAAAACATTCCTCTAATGGTCGTTGTACAGTTCTGTTCAGTTCTGTCAAAAAGGAATCTCTGCGCTCGGAGAGGCCCATAAGACCTCCGCCACACCCATCAGATGTCTTCCAAAAATGTTTCTTTCGATATTGAGCCTATATTGGTCTGGCTCACTATGAATCTTTCATATCTCTTCAAGTCTTCCCAACGTCCGTTGTCTTTTTCCCACACCCCTTTAACAGAGGCAATCGATTGTGTGGTTCCTTTACCTCTCTTATTGGAAATGCTTTCTCAGGTTTCTAACCACGTTTTCTCTGCCCATCCACAGACCCTGGATAATTTATATTTTGCCAGCGAGCGTGTCTACTAGGTCATTGTCGTAAACTTATGTCATGGGCAGGATAGATCCACAGAAGTCTTCGTCGTAAGTTGGCCATTTCTCAATGTCAGTCTGTGCTTCCCATTCCTGCGTCGTCTCTTTTTTATTATTTTATTTTTTATGTTTTTTAAATAGTTTTTTAGCAGGCATTTTGTGTCCGTGAAAATGATGTAGTCCAGACTAGCAATTCACTTCAGATTTGTTTGTTATGCACTCCTGTGCACAGCCCTGCCTTGTCCCTTGATGAAAAGGAAGCTTACGCATGGAAGTGTTTGAAGCATGCCCCTTCTTAGCAGTGGGAAAAACAGGGCTGTGAATAAGAAGTGTATAAGGGTGATTAAGAATTGTATCTGGACCTATTTTCTCTAGGTGTTTTACCTTCACACGACTATAGCTAAAACCACACACGCGTTAGCGAGAATACTAATAATGCGTTCTGATAATCTGGCTACTAGGTTTGGCGATATACATAGGCTGACGTGCACTAATCGTGAGGTTTCGTTTGCAACGAACGACTCCCAACAACGAACGAGAGCGGAGTCACGGCAGATAACCAGCTTTGACCATACGCACAGGCAAAACCCCAAACATCTTCAAGAGGCATAGATCTTCATGAGCCCGAAGGGCTCATGAAGATTTATGCCTCTTGAAGATGTTTGGAGTGTTGTCTGACTTCGCTGTCGTTTGTTGTTGCTAGTCGTTTGCTGCTAACAAAACCTCTACTACTACTACTACTACTACTACTACTACTACTACTACTACTACTACTACTACTACTACTACTACTACTACTACTACTACTACTACTAATGACGATGGTGATAATGATGATGATGATGTCATTCTGATTATCATTGTCAGTGTTTCTTGGCAGCAATGTATAGTAAATTCAGCAATGTTGAGCTAGGTGCAGTCAGAACATTTTGGATAAACAAAAAATCGACTAGAGTTTAAAATTTTATAATTGCAGTAACATTATATGTACATTAGCATCGCATAATCTAAAACGGTTAAATATCAACGATCTTTTTCTTTTCAGAAGTGTTCAAGTTACAATGTGATGACAGGTGTCTGCAACTGAAGAACAACACTGAAAACGTCATCACCTGCGCACATCTCAATTCTAGCACCAACGTTATCTGGGCGTTATATGACAGTTCCAACAACGTAGCAGTAAGCATAGTGTGTGTTATGTTTGGCCCATGTCCACAGTCTATTGAGACTTTTAGTGCGACAAGAAATGAGACTACAAGTAATTTAACAATTGATACAGAGACGTATGAAAGGAACGTGACTGCCTACATTGTTGAGTGTTCTTTGGTAACCGCAGGGAACCCGCTCGGGAACGCGACATGCACCATCAGATACACAGGTCAGTAAACGAATAACCAATGGCCACTAAACTGAGTGTTTGATGAAAACGAAGGAACTGATGTCCATCTTTGAATATGCTACCCTGTGATGGCAAGGGATAGTACGTCCATTTTTTTGGTGAAAAGCAATATTTTCATTGTAATACAATGAAAATCTTGCTTTTCACGAAAATGCTCTTACTGTCTTTTGCCTTCACGCGGCAACCCAACTATGGATGTCGCACACCCCACGCAATCCAGGAAACGACAGTTCAAACTTACGAAATCCGTCTCATTATATTTCGGTTTCTTGTTTCAAAACGGTCCATAATATTTACCACCTGACCGACAAAGTTGTGAAGGGAAAGAACGGCTCCGAGATGCTGTGTGGGATGGGGTGGTGGGAGTGGGTCCAGTACTATTGCTCGGTAAGGTTGGTTGGTAGTACATCGCTCATCAGCTTAACCTCAAAACTGCTCGGTAAGAGTAAGGAAGCCGGTTTCAGTTAGGGGCTTCTACGACTTTAACCCATTCATTGCCGAGAAAAACTGAACACAACCCAACTGCTTGAGACATAGATCCTCTTGAGCCCCCGCAGTCGCGTGGGCTCATGAGGATCTATGTCTCATGCTGAGACCAATTTGTATCCCTATTCCCTGGAGGGGTGTGGCTTTGGGTCGTTGAAAGGACAAAGATATCATAACAAAATGTACGTGTGGAGTGCCAGGGAAGGGTTAATTGACGGAGTGTGCTTTTAGAAAAAATGGCGTCCGAAGTTGAATGCGGAGGGACAGGGGTCCCAGGGCATTTTTGACAGTTAGTCCAGCACAAAGTTTAACAGACGCTCACCATGCAGTTCTTTTTTTAAACAGCTGTACAACAGCTGTTTGAAAATGAACCCTTTCTGTGTCATACAGCTGTAGCTATACCTATCACTGTGTAGTTCAGTTTAAACACTTCTGAGATCTAATGACTTAGAAGGCTAATGTTCTGCTTAACTGTTTTCCCAAATGGAACCGTACAGCTGGCATGTTTGTGCGGTGTGTTGATTGTGTGTTTTATTTCACGCTATGGACATTCCTTGCTTTGCACAGCCTCTTTCTTCCTCCTGTATTCATTGAATTTCAGTTATGCGTGATGGTGCAGTCGTCGCACTGAGAAACAGTTAAAAAAAAGTTTTTATTGTGGTATCGGTATTATCGGTACCAAATCCTGTAAAAGTGTATTTTCATACAGCGACGCGACAGCGGCGCGAAAGCAGTGACAACAGCGACGAAAACTGAGAACAGAACCCCCCCCCAAAAAAAAAAAAAAAAAAAAAAAAACAACAACAACAAAAAAAAAAAACACGAAAGTTTTTATATGCACGGGATGAGACCTGAGCGGTAGGCGACAGCCACACGATACAAACGTATCTCCCCATGGAGTGATGCAACGCCGATTCCGACGCGGTTCTGCAGTACAGCCTTGAAACATATACCCAATACGTAAAATGCCATCGGGCCGACGTCAGCCACCGTGCGCGGGCCAACGGCGGCCGACGTCGGCCCGTTGGCATTTTGCGCATTGGGATAGCTACGGGACAGGAGATACGATAAAAAGGTAGCTGAACGGCAGGTGGAAAATCACTTCGTGTGTTCCATATATATCGGCGCGGCAAGAAAATCGCGCGCTTATTACAGGCCTTTTGGCATCGGAGCGCACAACGTTTTTAGCATATATCTTCGCAAAGAACCACTTTTCTATACCATGCAATGACTGATTTGACATCCCTAAATGTTAAAGGAAAGCAGAAAAAAGAGATTGAAAACCCTTAAAGTTAGATGCAAGGAACACGACGTTTCGGATCAAAGATCCTTCTTCCGGGTGACATGGAAACAAACGTAGAAGAGAAAAGAACACACGATAAAAAGAAAAGACGTCATCCTGTATAGAGAAAATTTAGAATGACGTAAAACAACAACAACCCCTCCAAAACAAACAAACAAACAAACAAACAAACAAACAAACAAACAAAAAACAACAACATAATGACTCAAATACACATGCACAAAACACGTAGCACAAAACTTACGTCTACATCCATACACGCCACTGCATACATTCGCTCACGTACATGCAAACACATAGACACACACAATAACACACTAATCAGGGCAACGGTAGCATCAAGTATCAACGGTAGTATCAAGTATCATCAGTGAGGTCAAGTCTGGCACCAACCGCCCATCAGCCCGAACATACATCCCAGCGGCGAATGTTCAAGCCCCGCGGATGGTAAGTGCCAAGCCTGTCCGCGAAAAGGAATTCTGTCATTTTGCGGCGGATGAAGTGGGATGTATTTTGCCAAAGGATGCGTATGCTAAAATGTGTGAGGCTATGAGCAGGTTCGTTGAAATGACGTCCAACCTGATTATTGTATCCGAGACGGATCGAACGAACATGCTCCTCGCAGCGTTCGGGGAGTGTCTCCCCAAATACAGCATCTTTGGGCAGTGAGAACATGATATGACATAGACAATATCTGATGACTGGCATGTGAATGATCGATGGACATTGAAAGATGACAGGGGTCCGGTGATGACGGGGGCTGTGTTGATGTACGGACATGCTTTGCAGTGTGGTTGCTGACAAGGGTGTGTGCCAGGTGGTAAGGTGTTAGATGCGCGAAGTGAACTGTGAACAAGATGATCGCGTAGGTTAGTGTCACGTTTGTAAGCTACCAGCGGAGGCTCAGGAAATATGTCTTTCAATACTGTGTCATTCTGAATGATGTGGAAGTTTCTGAGGAGAATGTTTTTGATGGGGATGTTGTGAGGATGATACGTGATACACAGGACCGGCCGGTCTTCTGCAGCACTGTGAGTTTTCTCCCGCAAAGCTTCACTTATGCTTGTGGCCTCAGCTTTAGAACGAGCGGTGTTGACGATGTCTTGCGGGTATCCTTGGTGTGAGAAGAAAGTGGCCATGGTTTGGGTCTGTTTGGTGAAGTCGTCGTCGCTGCTGTCGCAGAAACTGGGAGAATGGCGGAAGGATGGCTTGATGAAAACTGCAGGTAAGTATGGGCGTCGCCGGTGGGCTTGTAATGGACGGTAGTATGAAGTTTGTCAGAGTCCGCTTTGGTGGATATTTGGATGTCGAGGAAGGGCACAGACACCGCGGAAATCTCATGCGTGAATCGGAGAGATGGATGAAATAATGAGATGAAGTTGATGAACTATAGTGTTTTAGCCATGCATCTTGAGGTGACGCCCAAGCAGTCGTCGATGTACCGCTTGAAGAGGTCTGGCAGTGATCCTGTGTATTGAGTGAAAATCGTCTCTGCCACGTAGTCCAAAAACAGACTGGCATAGGAGGGCCCCATTTTAGTTCCCATGGTGACTCCTTTCTTCTGTTTGTAGTGCTGACCCATGAATTGAAAGGAGTTCATGGACAGCACCAGTTCGGCTAAGCGGAGAATGGTTGTGGTGTCGATCTTCAGATGATGTTTGCAGATGAAATGTTTCAATGCTAGTAGGCCGTCTTCATTGGGGATGTTGGTGTAAAGAGCCTCTATGTCCATAGTGAGTAAAATCTTGTGTGTTGCTGCGTCAGGGAAGGTGAAGCGATCCAAAAGGTGAAGGGCATGGTTTGTATCTTTCACATAATAATAATAATATATAGTATTAATATGGCGCATTTCTCATATTTATAATATAAATCAATGCGCATGTGTGGGAAGAGCACTGTCCAAGGGCTGGAGGATGGAGTCGGTGAACTGGGATATAAAGCTCTGTGGGACAAGAGCAAGCCGAAACAATGGGACGACAAGGTGGGTCTGGTTTGTGGATTTTAGGGACTACGTAGAATCTTGGTTCCTTAGGTTCCCTCACCACGAGTGAATTGGCCTGCGATGGTAATTTTCCCGCAGTAATGGCGGTGGTAATAGTTTGCCTCACCACTTTGTTGTCAGACGCGGTTGTCTTAGCAGTGATAGGTAGGTAGAACTCACCGTTCTGTAACTGATGATCAACTTATTTGACGTACAGATCCCTACGCCAAACTACCACCGCGCCACCTTTATCCGCTAGTTTAATGATGATGTCACCACGTTTATTTATTTCCGGAAGAGTCTTCATTTCGGCCGTGGTCATGTTAAAGTGCTTCACTGGCTTAGATCTGATCATGGCCACGTCATCTTCACATCTGTTGATGCATCTTTCCAAGGCTTTGAATTCACCTACTTTTGACGTCACGTGTGACGAGTTGCAGCTGAGTGAAGTTTCTTTACAAAAACCCTACGTGCGTGCGTCTGGTGTGATATCATACTACGACTACGACTACCACGTAACGCACGTGCATGCGTCTGGTGTGATATCATACTACGACTACGACTACCACGTAACGTGTGACAAGTTGCAGCTGAGTGAAGAAACTTCAATCAGATGCAACCAGTCACACGTGGCACAAAGTTGTAGACCACTCAGGAGTAACAATTCCAACAATTTTATTGCAGCGATGCGATCTCCACAAAATGCATTCACAAATGCACCAACACTGATACACTGTCTCCTCTACAATGCATCAACACTTTTGACTCACTGCGTCTCTCATACAATGTACACACATACTTCCTAGCACGGTCTTTTATACTATTACAGATTTCCAGAATAATCCAGTAAATTCACACAACACAACCAATCAGAAAAGAAAACGTAACCAAAACTCATAAATATGGATGAAAAAGAATACTCGAGAATGAATTGGAAAATTCGACTACTATTTTAAACGCCTTTAATACAGTGTTACGAAATGTTGCCGACACTTTGACGTCATAAATGAGGTCACTAGAAATATCGCGACCCTACTCGAACCTTCCAGTCTCATCGTAGCGAAACTAAATGTGCCTCATATGTAGTCAGTCAATTACTGAAAGATCCATTTTCACGTTAATTGGCCACGATTTCAAACCTGAAACCGCACATGCATACAAGAAGTCTACATGCTTGACCTCGATACTGAAATCTGTGGGGCTCTATTAGGATATAGAAAATGGCTTGTTCTTGTCACCAAATGTTTACGACTATACAGCAAAATCAACAAGTCATAGAGTAAAGAATAAATAGCCGGCATCAGGTCAATTTGCGCTAAATGATATTTGTTATTAAAGAGGTACAGAAAAGTGTTTCTTTTCGGAGATATAATTTAAAAAAAAAGAAGGTAGTGCGCTCCGATATTAAACAGATTATACGTTGTTTGAAAGTGTTAAAAACTTTGTCATGTACTTAAAGCCACGCTCTCTTCAAAGCGGAATCGCCGTTTTCTTTGCTTCGCGTGAAGACAAAAGTTGTCGCGCATGTGGAAACATATTCTTTATTTATATTTTTTCGATTTTTGTTGCTGTGGCCACCTCTTTCGCTGCTGTTCGGTCGGTATAAGAAACACAACTGTAGCGTGACTTTTAGCACGTGGCAACGTTTTTTTTAATTAAAAAACCCAAACAGTTCCAAACAGCTTAAATAGGGGGGCGATTCCGCCTGTCGCACCAGTATATAGAGAAAAAAAAAAAAATCGGTTTTATTTTTTTTTTACCTGCCGCTCAACTACTTGTCTGTCGTGTCAGCTACCTCACTGCCGTCGCGTAGCAGTATAGACACACAGCTTTAGTCGAAAATATTTTTAATGTGCATTTAAAAAACAACTCTCATTCTTTCATTATTTCAATGCAGAGTGTCCAACGACAAACGAGACACTCACAACGACGCAAGCACCGGCACGCACCACCACGACATCGTCAACACCAGCGGTATCCATTACGACTTCCGAGATATCGCTCTCATCCCCAACAGAGTTCCAAACAATGTCCAAGTCAACTACCACGACAACGCCCACTACAACGCCTACTGCAACGCCCACTGCAACGCCCGCTGCAATGCCCACTGCAATGCCCACAACGATTACAACATCTCCTACGGCCCCAACAGGGCAAGAAACAACGCCCACTACTACGCCAACAACAACGCTCATTTCAACGCTCACTAGAACGCCCTCGACAACGCCCACACCCACTAAAACGCCCATGACAACTTCCACGATAATGCCAACGACAACAATTAGTACATTTCCCACGAAAACGTCCATGACACCTACCATGACACCATCCACTGAAACGCCCCAAATAACATCATCAACCATGTCTACCACAACAACCTCCACTATAAGTACGTCCACGGTGACAGCGTCAACGTTCTCAATCAGTTCCATGACAGTTCTGCCCATCCTCACCAGCACGCCCGTCGGTGATTCCACTACAATACAGACACAGCATACAGGGGCTACTTTCCCGACCACAGACGACTCTGATGAGGCGACAACAGCAGCCATTGCCAGTGGTGTAGGGGCTGCTGTGGTCGTCATTGCTGTATTTGTTATTATCATTGTATCTGTTCGCAGAAGAAAAGGTGAGGGGTTGCTTCATAATACATACATATTTTTATCTTTCATCATCAGCAATTACTGTGTTTTGGCGAAAATGTCTTCTGTTGCAGTGTTAATAACACGACAGGAACACCAATACAACAACACCAATAACAACACAACAACAGCAGCAGCAGCAGCAGCCACAGCTGCTGATGCTACTGTTACTTCCTTCACTAGTCATAAATAATAAGAAAATGAAAGAAAGAAAAGAAAAACGTCTAGGGCTTCACGTCTTAAGTCCACCCCGAAGGTGACTTCAAAGACAGGGCACGACATTCAATAGGGTCGGGACAAATGTATGACCCCAGCTAAATTCGAATCCGTGCCTTTTCGGGTGAGAGTCGAACGCTCTACTACCGAGCCACCCAGCTCCCGAATAGTAACAATAATATTTTGTATACTACTACTACTACAATTATTATTATTATTATTATTATTATTATTATTATTATTATTATTATGGTCATATTATCATTATGATCATTATTACATGTAGCATTGCTATTATCTCAACTCTCTGTGTGAGCAGAAAAAGAAAAAGAAACAGCCAAGCAAAAGACGTTGGAAACCAACGGGAAGAGTACCGCGTCAAGTAAGTACTTTTAAACTTAATTCACAGGTTTCAGAAAACCGGCTGCTCGAGTTATATCCCCGGTTTCCCTAACCCTGTGCTTATTTCTTCTTCTGTTTATCATTCAGCGTTAATACCTGTGAGCAGAGGACCGCCATGAGACGGCCTTAGCCGTCTGATTTGCGTCAGATCATAGTATTTAATTGCGCACAGAACAAAGATAATGACTTCGGGCATTGTGCGGCTGTTTCTGGCAGCAAAATAATATAATAAGAGAAAAAAGAGCAGGCTACGGTCGAGGAAATCGTTTTTATGATGTGTCGATTAACAGTATCAACTTATTCTGTTTCATTTTCCATTTGATCGTTAAAAGTCGAATCTATAAATCGAATCACTTATAGTACTTACGCTATCAACGTACTAAAAACGAGGGCCTGGTCCAAATAACAAGTTTCTGGACTACTGTTTTTAACAGTAGGATAGCATTTCTATTTTAGACATCGACGTCGTTTTAAGTGAGCATTCATGCACCGGAAGCAAGAAATTTTTTAACGCCATTCCTCGACTTTGGACTGTGGCATAAAGTGCACATATCAAGGGAAATCATTAGCGTAGAACAAAGTAACAGTTAGATCCCCTGCTCCCTTCCTTATGGCACCCAATCGCCATGGCGATTGGGTGCCATAATGAAGGGGTCAGGGGATCTAACTGTTTGTTTGTCTAACGCTCAGTGAGTTCCCTTGGTATCTTTACTTTATCTACCAGTGCTAGACTCACATATCTAGCTTGTGGCATAAAGGAATCGTTCTCGCTATTTTGAACAGAACGTGATGATAGGGACACAGGTGGTTCTCAAGACACCACACTCCCCCTGGACACCGACGAAGAGTCAGAGACTGCCATCGCCATGGGCGCTCTAGTCAAAGTCGTGCAGCAAGCCATATCTGACACTCAGCACAACCCACCAGCCATTTTTCATGGAAAATCCGGCACTACTGCCGCTGAAAGTGAGCACTACCCCTACTTTGTCGTTGACGAGAGCAAAAAATCCAGCACTACTCCAACCAAACGTGATCCCTATCCTTACGCCGTCGTTGAGAAGAAAAAGAAATCTAGCACTACCGAAGCCGACAGCGAGCAGTATTCATATGCTGTCGTTGACAAGAGCAAAAAGACCGGCACAGCTGCAGTAAAAAAGGAACACTACCACCACGCTATCGTTGATGAGATATTAGGCACTACTCTAACTGCATCCGGAAAAGAGCACAACCCAAAAGCTGTCGTGGCTAAAATGCAGAATTCCAACACGATTGCCACTGACACCAGGTCGAACAAAACAGCGACCGGCCCACTGAGCAAGAGTGAGACACCCAACACCAAAATGAGAGAAAAACCGGCTCTCATTTTTAATAACCAAGCCTACAATCAGCCTGAAGTCGGCGACTATCAAACCGTTAGCATGCAAGCCATGGGCGGTAATTCTGCACGTCACGCTTCCGGCGCAGGGGAAGAAACCGAGTCAGATCCGGAAACGGAAACGTATGCAACAATACAGGAGTATGGCGGGAACACGAAACCTGCTGTCAGACCCAAGCCGAAAGTGCCAGCCAAGCCTGCGGCCGCAAAACTAAAAGGTAAAAGATTTTGATCAACAGACTCTGCAGATGATAGACAAGACAAGGCCTCTACTCTTTGGCTTGTTTGACTCATTTAGCCGCGACACACCACGGCAAGATATTGCTCGACCATGATAGTTCAAGGGTTGGTGCCAGAATAGCTTGGTGCCTATGGGCACCAAGCTATTTTGGCACCAACCCTTGAACTATCATGGTCGATCTCTCTCCTGAATTGTAATACAGTTTTCAGAGGATAACTAAAAAATGTGGGGTTTCGGCTGTGGGAAACGATGGATTAATCTTGTTCTCAGTTGAAATGAAAGAATATGTTTAACTTAATGTACAATACAATATTTTACATTTGACTTCGAATTCACAAGATAGATTATATACAGTTAGATCTAGAAATCTGAAGGAAAACGGAAATGCGAGTGGGATGGAATGGGGGGGGGGGGAGGGGGGGAGGGGGGAGTGAGATGGAGTGGGGTGGTAGTCTGTAATGAATTCTGCCCTGTTTAAGCAAATTTGTTTTCTCTGTGTTGGTATTTTCTTGCAGTTTTATACACACGTTTCTGCAATCTTCGTTAATTCTATGCCAGAAATCCGCAGCCGACAAAGCAACATAGATTTAAAGTGGTGTCAGCAAGAGAACGCGGGGGCTTATGAGGATCTATGTCTCTTGCAGATAGCTCGTGTTCGTTTTCCTCGGCAGGGCGGAAAGGGTCACTAACTTGTGTTAAACGTGTCCTTTCTAAGTGTGTTTCTTTCTTATTTGGTTCCTTCCTCAGTTCGGGAAAAACCACACGGGGCAAGAGAAGATAATGACAGCCACGTGACATCGCCTCGTGCAAACCACGTGACAGGTCAGGTGACCGAGGACCCGTACAACACCCTCGACCACTTGCCGCCTAAGATATCGCAGACGCCTTCTGAAAATCCTTACAGCCACGTGCCATCACCTCGTGCAGATCACGTGGAAGGTCAGGTGACTGAAGACCCGTACAACTCACTGGATCATTCGCCGCGGAAGACCCTCAAACAGCCTGCAGAAGACGAATACAGTCAACTTTTGACTTAATTTGATTGATGATTTGACCAATGGGTACAGCCGTGACAATGCACAAGCTAAACTCTGAATAGTGACTTGGAACCTGATTTATTTTTTGTCGACATCTAAGGTGGTTAACCCCTTTCCTGCCGGCGTACGCTGTATGTACCTGTTTTTCCCTCTGAAGTCTATGTTCACTAAACGACTAAAAGCCACAACTATCCAAAGAACATGGACGCAAAACATTCTCAGCAAGAGGCTTAGATCCTTATGAGCCCCCGCAGTCGAGGGGGCCTATATCTCTTGCAGTTGAATCGTGTTCATCTTTTCTCGGCAGTGAAGGGGTTATGGATCTTATTTTATGGTCTCTGCTTCTTTTCTTTATTTCTTCTCCACCCGAAGCGCTACGAATAAATGTAATACCGTACCGTACCGTGCCATGAAATACCATACCATACCATACCGAATCACACCACACCACACAACACCATATAAATAATACCGTACCATACCGTACCGTACCACAACACACCACTCCACACCACACCACTCCACACCACACCACTCCACACCACACCACACACCACACAACACCATACAAATATTACCATACCACACAATACCGTAGACATAATACGATATAGAGCAAAGAAATGCGACTTTAGTGTTTGCGATGATTAAAAAGGATGTCGCTTTTCTTTTGCTCCTCAGTATTGCATGCCTGTGAGCATACCATAGATGCTTAAAAAGCTGCACGATTGGACAAATCAGTTAATTATTTAAAGGACACGTCCTCACGTCCTCTCCACCCCCCCCTACCCCGCCACCCTTTGCCTCCCTCCCTCACCCATATGGAATATTGTTGTCTGCACCCCCCCCCCCCCCTTCCCTTCATGTCGTCACGATGTTTTGAGTCTGGAACTCCCAACTCTCCCTTGCCCCAAGTTTTGTGACATATTAGTCACTGTCTTGACTCACCCGCAACCCCCGCTAGCACCCGCCACCCCTACCCCTTCCATTCCCTGCACCATCTTTTCTTATCTAGAGTAGTAACGCAGTTTTGTAGTAACGCAATTTATGAATAGTTCTAGGCAAGTTTAATTTTGTTGTAAAGTCCGTTTCATTTACAATCGCGCCCTATACAATCATTACTAACTATCTGCGTTAGCCAGACAATAGACCTATAAATGTGCCTCAATGAGGTAATTTAGTACTTTTTCTTTCTGGACTGAACCCATTGCGTGTCGGTAGCGGTTTTTCTCTCGATGATTCCTATAGGAATCATCGCGACATAAGCTGCTGCCGACACCGAAAGGGTTAAACGTAGTACTGACCGAGACCGTCCACAATGTCATGTATCCAGTAAATATAATGTATGTGAAACCTCATCTTCTGTTTTTTTTCTTCTCCTGTTTCTCTTTTTGCCTGCATCCGTTCGTGTGTGTGTGTGCTTGTGTTCGTGAGTGCCTGCGTTCATGTATGTGTGCGTGCTGGTGTGTTGGTGTGCTGGTGTGTTGCTGGTGTGTTGGTGTGTTGATGTGCTGGTATGTTGGTGTGCTGGTGTGTTGGCGTGCTGGTGTGTTGGCGTGCTGGTGTGTTGGCGTGCTGGTGTGGTGTGTTGGTGTGGTGTGTTGGTGTGCTGGTGTGTTGGTGTGCTGGTGTGTTGGTGTGCTGGTGTGTTGGCGTGCTGGTGTGTTGGTGTGCTGGTGTGTTGGTGTGCTGGTGTGTTGGTGTGCTGGTGTGTTGGTGTGTTGGTGTGCTGGTGTGTTGGTGTGCTGGTGTGTTGGTGTGCTGGTGTGTTGGTGAGCTGGTGTGTTGGTGTGCTGGTGTGTTGGTGTGCTGGTGTGTTGGTGTGTTGGTGTGCTGGTGTGTTGGTGTGCTGGTGTGTTGGTGTGTTGGTGTGCTGGTGTGTTGGTGTGTTGGTGTGCTGGTGTGTTGGTGAGCTGGTGTGTTGGTGAGCTGGTGTGTTGGTGTGCTGGTGTGTTGGTGTGTTGGTGTGCTGGTGTGTTGGTGTGTTGGTGTGCTGGTGTGTTGGTGTGTTGGTGTGCTGGTGTGTTGGTGTGTTGGTGTGCTGGTGTGTTGGTGTGTTGGTGTGCTGGTGTGTTGGTGTGTTGGTGTGCTGGTGTGTTGGTGAGCTGGTGTGTTGGTGAGCTGGTGTGTTGGTGTGCTGGTGTGTTGGTGTGCTGGTGTGTTGGTGTGTTGGTGTGCTGGTGTGTTGGTGTGCTGGTGTGTTGGTGTGTTGGTGTGCTGGTGTGTTGGTGTGTTGGTGTGCTGGTGTGTTGGTGTATTGGTGTGCTGGTGTGTTGGTGTGCTGGTGTGTTGGTGTGTTGGTGTGCTGGTGTGTTGGTGAGCTGGTGTGTTGGTGTGCTGGTGTGTTGGTGTGCTGGTGTGTTGGTGTGTTGGTGTGCTGGTGTGTTGGTGTGTTGGTGTGTTGGTGTGCTGGTGTGTTGGTGTGTTGGTGTGAATCTCCAGGCGTGTAAAAAAAGGAAACACACACAAAAAAGGACAGTATAGCACAGTTTACAAAATTGTCAGCTTAACCCCTTAGCAAGGCGAACGCCACCCATCTGAAAGAGACATAACTCCGCATGAGCCCCCGCTGTCGCTATGAGGATTTAGGTTCCTTGTTAGTCCTGTGCTAGGTTTAGTCCCATTTCGTTTGTGTTTTTCACGCGAACGTCGGTCAGTGCGCAGTGGTTTCAGACGCGAAATCCGCGTCCACCGACCATCAAGGGCTTAAAGCCTTTAAGAACAAACAAAGAAACAAACAAATAAACAAACAAACAAACAAACAAACGAATAAACCATAAAACAACAACAAAAACCCCATACAAAATTCAAAAAACCAACAACAACAAACACAGGGACACAAATATTATGGGCTACTATCTCATTGAGGCAAGCATGTTTCTAAGCGTGTTTATTTTTTTAATTTTTTAAATTTTTTAAATTGTTGTGTGTTTCTTTGTGTTCGTGCATGCATACGTGTGTTTCTGTGTGTGCTTGCATATTTTTAATCAGGAAGTTGTGCTGGGATTTCTAAAGGCTGTAGATAGCCGCATGTGTGTAAACACTGCAGTCACGTAGAAGGAAAGTTGCTGCAGCTGCATAAGCGAGCATAGTCCTGCACCAGACACTAAGCAAGGTGCACCGCTATAGTGGCTGTTGGGTCTTAGACTGGTACTGAACGGTGTATCGGGTCAGTGATGCTTATCGGACATTTCCACAACGCAGAATGATAAGGCCAGTTGCATGAGCGAGCTTAGTCCTGCACCAGCCACTAAGCAAGGTGCGCCAATCGTGAAATCCGCCGCAGACATTCCATACAGTAATCCTAACAGTTTTACCGGACCAGCTGCTCAAGATTATGTCAACCTGAAATCAACAAGCGAGGAGGGCGATTCGAGATCTGCAGATGGGCGCGACCAGACCGGAGACAGCGCTACCAGGAACATGTACGAGTCACTACAGACCGGGCACGGCGTTGATGCTCGTACCTACA